>JAUNZM010000116.1:1230000-1830000 GCA_033459285.1 Clamator glandarius | reverse complement strand
CCTCCAGTCCAGTGGAACTTCCCCAGTCTTCCAGGACTGTTGGAAGATGATGGAGAGGGTTTGGGCCAGCACATCCACCAGAACCTTCAATACCCTTGGGTGAACTCCATCTGGACCCATAGACTTGTGGGTGTCTAGTTGGGCTAGCAAGGCTCTGAAGACCTCCTCTTGAGGAGCCTCATTTTACTCCTCTAGCTCCGGAATTTGTACACAGAGGGAACAACGTTCTTTACAATTAAAGACTGAGGCAAAGAAGGCATTAAGTACCTCAGCATTTTCCTCATCCCCTGTCACTGTTGTTCCTTCTGCGTCCAATAGGGACTGTATGGTCTCCCTAGTCCTCATTTCTATCTATAGTTTCCTGCAAAGAAAGAAATGCTGCTTGGAGAGACAAAGATTTTAGCAGGAAATTTGCTAAAACTGATTAAAAGAGTGCATCTAAAGAACTCATTGAAATTATCTTCTGTGTGATCTCTAAGCAAAACAATAGCAAATTTCACACACTCGATGTTTTTGGTATTTTGTAGGCTATGGATTGTTTATTGGACTAATGTTCAGGACTCCTGAGTTCATTTCCTGACTCAAGATTTGCTGGGTGAACATGACCTTCCCTCTATTTGCACCACAGAGGTGAAGCAGGGATATTGCTACAGACCTCCTCTGGAATCTAGAGTCAAAAGCCATTACAGAAGGACCAGGAGTTATTCTCTTCAAAGCAGTAGTTAATAGCAATGTTATGTCTTTTCACAGACAAAGTTGAATTTTGAGGTTAAATTGGGAAGCGGTATTTTGTTTTGATAACATCAAGGTGAGAGCTTTGCAGTCCTACTACCCCTCCTTTTTTTCGACTTCTTATTGAGCGCTATGTGTAATTAAACTAGGTGTATTATGATATTGATCCATTAAAATGCAGAATAAAACCCTAACAAAATGATCAAATGGAGAGAAGGGCAGGGCAGGGAAGGGCAGGGAAGAAAAAGAAGAAAAAAGGAGGGAGAAGGGTGGGGACAAAGGGGAAAAAAGGTGGGGGGAAAGGATAAAAGGAGCCTGAAGCTGATTATATGTGCTTGTTATATTTATAATGCTTTGTGGAGTTCAGCCTTCAGCAACCCAAAAGATAATGCTGTTCTCCATTCTCTTACAGTTCTTTTCAATGCCCTGGAAAGGATGGGTTTATTTGATGCAAATCACTTGCCAAAAATATCATTTTTAGCTAAATCAAACTCAAGGTAAGAAGAAACCAAAGTATATAGAAAGCAGACAACAGAGTATGCAAACACTTTTAAAAATAAAGGCATAAACAGTCAAGCACACTGGGGTTCATCTTTAGTGTCCACCTGAGGGGACCTGTGAACTTGCTACCTAATCTCCTTCTGTGGTAATAGGGATCTGATCTTCAATGTGTGTACAGATGACTTACAACACCACTCTCAGCTGACTTTGTGGAAAGACACAGGCATTTAAGCATGCAGTTCACTTAATTTAGAAGTCAACAACAGATTAAGATAAATTGTGCCATAGAAATGCTAATTTGTCTTTGCTGACCAGAATGGGAAAAGGGAACAGCCCAGGTAGGGCCATCTGCCACAGAAAACTTTGTTGGATCAGATAATTACAGCAAGGTCTTCCCAGTGGGCTAGGAATAATTTGAACAACACTGTGAAACTTATTTATACTTCAGCATTTGTAGTTCATTCACTCCCAAGAAGAACATACAGCCATACTTCATACAGGGAATTACTTACAAATGGGATATTACTGTAGGAAGACACAGAAGCAGCCACTCACTGAGGGCAAAATGAAGTCTTCATCCATGCCTTTGACAAGTGTTGTGACAGGAACTTTTTGTGTCATGCAGTCATGATACCTCATGCCACAAGAGTGTGTCTAGTTATAAATCCTGCAAACAATGGATTGCTCTGTAAAGAGACACTGGTGCAAGGTCCTGGACCAAAAACATATTTCACAATGGCAAGTCGCTATCTCATTAAGCACGTGTAGTTCCAGCTGACTGCTAATGAGCATGTATAACTAGCATTTGCTTTCTGTTTTGTTTTTTTTTTTAAGTGGCCAATTGACAGAGAAAGCACACAAGCAATGCTCACCCCACCATCTTTGATAAAACTCTTCAATAAATATAATCTGTCTCCTCTTGTCTGTGAAGCTGTTGAAAAGGGTCTGACTTTGCAGCAACTGCTGTCTTTGGTTATTGCTGAACAATATCTGCTGACAATGCAGGAGTGCCTCCCATGTACCAGGAAGCAATAACTTGTGTGCATTAAGCACAGATTTTCACTGGATGTTCTTGAAGCAGTACAATGAGGATTCAGAATAAAAAGGAATGAGTAGCTGAGATGGTTGTGGCGGTGGAGAAAGAAGGGATAAAGCACAGAAATCTGTATGAAACCAGATTTCACTGGCTCTGTTGCTCTTTCGCATGTTTGTTTTAATCTGCACACCATCAAGTGAAGAAGTGGCATCTGTAGGGTTAAAGTGAATTAAATTAAGTAGTGTCCCCGGGAGTGCTACTGCATCTGCACTCATTTCCTTCTGTTGAAAATAAATTCTTTGCAGACAGCAGTAAAAAACTTCCTAGAGGAAACTTTGTCTTAGTCACGTTATTATAAAATAATCCTTTAGATAAAGAAATGTTTATTTTATCTTCTTCTTGACTAGCCTAAAGTCATTAAAGAATTTTCCTTAATCTACTCTGAGTAGGAATAAGCACTTAATGACAAGATTATTACCATATATGAAAAAAAGGATAGTCTTGTGCCTAACGCACAATAAGAGAAGGTTGTGTTTCAGGTTCTAATTTGCTTCAGAGTTTGCAACATGTGAAAAAAGAGTGAACAGTAAAAGATAGTTCTAGCATTTAATTTTGTGGTTTTTTAGTATGAAAACTGCACATTCATTTTTCATATTAGAACAATATGTCTGCATGTCTGCACATGTATGAAATTACATTTAATTTCTATTATGAATCTATTTTAAAATGAGACATTCAGGATCCACTGCAGGGTCGTGATTGGTCACAGGGTCATATTGTATTATTATTGCTAAAGGAACATTAGCTTTCAGGATATTCCTTACTTGGTTGCTCATTGGAACATTTTATTAGCTTCCTGCAAATACTTTGGCTTGAAAAGTCTGGGAAAAACTTTTTAACTGGAACTGTGTCCTAGTCTTCCACTTTTCCAGGTCAAAATAAGATGTTCCAGTACCTCTGTCTTGAGCAGTGGCTAGGCAAAAATGCATAGCTTGTGTTGTCTTGTCTGGTGATATGGATGGAAGCTGTACAGAAATCTGACTCTACCACAGCATAGCAGCATATTCCTTTCCCAAAAAGAGCCATATGCCTTGAAAAGTTAGTTGATGTCTCAAAGAGATTAAAGTCAACATAAAGGCAATGCTTTCACAAAAGCAGGACCAGCCACAGGTATGGCCTTCATGGAAAGAGTCTTAAGTTCACAAATCTCACAACTGGCAGTGTCTGGCTATCCTCCTGAAAGGTGGTACATTTATAACTGAGTCTTTACAGGGAAAAATCTTAACTAGGAAAGCAATACACTTATTATGGGAAAAATGCTGTGAACATCACTTTCTCTAGGCGAAAATAAACTCTGCCTGCATCCATATCCTCTCAGTACTTCTACTGTGGAGATGAAGAGTCTTGTAACAAGCTTTGTGTTAGCTATTTTGCTAAAAAAAAATGAGGGTGGGGAGGGGAAGCCAGGCACATTGGAAAAAAAGTTTTCTCAGCAATTACACTACTGTTTCTTGACACAATGTGATATCACAATACCGTTGCTGGCTTCTGAAGCAATTAGGAACACTGTCTGCTTGTACTAATTACTAGAGATTCTTGAAAGAAACAATATGCCTTTCCAGAAGTGAAGAAGTCATTAGGATATGATGAAATCCTGCATTTAATCTGCAGATTAAACATCAGTTCTGGATTAATTTAATTTATGGTCATAAATACATGGCTTTAATCTTGAAAGCATGAAGCAAAGGCTCCCTGTCACTACATGAACAAAACCAAAGTTGAAGTGAATGGAAAGGAAGCAATGTAGGTAAGCTGTATGGGCAAATTACCTGGCTTGGATTCCAGAAAATTTGAATACTGTGTCATTGTTTACCATGACATTGCTACAGGATTTGGGCCAAGACTCTAGAGTAGAATGTCTACATAGATTTAGGTGCAGAAGTCCCATTTTAGGTATCAAGGTGCCTCCAGATCTTGGCATAAAAGTTTCTGTTGTCAGTGTTTCCCAGGCACATAGATAACTACCTCTGGATGTGCTTGACCATTGCCTTGGTAGGCTTTTGCATTCCCCACTCCATTGCTGCATGTTTAATAAAGTAGGGCATATGACTTATCCTAAAGACAAGTGAGTCCTATGCTCTGTAGTGTCTGATGCCCCACTTGACAATGTATTTATATATGCAGATTTGTAGCTTTTAGGACATTAGACTTGTTGCACATGTTCTCTGTGTTTTCTCAGGAGGAATGGCACTTGTTGTTGAGTCAGTCATGCTGTCTGTAAGTAGATAAGTAATTACGGGTCAGCAGACAAGGAGAATAACACCAATTTATGAGAGGAGTAATCAGAAGAGACGACAAAGAAGCAGGTGACCTATCATTTCTACACACTACGTTGTGGGTATGTAGGATAAATAACAATAACAGTTGCCTTGGAAATCCTGCTACTTGTTTTATTATGAAACTGGAATAAATGAAGTATCAGAACATGTGGGATATACAACACTGTTTTCTGTTTTTCTCACACTGCTGTTCCTGGATGAAGAATCTTCTCAGTGTTGTTGAAAACTTTACATGTTTACACTCTTATTCTTCGCCAGTGCCCAAAAATAATCCTCTGCTGTGGAAACCATCTGTCTTGCTAGGAGGATGGAAACATTAACCTGATTCTGTAGAGATGGAGAAACTAAGTTTCCCTGCATGGCTGTATTATACTTCAAGCAGTCAGAGGGAACGATAATTCTTTGCTCTACCTACTTTGTTAAGGTAGGTTTTAAAGCCATTAATATAAGATGAAGACTGATGAATCCATGGAAGGAGGAATCATTCTTAAACAATTCAAACTGGCATTTCATTTAATACAAATTTCTTCTCAGAAGAGCTGCATGAATTGTCTCGAACAGCCAAGTCAATTATCTCCAGAAAAGCCAAAAGTGTCCACTTTTTACAAAATACATCTTCTTGGCTGGCACCATCCTGTTACAGTCCACTGAGTGATTTGACAGTGTAGGTTCTTCTCCACTGAAAATACATTATAATTTTAGATATACAACACAGGCAGTACTAAAATGGATGAACATATGTTTTTTGAAGGCTGTTTGCTAACAGTGATTGCTTTAACTTCCAAGAAATTTGTCAGGAACTTCGTTAGTGCTTATCTTGCAGAGCTAAATGGAAAGTGAAAAACAAATTTCAGAGACAAGGCTTTCAAAAAGATTATGAAATTCATCAAGCAAATTATTCAGTGGTTCAACCAATCTGAAGTATTAGGTTCAAAGCTGGTGGCAAGGAAATCTTGCTGCAATTTATCACACTCCTAAGACAGGTAAGGTGGATTAGCGTTAAACCAGAGAAGTTCCAATCAAATCAAATCTGATTTTAAAGAACGTTGTACTTTAATTCTAGATCAAATTTTTCTGAGGTACAGACCTATCTTCAGAACTACATCAATGGAAGTTTCCCTGAACAAAGCCACAGGCTCAAGTCTGGAACACATGGTGGATGTGTCCTCCTTTCCCTTTTCATTCCCCTTGCTTAAAATTCACAAAACTTAAATAGTCTGTTAAAGCTCATTCTTTGCTAAATACAAGAATATCTTGCATCAAAGGCTAAGAAGTTTATTGGAAAGCCACAGGCATGTACATTACTTCTGACCTCTGGAAGTTTGTATATGTGACGTGACTTTCTGAGGGCAGCTAGAGGGAAGCAATTGAGCCTGTCTGGAGGAGCATGGGGGCTTCGAGTGGGCTGGTATTGGTTCATTTCTAGCTCTGTCTCTCTATCCTCATATACACTCACCTACCATCTCAACAGCAAACAGACAGAGAATTCCTTCAGAACAAGTGTCCTCAATCAACATCTGTATGAACCTATACAGGGAACAGCTGATTTTAAAAGTTCTGTAGATGAGCACCAGTTGTAAAAATTCCCAGTGGCCAGAAGATAAAATATGAATGAGAAGTGGCAACTCTTTTGTTAAGCAAGCTAGTACAGACATAAACTGAAAGGAAATATTCATACTCACTCAATTCTTAAATCGTGATTTGTTTGTCTGAAAGACACATTTCAATTTAACTGAAATTTGTTGACACGCACCAGGGTTTTCTTGCCTAGGAGATACAATTTCCATCTATAGGTGGTAAAACAGAGGGAAAGTCTGCAGTTTTGTTGTGGTTTAGCCTTGACCTGGCTAAACCATACAGTTAGACTCTCAATTCCATTCCCCCTGTGCCCAGAGAAAAAGGAATGAAAGGAAAAAGACTTGTAGTATTATCAGTAGTAGTAGTAGCAGTAATAGTAGTAAATTAGAAAGTAATAAAATAGATACAAATATGAGATTATGCCCCCACCTCTTGATGACTATACATCACCACAAATAATGTAGAGGGAACCAGTACATGGCTAGGAGGAAGCTGGACTCAGGAACTGAACTCAGGAATGCATGGATCTGGGATGAGGGGCAAACAGGCAGATGAGGTCCTCACTGGATATTGGCCATTGCAGAAGAGGGCCAGACCCTTGTGATCTCTCAGTTTTATACCGATTGTGATGTATATTGGATGAAATACTTTGTTTATTGGTTAGGGTCAACTGTCCTATCCACCCCTTCTTGCAGATGCAGCTCAAGGATGGCCTTGGTCACTATAGGAATAGTTATAAGCATCAGTCTTTCTGCATACCCTATGTCATCATTTCTATAGCGGAAAACCATCTCAAAACATGCAGTTTGCTTTCAGAGAATGAAGTTACTTAATGTTAGAGACTGAGTTAGAGTCAGAAACTGATTCTACTTTATCTCAAACCACAACAACTTTATGCCATGCAAGACAGACAGTTAACCTAAGGCAACCTATTATTTGCTTTAAAAATTCAAACGCTCTCTGTATCTTGTCATATAATGAGATAAACACATGGTGCCCAATTATACAACCCCACATTGGATGCCAGCCCTCTGCATCTGACTCTTCTACTGCAGAAATCGGGATGTAATTTCCCAGAGCTGTGGGAAAGGGACAGAGAAGAAATCCACACCCATATGAAATTACTGGAAACTCTGGTATCTGGTTTTAGGTGCTGCAACAATTCCAGACAAGCCAGGGTACAGTCACCTTAGACTAGAAGGTGCTAATTTTCCTATGTTTAGAAATCTTTGTGAGCAGTTTCCCTGAAGAAGCAAGGTCAGCTTACTGCTATCAGCAAATGGGACCTTGACCACTTTGTATGAACGAGCCACATCACAACTCTGATAGGAAATACAATATATTTCTAATCTATCCCTCTTGTTCAGAAGGCCCTTTACTTTTTGTGTTGTACACAATGTATAGAGTGTAGTCAAAAGACTGTGTCTTACATAAGCATGGACTGCAGAGGCAACTACTTTAATTAAGGATAGAATAGTTGATCACAAATTAAGGAAGGCTGTGCTGAGCCGTGGGTGAGTAGATTCGAAACAAATATTCTTGCAAATCCCTATTAATTTGCATCAATAGAGAAATAAAGTGCACTTTTATCTATTGTCATTTGACATATATTACTAAATCATAAAAGTCTAGCTGATGTACCCAATGAACTGCCATTTTAAAGCTGCAATTCCTTTCTATGCTCCTAGGAAAAGCAATATCAGCATAATTTTCTGAACTAATGGCAAAAGTTAATCCAATGCATCCCTGTGAGACTCTCACAGTTGTTTCTCTGTATCTTTATTTCTTCATTTCAGTAGTTGTTTGGCCCTCATTCAGGTATGAATAAATCTGAATAGCAATACAAAATATGAGCGAGAGCGTTGAAGCCTGTCTTGTGAGCTTGGTTATGTATAGTTCACTTTTCCCCTTGCAATTGCCAATGGCAAGCCATGACTATGTTTTCTGCTGTTTTTAGCAGAAAAGGGAGTGAAATGAGGGTACCTGGAAGCAGGATGAGAAATAGTTGCAGCATAGCAGATGACTGGAAATAAAATAATTGCTATTATTTCTACTGAAGAACAGAAAGGTAAATTTTGTGTTTCAGAATAGTATAGAAACCCAACAACAAAGAACAGGCATTGAATAAAATCCTAAAATCATTGTATTTTCTTCAGAAAAGAACCTCAACATTCAAGGTTACAAAGAGGGCTTAATTCCCTCTTTGCTAGTAACACACAGGAAATCAACATTTCCCCTGTGGTTTCAGTTCAGTTCACTCTTCTTCTTGCCTTCCTGTGGCAAATTTTCACACAACATTGCAATTCACTGTTAATCAGATACTTTGCTCTGTCCTCTTTTTGGGTAAGAAATTACAGTGATTTTTTTTTCAATAAATAATGTACCTTCCATGTCTGACTTTGGTTAACATCTGCCTTTTCTGCTATTTTTCAGAAGGCTAAATCTTGACTGTTTTTTTTATGGAGTCTTTTTCCTCAGTAATGACTGAAGGACTCTTTCTCTCCATTGCATGAACAGTTGGGTAGCCAGAGAAGACTAATTGAAAACCAGCCGGGAAGAACTCTGTCTGGGAAGGCATTTGCTACTTCAGAAAATCAAGCAACTGCCTGGAGGGGCACTGACTTGCTTTGTGATAAAGACCTGTTTATATTCTGAAGTGCAGCTTGACCTTACTGTTTGAAAGCTATAATTTTCTGCAAGGGAGAAATGACAAGAAAAGAGCATTGTACCATCTTCAGCTTCACAAATGAGTTTCTATGCATGGCTACTCTTGTTCAAGATGCTGAAATCAGAACCAAAGGACTTATTCAAAGAAAATGTCTACCAAACAAACCCTGGCATGGCTTTTTATTGCTACAGAGCCAGTGAGTTCTCAGAAGTAAAGCGCTCATGTTTTGAAACGGCCTTTAAATCACTGTGCCCCATTTTTTTTCTGAATAAGGTTCATAACTCCAAGAAACTGTAGATTTATTCTGCATATCTATATGACCCTTCACATTTTTGCATTTCTGATTACCACATATGCCTAGCTGTTGAGACTCAGTACAATTAAAATCTGAATGCAATTATTGTGTAAGGTTGCAGCTGCTACATGCAATAGATGTATCTTCAATTAATAAGCCGAGCAACCTGAACCTCCCCACTGGGGTCTTCATCCACTGCATTTATTAATTTGTTACAACACCTGCAACAATCCTCAGCAGCTGTAAGAGCGATGAAAGCTGGAAATAAAATGGATAGGACTAGAGTCTATTGCCAGTAAAACGTTTACATATTTGCATTGCAAAGGCATCAAGGCAGATACTTCCTTGCATTTTTCAGGACTGCATACTGGATTCAGGCAGTTTAGCCCCTAAAACTGAAATAGCCACTAACTACTTATTCTCCTGTGACCTATTTGATCTCCTTGGCATCCTGTAAATCTAAGGATATTTTCAACATCACCTGAGCCTCTTTTCCTTCTACCCACAACAGCTGCTAAGTACTTCAGTCTTCCTGACTCCTGTGTTTTACCAGGCTCTTTCAGTTTCTGGCCATCTCAGTTATGAAATCTAAATCAGTATTTACAAACCATTTACAGAGAGTGTAGATGCAGGGATAAATTTTAAGCTCAGGAGCCAAACATTTACACAAATCAAAGCTGAAATTCACTGAAATATATATTTGTGGTAGGTCATCTAGTCATTTATTTGAATTGAAAGTGCTTATTTTGATATCTGAAGTATGGAGCTTTCATATCAAGATACTGTGCTTCAGCAATATGAGACTAACCTCCTATGGTCAGGAAAAAAATACTGTAGGGAAAACATCTCAAAGTATCTCCATCTTCCTAAAACTGCTGTCTGCATGAAGTCAATAGCTGTGTCATTTACTTTATGATGTACTGAAAGGGAAAAAAATGAGTAATGTCTTACTAGCTGCCACCGATGTGGGCTGTCACGAACCTGTTTAGCTGCTTGATGGACTACAGAAAGAGTCATTTTCAGTGAGGAAACTGCAGGATACAGAGCTTTAGGGAAAGTTGTTCTACCACTATAAACTAAGAGAAAATGTACCACAACATCTCCATGGGTAGAATTGGTTGCACAAAGAATCATTTTACAGGTGTGCTCTGGTGAGTCTAGGAACTGTAAGTCACTGAGCAGTTTCCTTTTCTCAGTAGTTTTAATTATAACATCAAATTCTTCGAATATTTGACTTCTGCCACCTGAAATGTCTCTGCCACTGCAACTGCTTTCCTGATTTCCATTTGCTTATCCAGAGTTTTGGGTTTAGTTGTTTATATTTACAAGAGGTCTGATGTGTTTGTTCTCAGAAGTGAATGTATTAGAAACTGAAATTGACTCCCTTTACCAAAAACAGAAACAACATTTTTAAGGTATCATGAGTGGAAAAAAAATATGCCTTCATAAAAAAATTGAATAACAAAATGTATGGAATTGAATAACAAAATGTATCCACAAGCAGTGTATGGATGTAAGAGTAAAGACATAGCTTGAACTAATGTATTTAGTTTTTTAATTAGACTGAAAGTAAATATATCACTAGTTATGGGGCCTCAGACGTTTGACAGGGACTTCCTAAGACATGGGATGTTTAAAAATTAGGGTTCAACAATGTAAGAAATTTTAATTTCTTTTCCTGCCAGTAAGAAAGATGATGAATACAAGCCTTATGCAGATCCTGCCGCTGAGTAGCGAATACAACAGTGCTACAGTTTACCCTAGTGCTCATTATAAAGAAGCCTTCCCAAATTAATCTTTTATACATCAAAAAGAAATCACTCAGCAATAGGTTTTGCCATTAGAATGACCTATAAGCACACAAAAATGCTGACAATTTGTATTCCACGTCCACTATATTGCACAATGTTATCACAATGATAGAGATGTAAATGCAGTTCTGGGTCATTCTGATACCTGCAAGTCTATGAACAATTGACTAAATAGCTCTTCCGGTGCAGTGACGCATAAGCCTGTCGGTCCTTAGACAAGAATGAAAAATATACATGAGGGGAAGCTGAAGCTTGACCTGGAAAGCTAATTGCTACCTGTATTGGGCAATCCTATTTTATAGTGTATAACAATCTGCTACTGAAGTTACTCTCCTGAGGAAAGGATGGGGAAAGATAAAGTATTATGATCACTTAATAAGTCAGTATGGATTTTAAAGAACATTGACAGAAAGCAGTGATATTAATAAAGCTTCATGTTTCAGATATAACTTTTTCATACTATCTAATGCGTTGACTTTGTCATATAATCAGTGGATTATGAAGTAAACTAAATAATTTATATGAATGTCACTGAGACATTTTCCTCATTAACTGTGGTGATCCAATCCTATTTTCTTCTGCCCCACTATCAGACACTCATCAGCTAATAGATTAAAATATACGCAGCGGATTAAAATGGTGATGTTACTGACTGCTTACCTAGATTAAAACAAAATGTTTATAAGGATATCAAAGATTGTACATGTACAATTAATAACCATGATGACAAGGATAATGTGTTAGTACAAATACAGAGGCCACCGTTCACTCATGCACGACCAAGGCTACAATAGCTATACTCAGATATTTCCAAATTTTATTTTCAGGTGTGCTCCAAAACTACCTTTAAAATAAGATTTGAATTTCTCCCAGACAACCCAGAGATGTGGTTTACAGGCACACAGCACTGCTGGAAGGTATCTTTTTCATCACTAAAGGAACCCTTGCTCCTGTGCACCATTGCCACTAGATATAGTGAAACATGTCACACCGAAGCTGCCTGTCAAAGTGGTGGAGACCAATACCCCCAGAAACATACCGGGACTTGGACTCACCACATAAGGGTTACACAGCTGCCCTGCAGCCCTTGCTGTAAATGTGAGTGTGGAAGGGCTAAGAAGAGTATCTGCTTCTTGCCACTAACAGGAATAGAAGGCTGTTGGCCAAATTGTCTAAGTATTGATTAAAGAGATTTAGAACCCAGTTAATCAGATGTGAATTAACTACCTGAGGAATTTCTGAAGCTGCAACAGCTCAAGAGGAAAAGCTTTGATGTATCTTTGTAATACTCCTGCATCTAGAACTCTGTCTTTACAACAAAGGAGAGTAATAAAATTCCTGAACATCGTCACAGCCAGGGAATTCAATTTTCCCCAGCTTTTTTTGAACATAATATTCTGTGTAGCAAATTCTAAGAACATCTTCCTTAGTCCAATCCCTGATGTATCAAGCTTGCTGTGTAGCATGTATCAACAGGGTCATACTGTCCTTTCTGTTTGGTATTTTTCTTCCTGGCCATTCAGCTACCCTGAATCTTAATTGTGCTAGTTTAAGGCTGAACGTTTCTGAAAGTAATTTTCTTCAGAAGAAAAAAGTAGACATTAATTGCACTTAAGTGTCAGATGCAGACCAGAAGGGTAGGAGCATGAAAAATCGGCACTTGACTAACATAGTGATTCCTATTACCATTGTCTTTGGAATCAAGCTTTCTTCCTTTTCTTTTTTTTTTTCTCACCAGTATCTCCTATTTCTTGAGCTACAAATGTCTCATCTATTCTCCCTCAGGCCCTCAGGACACAGTAGACTCTCCTGCATGCAGCCAGCCACCAGTGGAAACCTGTCTGGGAGTGCTAGCATTTGGATAACCAGGGAAATCTGCAGGGACAAAACCTGGCACCAGCAGATTTAAATGCTCCTAAAAATAAGCAGTCCTAAAATGAAGATATTCTGTGCCTTTCCCTCCATAAGAAATACCTCCTGCTTCCAACCCCATCCTTGGGGGGGAGAGCTCATTGGCCTTTGCCTCCCTGCTCTGAACCCACAGCAAAGTCCAGAGCTAGCCTGTAAGCAGCAGCATTCTTATATATGGGAAATGAGGGGAAGCAGAAAGAAGATATGATTATGACTTAGCAAAAACATTTTGACAGATGTGGCAAGAAAACACGATAAGTATCCAGCATCTCATCACCAGCAAATGACAGAACCTTCTATCTGCTGACTTTTTTACTTAGAATCATAGAATCACTAAAGTTGGAAAAGTCCTCTAAGATTATTGAGTCTAGTCATTAGTTCAACATCTCCATGCCTACTAAACTACGTCCTAAAGTGCCATGGCTACACACTTTTTGACCACCTCCAGGGATGAAGACTCTACCACTTCCCTGGGCAGCCTGTTCCAAAGCTTCACCACCCTTTCAGTAAAGAAATTTCTTTTAATACCCTGTATAAACCTCCCCTGAGGTGACTTGAGGTCATTTCTTCTCATTGTATCACTTGTAACTTGGGAGACGCTTACTTGGGAGACTATACTTCAGACACATGCTGTCAGCATAAATGCACACAGTGTGTTATACTGAACAAAGAAGCAAATATTAAAAATTACTAAAGAGAGTAAAGTGAGATCAAGGTTAGGAAAAGCAAGGGACAGCATTACTAAGATATTTGTACTTTCCAATTACCAGGCTGGCTTAATTTTGATGGTTGAATATTTTCAATAGCCAGCCTGATATTTGGAAATGCATCCATTACATGCAATTCTATGTCAGTTAATCAACCTAAAAATTTTTTTTAACTAGTGGGAAACATTACTTCATTTTCACTTATCATTACTTATGTGGCAAATTAATTCCCCTCACTTAGCATTTTTCCCTTTCCTGACTGGCTGAAACATCTATAATCAGAAAAAAAGAACTAGCAAAAAAAAAAGCTTTTACATTGAACTTCCATATATAAGCCCAGAGGCTACAATTCGGAATTTATGCTCAGTTTCATTGCAGATTATCTTGAAAGTGAGGATGAGTGGGAATAAGCTTCAGATATGAAAGCAACCCATACTGTCTTTGCACAGCATCCTCTTAAACACAGAAATATTCAAAAGACCTTTCATTCATGCCACAAATGTATAGATGTGCATGCTTATACATCTACATGAAATTCTACCCTTACAGATGAGCAAGCAATGAATATGTACAACCCTGTGCTCTGGCTCTTCAAGATTGCTGGACGTCTGCTTGTGCAATCATTTCAAACTGGCTGATGTGGTTAAAACTCAGCTCCTTAGTCTCCAGACTGTATAAAATTGCAATTGTTTTCATTAGCTTGCACTAACTGCTGGTTTGCTTTTTTTTGGCACTATACCAGGCAACTATAGTACTCGCTTTCAACTATGCTATGTTACTGAATCTAAGGAATTAGCATAACATGTGGCATTACTTCAATATCAAACACTGAAGAGAAACGCTTAGCTTCTTCAACAGTCTGTGTTCTCTGCAGCTTTTAAAAGGAACATTTAGAAACAGTGTTTGCCAAAGCCTTTTTGGCCTCACTCCACAATAAAATTTCATATTCTATTTATCTATAAGGTTGACTATAGGGCAACATTATCAAAAATTTCAAGCTGAGAAAGGGGGAAAAGGTCAAGGCCTTAGCAAGTGGAAAACAAGGGCCTGCTTTTGCCCTCAAGTTTGTAAAAATCTTAAAACATTTGATGAAGTAGGGGTGCTAAACCGGAGTCAAACCAAGCAGCTGGAGTTATGGTCAGGGATGAGACCAGGGCAGGAGGAATGGCAGCAGACCTTCAATCTCCCCTCTCACACCGAGATAGGAGCTGAGGATGTCTTTGCTGCACCACAACACCTGCACCACAGGATCACCCAGCGCTCCTTGGGGATACACCATGGAGTCAACATTCTCCTGCACCTTTACTAATTTTTGAGACCTACAGGTGGCCAGAAGTGCTGGGCAGCTGCACTGTCCTGGACACTTATGATGCAGCCCCTAGTGTCCCCTTGGGCCCCTGGTAAACCTGCTCCTGTTGCACAAAGAGGGGGAGCTCCTGGGTCTGTTTGAGATTTAGCCATGTAATCTGGCTGAAAATGTGGTTTTGGTATGAATCTCTGTTTGCAAACGACTTCCTTAATTATTTGGGGCTAAATGCCTGGACTACTGTATAAACCTAGTTTGTGTGTGGAGTCATTCATCTGGTTACCCCACCACCTAATGAGCTCCCTCTCTCACCTTTGGTTACCTTTATAGGAGAGGATGATCTGTTTTCCAAAGGAAAACCCTAAATCTCCATCCTAAAACAGCACTGTAAGAACAAGTATGATAAATACTGTGAGGTCTATAGCACGGTGATCTGCTCTGTTCCACAGGAGGGGAAATCGGGCAGGTCTTAAGGAGCCATCACAACACTCAGTAAAAGAAGCCCAATCGTATGCAGGCTACACTTACCCGTCTAGGCAGAGCACAGATCAGGTGACAGTCACCCATTGGCAGCACAAGGACATGATCCCATCCCTGCCTCTGCCTAGCAGTTTCTCACGGTTTCAGTGGGGAAAGACTCTATCTCAGATAACCAGCCTCTGTCCAGCAAAACCTGACACCAGCACGACTCGACAGAGTATTTGCTGTAACTGGTCTTAGGGAAGACCTTTTCTTTACTCCGAGGTGCAACAGTTGAAGTTAAAAGCTACTGAAGGAGAGCTTAATAACATCTCTCCAAGAGTGAAAACAGCTTCATCAGGGAAAAGTTTGCAGATCAGCTTCACATACCTTTTATCATCATGACTGTAGTCATCAAAATATGTCATGCCTTCAACCTCTAATCGCCATTTGAATGGACGATGCGTCATGATTTCCCATATAATAGCTTCTCTTTTCTGAGCAAATCTCATTGCATCACTCTTGCATCCCAAGGGCAAATGTTAGGACACTTAAGTTTCTTCCATGCAGCTACGCAAACATCACTGCTCTACATAACAGACCTCTAATGTTATTTGCAGTGTTTTCTAGAAGTTCCTCTTTCACTGTTATTTTCTCCCACAGCTTAGATGAACTTCAGGTTCCTTCAAACTTCTCTCAGGAAAGGGGGTTCAAAGATGTGAGTACAGGAGCTGGTTCTGAAAAAAGGAGACCTGGGATCCATCTTCATTCCTCATGGCAAGACTAGCATGACAGGTGTATAATTTTTAGGGTGGCTTTTCTCTGTGCCAGCATATTGCTATGGCATGGTCCCTGGCTGGAAGATGTCCTCCCACAGTGCTCTCCATGCTGCTTTCCAGCACGGTGCTTTTCCATGGGCTTTCTGTGGAGTACTGGCAGATAGCACTGCCAAGTACCCTGAAATGATCTACTTGACAATATTGCACTTCAGATTTGTAGCACTCCCCTGAGAGGTTTTTTAGCATAGTTAATTAGTAGTGTTCATTAGTAATAAATGCAAAGCACAGAGATAAACTGTGGCATACATGGGTAGGCATATTTCATCTTCTGTATGTTTCCCTAAAGAAAGTACATCTCTGTCATATCTGTACACCAGTGGCAGTAATACACTGTCCTCCCCTTCAAGGAAACTTTAATTATTTAATGCCTGGGAAATTAAATAGATGGTCTCGTTCATTCTGATATACTGCAGGCAGGTTTGATTTAGTAGGGATGAAATATCTGATGGTTCTGCTGAGAAATGAAAATAGCTAACAGCAAAATTAATTAGCTAGTATATTAATGAACAAGTAGCTTTAAAATTAATCTGAAATCTAAATTGAAGTGTATGTGGATGGGTGCTTCAATGAACATCAAGTGTCAGGTTAAGCCTCAAGTGAGACTGGTAGTTCTTTAATGTTCTTGATCAGTGGAAGCTTCCCTGTTATTGACTGATGTTATCTTGACTGATAAGTCTCCTTCCCTTTGTATAAATCCAGTTCCCTGGGTCTGGTCTTTGCATGAGGTGAATGAGTCTTTCCATGAACAGCATCCAGAGTGACCCCACTCAAATAAGCAAAAAAACTTACTAACTTGTTAAAATACAAGTAAAACAGTAAGTCAGAAGGCAATCCAGTCCCAAGTCTCAAATAGGACCAAATGCATGCTGTGAATATGGATACCCTCTTTATAAAGGTGACGCTGAGCCGAAAAACTCCCATGCTTTTCACACACCGATTGCCTTAGACAAAAAACCCCAATCAAACAATGGCTGGATCAGGACCAGATCCAGGCTTTGCTCTATTGACAGTTACATGGGATAATACAGATTTATGCAAGTAAAAGATCTAGGCCAGCTACTTGGGTTTCAGGAAGGGCTGAGCTTGGAAACTGTCCAAGATGAACAAAGTTACACATACATAGCTACTACAAATGAAAACAAAGAGTTTAACCAGTAAGCTCTTCACATCAAGAAACTTGAGAGCTAGAAAATCTGCTATTTGGTTCCTCTCTTTGTTACAAATGTTGTATTTCTGCCCTATTTTTTGCAATAATTGAAAATGGCCAATTAAGTCTTGTGCTGAAAGCACTGGTTGGATTTTTCCAGCAATTCCTGAGACTGCAGGGGTTTTCTGTACCTCCTTGCAGAAACTACCTCCCACACACCCTTACACACTGCAGAGAAAACTTTGTGCAGAAATAATGAAAAGAGCTACTTTTACAAATTACTTGATTTTATAAAAGTCCTAATGGCTCCTTTTTCTTTTTTTTTTTCTTTTTTTTTTTTTTTAAGAGCTTAGCTCAGGGAAGCAGTAACAAGGCATATCTGGATCTCTGTTTTTGTTAACGGAGAGTTATTGGTGGGAGGAGAGGGAGGGAGGAGAATGTTTCTTCTCAAAGTGTTGCAGATTTATTTTTCTCTATCAAATACCTATGCCAGATTGTTTTAGTGATCGATCAGATACATGAATATTGAAGGCTGGGGAGTGTATCCCCTTTGGAGGGAAATAAAACAGATATAATTTGTTTCTGATTTATGCTGAGCCTATGGCAAATAGTAGCCGGCTGGTGTTTGTTTCACATTCCTTTGAGGCTATGTGAGTACTTCAAGTTGCATCCAGATATGTTACAGTGTCAAGCCTGAAATCTTCATAGAGATAAATGATGGGTATTTCTGTTGTACCTAGTACGCAGGATAGACAGACAAATGAGTGCTTGTCAATCACAGGAGTAGGCAATGAAGATATTTTTCAAGTTTACAATTATCTGTATTTCTTAGAGGTTTTGACCTTCACATGACATCTATTTAGTTCTATAGCAATATGGATATATACATCGCATCACAGTAGTTCATATTGATAAAATCTGTCTATCACTGTCTGGTTGACCACAAGAAGTTCAGGGATAGATGGATTAGCAGGACAGACATGAGCAAACATCTTAACTCAAAGCCTGAGTGAGCTTCTTGTGCCCTGCTTACCAAGTCCATTTAGGAAACCCACCTGGGCTGCACATGTTACAACATATAGTAAGACACCATGGGCTGACTATGAACAAGACTTTCTTTGGCATTTGTTACTAATAATTTTTTCACTGCTGCTGCATGTCATGGCCTCACTTGGACATATTCACAGAATCACAGAATCACAGAATCACAGAATAACCAGGTTGGAAGAGACCCACTGGATCGTCGAGTCCAACCATTCCCACCAATCCCTAAATCATGCTCCCAAGCACCTCGTCTACCCGTGCCTTAAACACCTCCAGAGACGGTGACTCAACCACCTCCCTTGGCAGACTGTTCCAATGCCTAACCACCCTCTCCGTGAAGAACTTTTTCCTAATCTCAAGCCTAAATCTCCCCTGGCGGAGCTTGAGGCCATTCCCTCTCGTCCTGTCCCCTGTCACTTGGGAGAAGAGGCCAGCTCCCTCCTCTCCACAACCTCCCTTCAGGTAGTTGTAGAGAATAATAAGGTCTCCCCTCAGCCTCCTCTTCTCCAGGCTGAACAACCCCAGCTCTCTCAGCCGCTCCTCATAAGATTTGTTCTCCAGCCCCTTCACCAGCTTTGTTGCCCTTCTCTGGACTGTCCTACAAGTTACACTACGGGGAGACTTCTGCATACAAGGATGTTACAGGTACGGTAAATGTGCTACAGATAAGCAGAGTCCTTACCTTGCAAGCATCGCAGTCAGGGGTTCCTTGCAAGGGCTAAATTTATAGGCAGTTCCTGAAAAGCAAGACTTGATTGTAGGCTGCACTCTGCTGAGAACTGCATATCATCGTGTTGGATCATATCACTATAGTCTTTGTAGTCTGTGCGAGCCTAGGAGTCAGCCTTCCTCTCAGTAGAGAGTAGGTGGGCAGACTTACCTGAACACAGAGCTGCAGGCCTGCCATGTGTTATCAGAGACCATTCCCCATCCACCAAAGTCCCTGAAGGACGTGCCAGACCCACTCGCCTGTCTGCAAGGCTTACAGCAGCATCACTCAGAAGAGAGAAAGTGAAAGGACAGCTAACAATCCCTCATACTGGCACAACATGTCCCAGAAATCTTTAAAGGAGTTGCTGCTAATTTTCCCTCCCACAGTCCTCTGGGATGGTGCGGGTACAAGAGTGTGGAAAAAGCTTTCAAAACTGTGACTTGTTTTTTTCCTCAAAGGGGCTTGCATAGGAAGTTTAGGGAGAAAGAGGAAAGTGTACAAGAAGAGTCACTTACTCACCGTTTGCCTGCAAACTGCCCCCCTTTGCAGTCCAGCAAATATCCCTCTCCCACTCCCACAAACCAGGAAGGATATGGCATTTTCTTTTGGTGTAAAACCACCCAAAAAGCTGTTGTTGCCTTGCTCCTGCCCCACAAGGCACACTTCTGCCTCTAGAGTTAGGGATGCACTGTGAACATAGAGACAAGGGATCCAAGTTCTGAAAATAAACTTCCTGGAGAGAAATGGCCTTGTTGTGCAACCCAGGAATTGCTGCCTTAGAGAAGTGAATGGATGACATGGAGAGTGAAAGGCTGGGATGAGGATAGCACCTGGACAAGAGAAATGTGGGTAGGCAATTGTGGAAGAGGGACCTCTTCTGGCAGCTTGTCCACCACTAGAAACCTCCACTCTAACTGTTCTCTACAAGAAAAAAAAGTGTGCAGTATTTCATCACATAGCCAGTCCTGATGGAGAAAGAATGGATGAGCATCTATTTTGGGAAACTCTTCAGTATGCATTTCTATTTCATGTCCAGACAGTGCCTGAAGTCAGTCCAGCAGGCACTAATGGACATCTTCTGGCTAGGAAGTGAACTAGTCATGCTGGTGTGGGTAGCCTATGTTATTGCTGCAAGCTCCACAGAGCTGCTATTAATGTACAAGAGATGGAAGCATTTCTCCTCAGAAGAAGACAGGAGAGGAGATACTCTGTAGGCTACTATCTACATTTTCATCCAGATAACACTGCAAGTCATTCCAAATAAAACTGATTATATTGGTTTCAAAACCATCAGCATTAATCAGAGTGGTGTTATGGTGTTATCTGCTTTCACACATTATTTCATTATTCCCCATTACAGTCTTTTTCTTTTCTATTTTTTAAAAAAATCTTTAGTCCTTAAAGCATGCTGCACTGTACTTAGCAAGCTGTGGTTTCTCTTTTGTTTCAAAAGTATAATAGAGAGACACCCATATATACTGCTGGAGCAGTCCAAAATAGAGAATAAAAGGCTTGGCCAAAGGAGGTAAAATAGTTTCAAAAGCTTCATAATAGCCAAAACTGACCTTTATTGTCAAAGAACCTTCTTTCTTCCCACACTCTGCACCCCAGAGTAGTGCAAGATTAGGGAACGCCCCACAGGAGGGCAGCTCTGAGCGCTTGATTAATGGAGAAAATGGCATTATTCAAATGATGAGTCTGGCCAAATGACTGCAGCACCTCTTCAAGACTGATCATAAAATCAGAATGTTTCCAGGTACACTTGGGTGCACTAAGCGTCCCACAGGAACTGAACAGCAGTTCGATGTGTTCAGCAGGCCCCTGGAAACCCTGCCAATGATCAGGGTCTGTCCATCGCTTGGTGCATTTGCCATGAAACCAATGAGGACAGGAAGAAGCTAAGAGGAAAAGGTTCTGGTTTAGTTGTGGAGATTCAGTATTTTCACACAAAATTACAAGTGGTGGTCGGCTGCTCTCCTACAATCAAGTGGAAATAGAAGGAACCTGGAGGCAAATAGAAGGCACCTATCTCCTTTCTCTTTGGTAAGCACTCTGTTTTCCTATGTCATGAGCACATGCATTTGTGCATGAACACACACAGAGGAGGTACAAAGGTATTTATGGGTAAAAACCATCATGACTAGAACTGATCAAAAATCCAAAGTGTTAGCTGAGTGAGACTTATTTTTAATTATCTGCTTACCTTTTCCATTTGAAAGGTTGGGTGTGTTTTACTATTTTAATTAAGCACCTAGAGTCATGCATCAATGGCTATTTGTGTATGTGAGCTTGGAATTTATCTGTGTCTTAAATCTATTTTGTATGCATGAATAAATGTTATTTACATACTGTAGCATCAATGGTAAGAGGCCTTATTTAACAACCTTTAAAAAAGATAAGCAGTAGACGACGTATAAACCATTTTTGGGTAATTTCCTTTAGGAGCATTTTGTGTTGGAGCAAAGAAAGTGCCATGGTATCCTGCTGAAATGTAAAGCTGTCATGTAAAATGCCACATTAGGCGTGCACTTCATGCCTCCAAAACCTCGCAATTTTTACAACATGCTGAGTACAATTTAATTAAGAATCTTCATACAGGGACTGTTGTCAAAGAGTGTGCTTCTCTCTGCATGCAGTAGTTAATAGTAAAAAAACCCACTTATAATCCAATAGCAAGTAGAAAATCTGCAGCCAGACTCCTGCAAAGCTTCTGAGATGCCAATTAAAAAAGATTAAATAAAACACAATGTAATTTTGAGTTATTATTTCAAAAAGCACATCCATAAATTATAAAGCGCTGTTCCCACCGGAAAGTTGCAGAAGCTGCATGCCTAATACAAGCACATTAAGACACTGGTATCTTCACAAGGGACTGTTGAATAGGAAATAATATTCTTCTCAAAGAATAAAATTGTATTAAGCAAAACCACCACAATACCTTAAACTCAGAGTGAATTAAGCTGAAGGGCAGTGTGTTGACAGCGCTAGCAACAGAAGTGCTGTGTTGCTCTGTAGCACAGGTACAGGGCTGACCACGTCTCCCCATCCCCCATTCTGGCCATTTATCCTTTGCAGGGTATATTTGAGCCTCACAAGCTTGCTAACAGCTAGGGTTTGAAAAAATCAGCCTCTCACAACTCCAAAATAGGGCTTACACTTCGAAATTATACAGCCATGTTGCTGGGAGAGAGACAAAGACCAGAAAAACATACGAGCCAACAGAAAGAAGAAAGACAGAGAAAAACATTTTCAGGACAAATACTTCCAATTTTATAACTTTGTGGTCTCAAGTAAGGCAGCAAAATTGAAGTGGAAGATTTCTGGTGCTTTTGGAGCAGAGAATTCTTGTCCATAAAACTGTAATTACTGATTTTTATCAACTTGCCATTGCAGCAAGTAGTGCAATACCTATATGAGCCATTTAAACACTTTCATCTAATCCTACGACATCCTTGGTACAACTGATTTTAAACATGTGACAATTTTCCAGACAGAAATTATATAACATTTGGCCACTGCAGGACCTTAGCAGGTATTGTTTCAAACTACTGGAGCATTCAGGTAGAAAAATACCTATTTCAAGCCCACATGCCATTATTTTCAAATGTACGAAAAATCACTTTCCTATAAATCATGTAGTCCTTCTAGCATGCATGCTCGCAATCACAGAGATCTCCTTATGTCAACATCTGACTTACCCAGTAATGCAGGTAGAACAGCCTCACACTGACAAAACATGAGTGCCCAAGAGACCCTCAACTCTACTTATTCGTTGTGAGTTAACATTATACCAATTGTTACCAAAAAACCCACAAACAATAGTTTGTAAAACTGGTAAATACTACCTTATCTAAAACCATTGCAGTAACAATTCTGTGTTTCCTTCATCATTTGTTTAAGAAAGGTCATACTGAGAATGACAAAGTTCTTATGACACTGAATTCAGAGGTGAATTTTGATACCCGATTACACAGAGGAATCTGTAGTACTTCTGCAGTTTGAATGTCTTTCAGGTCCTTGGTAACTTTGCATTTATATGTTGACATATTCAGAATTATCCAGAATGCTACATTACAAAGTGCACATGTACATCTACACAGTGTATGTGCTTTGTACTGTGATGGCAAATTTATGTTGCTAAATAAATGGTTAATGATGATTTCATAAGCTGCATAAATAAAACATACAATAACCATACATCACAGAAAAGCCAAACTATAGATGACACAATTCCAAATAAAATCAGATAATGGATCGGTATGCGGTTAGTTTTCAGTGTTTGGATTTATGAATGTGCATTTTTATTTTACATATTACCTGAGTATACAGTATTCTGTATATGTCTGAGAAAATTTTATCTAATACATCAGTGAGAAGTCCTACATTATAAGGCAGAATATCTCATATCTAAAGATTTAGAACTACCATTAATTCAATATTGGATCTCAAATATAGAGCAAATAGCTCCTGAAAATTGTACAGATCCCTTAACATCTAAAGAGGGCTTATAACCAATATGGATTTAATACTGAATTTCAAACTGAGTGAGAAAAAATTAATTTGTAGTCTTACTATAAAGGTAAAGCAGTTGTAGAAATCCGGGGAGACTTCAGACCAGATATTCAGCTGTTATGAAGTGATATATTATAGTTTTATATTTGTAGTATGTTGTCCAGTATGGAAATTTTCTAACACAAAGAATGATAGGGCTCAGCTCACTGTGATATGAATAATTCAGTATACAAATCTGAAGGAGCATCTGCTCTGAAGGAAAGGCAGATTAGGCTTGTATTAATTCTAGCTTTTTATCTGAGTAAGTCTATTAGGTATGTAAATGTGTGAATTTAAGATCTTGTAACTGTTACTCATTTCTGTGGTAGCAGAATAAGTAACTATTTTTTTGGCTTAAATCCATGCTGATCTAGTTTGATATTGTTATATCTGAATATAATACAGACAAATGTATAACCCACACAATTTGTTTAAAATGGGAGGAGGTGGGTCAAATTCTGGCTTTCCTCCCTCCCCCTCTCCGAATTAGCGGCCTTGTGCTGAGGCATATGAATACTGTACATTAAATTTCCTATTCTCAAACTTATCATAGAATTATAGAACCAAAGAGCCATAGAATGGTTTGGGTTCGAAGGGACCTTAAAGATCATCTAACTCCAACCCCCCTGCCATGGGCAGAGACACCTCCCACCAGATCAGGCTGCTCAAGGCCCCTTCCAACCTGGCCTTGAACACTTTGGAGGGGGCATCTACAACTTCACTTGGCAACCTGTGCCTGTAACTCACCATCCTCATTGTGAAGAAATTCCTCTAAATCTGCCTCTCTTCAGTTTATGGCCATTCCCCCTTGTCCTATCACTACAACCTTCTGTAAATGCCCCTCCTCAGCTTTCTTATAGCCCCTTCAAGTACTGAAAGGTCGTTATAGGGTCTCCTCAGAGCCTCCTCCTCTCCAGGCTGAACAACCCCGACTCTCTCAGCCTGTCCTCATGTGGGAGGTGCTCCAGCCCTCTGATCATCCTTGTAGCCCTCCTCTGGACCCATTTCAACAGCCCCATATAACTTCTTATGTTGAGGATTCCGGGACTGGACACAAACCTTCAGAAGGGAGTGTTGGCAACTATCTTATGTTTCCTCATCCACAAGTCTCCACTGCATTCATCACACTAATAAAGCAGTCTACAAGCTGGAAAATAATAATCTTAGAGAAGAGCACCAAATATATACTGTTCATCTGTACAACTGAGATTTGGCAAAACCATGACCTTCTTCTCCTCCTTATATATTCAACAGAGCAGCCATAGATTCAAGACACTTTCTGAGAGGAAGACACAGGCTATAAAATCTGAGACTGCTTCAAAAGTGAGTGAAACAAAGCTTTGATGCCATTAGATTGATAGCTTGGAAAGCCATTATAAAATTCCTTTCTCTCCAATAAATTAGTCATAATCTTTTAACTTCTAGATTGCTCCACAGGGAGAATCCACTGCCTGAGCTTGAATGCTATGTTTAAAACATGATGCAAACCAGTGGATAGATGTCATAGATGCCCATTAAAACAGGACCTGTGAAATTCTGCATAGATGAGCTGGTTAAAAAAGAAAAACCCAGACTTCTCCAAACTGCTCCTGCATGCTTTATTATCAAATGTTCTCTTGTACACCATCACAGAGTCAGGATGCCACAGACACTGTTCGTATTTATGATGCCACAATCTGTGTGCTTGGACACATTGAGTGAAATTTAGACTATAAAATGTGTTTATACACTAGTAGCAGACAAGGAATTGAGAAAAGGTTTAGTTGAAAGTTTACTACTCTTACAACTATCATCAATATTTTTGTACAGAACTGGATTCAATTTTTTGTTTTGTTACCAGGGTCTCATTCCTTCTACTCCCACCTTCACTCATCTGGCACCAGTGCCTGGCTTTAACCATACGTGCACTATTCCTAAAGAGTTCCGCTGAGTGTGGTTAAGGGAATCCCAGGTGCTCAACCACATAAACTAGGCAGTTGTGTCAAATGTGTCTGAGTCAGAACAAGCAATCATTCTGCTTGCTGAAGTGTCAGCCCTCAGCCGATGCAGAAGAACAACGCTGGCATTAAATACTGACGCATAACTGTGCTGACAAAGTGTGCATTCAGCCACTGTAATACACTCATTAACATTTTGGACTGGATTGTTAGTTCCAGTAACCTCTGGCTGAGAGACTGAAGAGCCATCTAATTAAGATGCTGCAGCAATTACTGAAGCTCATGTATGTTACAAAGCAGCAAAAACCTTCTCCCTTGTGGTGCCGGATGCAATTATACATAAAGCCACAGTAACACAGGCTGAAAGAACCTGAGACTCCCCTTACTCTTAACAAAATATTCCAGTTGGCAGACCTGTTCATTTTCCCCTTCCACCCTGCCCCCTGCCCCACCCCTGGCAGCAATTGCCAGCACAAGCTCAGCATGGGGTGCACGGGAGAGGGCTGAGATGAGTGAGAAGGGGGCTGAGAAGGACCTTGTATTTAACAAATAGTTTTTGCTTGAGAAATATTTCTACAGCACAATAAGAGGTTAAATCTGTTGCAAGTTTACTCATATCCTACACCATTTGCAACTGTGTGGACATATTCATGATTTTTTTTTTCCCCCGCATCTTTAAAGAAAAGTGCATTTGTGGAAGTTAGCAGCATATGGACTTGAACTTCTCACAGGGTTTACTCTCTTATTTCAGGTGTGAAACAGTGAATTGCTATTGATCAGAATGCTTTATCAGCTTTCCCAGAGTGAAATGAACACTCTAGCAGTATGTTTTTAGCTCTGTATTCCCGTGTATTACATACAGACATATAAATTGATTATGAACTGTAAAAATAAGCTTAACGGAAAATATAAGGTGTATTTTTTTATTTCTTTTCCAGCAACTCACTAAGTTCATCAGTTGATTATGATCTAGCAGCTAAAACTGTTCTTGGCATGTCTCTACTGACTTAGGATTTATTTTCATGCTATTTGGTTAAACTGCATGCAGGGAATAATTTGCCCTTAGTAAAGATAAAAATTGTATTTAAAACTTACAGGGTTTTTTCTTGTTTTGCTAGCATAATTTAGGTTTTAAAAGCAGAAAATTCTGAAAAACAAATTACTTCTTATTGCATGACTTCCGCATGTGTAGGAGGATACCAAAATAAAGCTGACTAGTTTCAATTTGGGATAGTGACAAACTGGCACAATTTCTAATTAGCATGTTGCATATGGAAATTCAAGCATCCATAAAATCTTCTATAGTTTTATAATCATTAGTGAAATTTTTTAAAGTTATTGATAATTAAATAATTTGAAATTACTTCAATAGCCCTTTTCCCATCAGTTCGCCTATTTATAGAAACATGGATTGTTGTAGTCTTTAGATAAATAGAGGACAATGTTTTCCCCAAGACCAGTCTTGAATCTTCCTTTTGGGGCCAATGAGAGTGTTTCATTGTGTAATTTTTTCCAGCAAGGAGTGGATACCAAAAGAAACCCCAGGTTTAAGTGAGGGGACTCACTGGTCAGTAAGAAAATCAGCTGTGATACTCTCAATAAAAATCTACTTTCAGTGGCAGAGGTTTGGTGGCCTCTTCCTCTTCATGCACGATATCATTACTGACTTCAGTTCATATCTCCTAGGCATTACGAATAGTTTCAGCTGCCCATTTTTCAATCAACTTTCACATGGTTGAATTAGTTTTACATCATTCCCAGATGTGAAAACTTCTGATTATTCACACCACCTCTTAATAGCAAAGTCAAGGACAACGAAACCTTTCAGGGTGAAGTTCTGACACAGAAGAAACCCATTGCTACAGTAAAAGTACTTGCAAGGATTCTTCATTGCTCTGCATATGTGTTGTCCTTTATGGACACTGATTATTTTTGTCCAGACAGTACTGTAGTGGTCACAATTATATGTCACCATCCAAAAACTCCCACCTAGTAATTCCTATTCCAAGCTCACATTGAGCAAGACCACACCTTTAAAAGAAGTAGCCAATCTTGATTTAAAAATGGCAAATGGGATAAAAACTTGTCCCTTTCCTTTTGCAAGTTGTTCCAGTTCACAGTGACCTATATTGTTTTAAAATGTATGTTGTGAGCAGAATTTTTCTCTCTCAATTCTAGACACCTATGTCTGAGCTAAACACTTTTTATAGACAGTGGGAAAAAACCAGCTATTGTCAAAGTGCAGTTCAGCTGACCTGTTTTAGATCAGCTGAAGGGTGACCTAGACAAGTCATTTCTTTTTCTTTCATTGGCTAAAAGAGTGTCTAGTTCAGGTATATTTACTAGGGGTAAATTTACTAGAGATAGATAATCTCTTTGGCTAAACTCCAAAATACACAGCCTCGGGTATGTTTTGTCACTGTAGAGATCTATATTTTTTGAAGGGAGAATTCCCCTTACCTGGACCCTTATTTTTCCATAGTTTTATCACTTTGTTTCAGAACTCAATCAGCTTATATCCACATGCTTTCTCCAAAGAGCTAAATAAAAGGAATTTCCAAATATCTCAGTATAATGCAGATTTTCAAGACCTGACATGACTCTGTCATCATTTTATGAAGCCTTCTCCATTTTTTCAGCATTTAGGGGCATGATGGACAGCTATATGCGATGGCAGTTTGCAAGCCTCATCCATAGTTGTGTATTTGAGTACAAAGACAATAACAATGACCTTAGGGGACAAACAGATAACTTAGTGCAGTGCTGTACCTAAGCAAATTAGTTAGGTGGCTTGGCCAGTTAGTTCAGGAAAATTGTCATACTGCTGTGACTACATTCTTTCACAAGTGACTGTTACCTCTGCATTGCCATCAATTGCACAGATTAGAGATGAGTGCAGTTGGATTTAGAAAAAAATTCTGATGTATATGTCTGTCACCAAAGAGTAGGACAGAGATGAATTTAGCTTAACACGCTAAATGGTGAAAAAAAGGAAGACAATAATAGGAAAACAAACCACCAGACATTTAACAAACCTTATGAGGGATATATTTAAGTTTGGAGTGTTCCTTAACTATCCAGTGAGAGAAAACAACTTGTTAGCTATGGTCCAAGTATTACTTGTAGTCATATTACCTGGAATGCATTTTGTGTAGCAAAACTTCCAAGTAACTAAATCTGGAAGCATATCAATATCAATAAAATTGTTCACAACTACATGATCTGTGTTTTTGCAGCAGCTTGTATTTCAGCCATGTATGATACTTACTTACCCTAAACAAGCCAAATCACATACACAATTAAGTTTCACAAGAATGCTAAGGTAAATGCATCTGGCTTGGGTGAGTGTTTTGGCTTTTTTTATATATATATTGCTCTTAGCATCAGAGAGAGGAAATTCACACCCTGGTAAAGTTGATTACTAAGGAATTTGCAGCTCCAAACAGTGCATGTGCCGCTAGTGGATGAAATTACATGGAGGGCTGCAGCTGCTGCTGAATTAGCAGGATGATAAATCTCAGGAGAGGTTTGCCCTCTGTGTGACAGAGGTGATACAGTGGCTGGAGGGGAAAGTTGGCCCATTCTGTTAGTACTTAAGTCACTGCTGTCTTCCCAGACTCTCCCTAATTCTTCAGACTTGATGCCTGACCTGGTTTCTCACAAAATATGTTGAAGAGGTAAAGGGAAAAAGAGCAAAGCTGCAGTACATTTGAAGGAGGTAATTTTAAGCTGAGCCTAAAGAACTGGCAGAACTGAACTAACAGTATTTTCTTTTTTTTCCCTAAGCTCAACATGCCTTTCATTTACATACTTATTTTATTAAGCAATTAAGAGGGAGAAATGAGTGTTCCAGAACTCCTACCCCAGTGAGCACAAACTCTGTGAGTGCTTAGGTATCATCCTGCAGAGGGCTGGCAGCTACAGAAAAGGCAGGATAGGAAACCCTCAGTAATGTTTCAACACAATATTTATACTTGCATCTCTATCGGTATTTCTTCTTTGTATTCACACATTTTGCTATATACTAACAATGTGGATTTTTTTCAGCCCTATTACTTACACAATAATTTCTTTCCTTTTCAACTTTTCTGGAGTAGGCATTTAGTCATTGGGCAAGACTCGCTTTCTGTCTCTGTGGAACGCATGGCATTTCCTTGTGAAGAAACTTGGCTTCATTATGATGAGGATGTCAACACAATTCATTCTTAATGACAACCTGAAACAAGAGGGTACAGAGAAAGGCAGCTGAGCCCCTGCATTCAGTTGTAGTTTATCAGGAAACAGAAAGCTGTAACATAATTAGATGCCTGCATGGGAAGAAATCAGTCTGGTCTCATTGTCTGACTGAGTTTCAATGGGAAAAACAGTTTAGGGGAGAGCTTGAATTACTTTGGAGAGGACTTTAACTAGTATCTTAATTGTTTCATGCTTGATATTTGGAATTCTTTAAGAAAACAACTCAGATAAGTAGAACTGTGTACCGCAGTATCCACCACCCCACCCCCTCCCTTATCTCTAATTGAGTGGCTTCTCTTCTTGTTTTACAACCTCCAGCTTCTTCAAGGTCAAAGGCAGACAAGCTGTTTGTCAACACGAGTCTCCTGCAAGTGTGGCTGAAAGCTAGATGTAGCACCCATCCTTTTACTTTTCTGAAAGGTACAGCATAATACAGACTTATTCTTTTTTTCCAGCCATCGGCAATAAAGAAATATGTTGCACTGGCAGAAGCAGTCACTCATTTTTTATATCTGTAGAACATGGCGATAGCATGATGTATAGCATCATACACGTCCTCTTGTTGAGGATAATCCAGGCTTGCTCTCAGACAAATTGATGTGAAAATTATGCTGACAGGGTAGACCTTTTCAGAGATTATTTAATCTGAAGATGGAGGGAGAGCCGAGTGAGCAGCTTGCAAGTCATAATTTATCTGACAAACAGCAACTCTTTTTCCATCACTGGTACCCTACATCCCAGCTGGGGTAAGGAGCAACTTGCATTACAAATATGAACCAAAAATAGGGTCTTTCTATTGCTCTACTTTCTCCACAGAAGGAGGAGGAAGGACTAACACCAAATGAGTAAAACAAGGCATCTGTTGCCATGGCTTTTCTATCCATTTAGTAGGTACATGGAGCCAAACCTTCACTGTCATTATTGTCATCAGCTATGACATCATCAGCCTGATCTCATATTTTGGCAACCCACAGGAAGTGCTAAGAGAAGTATCTACTTTCATTCATGTCTTTGTATTGGTGTGTGATCCAAACCATGTCCTTTAGACCTTTCTTAATTTTTGTTGAGGTGCTGAGGTGTTTCATTTCACAGCTGTGCAACATCCAAACCAGAACTGAAACCTTCATGGCAAGCTGCCTGTATTAGAAACTCTCTAATAATACAAGAAAACACCTAATTGTTTCTCATCCTGAGTGGTGCCAATGGAAATTTTGACTGAGAGAGAGCAAAGCTAGATAACTTACCAACCTACAGATCAGAAGTGATTTTTGAAAGTCTGAGTTGTTGTTTAAAACTAATAGTGCTTCTATGATGCTAATGCATGAACTAAGACAACTGGGGGAGGCCATCAAGCTGCTAATAGCTGTGACTTATTGCAAATGACTGAGCAACAAATCCATGAGGCAAGCTGAGGTAACACCAGGCAGCTGCAAGGGATCACTTCATGAATAATGTAATTTCATCCCTCTGCACACAGAGTTAAAATGCTCCTAATTGTTACTGCACAGATGGAACCAAGATCCTCTGTGGTTGGTTTGTTGCTCCCTGGAGAGGCAGAGCTCCATTAAAGAGGGTTGTAAGGCTAATAAAAAAAGAATTGATGGCTGTTAAGAGAAAATATATTTTTTCCTTTCCTTATATTGTAATCTGCCAACTGACAGATTAGGTAGCAAATAAAAAAAAATAGGGCGATGAAAAAAAATTTACCAGAAATGTGCTGCAGTGTTTCTGAGGACACCAGCAGGTGCTGCTGAATAATTAATTTTTAATGTATTCATTCTACTGCTCACATTGACAGCCATTAGCAACATAAATAACACTAGATTCTCTTTTGTGGACCAATCTCTTGTCAATATTCATTTTAAAAAGGATAGGACAAAATATTCTCCATGGAAAGAGGAAATACACATATTTCATCTTTGAATGTAGATATATACCTATATACACATACATACATGTACCCATGCACAGTAGGTTTTTTTTAAGAAATTATGTTACACCATCCTGGAAAATCAGACTAGATAGATTAATACCTCTCTGCTCTTTCTGATGCCTAATTGTAGTTTGCATTTAAAAGGTACATCTTCCTATTTATCATTTCTTAAGACAAAGGATTGTGACATGTATTTTACAGCACAGATTAACATGACAAGCAAATCTGGTGAAACAAAATTACTAAAGGTTTTTGGAGAAAATAGGTGTGTGAGATAGCCCTGTCAGTACATTCAATCTCTATAAACACATGTGTTATAATACAGACTAGAAAATTAGTTAGGGGATATTAAATTCTTAATCCATGTCAAGAAAGCAATCTTGATTTGTTCCACTAAAAAATCATGGATATTTTTACTTCCAGTTAAATGAAGTCCACTGTAAACATAGAAATTAAATATGATGCTACACTAGTAAGCAGTTACGTATCTCAAAACAGAAGCTGTATTTGAAATCAAGGTCATCCCTCTTGATTACTGCTCTTCATTAGCATGCTAGAGAGTGCCAGAATTTATCCCAAAGCCTCCAGGGATGTTTCAACACATGATGAAAGGGAAAGAGCAAATACTGTTACCCATGTGACATAAGGAGTCTTGTTCAACTCTGACGGGTATAGACATCCATTTTGAGGTTCTCATGGAAGCCTCATACCCTGAGCTCTATTGCAGGCCATTTTGTTGTATCTGATTTCATATAGAAAGTGGAGAAAGCCAAGGCATTCACTGTACGACCATCATTCCCTCAGCTAACCTAGACTGTGTTTCACTGAGCTTCTAAAACTGGCAAGTCTCCTCTGGGTTTCAAAAATGAAGAGTTTTGTGAGTTTCTGCAAGCAGATGAAAGGGAAATGCTCCTGCAAACCACAGTCTGGATGCCACTTCTTTTAGCACTTTGCAGTTGTCTGTGAACGTGGTTGGTGGAAAGGCACAATGCGGAATGGGTATGCAATGTGTCACAGGGCTGTCTAAAACCTGACAAGAGACTGTATTGTTTTCTCTAGAGCAGGTGCTCTCTTCTGGATTCAGATCTGTCGAGTCTTCCATAAATTTGCGCTAAAGTATTTCATGAGAATGTATTTACTTGATTGACCATGGGATCACAAACAGTAAAGGTCCAGACTTTGACTATGAATGTAGAGAATGATTAAAGAGATGTCTTTTACTTGGATCTTTGCTGAGGAAAAGAAGTAACTCTTATTAGCTGAACCAAGAAAGAGTCCTTTCAAACAAACTTAATTGCAGTTTTCTGAATTCTTCAATTCAAAGCAGAGACTAGGACTCTTAGGACAGTAGCCATGATATGGATTTGGAGCAGTTCAGCCACCATCAGACTAGCCATACCATGACCTGAATTTGCCTTGCTGCTCCTGCCCTGGCAGGAAATGTGAAATGGCCTAGAATAAAAAAAAAAAAAAAAGAGAATAAAAGTGTCTAGGGCAGTCCAATAAATCTGACCTTTATCTCACCCAAGCCTCCAGTCCTTCTCAAAGTCCCTGTTCTGTTCATCTACGAAAGGTGCTGGTTTGGCCTGTCATGCAGGAATACGGCTAGTGATGGGTCGTACTCTGTGGCTTCACACTGTGCATTATGCCAAATTCTGCCAAAGCTATTGAACACCGCTACTTCTGGAACACTGCAGCATCTGCAGTAGACTAGTCTTCAGTCTGGCATAATCAGACCTGGCCAGGACACTGCCCTCATTTGCTATCCTGCCTTGGAGACCCAGAATGATGTCATCTACACATCCCCATGGATCTGCCTCTAGCAAGTGGACCAGTCAGACACTATACTTGCCAGGAATGTTTGCTGGTGTGCTTGAGTGGTATACCCCAGCATTACTTTGTGCTCCCTTACAATAGAAAGCACAACACAGACTGTTTGGCTTCAGTTGAGAAAAATCTTGTGAGCTGAAACAAAACACATTTACACACATGCACAGGAAGCCACAAGCTTTCATGAATCCTTGGCATCAGTAAATTCTGCAGAAATAAAAGTATATAGCATATTCTCTTAAATGTTTTTGTAGAAAGGCATTTCTTCCTTTATTACAAAAGCTGAGCATCTCCTAAATTACATGTACTGAAGCATCATAATAAATGAACCATCTTATTTCAAACAAGTCTGCAAAAACCTGTAAGACAGCACTGTAAGTCCTTGAACTACAAACTAATTACCCACCAAGAAGAACTCAAGAAAGCTACTAAGGGAACATTAGAAGAGTGAAAGGAAGCTCTATTCAGATCCAACAGAAACGGTCAACTTTTCAACAACACTTCCACTAAAGAGCTGCAGACTAATGTTTATTGTTCACATAAACCATGCTGCAAAATTAACAGAGCTATTAAGCAAACTTCAAGTGATGTTCACACAGTTTCCTGGTAATAATGCAATCAAAGAAGTGCAAAATTCTTCTGAATCAAAGTGCTACCCATGTATAAAACTGTTTAAAATTCTCATTGTGATGCTGGTGGCCCATCTCCAGCCTAAGAAGAATGAAGAAATTTAGAAATTGATTGGCATAGACCTTCCCCCTAGACTTTTAAGGTGATTTTGAAAGTAGGGGTCATACTAATGATGGTCTGCATGCAAGAAACAACTCCCATGGCAGATTTTCTGAAGGTATAGCAACTGCACCTTCTGTGAAGGAAGAAAACAGGAAAATACAAAATCTGCAAGGAAATTCACTTTTGGTGTTTCAAGGCCAGGATGAGCAGCCTGATCTAGCAGGAGGTGTCCCTGCCTATGGCAGAGGGCTTGGAACTAGATGCTCTTTAAGGTCCTTTCCAGCACAAACCATTCTATGATTCTCTGGTGTTGTGTAGGTGAGCTTGTGTACAGAAACACAGGTTCCGGCACAGAGAACAGGCAGGTCCAGCAAACTGGGCATACATCAAGAATGTTCCACTTTTCATAACCCACATGCCTCTTGCCAAAAATTTGTCCCAGGAAGAGCAGAAAGGCTTTTTGGAAAGCTGAACCAGCATGGAGAAAGGCAGAGGGAATAGGATAACTGAGCTGAAGACAGGGCTCGTGGGTCTGATAAACTTCTGTTGTTTTAAGATAAAGGCTGCATATGAAAATGTGAATCCATTGCCATCTGTGCCACACCAGAAAGACAGATAAGGGACTTGAGGAGATGAATCAGCTAGATGAAAAGTTGCTGTGTACATTGGCATTGCTAGGAGTCGAATGAAGCCCAAACCCCTAAACAGGGCAGGCACGTTCTCAAGCAGGTTCCTCAAAGCAAATGGTGGGAGGATCTTAATCATATCTGAACATGTGGCTGCATGTTCAGTGCTTTAAAAGAGTGGTTTCAAAACAGTGAGAACTTGTCACAAAGAGGAAGGAACAACTCATTAGAGAAAAAAAATCCCTTTTTTACTCTTTCCTTCCTGATAAGACAGGGACCATTTCTGTTCCTCCACAATCACGGGGGAAAGGCTGTGTAATGTTTGTCAGAATTGCTACAACTGCCGCTATAGCTGAACTCAGCAAATACTTTTAGCCAAGCAGGATTTTCATTTGGAGGAATGGGCATGGGTGGAAGAGAAAAAGGAGTGAGAAATTCAGTGTTTCCTTTTTCAGACTTCTTGACAAAATATTTTGTTTCACAATTTGCCTAAGTTTATCTTTGAAGGATCTCAGTTATAATAATATAAAAAAAATACCAGGAGATAGAACGAACATATTTTGATAAACTAAACCCAAGGGTTTTAAAAATTATTGTTTTTCTTTTATCAGGAAAATAATATAATCCCAAATGGAGGAAGCGACAAGGGTAGTTTAGGGAAGGGGCTGTTTGCTTTGTTTAGGCTTCATAGACAAAGCAAAAACTCAGTTCTTATATTTTCTTACTTTCTGTGTATTGGCATTTCAGGATACAAAATTCTGCCGTCCTGCTTTTCTTCTATGAAGCGAGAGAGAAACTTCAGAGACTTCAGATCTGCTCTCTTGTAACAAAGAACTGAGTTTTAACATCAGACTTAATCCCAAAATTCATAGGCAGGGCTTTCTTTCCATTTTATATACTCAAAAGGAAATATAAATGGAGTTGAGGGGCAAGAAAAGTTAAACCTCCTGTGAAACACTGGTAGAGAAAGAGCCAGTACAGTTAGAAAGGCCCTGTAGCCATGTTATTTGCAAAACTCATCCAGGACACTGCCCCCAATGTGTTTCTCTTCCAAGACAGATTTAACAATACTTATTTATGTAACTGTCCTCCCTTAGGGCTTCAGCTACACTGCTGATTCGGTTGAGGCCAAGTTTCACTGAGCATTAGCAAGACCCAGATGATAAGAAGGAAAGATAAATCTAGCCTAATGATCAGCTGGGGAGGACACGTGTTGAAAACCAGTGCTGCTGCAGTGGCTGTGTCTGCCACCTGTCTCCTTGCAGCCTCCTCTGGGAAGGCAGAGCACTTGACCAAGGGTATCATATATGAGAGATGAGGATGTGCTGGTGTAGCAAATTCCCCTTTATGACAGCAGGACTGTCAGTCCAGGATAAGTTCTGCCAAGGAAACCTGCTGCCACCAGCCTCAAATTGCTCTGCCTCTTATACCAGACCATTAGCAAAGGATCTTTTGTGCTGCATGGGACAAATGTTTCCTAAAGACAAGAAAGGATAAGTACGGAAATAACTTGCAGAGAACTGCACAACAGTGGGCAAGGCATCACACAGTTAACACTGAAGCAAGAGGTATTGCAGGTTTATGAAATCCCTTAGTCTGGATCTTTTTTTAAAGAGAGCCTTAGCAAAAAAACTCAGTGAAGGAATCAGGAGGCTTGTTATTATCTCTGGAGTATCTGTCTCTCCAGAGGATTTAGAAGAACACAGGTGAATGATGTAGTTAAAAACCTCATCTATACAGTAGTAAAGTCAGTGCAAGGAAAGGCTGTCAGCCTGATCTAATGTGCACAGTACATGCAAGAAGGAATAACTGACTTGTAAGACTTAGCTCAGGAGCTGAAAGAGAGTGAACACTAATTTCAAATTTAACTTGTTTCTTTAATCATGTTTCTAGGTTAGAGATTGCCCATTAATAAAACTGACAGCAAAAAAAAACTTACAGACTTTGAAGAAAACACAGTTGTTTAATCTTAAGAAGTTATTTCCCAAAGCTACCTCTAGCCTTGGGAGGCAAAGTCTCCTGGCTTCCCTCATCATAACAACATCCTCCCTGGGGGCAATTCGAAGCAATTAAAGCCCAGCTCTGATCTGCTGTTGACTATATGAACAATCTAGGAGGTGATCTTCTGAAAATATCTTTCTTAGCCATTATCTGGCTGGAGTGTCGTGTTGACTGTGAAATGGAAAGGATGAACAGAAAATTTTGCCTCCTAAAGGTCTCAGAGAGGTTCACTTATTTTTATGGTGCAGAAGGATTGAAAAAACCCACTAAATTAAAAAACCTCACGGGATCGGAAGCATTACATGCAGTGCATACTTACTTATTTCGGGGGATTATCCTCTCCTTCAGAAGCAATAGACATTCAAATCAGCTATAACCAGATTATTCTTCTTAAAGATTTGTATTACAGCTACACCTGGGGGCTCCCTCTGTGATTATAATTGAGGCAGGCACTCTAAAACTGAAGCATAAAAGAACCTTGTTTATTGTTTATTATCTAAAAAGACAAATCAAAGAGAGACAGAAGAAACAAAGATGAAGAGGGCAAGGCTGCATCATAGGCTAGGAAGAGAGGAGAGCAAAGGTCCCTGACAGTAGTTCATTGTCTATATGCTGCTTCTCCCAATGAAACCCACAATGAACTCGTGTTGGCAATGATGTTCCCAAGAAATTCTGTATTAAATATATTAGTAATATTTGTCCTAGAATATTGTCATTAAGGCTGAAAGGTATTTGAAAACATGTTTGGAAGACAAAGTAGGAGTAACATAGAAGACTTCTTGCATGTGATTCAGAAAACCAATTTCAAAGGGTTGCATTTTCATAGTCCAGGAAACAAACCAAGCAATAGTCCAGGGAAATAAGAAACAGAGGAGGAGGGAGCGGAAGGAGTCAGAGAAGCCCTTAACCCCAGCTTCTCCCAGGTGTGATAGTACACAAACCTGAATGCAACAGCACACAGCAATAGTTTTGGTTTTCAAACCCTTTTATTTGCAACCCCACAACAGATATTGAAAAATTACTTTGTACCAGCTAGGTACCAAGGGCTTGAGGAACAGCTACTTTTTAAAAGCCTCTGAGATTCTTCTTTCCCCATCCCAAATGAAAATGATCAGGAACTGGGCCCCTGAATCAGCTTGAAAATTTTACCCAAAGACAGTAGATACGAATAGAGCCAGCAAGCTGATGAGTCATTCGGGTCAGCAAGTCTCCACACAGAGCAAATTAGATGTCAGCAAAGTCACTGTTATACTGGTACAATATACACTGGTTTAAAATTAGATACTAGCCTTTAAAACTGAAAAAACCCTCTTTTTCCGAATAAGCAATAGATGTCACCGTATGAATAGCTAAAACCTTTTCAGAATTCAAGAATGTGAATAGAGTAGATAAGAGTAATTAATTCATATCAAAGCTGTAACAGCATTCAGATGAATATTAGCTTCAACCTTACTTCACTCAAACATTTCCCCAGATAAGTCAGTTAATGGTTGAGTTAGGGAAATAAAAATTAGAAGGTAAGTTAAGAGCAATAAAGGCAATAGATGACTTTTCAGAAGTAAGACACAAGAGAGCACATGAATGAAGGGAACACATTCATTTGCAAGCGGGGAAGAAAATGCAGTCAAATAAGAACACTTGGACAGCTAAGTAATACAAAGCAGAGAACAGAAAGGAGATGAAGAAATTCAGCATAAAAAGGCTAGGCTAAATATGTGACACAAAGAAAAAGAAAGCAGTTGAGATATTCATGCAAAGGGACATGTCACAGTAATTGTCTATCATTATGTAAGGTAATTTCTTACCTGAAGAAAAGATTAAGTCAATACAGATATAAAATAAGAACTTAGCAGCTGGCTCAGACAATGCCTGACAAAGAAATGGTTATAAAGTAAATTAAAAGTACGTTACTACTAATTATATAGCCCTCTCAAATACATAGAGGAACAGCAAATGTTAAATAAGATTCATTGTAACATGCCTTTGTCTAATAGACATACATTCTGGCATCAACTTGTTTAAGAAAATACAGAATTTGGGCAAAATAAACAGGCAAACACTTTAATATGCTACAAAATTCATTGGCACAAGCCGTCATGCCAGCAGGGGCTAGGGTTGTAAAACATGCAAATCCCAGTATTATATGATTGCCCACACCTTCATTGTTCAAATCCTAAACACTTTGTTGTCTGGCTTGCAACTACCACCCTCTCCCACCCTATTTTATATCAAACTTACTGGGAGATGATGCCCTACTATCTTACCCTGAGAGCTCCAATACCTTTTTGTCAAATCAGGTATCAAAGCAGCATGGTGCCTGATTCCAAGGAGAAATTAATGTCCCTGAACCAGCTGGCTTTCCATGGGAGAAAAGAATGCTTTCCATACACAGGTGAAAAGTGCCCTGCTCCTTTCCATTGATGCTCCTTGCCTGAACTATGTTGACACCACCCAGCAAATTGCTAAACTAAGTTAATAGCAATATCTAGCAAGCATCGGGTCTGCCATCCAATATGGAGTATTTACATGTGGAAAAATAGCTTGCAATATCTCCATGTTGGATTCCGGTTTCCAGGCAAACTGGTAAAAACCTAATCCAGTAACTTGCTGCTGGCATTAAAGCCCACAGCAAACAGACCCAAACATCAAGAGACTCAGCAGTTTCCAAACCAGGGCAAATGAAGCCTAAGATCTTTTTATAAAGTCAAGTATTTTCTGAACAGATGGAGAAAAGAAAGATGCTAAACTTCTTTCTTATGTGTGGATCCACAATCTGAATTCCAGTTATGTGCTAAACAAAATTAGCCAGAAAAAGTAAGAATAAAATTTCTCCTAAAAGTGTGAATGACCGGGAAATACTCAGGTCCTCAAGCACTTTGATAGTGCCAATAGCATCAGTAGGCTGTTTTCTGGGGCTACCATAGCAGATGTGTTTTTTCAAGACACTAATACAAAGAAGCATCACATAGCTCGGTATAGTGCTATTAAACCTACAGAAAACCATGTTTTCCAGGGGACATTGGCAATGGATAGCACATTTCTATGTCCATTGCCCTACTAGCCTTTCTTACTGCCTATCAGATCTCACCTCTCTGGAAGGGATTTGTCACTGCAGACCCTACTCTAGGACGTTTACGTGAAGGAGCAACTGAAATATATCAAGGTGTGCCTAGGGGTGAATGAAGAATTAGTGGAGAGCTTACAAGTAAGAAGTAAGGGGCAGTCTAATGTGAGTGATGCTGTTGTGTTAACTACAGGCCACATTATCAGGAAGGGAAAGTCAATGAGGCCTTTTGCAGACAGCTGGAAGTAGCCTCTACAATCACAGACCCTGGTTTTCATAGAGGTCTTCAGCTACCCTGATATCTGCTGGAAAGACAACACAACTAGACACACACACTCCAGAAGGTTCCTGCAGAGCATTGATAGTAACATTATTACACAGGTGATGGAGAAGCCAACGAGGAGAGGTGTGCTGCTGGTCCTTGTACTAACAAAAAACGAAGCACAGGTTGGAGATGTGAAGGCTGGGGGCAACCTTGGCTACAGTGACCACAAAAAGGTGCAGTTCAGGAAAAGGTGTGGTAGAATAGGACAATAAGCAGAATTACAACTTTGGACTTCATGAGAGATAATGTTAGCCTTTTCAAAGACCTATTTGGAAGAATCCCATGGTTTATGACTCTAGAATGTATGGGAACCCAAGAGAGCTGGTAAATATTCAAGCACAACTTCCTCCAAACACAAGACTGATGCATTCCTAAGAGTAAGAAATCTAGCAAAGGAAGAAGGACACCTGCATGGGCAGGCAGGGAGTCTCTGCAAAAGCTTAAATGGAAGAAGGATGTTTATAGAACGTGGAAAAGGAGACTGGCCACTTGTGAAGAATACAGGAACTTTGTCAGGGTATTCAGGGACCAAAAGAGGAAGGCTAAGGCCCGCCTGGGATTCGGTCATGCAAGGGATGTCAAGGACAAGATGAGGGGCTTCTTCAAGTGTATCAGTAACAACAGGAAGTCTAGGGAAAAGATGAACCCACTCCTGAATGTGGTGGGTGCCCTCGTGACAGAGAATACAGAGAAGGTGAAGTTACTGAATGCCTTCTTTACTTCAGCCTTTACTACTAAGGCCAGCCTTCAGCAATCCCAGATCCTGGGATCCTAGAGAGAAATAGGAAAACTCTTGCTTGGTCGAGGAGGATCGGGTTAGACATCACTTAGGCGAAATGGACACCCACAAATGCATAGGCCCCGATGGAATGCATCCACAGGTGCTGATGGATCTGGAAGTTGTGGCTAAGACACTCTCCATCATCTATGAAAGATCATGGAGAACACTAATGGTGCCTGGGGAGAGCCAATGTCTCTCCAATCTTCAAAAAAATGCAAGAATGAGGATCAAGGAAACTACAGGCCATTAAGTGCTACCTCCATCCCTGGAATAGCTCATCCTGGGTGTCATTGGTAAGCATCTGAAGGAAAAGAAGATTATCAAGAGTGATTAACATGGGTTCATGGGGGAGTCATGCCTGGCCAGTCTGATAGCCTACTATGATGGCATGACTGGCTGGGTAGATGAGCAGAGAGCAGTGGGTGTTGTCTACGTTGACTTCAGCAAGACTTTCTACACTGTCTCCCAGAAGATCCGTATAGGTAAGCTTAGGAAATGTGGGTAATGAGGTGGATTGAGAATTGGCTGTATGGTAGAGCTCACAGGGTTGTGATCAGCAGTGCAGAGTCTAGTTGGAGGTCTGTGGCCAGTGGTGTTCCCCCAGGGTCAGTATTTGGCCCAGTCTTGTTCAACATGTTCATCAATGGCCTGGATGAGAGAACAGAGGGCACCCTGGCAACTTTGCTGATGACACAAAACTGGGAGGTGTGGCTGATACACCAGAAAGCTGTGCTGTTCAGAGAGACCAGGACAGGCTAGAGTGATAGGCAGACAGGAATTTAATGAAATTCAACAAAGGCAGATGTGGGGTTCTGCACCTTGGGAGGAATAATCTCATGTGTCAGTGTAGGCTAGAGGTTGACCTGCTAGAAAGTAGAATTTCAGAGAAATACCTGTGAGTCCTGGTGAACAGCAAGCTAACCATGGGCCAGTAATGTGCCCTTGTGGCCAAAAAAGGTCAGTGGCATACTGTGATGCTTTATGAAGAGTTTGGCTAGCAGGCTGAAGGAGGCCATCCTAGCAAGGCCCCATCTGGAGTGCTGTGTCCAATTCTGGGCTCCTCAGTTCAAGACAAGGAACTACTGGAGAGAGGCCAGCTGAGGGCCACAAAGATGATTAGGGGGCTAGAGCATCTCTCTTAAGAGAAAAGGCTGAGAGGCCTGGGTCTGCTTAGCTTGGAAAAGAGTGAGAGGGGATCTTATAAGTTCTTATAAATGTCTAAAGGGTGAGGGTCAGGAGGATGGGGCCAAACTCTCTTCAGTGGTGTCCAGTGACAAAGGGCAATGGGCACACACTAAAGCACAGGAGTTTAATCTGAACATGAGGAAAAACTTAACTATGAAGATGACAGAGCACTGGAATAAGCTGCCCAGAGATGTTGTGGAGTCTCCTTCTCTGGAGAAGGACCCATCTGGATTTGTTCCTGTGCAACATGTTGTAAGTGAACCTGTTTTAGCAGGAGGTTGGACTAGAGGATCCCAGAGGTCCCTTTCAGCTCCTGCCATTCTGTGATTCTGTGTGATATGTGTAACCCGCACATGCAGATGTCTGCCCTGACTTGGAGCCCAGGGAACATCAGGAATTAAGTCATTCAGAAAATACAGTCCGTCTGTTCAGAAATACAGAACTGTGACACAAATGTAGAAAATTATCTCAGTCTTGATATAATAGGGACCCTCTAGCTTTTATTAAAGGTGGTTTACTTACCATACCTATAACTGGCAGCACATACAAATAGCTGCTATGTCTCTACTATGATAGAATTTCATACTAATAAATTCATTACCAGGAAAAGAGAGTCAGCAACTATCAGTCTACACTGATGTGATCAACAAAATGTTTTGCATTGCTTATGCAGGAAGATGCAACTGCAACAGGAATCTGGACAAAATAATTTGTTAGAAATATGGATTTGTCTCCAAGTGAATATATAATCAGAAAAAAAACAAATCACAAATTACTGAAAATAAATAAGTAGCAAACAATGGCACAAATATATCCTAAGCAGAGGTAGCTAACTGGAGACTAAGATCTTGAAGGAAACCTACAGAAACTGATGGTTTGAGGATCCCTGTCATAGGCAGCCTGCCTTCAGTGATGTGTGAAATATATTTTCCATTTTGTCTGAGTAAATGACAACAATGGAAAAGGTAACCACAAGTGGTATGTGTTTGGTGTCAAATCTCGATTTTTCTTTCACATGTCATCAGTTACAAATATCAGTATATTTGTCACCTAAAAAAGATATTCTTGGGCTTCATGACACACTCTGGTTAACTCTATGAATATAAAATCAGTACTTAAATGTCTTATCCCAAAAGTTAACAAAATCTACAAGTAGCATTAGTACTAGTGATGATGGACAGATTTTTACATGTGATAATTTACTCAAAGTGTGTATCAAACACACAATCCGTGCTACTGCAATTTGTTAAACTTATCAGGAATTAAAAACTTCACTGAAAAGTATGTTTTTCCAGGTGAAAATCATCATTTATTAGAGCTACTGAAATTTCAGATGACAACTATATAATATGCTCATTTTTTAATATTTCAGAAGTGTTATGTAAAGTATCTATTAATATTATGTAACCATTTCAATGGTGCAATGTGATGGAAAAAAACTGTTGTCTAGAAGCCAGATAATGAGTATTTCATATCTCAAGTAATTAAGAGACCTAGGTAATAGGCAAGCAGCTTTCTATTCCAGTACAGAACACAGAACACATTGGTTTGCTCACAAAAAAAAAAAAAAAAGAAAAATCTGGAAGTAATGTACAGTCCCACTTGAAATGTTATACATTACTAAATGTCCTGTGCATGATTCAGTGGATCCATTCAGGGGTTTTTGAAAGAAAATATGAAAAGACAAGGCTAGCAAGTTGCTAGACTCTGTTCAACCAATATTAAAGTACAGTACTTCATGTCTGCCTTCTTGTCCAGCAGCTCATTTTAGTAGCCACCTACTTGGGGCCAGGCTGCAGCTCCGTACCTGGATGTGGAATTCTGCCTAGGCTTCCCAGGCCCCAAATCTCCTGTAAGCTGCACAGGTACCACTTCAATACCATCGTGGGACCCAAAGCTATGTGGCAGCCCTCCTCCCAAGCCCCTCAGGGTCCTGAATGGGGGATGCTGTTGCCACATGGTGCAGAGGAGGAAGGAGCTGGGCTGAGCCTGTGTTGGTAGGAGTAGAGCCCTGGGCCAGTTGCCATGGACTCCAAAATAGGGGTTATCTCTTCCTCACCAGAAAGCTAACAGAGACTTTCGCAACTTTTCTCCTGATGTGCTGCAGTTCATCAGAAGAAATCCCCTACACTTTTCTCCCCTGTCTGAATACTTGCACCCTTAATCCCTAAGTGCACATCTAGATACAAAAGATGGCCCTCAACTGGCTGCTGGCAGCTCTGATCTTTTATACCTTAACTTTTTATTAAACTCTTTTTTTTTGTTTTGCATAATCAGTTAAAGAAGCACCCTCAGTTTTTTTCAAACCGTTCTTCCAGATCTACTTATGCTGGCACATAAATATTTATCATTTTTGTCCCAATTTCCTTCCCTCACAGGTTACACCAATATGAACCTCTTTAAATCAATGGGCCAATTCCTTCCTGAAATTTTTCACATAGTTGTCAACGTTACGTAAGTCCAGAAAAAACTGAAACAGAAAATTTCATATATTTAAAACTCTGGGAGGTAAAAATAAAGGGAACATCCTTCCTGTAGGAAGGAGATGCTACAATATCTGGGAAGGAATGGCATGTGGTATTTCTTCAAAACATGATGAAATCCCACTGGTAAATTATGCTGATGGCTACACTAATTTACCATGAGGCTACTATCCATTAAAGATATATATCGGTGTCTAGTTTGTACTCATATTTATTTCAGGCTTCTCTACTATCTTAACATTGCCTGAAATGAACTTCAGTTGCTTGATAACTTTGAATGTAGAAAGTGAACGCTGAGGTGTTACTGAAATTCACAGCTCCACATGCTCAACAGGCATGTGCTTTTCACATAGACTTCAAAATATATTGCTGTTTCTATAAAATATATATCTCTACATAGTCACTGTTAAGATGGTCAATATTTTCCTAATAATTTAATTAGTAACTAACAAGTAATATTCATTTCCATTGCTATGTTTTCCCATTTTCAGGCAGTACTTACTTATTCCCAGATACCACTGGATGCTTTCTTTCTCAGGTACAAAGTCTGAAAAAATGTATTGCAGAGTCAATGATAAAGTATCTTTCTAGTCTAGGATGACATCTGAAAATACAATAGAGTTGAGATGTTGTCTGCCACCACACACTCTCATAATGTACTTTGGAAAGGGAAGGTTGGACCACAGGTATGACGTGATCACTTTTCTTCTGTGTACTGCAATAATCTTGCCATACAAAAGACATTTTGCTGATAAACAGAGTAAGTTCTTCCCCACACAGATAGCAGAGAATGGTTATTCTCAGACCTTAAATTCTAATACTCTTTAGGTACTCTTTAGATAAGGTACATCCTTAAGCAAAACTTACCAAAAATCCTTGGGAGGATGTTGTTCAGCTTTTCCTGCAACTTCTGAGTGTCAGCTCCTACTTCTTTTTCTGGCTTCTGTCAAAATCGGTGTCACTGGGTAACAGAAAAGTGGTTTCTACAGAGCTGGAGTGCTTTCTAAATGCCCTTCCCAGGAATGCTTCATGAAAAGCTGTCTAGAAGAAGCCAATTAAGTAAATAAAAATAGCATTGGGTCTGAGTTAAGGTATTCATAGCTTTCTCATTGACTTAAAGGAATTGAGATCAGATTCCCATTTGCAATTATCATGCTGAATACAAGTAGTGTTTCACACCATATTTGTTTTAACTCTGTTTTTTAGACATTGCTAAAGGTCAATGAACAGTTTCATCTGTGTTTTCTCTCATCAAGTAATATCACCATTAGTACAAAATGATTCGACATCAAATGTACCCTGTTCTTTTAGTCTTATGTTTTGAAAGATCTAAGAATACAGCCACTTGAAACAGCAAAGCAGAATATGCACAGAATGAATGGTGGGAAGGGGCAGGGGGCTTGGTATTACAGACTTTACTTTTCCTTTTTCTTTCTCACTGTTCTGTTTAAATGAAACTTGAAGCTGAATTTCCAGTTTTTGCTAGCCCCGTTTTCTGGCATGTCAGAGCAGTACACCACCAACAGTAACAGGGATTAGGGCACTCTCACATGTCCCAGCCAAAGAAACAGGAGAACAATGAGAATTTAAAAAGAGGACATATTTGACGAATGTGCACTTTGGGATGTGATATACTCTGAATCACCTGTAGGTTGAACTTCCCAGTAATGAGCTCTCCAAAGAAAAGGTCAAAAAGCTTTGAAATTCAAGCAAAACTTTATTCACATGGAAACAAGAAACATAACTTTTAAAAGAGAGACAAATTAAAGAGCAAACATGGAAGGCAGATCCATGCACTTCCAGGGCATGAACACATGGCCTTTTGAGAGGCTGTAACAGATGGCACACAGAGAACAAAAATGAAGCCAGTATCACCAGTCAAAGGGGCACCTCAAAACCTCAAAAGAGGTTCTAGTAAAAATGTTTCCTGACTTCAAATTTGTAGCTGGGTCTCCACCCCATCATTTCAAATCTGAAAGGGCTTTTGTTGCCACTTGTGTCTAAGTTATGGACGCATTCATATTTCTTAGCCACTGCAGAAAGTCTCCTTTGTTGTTGTTCCCACACATCCAGCAGTGATAAGGACAAAACGTGGGGCGAAAACAAATCCCACCACAATTTGTTATTCGATTTCAGGTACACCATTAGTTTCTACTGGCAACATTGCTTATGTACTTCAAACCAGCTTCACAGGACTATTTCTAGAAGAAGATACTTTATTTCTGCTAAGTGGCTTACTTCTTAGCTAAACCTCCCAGAGCAGTTTCTTCTCTTCTTTTTCACTTTTCAATGAAAATTATCCTTGAGAAGACCTGTGCAGCAAGGGAAGCAATACATTATTGAACAGTCATTTGATGGGAATATAGACTTCACAGCACTCTGCTTCTTGCTCAGCCAGCCACTCTTCTGGCAGCATTTCTTCCCAGATTCATAGGATACAGTCTGTGCCAAGAGGGGCAATCTCTTTCCCTACAAATGTTACCTCGCTTACTTCTGCAAGTCACAACTACAAGCATGTTCCCAAACTAATCACTAAGTAGAACAAGTAGGCGCAATTGTATAGAATGGACTAATACTTATTAAAGCACAATTTTTCTACCTCTATTTGGCTGTTGCCAAAGTAAGTAATACACAGGTGTCTCATTTTTAGAAGACTGGAATGGACAGAGTAAGATTTAGTACAGTAAGAGTTCATTAAACAAACACAGAAATGCAGTGTAATTCCACGGTGTTAAGGAAAACAGATGATAATAAATCCTGCTAAATTTTAAATAGCACTTGTTATCTATAGAACTCTTAGAGCTCAATATCACAATATTGATATCAGCTGTTACTTTGTCAGATGCCTATTACCAGATGGCATTAGGAAGGGAATGCAATTTCCTCAGTGCCTTGTAGTAGGTTTTTAAGAGAGCTGTGAGTAGAAGCAGATTTGAAGTGTCCTAGACAAAAACTGTACACACTTGACTGCCCAGCAGCTCATTGAGCTATGTAATTCTGGTTCATCCTTTAATAAACAGAAGCTTTATCCCAGGATTGCTAAGCACTATGATAGTAATTTAGAGAGAGTTTCTTTCAAGAACAAATGTGAATTATGCACCTGTGAGTTTGTAATAGATGCTAAATGCCCAGTTGTTCTCTTTGCTTTAGCAAATCTTTTCTGATCTCACAAGTGATGGGATTAATGCTGCTGTTTTTCAGAGTAAAAAGCAGAACATGTCCAAAGTTGGTGAGTCTCTGACCTTTACCTGGGGAGGGATCACAGGGCTGGGAACAGCATTCTCTGCTTTACAGTTAGACAACACCTCACTCCATTAATTTCATGTACTTTTTCCAATTCATTAACTAAAAGTGAGTTGTTGCCAAGAATGGAAAATAAATAACTTGCATTGCTGCTCTTCTGGTCCTAATGGCATTTCTTTCCCAAAGGACAAAGCATGATGGGCTGAAAATTATAAGCAGAGATAATATGCCAAGAGTTTGGGGCTGGGCCAGGATATAAAGGGGGCATCAGGGAAGCTATTTAACAGTTTAGCATCATACCAGCTTTTAATAGCGACTGCTGTAGAAATAGTAATCTGACAAGATGACAAATTCTTTTTATATGTGGATATTACAAAAGGAATAAGCATCACAATTAAGACATCACATGTGGTCCATATATATTTACATACACCAGCTGGTCTGAAGTCCTGAGGTGGGTATATACCTGAAGATAAAAGCCGAATAACACCAGATGGAAACTGGTGCAGCTTTGCAAAACATCCCTCCTTACTCCTTCAAAATAAAGCAAAACACTCCCAGTTGCAGGCTGCTCTAGTAACAGTCTCTCACGCCATCTTGACAGTCTTGAAAGACATGGCACTTTTTCCTATTCATTTATTTTGATGACATGCACTGTACCAGCCACCACAAGCCTGCTTCTACAGTAGCTTCTTGTCTCTGCCCCAGATGCTCACCTCCTGTGCCCTGCTGCCTGCTCCCCAAAAACCCCTGCACCCAGTTCCCAGGTAACTCCTCTGGCCAGTCAGTGGGTCATCACTAGGTTCATTATGGACCATGCAGAAGTGCAAATGCCATATTCTTAGCCTGGGTATTTTACTGCTCTAGAGCCCAGTTCACCCCTGTTCAAGGGATTAAAGCCAGCTTGATTTACAGGCTCAAGCTCTGGACAAAAATCTCTACTCTTTCAACTTCAGAAATCAAAAACTAGTGAAAAGAGTACACAATATTCATTATCAAAACCAGTCACACATTAAGCAGTTTCTGGTCAGCAGATGGCAAACTGTACCAGGGTAGGATTTCATTATCCCAGTGGATAACTGCAGGCAAGTTATCGCTGTCACAAGAGTCACAAGAGCTCTGCTTAGCTTCCTAGAGAAGCAGTGCTTATAAACTGAGAGAGGAGATATTTCTCCTTAGTACTGACTGGCTTTCAGTCAGGAGTATTGCACTTTGTCAGTGCTTTGCTTGGAGAGAGACAAATTAAAGACTTCAAGTTCAAAAACAAACTACCTAGAAAAGGCCCAGCAAGGACTGATTTTCAGCAGAGGAGAGGAAGACTGAGAGGAGAAATTTACGTTTTACCAATGGACAAAAAGTTGCTTTAAAGATGATCAGGATAAAAAATTTTCTCATTAACATTGAAGACACAGGTGGTCTTAAACTACAATTGAGAAAATTTAGGATAAACAAGAGAAAAAAATTTATAACCATGAGAATAAGTAGCTAGGGAAGGTTATGAAATCAGGAACTATGAAGAAACTTAAAGCTAAATAAATACACATATATTAGAGAGAATTCACAGCTATTCTGCTCAGATTTTACTGCCCTGCAGTATACCAGCAAAATAGGATTGAATCTCATTTGTAAGTGAACTGAGGCCTTCTTATATAAAAGTAAGCATACACATCCATGGACTCTACTTGTAGTTGTTAGTTCTCTGACAGTTTTAACAGAAATAATGGAGATTTTATTAGTACTGGCTTTGTGTTGCACCTCCCAGAAAGAGGAGCCTGCTAGTGATACCAACAGTGGTTTCAGAATCCAGAAATCCAGTTTGCCTCCAGATGCTTCCAGCATGCTGATCCTCCCAAGACGGGCAAGAATCTCTAGCCCAGTGGCAGCAGCGCCAACAGTGGCAGCAGAATGGACCAGGAACTTAGCAAAAAGAGTTAAGTGAGTGTGAACACACACACAAATAGGAAGTGCCTGATGGTAGGTCATTAAAACCTATTTCTTTGATGCATGCTGCAAAGAGATGCTAAACAGCTGTGTTGCTCTAGCTAAACAAGTAGCCTGTTAGCTACATCCATCTTCCTTGAAGAGTGATCAAGCAAGGTTGGATGACCTTCTTCAAGGTGATATTAAAATTACTGCAACTTCTTAAGGGGAAGGAGAGACAACACTATTCCTAGTTTTGTCAGTCCCTAACCATCACATCCCTAATCTCATGCCCTTGTGCCACCCTGCTACTGTTAGCACTGCTACTTGCCCTCATCAGGCTGGTTTTGCTCATGACCCTCAGCAGGCTCCATACACATCCTTGTCAATCAGCATTAGGGAAGCACACTAAAAAGCCAGCAGGATAAAAGCCCATCATTAGCACTTTAGGACTAAGTGTGATAACTGAAGATGAAACTTGACTGGCTAGGGTGTTGGAAGTAAGACGGGACTGTGGGCAACTGGAGGAAGATGTTTTGGAGTTTTGTTTCTTTAATTTGATGCTACATCTGTGATCTCCTGGGAAAATGGTGAAAATGGAGGTGGGTAAGGCTTGAAAGCAACACCAAGCAGAGAGTTATTGCTGGTATGGCCCTGGGAGATAGTTATTCTTCCCTGTACTTAGCAGAGGGATCTCTGCTCTAAGTGTATGCAGTAGTGCTTTCCCCGGGGCTGCCACCGCTCTTGGGAAAGTGTGGTACCTTGGCTAGGAGCACAATCAATCTCCCTGAGGATTTGGCAAGAGGCAGAACACTGAATGATGGATATATGTAATAACAGTAAAAATGCAGAGATGCTTTCACTGCTTAGTAAAATGAACTAAGGTACCCAAGTACTTCAGAGCTGATTAATTATGTGTGTGAGTCACTTTAGGTATATGATCTCAGGGTAGATGGGGCCAGTACAAGTTCATTGCAATGACAAAATATCTCTTTGGATCTAGCCCGAAGTATGTTTAGGACAAATCAATTCTCTCCATCTCAAAGCATTCATTTATCATTCAGCTGTTAAGAATTTTTATCAGAAGGATGATATAGATGGACAAAACACACCATTCATTTTCTTTTGATGTGAGATTCTCCATCAATTCTCCATCAATTCTATATATATACACCCCATCTTATGTAGCAAGAAATCAGGACCATGTTTTCCTGGCTCTCTCCTCTTCTGCAAAATCACGGTTCTTTCAGAGGTAAAGTAATTGATAAACTCAAATTTTGAGATTCAGTTTCAGACCTGCCTACAGACTCTTGTACGTAATGTAATGTCCTTGGTAAGTGAGAGACTGTTCAGTAATATGAAACCAACTGGATTTTCTTTTTGGTATTACATCCATCTATTCTGGAATTAAACCTTGAAGCAATCCGTGAACTTGTTTAGAACTGAATACTGGAAAAGGAAGTGGTTTTCTTGATATTGTTTTCATCTTCAACATTACCATATTTTCAGTCTCAGTAATGCTGCTTAGAAAAGGCAAAATAAATAAAGGGCAGGAAACTTCAAATTAGAAAGAGTGCAAAACTTTGTAAATGTTTTCAGTAAAAGTGACCACCAATTAGAAAGAGATCACTGGAGAAAACAGAAAAATACTTAAAACATAATTCCAAACATTTCTGAATGCCTTCCTGGAGGATGAAAGTTAGCTAAATATATGTTATTTAGCTCATCTCAGACCTCTAAAAAAGAAAGATAGGATTAGATGAAAAACATTGTAAGGCCAGAGTATGTTATTATTACCATTTGCAGATCACGGCTTTTTTTTCATTTAAGAAAAAGGAAAACTCAGCAGTCAGAAGCTAGATCTTGAGGCTGCATTGGGGTATATGGTGGGGTTCATGCATAAGTCAGGCATATATAATTCCTGTTTTATATTATCTGCCCCTTAGTTTGAAAAGAACTTCTCACTTCTTAAATACCTACATATGTATTTGCTCTTCCTGCTTATCCCCGCTATTTTATTCTTTCTTCAGCTTTGTTTTGCTCTAGTTCTGACAATATCTGTCACATCCAAATGAAATGCATCTTCTATTTATTGTTACAACTGTCATCTCTTGAGACAGTTCCAGCAGCAGCATGTCAAAAAACATGCCCCTTGGATATTCAGTTGCAGTCTCTTTTCTAGGGTCTTCAAAAGCTATATAACAAGCTGTTCAGGAAATGCCAGTGTTCATAGGAACTGCACTTTTTTTTTTTAAATGTGATTCTTTACAGATATTGGAAGACTAGTTCATGAAAAAGAAGTAATAGGATTAGCATAAAGTTTCCTGTAATTGAACCAATAGGAATTATAGATCACTGTGTTTTACAGCTAGTAGATTTTCTTCTCCCATGCAGTTAGAAAGGACTGTATTTATTCCTTGTCTCTGGGCATTAAGATCCTCAGTCTTCTATATTTCAACAAGAAGATACACTATGCTAGTTTTCTATTAATCATGCTTCATGGATACAATTTTAGTATTGATTTCACCATTCATTTAAATAGGAAAATCTTGCTACAGGGCTAATTCTCTGAACTGGTAAGCTGTAAAAAGCAGGTAATGCTGAATGCTTTCCTTTTCTGGACACAAATCTAAGATGAGGAAAACTTACTGTTACATAATTTCCACTGAAAGAAGGATGTTTATGTCAAAATTAATTGGAGGGAGGGAGGCATGAAATCAAAAGAAAAACTGAAAGGACATTTTCTGAATTTCATTCTGAATTTCCTAGTTCAGATGCTTTCCTAATTCAGATGCTTTCATTCCCATTTCCTTACCTTTTATGACTGAGTTACATAAGTAGTCATGCATAATAAACTACTGATAAATCAAAACAGTAGTGGGATGCACTTCAACCAATTAATGTCTTGGACCTGTGTAGGCAGAGATCCTTCTACCTAATATCAACAATCCACAGTGAAATGAGTATCAACTTCCCTGCTTCCCTTCAGAAACATACTATAAGATTTAGTGTTTGCCATGTATCTGTTCGTTCATTCTGTTATCATAGCTTTAAAATTGTGAAGTCTGTGCTTTCATACTGACTGAAGCTACATCAAAACCTCCTGTTTGTATCATAATTGAAACATTCTGCTCCTGTACAATACAGCGGTTTTGAACCATGCATCAAGCACTTTTGATTACAAAATAAAGGCAACACTTTGGTATCTTTTGTGATATGAAAGACTTCATGCCCTGTTACATCCATACTAAACTCAATGCCATAAAAATTTCCCCATGTACCACATGCATCTCTAGTTGTTCAGGTGCTTAAGACCTCCAGAAACATTCCTTCTCACTTTTGAGCTATGAAATCATTTACAACATGATCAGATTTTAAAATAAGCTGTCATAGTCATAATGTTATCCTTGTTAAAAGTCTTAAGATAATTTAAATCTAACAATAAAATTCCTCACACTTTGTGGTTTCCATTCACTGTTGCTTAATAACTTTCACAAAACTGTATGGAAGACTTATCTTTTTAGTTAAAGCAAAATAATTTAAAATTATTATAATACAATAATTTCACTGAAACATTACATGTACTTTCACATATTGAGTAGGATGATTCGTCTGCTCTGTATTTTTTCTTTTAAGTAGTTTGTACCATCACTAAATTGGACCTACATCTTACAGTCATTTGCACTTACAACTGATCTTCCAAATCTAGCCTGCTGAAAATGTGATTTATGTGCATAATTAGATGTCTCTCTCTTCCCTTGTTAATTGGTTTAGTAGACAACTCCTAGTTTAGAGTCAGATTAATTGAATCTCTGCTTCTATTTTAGAAAAAGCTGGCTCTTGCACAGGAGTTCACTGATCATAAGGGTGGTGCAGTATCTACAGTTTTATTTTCACCCACTAATATGATATGATAGTGTTGCTCTGGCGTTACACCAAAGACATATTAGTAATACATGGATCCCACCTACAGTTATTTCATCAATGTTTCAGCTTTCCTGTTGCTTCTCTTTTGCACCCTAGGCACCAGGAACAAGCAAGATGCACAATAAATACTGAAAATGCACAAACTCTCTTGTTAGAAATTAATTTGCCATGTCAGTCATACTACAAGGCAGTTTCAGCTGTGGCCAAATAAATAATGCCAAATGCAAAAATATGCCAAAAGAAAGCAATATGTAGATAGAGTGGCAATATGGAGCTGTTCTATCAGACATGCTTGCCAAGAATGAGGTCCATGCAGATAGGAATAGCAAGCGAGGAGTAAACAAACCTGGAGCTCTTGTATTTCTATCACAGTGAATTCTTTCCAGTTCATAATAGAAAGTAGAAATTATCTCAGCATGTGTTGAAGAGCGTTAATAGACAAAAGCATTATTGTGCTCCTATTATCTTTCAGGAACACAACAAAAAAAATCAGAAATGGTGATACCAAAGTGCATGGGATGTGTCTTGGGAAAGGGATGGGAGATGGGGTTGACTTCTCAAAATGCAAAGCACTGAGGAGTCAATGGAAGATCTCACCATGGAGAGAAAATCTAGTTGAAGATGTCCCTGCTCACTGCAGGGAGCTTAGACTAGATGACCTTTACAGGTCCCTTCCAAACCACTCCATGATTTTAAAAGAGAAAAAAATGGTGGCAAAAACTATTTAGAAAAATCAGCACAATTACTCTGTCATGAAAACCTCACACTACATCATCCTCTCAAGTCTCATTTTTGAACTAACCAAGGATTATCTTTTGCTCTTTATTATCACAGCCATCTCCAAGCAACGTACCAGAAAGCTCATACATATGCCTTAGTGCAGCAAGACAGAGGTATGCCAGAGTGGATTGGCACGAACTGAAAAGAATCCAGGATGCTTCCATATGTAGATTTTATCTTCCCAAAATTTTCAGCTACCAGAGATTTGAAGAAGATTTCTGAGAGTGAACTGTAATTTCCCACTGACTAACAGACTTTTTGTTTTTGTTTCTAAATGTGAAATAACCAGTGGTTAATTCCTTAAGAACTTATGTAAGCTTGTTCACGAAAACAAAGAAGATTGGCTGGAGGCTGTCTCCTGAATCAGCAGAATTGCTACACAGCTATAATAATCTGAAACAACAATTCAGTTTTCCTTCAGTTCTGTATATGTTCCCCTGACATGTAAATTCATGAAATATTGATATTATACTCTCACTAAAGGAGGGCTTTCATAAGGAACTTTATAAAGTGGAAAATGTCCTGCTTCAGTTAGAATTACTGCTGCAAAGATTAGAACCCATGCTTCCAACCATGATTAACAAGAAAAGGCAATTGGAAGTCTTATCATCCCACTGTCTGCTGTCATCCATGGGGTACCAAAGCACATTATCATGGCTCAGGGTGGAAGCTGGAGGTTTCACCATCTGATTAGCTAGAATTCTCTTGCAAGTCTGTTTAACGACCAGCTGATCAGAACATAAAACAATGAAAAAGCTATTATCTGGGAGAAGGCAGAAAGAATGAAGAAAATATAGCAACAATACTGTATTAGACCTAGGTTGTATACATAAGGAATAATATCAGCATGAGGGCTTTCATGCTTTGCTGGGTGGTATTAAATGTTTGATATATTTCCCAAGTATGTTTTTCACTTGAAATGACAATTAATTTGCAACCATTTTTCCTATCTCCAAGTGTCTGCTTTTCATGACAGCAAAACATCTGCATTGCTCTAGGCCAAACTAATATGGATTACCAAAATAATTGTAATTTACCCAGTTAGACAATTGCTGTCAACTGCTTGACAGTTGAAAATGTTTCCTATTTTTTATTATTGCAGTAGTCAGCCTTGCTCAGCTGGGTAGTTTATTGACTTATTGACTAATGGTGTTTTTTTACATGAAGGTTCACACTACATGGAAGAGAAACAGTTCAAGAGAGCTTGATTAGCCAAAAGCAGTAGCCAAATGCCTGGCACATGGATAATCAAACAAGCCACATTAAAATGCTGACTCTATATGAATACACCATGACAGAGTGTGTGAATACATAACTTCTTGGACAGACTGTCCCATACATACTAAAAGAGTATGAAATTGCTTGTCCTGAAGCCCAGGCTGCTTTCCATCTTCTGCTATTTTTTCTATACTAGTGCAACTGCTGTGGCTACACAGCACAAACCAAATCCAACTTTAAATTGAAAAAGAAAACTGCTCAGAGAAACTGTCTATATTTTTAGTCAGGGTCTTGATCAGGTTTTGAAGTCTAAGCTCAGTCTATGGAACAACACTGCAATCTAAACATAGTGATCACATTTGTTATGACATTTTAAATCTGTACTAATATCAGATTATCACAATATAAAAAAATTAATAAGATCTGTGAAGTAGGAAGAAAATAAAACTTGTTCAGAGATTGATGTAAACTGTAAATTGATGTAAAGTGTAACCTCCTATTAGGATAAAATCCAGACAATGATAATTCATACTTTATTAAGTCTGCATTTAGCATTGGTACAAATCCTTTTGGAATACTACAAGCAGTTTTGCTGTTCACATTTCAAGAAAGCTTTTGAAAAAGTAGACAACTGAGGACAGCAATCTGGAAATTCTTGAAGTGTTGAAATACGTTCTGCAGCCAATCTTAAGGAGCTCATATTTAATTTTATTGAGGCAGCAGGGTCATGATGATCGTAGGTCTGAGGGTATTTCTGTGAAGGCAAATACGTGCAAATATAGCTTTCCTCAACTGAGCAGGCAGGCACAAGAAGATTCAGTAATCTTACCATGAAGTTAGATGACTTCAGAGTAGAAATGTGGTGCACACAGTTATCAGTGAAGTTATCTTATCACTGAAACTATTTCCAAGGTTTACCGTGGCTCTCACTGACAGACTCTCTCAAAAAAATAAACTTTTAAATACGTCTGTGCCATCAGAAGCACCATCTGCCTGCTTTGGTTTCCTTTCAGCTTATGAAAGTCTCTGTCTATAACCCTTCCTCACTGGGTCGCTTGTCCAGACAGGTGAAAAGGAACACTGCAAGATGGATACACACAATTTTTTAGGACACAGATAAATCACTTCTTGGCCAACACTCCCAGTAGACAGCAAAGAGTCATGCTGCTAAGGCAAGTGTGACTCACCTGCTGGCCAGGTACCAAACAGCTGAACAATGTGCAGATCTCTGTGTTTTTTTGGGGAAGGCTGATCATTGAGTTGCTTCTCTTTCTGTTTGTTTGTTTGTTTGCTTGGTGTTTCTTCCTTAGGGTTTTTTACCATTTCATGTCAGTAGTGCATTTTTGAATAGTTGCCAGTATCACCAACTCAACAACTTTATCATCTCACTTTTATCATCTTGCATGGCTTTAGCCCACGTGTTTTCTCACAAACCAAAACCTATTTTCTTGGTGAATGTGATCACAGCCACACGATTCTGCTGAACCAAACTGGGCCTTGGCTCATCACCATCTAGATTGCTAGGGAAGATGTTACAGTTCTGCTAGGAGACCGTCTTACTCTGTATGTCCCCCAGGGAGGCAGGCAAAGAGGTCCATGTGCTGAAGTTCATTAGAGATGATGTTTAGGCAATGAATAAAAAGCAGAACCATTTGGTATTCATTACAAGACTTTTAATTGTAGAGTTCTCATATATTCATAGTACCTTAGGCAGAAGTCCTGGAGAGGCAAGGAAATGCCCCAGCACGAGGTGCTGAGAACATTAAAAAGATTAACATGCAGGTATTAGAAAAAAATCCTTAAACTCATTTCCGTGACCCTGGTGTAATTAGTGAAATTACTTACTGAGTCTTCCCTTCATCTGCTTTACAAGCTAGCAATTCTGCACAAGAAAGCAGAAGACCACATTCCATCATCAGGTGATCAGCTTGGTTTTGACTGTTGAGGTTATACAGGCTGTTTCACACTGATGGAAGTCGTCCATCACTGACTTTAGCTCTTAGAATGGCTCATGAAAACTGAGCATATAGTTTTCTTCCTATGGGTAATTATCTTATTTGTAACAAGTTGTAAAAGTCATCCTAATAAGGTTTGTAGGATTTAGTCAGAAGAATTCAGTTTTCTCCTTGGGAAAATTCTCAGTGAGGTAGCATGGCTAATGCCTTGTAGTTCTCCATGCTGTGTTTAGAGCTGCACAGGACAGAAGAGGACACTTCCTAGTTAAGAAATGGCCATGGCTGGAGATACTAGCACCCATATGAAGCTCTTCTTCCAACACTATGACACTCATCCTTGCCCAGTGTACGGTATGCAGAGGTTGAATAGGGGCACAATAAGCAGGGGCTGAGCACAGTCCATTCCTTGTGATCTGCCTAAACACACTGTCTGCTCCAAGGAAGTACTTTGGGTTATGGTGCAAGGGTAGGAGAGGGAAGTATTATGAGTGTCTTGATCATTCCTATTGTAGATGAGCAGTCAGTGAGGATCGCACCAAATAATGGTGTGGCCACTACTTTCCTAGGTCTTCTTGTGATCCTCCTGATGTGGGTTCTTCTCCTTTAGCTGGCTCGCCTCCTCCAAAGGGACGTGTGTACCTGCCAATGAGTTGTTCTTTGATCATGTCAAATATTGTCAGCTCTCAGGTCAGCACTTTTGGTACCTTTCTGCTAGCAGGCACCAAAGGAAACCAATACAGATAACACGTCAAATGAACACAGAGCCAGAGTCTCATTGCTTTCACATGTGGAGGAGGTGACCTCTAAAAAACAATTGACTCAATACATTAAAATCAGTCAACCCTTTCCAAGACATCTTAATATATTTATTTCTCTATTATAGGGGGAGTAAGGTGACAAAGTTCTTAACTTGTCAGTTGATTTTAAACAGTGGGTTAGATTGATACACTGGCTGGCTCATAGTTATGGAGACAGAGCATCTAGAAGTTTTGTTTGGTTTGTTTGGGTTTTTTTTTAAGTACATTTCAATACCAAGTCATCCTATCACTACAGTCATAAAAAGTAAACACTCCTGCAAGCTTCCCTAGTTAATCTACAGCCCCATATTTTGTATATATACCTCTGCTTCTTAGATATCTGGTTTAATATTAATGTATTAGTTTAATATGTTTTTCATCATTACCTGATAATACATACAGGCAGGATTTACAACCTCAACTTCTATATTTGAGCATTCAGAAATCCTAGAAGAGGGCAGAAATCTACCTTTTATGCTACTTAGAGCTGCAGCAAAGAAATCCAAGAGCTAGAAAATTACTTGCTGACAGTTCAATTTCTTTGCTGATTTCTGAGACAGAAAAATTTAATACTTTAGCAAACAAAAAAAAAAAAAACCCTCTGAGCAGGGAGTGCAGAAGCAGGCAGGAAGACTGGGGCTGGCTGGCTCTCTTTGCCCACAAAGGGACATTCTGATGTAGCCGTACAGGAGCATGCGGGTGATGCTGAGAACAAAGGGGAATGAAAACATAGGGGAAGGGAAGATCTCACCTCTAGCAGAAAAAATTCTGAAGCCTGAAAAGTTACTTGGCATGGTTATGGTAACTATTTCATTGTGAATTGCCACAAGGAGCAAGAAGGGAATCTGTACGCCATATATTCCAGGAAAACCTTACCAGTAAATGTGATCTCAGTCTACTGGTGAAAATCATCTCTGCCAACACCTGTATTTCAGGATAAGTGTCAGGGCACTATCTTATTTTACTTCAGATCTGTTTCCAAACAAAACACAACCAGGAATGATTCAAGAACCTATGTAGGAGACTGTCTTGGTATATAAGATTAGATGTATGTGTCAGCTTATTCTGGTAAGGAAACCAACATAACCTCTCCATCCTAGGTAGGTCTTGAGATATAAAAAAAAAAACAAACCCAAAACAAAAAAAAAAAAGACCCAAAAACAGAGAAAGGAATGACAGAGGAGGGAAAAAAGAAAAGACATAAAAGACAAGACCACAGGGAGCTGCAAAAATTTATTTTGTTGAAAATTGTCTTTCAGCTATGGAACAGAAAGCCAACAGAACAACCCTGTGATCACTAATCGCCACTTTCTTCATGGGGCTGTTCTATAGCCATTTTCACATTTTCAGAACTACCTTTTAGAGTAAAAAGTAGAATAAATGCTGCAGAAAGTCGTTGTATGGATTCTGTTGCACTGCTCCTGTTAGAGATAAAAGGTTTCAATCTCAGCAGAGTAACATTGCAATAGTCTACAATAAGCAAAACCAATTTGGATGTAAGGTTAGCTTTGATTTCACTAGATTGTATTGAGGTTACACCAAAATAACCTTTTTGCTGCTGTTTTCTCTGCTATTGCCAGTCCAACATAACCAAGAAGGAAACACAAAGCCTTAATTGCTCTTTTAATGAATGAAGCCCCACCACTGACATGTCTGCATTTAAGGATTCTTTCAGAGCAGAGACAAGTTGTTCCAATTCACTTCTTTCCAAAGTCCCAGGCAAGGTATTTCTTGCTGCCAGAAGATGCTGATATTGTCTGATATTGGCTCCCCAGAAAGCAGTGTTATTCTTGGCAAAGATCTCTGCCAGTCTGTATGGGAAGAGAGCTCTGGCAAGAGCACCAAAAACTGACACAGAAGAAAACCACAACGGGACTCACCAGCCTTAAACAAAGGCCAAGTAGTTTTCACCAAGTCAACAGCTGTGCTCTGAACAGCTTCAAAAAAAAAAAAAAATGGCCTGGCTGATCACAACTGTTGAGTTTGGATTCAGACCAGCAAAATTCAGCCCATCTGCAACATTGGAGGGCAGTGTTTCCTTGGGAGCACCACAGGTAATCCAGAGGTGGGTAGACATGGAGATATTTAATTTTATGCTAAGAAACATTTGACTCTATTAAAGCTGGCAGCTAATTTAGGAACTGGAAGCAGGTAAATTGCAGTTCTGGTCACAAAATAAATCATTCCTCTTCTACCTACAGCTGAATATTCATAACATACTGCAAATGGATGTTATGAACAGCAAAACAGGCTTAATATAGATTGGGAGATATAAAACATTAATGTGAATGACCCCTAAAAAAGTTAGGTGGAAAAAAAAACCCTGAAAAAGTAATTCATGTTGAAAAGCCTTAAATATGGAAAAATGGAAAAAAAATCAGCAGTATTAAAAAAGAAAACATTCTAAAAGTGATGTGAGAAAAACAATTGTACCTGATGCTTTGGGATGGGCTTAGTATCAGAAATAGCCATGAATCTGAGAAGCAAATGTGATGGAAGAGTTGCAGAAGGCAAACTATTGGCATCAGAACACATAGTATCTACTGTATCTAGCGCAAACTTGGGTTATGCTGATGCATCACTGGCCGCTTGTGTGTTTGTACAGCTGTGGACCTTTCACAGCTCCAGCAGCACACACATGTAGGGTGACTGCAGCAGAAGCCTGCAAGACAATTCTAATCAAAAGCTATTGCTACCAGATGGCGTTTCTGGAGAGCTGCTATAACTGAACTGGAGGCTCTAGCACAGTTCCCAGCAAGCAGCTGTCCACTCTGTTAAATGTAATGGGAGAGGCTGCCAAAAGCACAAGTTTGCACGCTTGCCAGCAAAGCCAAGGACTGGCTGTGAGCCTGCCAAGACAATCAGGTTGTCAGAGCAGTGTACAGCCTTGGCTTTCCTGCTGCTTTCAGACGAGAATTCCAGGGCTGCTGTTCTGGCATTTTTACAGAAGAGGGGCAAAAAATATTTTAAAATATCAGACACACCTGAAGTGGATAGAAACAAAGAAGAAAACCAAAAATGGAGGAAGAAAATAGAAAACCAAAATTAAAGAGACAGTGCCTACACAAAAAATAAACTGTGAATTATCAGACTAAATCAAAACTAGTTCAAGATGGATCATCTTGGCTCCATAGGAGCATGACTTTAAGAGAAAAAATGAGTGCATGGAGTTTTCAGTTCTTCCTTCACTTCTTTCAAAATGAGTTAAATTCAAGCAAAAAAAAAAAACCCAAAAACCAAAAAAAACAAATCAAAAAACCAACAATCCACTAATTTTTCCTGAGCCTCTTGTGTGAATAGAATGCTCTGCTACACATTTTACAGCATATTGACAAAAATATTTCAGAGCCACGGAAATTTATGTGTTGTTTTCAACAGTACAACAATTCCAAGCCACTCACTTGGAAAACTTCTCCATCACAACAGGATCTTTTCCTCTGAGCCAGCCCCAAGATTTACACACTGATCAAAATACAGAGCCCTGATCTGAGGTCCCAGCCAGCCATAGAGGCAGAAGCAGGAAAACACTAAGGACAGATCCCTGCATTATTGCTTTGCTCTAGCTAAGGTCCCTCTGAACTTTTGCCCTCCTGGAATTTCTGACCTATTTTTCATGAAAAAATAATGCCACTAGTTAGAAACCCATGCCTTACTACAAATCAAGATAGCATGCTCATCCACTGTTCTTACTTCATATATTTCACTGATGCTCTTCTTCCCCTTAGTCTTGTACGTATTTGCCCCAGACAGAGCAGGATTTACTGATGGTGGTTTCCTCTTACACTTTCACCAATACCCTTTCTCGGAACATCTCAAATTGTAATTTCCATGTTAGCAAATACATGGATCGTAGGAGCTGCTCCTTGGCTGCTACTGTGGGTGTGAACGGCATGACTGTTCTAGGAAACCCACAATATCGCCACTACATCAAAACAGACTACCACTTGTAGTAACAACTAAGCACTGCAAGAGATTACCTTCACCTATTAGGACGCATTAGAAAAGTGCCTATGCAACCCTTATATACCTATTTGCTCTGTGGAGGTCATCTTAATTACGTGCAAAAAAAAAAAAAAAAAAGATCCTCTCTTGTGTCAGCTCCTTTTATGATGACTTGTTTATAACACTGGATTCAGTGACTAATGTGCATTTTGCAAAAAGCTTTATGTCCTATGCTCTGCCCTGAAACCCCCTTGGCAGGGTAGAGAAGGAAATTTAAAAGCTGCTTAAATCTCTTGTTTTGCTGATACCAGTAAGACAGGGGGATGTGGATAAGATCTGCATTGACCCAGTTCAAACCAGGCAGACAGAGTGCTTACTTCATGCCCTTCTTTGTAGCTCGCATGTCAGTCCAAGGGAGAAGTGCAGGAAGAGCTTCTATCCCACACTGGTGGATGGCACTACCTCATCTCAAACTGCCCTAGTGCTATCACCCAGCTGATGTGCACAGGCAGACAAGGGGACTGTGCTTGCTGCAGTGCATCCAGGATTTAGGAAGGAACCTTTCTGCATTTTTCAGCTCTAATAGCACTATCAAGATACCTGTCAATATACCTTAGCTGTGATGGTTTCAAGTTTGAGGTGGAAGATATAATCAGCTAGTTAGACACAGTATGAGTGACTGCACAGTCTAGTCTGCTTTCAAACCCCCAGCACTACCTGACTGTGTCTTAGGTCCATAGAAAGTCCGTGAGCTGCAAGAACCCCACATTTTGGAGCCTGTGCTTTCAGACCTGAACAAATACCAAATCAACCTTCATGACTGATGTTGTGATGCTCCATGTCATATCACAAAGTCAGGCTTGGAAACTAAAAATAAGAAAACTCCAACTAATGTACTGCTCTTGCCTCCCACACAGACCCCAAATGATTTCACCTCATTTTATAACTGACTGAGTTTGCAAATCCAGATTTGAAAAAGTATGAGAGTTCTGTAGATGCTTTTGGTTCACTTTACTTACCATAACTACTGGCAACAATTTTCTTCACATTCACAATACAGAAACTAAAGGCATTATACGTTCCAAAGCCTTCTTTCAACAGATGGACCGAGAGAGTACACCTATACCAATAAATTATGCCTAGTGATTTCCCTGGGCCCTGTGCCAGTCTTACCCACATTCATAATTAATACCTCCTCTCCAAACCTAGAGACTAGAATACAAAGTGCTTTTGGGAATGGTCCCTGGATTGTCCTAATTCCTAAACTGTGCCTGGCAAACATTTGGGATGCTCCCAGCTGGCAAAGGCATGGGATCATGCTGAGAGCTTACTAGTATAAACAATTGTGTTCCTGTGTCTTGGAGCCAGCCCAAGCACCATGGAGTTTACTAGCACAGATGCAGCCATAAAGTCTCCATCAATGACAAATAGCAGACTGTAACTCATCTTTATTTCTCCAGTATAGGAATCCACTGAGGACAACGCAAAACACCAAGAGCCACTCTGTTACACTACATTTAAACCCATCTCCATCTAGTGAAATGAATGTCTCTTACTCTGGCGTTTACTGCTATATTCAGGCTATTATTCAGCCACCAAATAGCCTTGCATATATTTAGACAAAAAGCTTTTTGCTTGGCCCTCTAAGTGTTATACAAACATCCCCCCTGGTATTTAGATATCATCCAGTGTCAATAGCTGTGAATAATCATTGCATTAATCAGTTACAAGGGATTCGTCCTCTTGGACCTCTGCATTTGCTAATATACCTCTTGCAGAATGATAGGAAAGCTCTGTAAGAGGTATTTACCTCTTCCAGGAGAACAAAACAAAAAAGCCATCTGCACAGCCAGCTTTATTTTTACTGATTTTGCAAGAATCATTTTTTTGCAGTGTAAAAGGAAGAGCCTGCCCAAGTGCAGCACTGTTCTTAGGCAGGTGATGAAAACCAGGTCCCAGCAATGCCTCAGGCTGAATTTGGGATCTGTCCAGAATTTAGCTTACCCACCACTGGGACCTTATGAAAATTCAGACCTTAATTTTTGTTGTCATAATGAAAAGTTAAGACTAGCTAATTCAGTATTCAGATTCAGATCGTGAAAAAGAACATGGCAAGAGCATATCAATAACTTTCAACACTAAACTCTGCTAATGAATCCTATTTCATACATGTTTCTCCAACACTGCTCAGGTAGCACTTGAGTATAGCTTAGTCTTACTCTGGAAATCTGTCTTTGACTGGGTAAACGTATATTAACCCTTTACAAACAATAATAAGAGCCTGAATGCAATATTAAAAGCTTGCAGGAATGTTGATCGTTCCAAACAATTTTAACAGAAATGTAAATTACAAGCAATATTTTTCAATAAAAATTTCTGGACAGTTTCATTTCTGCTCTTTTCAAATGAAATTGAAGTAGGGTTTCTAATTCTATTGCAGATTTTTGGTGAACTGAGCTTGAACTCAGCTTTCATTTTTATTAATTCTGTGTAATTTTTTTAGAAATCTGGCTACTCTTCTCTTTAACACCAAACAATCTCTCCACAAGCTTCTTTAACACAGAAGTGAACTTTTCACTGTGCATGTCAGATTTACATGGTTCACAACCAGTCTGAAATCAGAAAAGTCTGGGTCACGTCTATTTCATTAATTACATGGCAAAAGGCTTATTAACTATTGGATATGGATTAAAATATGAACACATTGCTTCTAATTGCATTGTATCTTGAGATAGACTTCAACAACCATATTTCTTAATGAGAAACAGAAGGGAAGAAGAAAACTTAGATCTGGTGGGTTATGAAATAGTAAACACCCCGCTTTCTAAACAAGCTGCAGAAAGAGGTCCACCTATTCCTCCTTGTAAGGAATATTTCCATATTTTCCTCCAGAAGTTTTCCTTGCTGAGACTTTCAGCTTTAACTGGACTAAAAGTCAGTGTTGAACTAGTAACTGGAAACTGCCCAAGCAAATGCCATCAATTGCTGGTTACTCAATATAGTTGAAAGGGAAATTATTATCTGGTTTGAAATTAAACCAAACAAAGAGTATTTTAGGCCAGAAAATCATCTAACTGAGAAAAAGAAAATGGATAAAAAAAGTCAACCACCTTTAGTTACTGGACTTGCAGATCTCATTTTTATTTACATCCCCTCTGCCTCAACTCTCCGTACTTCAGACACTTTCCTAAATTTTGCCTACTAATCAATTCTATTCTACTATCAATTTTATGCTGGAGATAATTGTTTATTTAACACCCTCCTTAAAACTTCATTTTAATTAGCCTCCAGGCATTACCCTGCTGGCTGCAGAGACTATGAATTATTTCTTCTTCTTGGAGTCCACAGTATGATTGGATGATGTCCTTTTACCTGAGAGCTTTGGAGATTACTTAGCTGGATGGTGATCAAAATTATAAGGCCATTCTTGAGGTGCACAAGAGAGAAGGAAGAGATTTGTTCTATTTATTTCAGGTGCACAGCCTGTATCCCTACCTGCCAAAGTATTCTTGGCCACATACGTGATTCCTGTGTGCACACACAGGACACTTCTGTGTCCAGGATGGTTTACAGCACTCTTCCCTCTTCTGTTTTAAGTCCAGAGAAGAAAAACTCTCTACTCAGAAAAGGGAATTTTAATCCACTCTCTTCATTAGGTTACTGATGTACCTGGTACAGCAGCATGAAGGGGAATGCCAAAGGGACCAGTAAATCACTCTCTGGCTCTTGGTGTAGTTCCTAGAGCAGGTGGGGCCTTGGAGAACACTGCAGATGTGCCAGCAAGGGCACCTGGGAAATCCCTGCCAGACAGGAGATTTAGAGGTGTCTTAGCTGAGAACACACACCAGTTCACAGACATCACCTGTGATACCAAACAGGTTTTATTTATAAAGTTTTTTTCTGCTAGATTTCACAGAGTATTTTAGATCATCTGTCTTGCCCCTATTCAAATGGCTTATATTACTGTCTGTAAATTCTGGAGATGACCAGCCTGTGCCAGGCTTTGGTGGAAAAGGTTGCATAATATTTGTTCCCACTTTCTAAATATATCTGCTCTGAGCTCTGTCTGGTGCCAGCAGGGTTTGGAGAATTAACCCCAGGGGGTCTGTGAACTCAGAATTGGACACGCTTTTATAAATATTAAGTTTTATAACAGGATTATGCAGCAGATAATACCCATCTGGATTAAGGATGCGTACCTGTTTTTGTCAGAAGTGCGAAGCTGGCATTATCTACATAAGCACCCTTTTACCAGCACTGGTTTTCTGTACTCCTCTTTCTCTCTTCACCGCATAGTACACTGGCATATGTGATGTACTTGTATTCCTGACTTATTCAGAGCTGTTGATATTCAAAGTTACAGAGGGTTAGGGTGAAGTGAAGCAATGCACAGTATAGCATAGACAATGGGGCAGCGGTAAATCAGAAACTATATTGCTTTTCTCTTTCCTCTCTGCATGCCTTATACGGAGGCATTATTTTGAAATTATTTTGGAGATTTTATAATGAGGCATACAAATGTAGAAGACCTTTACAAAGCCATTAATGATCAGTACTTCTATGTCTAAATGTCTGATTTGCCCATGCATGAGAAAGAAGACATCTGAATCTTTGTGCAAGAGCCCAGGGTTTCAGAACACCAACCCTCAAACAGCAGCAGTCACTTTCCCTTTCCATCCTTGCACTGCTAAGAGGATTAAAGGGAAAGAGCAGCTTAACACAAAACAGGCTGGAGCAACGCAAGGGGAGTTTTCTGAGAGAAATTACTGACTTAGTTTGTTTCCACTGTGTTCAGAGGCAGAACTTCTGGTGCAACCTTTGAAAATAAGGAAAGTGACATTGAGAAAAAAAATCTGTCCCTTTTGTCATGATTTTGTCCTCTTTGTGTTTACTGCTTGCAGAAAACATGGGGGGAATCTATCAGTTTCCTAAGGAAATCCTATCTCAGAAAAGATGAAGTGTGGACTGGCTGTTGTGGGGCAGGAGAGTACAGATTTCCCAGCCCTTCTGACATGTACAGAACTCAATGCAACCCTATAGACACTCAAAGTCATGGCATGCTGTTTCCAAAAGACAAACACCAAAGTCCATCTGACATCCATCAAAAGCTCAGAACAACAGTTTCGTTATGCTAAGCCTTGGCTGCTTAGAAGAGTATAACTAATAGAGAGAACAGACAAACAGGATGTTTTTAGGTATCCATTTGTCTTCAGTAGCTAAGGTCCTAACATGCCATTAAGAAGCTTCCTTACCCTAAAGTAATTCAAAGTGTGATAAATGGCCCTTGTCCTGGGAAAAGCAATAGAGTTTGTTATCAAAGTGAATCAGAGTCTAGAATGCCAGTAGATTTATGTCAGAAAACTTAATATCTTAGAAAGACACCAAAACTCAAATCAGGAAGATGAAGCTGAGGTATGACCCTCAATCAAATGAACAAATTGAACAGATGCTGATGTGCAGCCACCAGAGGATCTATAAGCATGTGCTTTCCTGTGCTTTTACAGTGACAGCCATGGACTGTTGAAGGGCTCTACTGGAAATCTCCACACCCTGCAAGAATAGGATGCTGGTAAGACCAATGGAGACAGCACTCTCTAGTCACTATCCACTCAACAGCTTTTTGTCTCTACCATCATGTTGATAGCGTCAAAGCAGTCTACTATAATGACTGTGATCAATAACACAACCTGTTGAATTACAGTCAGTTCAACCGAGGGTTGGCTTTCTGTTAACATTACTTTGGAGATGGCATCACAATAGCTGGCAATGACAATACATGACCACTAATACTTCAATGTATTTCATATATACTGACAGAAATGGACTGGAAGTGATAGAGCAGGACTGCAAAAATCAGCAGGAGTGCTGTTGGTCTCAATTATGTGATATTAACAGACACCTAATCTGTCAAATGCCTGTAAAAAAGGTGAACTAAAATTGTGTTTCTAAGCTCAGGATAAGCAATGCCAGCCATTGTTATAGGATAAAATTAAGAGCAATACATTCTGAAATATACGATATATGAGTTGGGTTTCTTTCGGTGGCTAGATTTTATTTTATTTGGAGGGAGAAAGGAGAAGATTGCCTCCCAAGATGGAGGCAACTTTTCCATAGTCTCCATTTCTGCAATTTCTGGCAGTTTCAGTGCTGCTTTTCATTGGATGAGCATTCATTTTCAATGGTATGACTATGAATCAGGTTTTAAAATATAAGACACTAATGTGTGCAATGGGAGCACTCTAAATGCTGATTTTGATGCCCTATACTGTATAATGCTGAAAAAATCTTTCTATACTTAAAATGGGCCCAGAGATATGCCCTGATAATAAAGAAAGAAATAATCACTTCAAGGGCACAGGTCATCTGATCTAGTTTAGGACATTTGCTGCACTTAAGAAATGCCTGTTTCTCCTCACAGAGTCCAACTGTGCCATCTCAGGGGGCGACAGTAGGATCTGGTGTGCTGATGAGGCTGCTCCAAAAGTAGGGAAACTCACAATGCAGCATGAGGATCAAAAATAGTCATTTGCCATAGCTGCCTTAGCAGCCTTATATGCTTGTGGCTGCCTGCTCTAGTTTTTACTCTCTCTCTTTTCTATTTCTGCCTGAGGACCTGTGAACAGAGTGTTTCAGAGCAGAGAGCACCCTGCCAAAATGTTGCCAAGCTTTGATATTAACACTTAAATTAGATTTAGGACCCACTGATAGCTGGGTACTAGCACAGACATCTGTGAAAGTTTGTCTAGAAACACTCAGTGGATTATATCAAACTAAGGTTATGCATTTACTGCAGGTTTTTAATTATTCTTCCTATCTCCCCAACAACTATTCAAAGTTACTAATACAAATGTCTGAGAAAATTCATACAAAATTTTACCTGAAATAACTACATTCAAAGCACAGTAAGTCATAAGGTAAAGCACTTCAGAATTCAAAAACACAAGAAACAAGATTGTCTGTGCAACATTCAGCTTCCATCTCCTTCCACATCCTCTGTGCACCTGTACTGTCAATTACATACTTTTTTTTAAATTTTTTTTCCAAGCAGGAATCTTTTCTTTGTACACTGAATAAATACTTATTTATATTTCTTTTTTATTCAGCACAGTTGCTCCGAGCTTTCCAAAGTTCATACCATCAAAGTATGCACTGATGAAAAAGTATTTGCTTCCTTCAGGCTACTTTTGTGGCATTTTTCCTTTCAGATCTGCCTCAGTCTGTCAATTATCTTTAATAAAGAGCAGCAGTTTTAGCAATGCTTGTAGATCCGAATAGAAACAAGAAGGGAGATGAGAGGATGTGAAACCTGTGACTAGAGCCAGGGGAGTGGGCAGGGAGAACAACAAATGGCAGGATCCAAAAGGGAGGTAGAAGGTTGGAGACTAGAAAGTAGTGGGAGGGAGCAAGACGTGGGAGATGAAATGGAGGAAAAAAAAGGCAAAGTGTAGTATGCGCAAAAAAGTGGGAAAGATTAAATGTCTGAGCAGGGTTGGCCACAGCAGATAGGAGCAGGAAGGGATCTGGAAGGCAAAGGGAAAATCAGCCTTCACCCATTGGAGTCCCAACCCCACGGAAACCTGAAAGGTTTCCATCACTCAGGATCCAGCCACCCTGCCACTGTCCAGCCAGGCTGTACTACCTGCTGCCTGCAGAGGAGATACAGACCTGTACACTGTTGAGCCATTCTTCTTCATGTCAGGCTTGAGTAAAAGCAAATTTGGACTTGCAAAAGGAAACAGTGAGGTCCTTTAGGCTATTGAACAGCCCTACTAAAGAAATAATTGTAGTGTCATTGTGTAATTTGTTTTGAGTCAACATTATCAAAAGATGTGCTCTTACGTAAGGCCATCTGGAATGGGAAAGAGATTTAGGAAGACATTCTTTCCTCTCTTCCAATGATACTGGTAAAATGCAATTGCTCTAGTCTCCTGCAGTTCATGGAAAAGGAAATGCAAGCAGTTTATGGAAAAGGAAATGCAGATCCATGTCACAGGCATAAAGGAACAGAGCTTCACATCTTGTAGTAGCATCTTACATCCAGACAAGTTTTGGGATTCACTCTCTGGGACACACTTTGTCACACAGCAGTATTATTAATGGACCTACTACCAAAAGCATAATTCAGGCTGGAAGAGATATCTGGAGCCCAGACCCAACTTTGGCATTGGGGTATGGAGCTTGAGCCTTGTTCAGTCTCATTCTGGGTATAGATCTCCGAGGTTGGAGTTCTTACATCTGCCTGGGTGCCTGGTCTACTGCCTGACCCTCACAGCATTTTTTTTCCTTAAAATTAATCAGACATTCCCTTTTTGCAACCTGTGGCTGCTGCCTCTCATCCTTTCACTGTTACCTTTGAGAGGAGCATGACTCCGCTGTATCTCACCTTCCCAGCAGGAAGTTGAAGAGCACCATGAGACTTGTTTTTCAGGCTGAGTAAGGGGACAGCTGCCCCCATTTTCTTTGGGTATCCTGTTCTCTCACTCCATGGTCATACTACCTTCCTCTGTAGTCACTCCAAAGTTTTCAGTATCCTTGTCATACCAGGGCATTTAACATCAGATGTAGTACTCCAGATGTTGACTCGCAATTACCTCATGTGGAATAATTCCACAACTAACGTTCCTAGCTACAATATCTAGCTGGCAATTATCATTGCAAATCCATGCTGTTGATTTACAGTTCAACATACTGTTCACCAGAGCCCAGGTCCTCTTATTACAAAGGCTGCACCCTAGTCTACTGGCATCTGTCCCATGTGAAAAACTTTGCACTTGTCTTTTTCTATCAGCCATGAACATTGCTGACAGCTGATATCTCTAACAATTATTCATCCAGACAGTTAATAATTCCAAGAACTAAACCACACTTGACAGGCCACATGCAATCTAAGCCAAAAATGTCGTGTCGGTAAATGAACCTAAGGCCATGCCGGTGTCATTCATGATTTTCTTTGATAGTTATGTTTTTATTCACCCTTTCCCTGTCGCCAGACATGTCTGGTATGTCACCAAATGTGGTTTATCTCATTGAGCATTTGTCAGTAGACAGCAAGTGTTCACAATAACAATGAATGGTACATTTAGAGATGAGTGTGAGAAAAGAAAGTGGTTAACACCGAATGGCAAGTGCTCAGTTTAAGAGATGGATTATCAGACTTTTTAAATTGCTTTTGCTAACAATACATGTTCAAACTGTTGAAGCCTTCAAATTAAATCTTGTTTTCAATAACTTGAAATAAAACATTTTTGAGAGTTTTAGATTGAAATACACGTCTATCCAAGATAAAAGTATTCAGTTAATGCATAGGATTGTTAAAAAGATTGTGATAGAACTACTTTGAACTTTGTGTTGTCTCTCCCATACACATTTTCAGTCTCATCTCCTTGCTAGAAAAAAGTTCAGTTCACTTGATTTTCAAATACTTTGTTATATTTTAAAATACTTCTCTTTAAATTTAAACACCACACAATCTGATGATGATTTGGCATACACAGTTGTATATTTTTAGTATTGTGACAGATCATCTCCAAATCAGGGATTCTGAATAGCTATTCCTCATCACCTACAATGTTTTTCTTTTTGTAATTCTGCGTAACACACTAAAAGAATATTCCCTTTCTTGGGAAAGTAGGCTATGTCTTAGGAAATATTTTTGCATAATAACATGGGTATAGATTAATGTCAACATCTACATCTGTAAGTATCACCAGTTCTAATTCTAAATAGTGAACAGAAATTTCCAAGAAATCTGTGCAAATGTTCATCTTGAAAACTATCTGGAATCTTTTTTTGCAGTACTGAATTAGTTTTTGGCAGTATGTACATGTGCTTGCCTGTTTTTTAACTATTTTGCAAGTTGTCTACATTGCTGGTACTGATTAAGAAAACTCTAAGTTTTCACTCATTTTTAAGAACATAATAAAGGAAAAGCCCAAGGTAGATGAACCAACAGATCAAAATATTGAAAATACTGCATGGAACTTTTTGAGAACTGAATCAAATTGGGTCAACAAGGACTAAACCACTTTACAGTCTTATTCCTGTTAAATGCCTACAAAATAAAAAGAATCTGTAGCAGAGTGGACCAGAGGCAATCATTCCATCTCACAGTACATTTCAAGGTAATGAAATTAATTCTTTTTCGTCTTTAGAAAAGAAGCCCAAGCAGACCTTTTCACAGAAAGTAATTGTGTCCTAGTATACTTTCTAAAAGATATCCAAAGGCATAGGCTTTTAATTTAAATCTTTCTGGTCAGAAGTCTACTTTAGGTGTCATGAGCCTTCTCATGACAACTCAGGATGTATGCAGAAATTAAATAGAACACTTACATTAAAGAAAATACAAAGACAAAAATGTTCTAATTCTAAATTCTAGTTTCAGTAGCTAAACCAACCTGTCTTTCAGATCTTGAGGTTGTCACGATAGTGGCTTATAGTTAAAGATATGTAAGATGTGATTTGACAGACACTGAAAATAGTGAAAAGAAACCTTGTAATTTAATATCCATTGGATTCTAAAGGTTCTATCTCAAAAAGAAAGAGGAAGGACCAGAAAGACCACAGGGAAAAGTAACAGAAATAATCACAGTGACTGAATAGCTTTCATTAAAAGCAACAAGTAAATAGGCTAGGGAGTCTTAGTCTGGAGGAGAGAAGATTCAAGGCCTTTGGCTGGATAGATGGAGAAAAAGTAGCACTACATGATTCAAGTTAATTACCACACTGAATGGGCAATACAGAAAGACAGTTTATGAAGTATTGATGTAATCAAGATGGGTATAATGCAACTTCTCATAGTTGTGGTACACTTAGAATATTCTCTAACCCACTAAGGCAAAGCAAAATGTCATGGTGACCTGTGACTAGTATTCAACAGGTTGAACTTCTATAGGAAGGGCAGATTATTTCTTTCAAGATTCCAATTCCCCCTGCTAGCATTTTTCAAAATACACTAAAAATATTTTACCTTAAAATCCATGAGACTGGGAAGAATTAGACCTTGTTGACAGATAGCAGCAATTTCACAGAAAGTAGTCAATTATTTTGAGGGGTTAAGCAGGAGATCTGTAGCAGAAATCACAAGTGAATGCCTTTCACTTAGGTCCTATGTGTCTTCTTCTGAAAACCTCTACCTGAAGTTGTTACTCATGTTACAAGTAAATCACTTTCATATTCATTAGGAAGACAGTATATGCTGTACATCAGCCACTACATAATGGAGGATAAAATATCTTTGTTGCTGAAGAGGCTTAAGCAAACATGGCACAGCCAACTGGTAGATCCCTGCGCAAAAGTCTGATGCAACAACTTCATAAATCTTCTGAACAGTTAGGCACAATTGCAGCAGATCGGAACATATGCATTAAACCACACTGATAAATACTTACACTGCAGTTCTCACTGACAGCTGGTCTTTTCATTTAAGAGCCTATTTTCTACCAGATATCCAAGTCAAGCAGCAGAAGATGTATAACATTGCTGCTAAAATGCCATGAAGAGGTGAACTGGGAAAATATACGAAGGAAACAGGTACTCAGAATCCAAAGTGCTTAAGTAAACCCCCTCATCAGGTTGTCCAAGCTGAGTATATGACAGCAAGCTGAAAATCTGGGTAGAAGAGGATCTAAAGTGAGATACTAGAAGAATTTCCTGCATTCAGTGAATTTCTTTTGTCCCAGCAATGACCTTCTCTATGACATTAAAGCATCTCCTTCAAAGTCAGATGGAGGGAGTCTGAAGTACTAATACTGTCGACGTTTTGCCTTTCCACAGAATATTTTCATACAAAGAATGAATATTAGCTTATTAAGGTTAAAGGGCTAGGACGAAGAGGCACGGGGCTTAAAAAAGTATCTGAGGTCAATAGTATAGCTAAGGTACAGTTCCCTTATGGAGGCTAAAACCTAGCAGTAACTGCAAGATACAGCTTTCAAGTAGCACTTCACCAGCTGAAAGTGAAATGTAGCTTCAAGGACTTGAAAATTTGACTTAGGTTGCCCATCATTCAAGGCACTATTGACAATTTTCATTATGCAAGGTAGAACACAACCGAGACACTCTACAAGGAAGCTTCCATCCATTATCAACTTACCTGGCAAAAGTCCTTGGAGGGAGCAAGTTCTGTTTTGAGCCCCTATTGATGTTTATCCCTTATTGTAGCATGAAGAAATCTAGTGAGCAACCTAGATGGAGATGGTATATTCTGAAAACTAAGAAACCAAATGAGAAGAACAAGTAGTTCTTACTTACTCACTGGATAGGAAAATGCATTTAGGAAAAGAAAAAAAATGTTCTAGAGAGCCAAGGAAAGCCAAGATATCATCTGAGGATTTCTAGCACAAACATAATCACTGGAACTTCGTCCTCAATTGGCCTCAGCAATTTATATTTGCCCACACTTGAGTGAACTGGAAGTTAAATAGTCTCTCACTTATCTTAATTTGGCAGTCCTTTGAAAAAGAACAATCACAGCTAAAATAAAGAGAGCTTCTATCTTCCTTTAGCAAAGACCATCTTTGCTATGCATAACTCTTGCAATAAAATTAAGATAGAGAAAGGTGCTTCCTTTTTTGTATCTATTAGGCTGAGGAACCCTACCAGGGCTCAGATACTAGAATCACCGTTTGCTTTAGAAAATGTGCTCAAAGCTCTTATGTGGGTATTAGACTGAGCACCGAAACGTCCAGTCCAAACAAGTGGGATTCAGTTACACTGATTTGAGTGCAGAATGGGAATCTCTGGCAAAATGTCTGTGTCTACTTGGGATTCCTACAGGCACTCAAAGTTGTGTTTCTGTTTTTTTCTGGGAAGGCAAAATTGTACAGGCTCAGCCCCGGGTTAATTTTCAGACTAGCAATGTAGAAAAAAATATCATAGTGACTAAGCTACAAATAAAAGGAACAGAGTAAGCAGAATAATCAGTAATATTAGAGGATAACAATGGATGTAAATCTTGACATAACAATAGACTATATAGGACATGAAGAAGAAGAGGAAATTGCTTTGATTTTTCAGACATATTGAGATAGAGAATAGGGAAAAGAGGAGAAAAAGAAGCCCCACAAATACTATTTTCATTTCTTAAAATGGAGATATTTATTTATTAAGATAATTTAATCCAAAGTATAAATAACATAATAGTTACCTTTGAAAAATTCCATCAAAATTAAACAAAACAATGAGCCTGTCCCTTCTGATCATGCTCATTAAGACTCTTCAACTATGAAAAAGGCATGGACTACTATAAAGTCAAGATTTGTTTCCATCTACTTGCACGAAATTTATAAATAAGACTTTCCTTATAAAAATCACATGAGATGCTTGTGGCATATTTTGTAAAATGTGGCTAGAAAAAGACAACAAGATACTGTTAATAAATAATACATTCAATAACAAAGCAATTTTTGCTATTGAGAGACATCTAGACATTTTGGGGTACAGTCACCATTAAACCACCTGAAAAAGATACATTCTTCAAAAGAGTACTGCACACTACTTGAAAATGAACAGGTCTACTGACATAATAGAAAATACATTATTGCCGGGCAAAGAAAGATAAATCCTTAGTCCTCATAACAGTGTTAGCTGACACCAAACATTTGCTACATTGGAGAGAATTCTATCAAAATCCTAATCACAAGACTCTAAACAACACATGCTTTGTGATGTTTAACACACTCCACTCAAGTACCTTTGCCCCTGAGTGTGTCAAAATGATGGTGGTTCACAGAGATGTTTACCCAAGTGCTCAAGTCATTTTGACACAACATCCAGCCTGTAGTGCTGACATACATCATAAATGATACAATAAATATTACACGTCAGTCACTGGAGGTAAGATAAATCCACAGAATTAGGCAACCTCAGAGGCATAATGGTATGCTTATCTACTTTAAAACCATCTCAAGACATTGAACTACATCACCATCACATTTTTCAATAAACTAGGCAAGATAAAAAGGATTGTAAATCAAAGTACTAGTATTACGCAAAGGAAAAATACAACAGCTAACACTGATGTCCCACATCACCTTACTCCTTTGGAAATATTGTATGAGAGAGCAAAAATGGCAATTATGCCCTGTCCCTAAAGAGAAAGGAGACACTTTGCATCTGTCCTGCCATGGCTATTGTCTACCAGCCTATACCATAAACCACATACTGATCTCAAATTAGCTTGTTTTACTCAAACACTGAACTCCTACGAAACATAGGTATATGTTATGGTATAGTATGGTATGATACGTTTAATCATCACCTGCTTGGGCACTCCACTGTGCTTGCCCTCTCTCATAGCCAGCCTTGCCAATAGGGTCAGCTACAAAGCAAGAGGTCTGAGATGGTGTGACAGGGAAGATGAGAACAGAGAACTTGCAGTCCTGAGTAAAACAGAAACCAATCACAATTCTTCAAGCAATTTTTCCTGGGATGCTTGTCTTTAAATAACCTATACCAGGGAATTGGCATAACTTCAGCCATGAGCCAGTTGTGAATTCCCGGGGCCCCTGTGGCTGGGCAGGTATTTCAGGATCACTGTAACTCAGTGATAAGGCAACAAATGTTACTCCCTCCAGAAATCACTGGCTTCTCATGAATACTTCTATCAGATACATGCAGAATTAATAATTTCGCAAAATATTTGCCTGGTCCATTTCTGTTCTAGTCAAGTCCAAAATTCCTTTCTCAAGTTGTGTGCAAGTATGTCTATAAGAATTGGAAGCCAGCTCATGGCATTTTAGCTTGCACTTCAGTTTCAAGCCATGAGGAAGCATCAAACCATACAAAGCCATGGTCACTTATTTCCTGGCACAGGAAGACCATTTAATTCTGTGGGCAGTAAACACTTAGTATGGCATCATCAGTGAGCCTGACTGATCTCCCAGCCAAGTGCAGCCTGATGAGCCCATGCCTGGGAAGAGTTCTGAGCGGCTGGAAAAGCAAATGTGGTTTCACTTACAATACTGGAAATTGTGTTTAACTTTAGGGAGAAAGCAGTTTACTACCATTATAACAGTAAAGCTTCCATTACCGGAATCGGACTTTGGTTATGAAAAGGGAGATAGACAAAAGAGGATGTGGTTCACTTCAAAAACTGCTAGGGATACCTTCTTTCCATTTAACTTCTCTTTTTTACACTACAGAGCTCATACTAATAATCCAGCTCATGGACACGACATTCAAATAAAATCACATGCAGTCTTTTACATTCATTATCATCCACATGCTACATTTCATAGTTCATTATCAAAGCAATGTACCACTCCATAAAAATTTCACAGTGAGGCACCTCTACTTGCCTTCACATCTTGTTGTTTGCTTTTCTCCTAAGCTTTCAGAAAATAGACAGGTGGAACCAGCACTGACACAGGTTAAAGCAAGGTGAGTGAGATGCTTAAGAAACACAAAGGTTTACAAGTCCTTAAAGAACTTCCACCATGAAGGCAGAATTACTGTGTCACCTTGAACTGACAGAGTTGAAGGAGATTAAAATGACTACAAGATTTCATTTGCCAACTTAGATACTCATATCTGTAATTTAAAAAAAAATAAGAATCTAGGTTTTGAAATAAAAATAGGAGGCATTTCTATCCTGTGCTCAGGGGGAATAATCAGAATTTACAGCAAACTATTTGCACATTCAAACTTCTTGCTTTTGACCTGTAAGTGGCTAAAGCATGTAATGAAAATGCTTTGTGCTGACTTCCCTTCCACAAAAAAGAAAAGAAAGATCATCAAGTCCAATCATCAGCTCAACATCACCATGCCTATTAAATCATGTCCCAAAGTGCCATACCTACAGATTTTATGAACACCTCCATGTATGGTGACTCCACCACTTCCCTGGGCAGCCTGTTCCAATGCTTCACCACTCTTTCAGTAAAGAAATTTTTCCTAATATCCAGTCTAAACCTACTCTGGCACAACTTGGCACAATTTCCTCTTGTCCTATCACTTGTTACTTGGGAGAAGAGACCGACCTCCACCTTGCTGCAGTAGTTGTAGAGGGTGATAAGATCTCCCCTCAGCCTCCTCTTCTCCAGAGTAAATAATCCCAGATTCCTCAGGAACAACCCCAGTACCTTCAGCTGGGAGAATACTTCTCAGATTCAAAACTACCCTTCACAGCAGATTCAGTGAGGTTGCCTGTGAACACTGGGCACCCCATGCCACATTCTTGGGAGGGAGCATGCAGCATGAGGAGACAGCAGTGGCTCCCCTGAGCATCTCCTAAAGCCCCAAAAGGTTGTCCTCTGCCTCCAGCACAGGCATTCAGCACAAGCAAGACAGGACCCAGGTGACTATTTTTTAGTGCCTTGCTTTCTGACTTAGACAGTTGTCCCTCTGGAAGATGATAAAATACCCTTCATTTAAAACACAGACTATGACTAAACTCTCCAGCAGACCAAAAACCTTACTAAGTGTGATTCCTGTACATTACACATATTAATCATTTAGCTATTGGATGAGAATCTGAACGATATTCACTGAGATACAAACAACAGAAAAAATGAAAAATAATAAGGTCACTTGAAAGAATACATGTACCAAAACTCAAAGGACCACTAGGTTAATACTGATTTGAGTTGTTTATATACTTACCTGAGATTTTAACTTCCATAAGATATAAAATGAAAATTAAAAAATTTTATCACCATGGTAGTTACAGGCCATTATTAAGAAAGTGTATTAAAGATTCCTTGGTTTATACTGAGGCTCAAAAAAATTTTGGAAATTAATTTTTGTTTTATTGATGCTTGATTGACCACAATTGCACTAAGATATTGCAAAGATTTAAGATGTGACTGTGTGCAAATTAGACTAAAACCTAAAGACACTTGCAGCCAGAGAGGGTTTTATGAAAGTGAAAAGAATTTTCAGTTCTCAAAAATGTTTGATGTTTAAGAAGATAATTTGTTGAGACTTTATTGTTGATCATTATACTCAGTGTTAAAGGATGATGCACAACACAGGAAAAAAAACTAAGAACAACATTTTTAAGATAATTAGAACCTGAGATTAGAATTGAGCCTGAAATTTAAATTGTCATTAAGGAAAAAAAAGAAAAGAAAAGAATAGAGGAAGACTAAAGAAAGATTTCTTCCCTGCAAAGACTATAAGAGAAGAAAAATTGCAGTCAAATAGCAGGGGGAAAAGATCATATCATTACATCCTTGAAATCTAACAAAATTATTTTGCAATGAGAGGAAACATTATCAGGCCTCTGTTCCATCATAGACAATAAATTACTTGAGAATATGTAATTCCCAGATAGAGCCAGTCAATGCTGAGCCTTCATGCTGTAGTAAAATCTCTTTTTCACTTGGCTCATGCAATGTACTTGACAGAGCAGCACATGGATCACTTCTATGCAACTTGCTGAAATAAGGATATTACTTAGATTATGATTTGATTTCAGACTGTGACAGCCTAGTGCAGCAGGTATTTGAAATTCAGTAAGATAACTGCTTAGAACCACCACTAACAAATAGCATAAAATGTTCCTGTTCTACATTTGTGTAAAAAAAATCAGTAGTCCACTGTATAGGAACCTTTAACTAAATAGCATAAATTGGCACTGCTTTAAACTACTTTAATTTTAAATTTTCGTAGCATGAATTCCCTCATCTTTGAGGACAGCTGGTTAAAATGTAGAGAATTCTGTTGATTTGACAGGATCCAGACCAGTAAAAGAGAAGAGAATTTTGCTAAGATATTGAAGGGCAGTGCAAAGAGGAGCAAACCTTTTTTTTTCATTCAAAGGCAGACTTTTCACTTTCCTACAATCTATGTGTTATCTGAAGGTAATGTTCTCATTGTACTTACTAATAATGCAGGTGGATTTTAACACAGAAGCATAAATTCAGTCAAATGAAAAGGTTTATCTGTCTGCTTGTTTTCACTGTTCAAAACAGAGAAACCTTTATATTTTATAAAATTTCTGGGGTTTCACTTTACTTCTCAAGCATGGGTAAACTAAAGCTCAAATCATTTCCCAGTAAGCTAAATATAATCTCCATTCACCTGACAAAGAAACCACTGCACGAAGAAAGATATCAAATATTCTGAGGTAAGTGGTGTTGGAAATAAGAAAGCCTTCATTTTAATTCTGAGTTAATATAATAACTAGCACTAGGAAGATGGGAAATACTGCATACAAGCTTGCTGGCACCTAGTATTAATAAACCTTAAGTGGTTTATGCCTCTCTGTTATGTTTTTCAGATTTAGAGCTCGGAGGAATGTTCACTGTAGTGTAGAGGAGATTTTAAACAACTTGTAAATGCAGCAGGTTTCACCCTGGTACTTCAAGAACTAATGAAAAGAGAAGTGAAAGAATAAAGACTTAACATCTGTCGATAATTTTAGGTCACAGCTCAGCAAAGCTTTTAAATATAGTTCTTTAGACTAGTTCTTTAGACGCTACAACTAAATGGCACTACATAAACAGTAACAGACTTCAAAAGATCAGAACCTCTGTACTGAGTTTGTTTTTCTTTCCTTTTTGACTACATTTGGAGTATAACATTTAATTATAATCTAATGGATTACTCCACATGAAGTAGTCTAAAATTGGAAGCTTTGCAAAAGTACGGACTTGAGTGCAAAGCTAGAAATGCAGAATAACTTGAAAACCAGGGGAAACACTCATGTATCTCCTAGCACAGAATTTATTCGTCTGTTGGTGCATTTTAGGGAAAAAAAAAAAAAGAGGGAGATTCTTTTTCACTAAATGATTTTAAAGTATTTCTTCAAGATACTAATCAGTGTTTGAGTGATAAACTTGAGGCTATCAGCTATTTTGTTAATATTTATAAAATTGTGTGCTTGTATATTATTTAGGTAGTCTACAGAGATCTCTAAAAAAGGTAAATACGAGTTCCAATTGACACTTCATTCCATTATAAATGCAAGGTAAACCGCATGAAGAAAATTAAAATCTACTGATTCTGCCTATGCATGGGAGAATTCATGGAAATTATGCTTATAAGGTGGGAGTTTCAAGAGCACTTGATGCTGACCTAATCCAATACTGGCTCAACAGGAATTTCATTACTGGTAAAAAAACCCCGCAATATGTTTTTTTAAGTCCTTGTCCTACACAGCATCAGGCAATTACCCTCCAGTGACCTCCTCATAGATAGAAGTCTCATATTCAGATAAAATGTCTTTCACATGCAGACAGATCTGTTTTGTAACAGGCCAAACAACCCAGCATAACCAAATGCTACACTTAAGTACTTATTCAATTTTTTTCAATGCTCCTTTCAGTTTTCAGTACATTCAAAGTCCAGTCCTTTAAAATCAGTCAACATATGATTTTCAAGATCTAAGTCCACACAATAGCTAAGTGTAGTGTAAAAGAAAAGAAAGGTTTAACTTGGAAGGTGAGGACACCAAATAACATAGTAAATTCCAGGTGGTCTGACTTCTAAAAGTTTGCTTGCCTTAGAGGAACCCAAACACGATAAATATTCAGCTCAACAGAAAGCTGACCAACTCAATAGCAGCAGGGAACTACACGTAGAATATTTTAAGATGCAGTTTTAATAGGTCCTTCTGAGACTTGTCAAGGATCAGAAGTGTTTCAGGGCAAGAAGCAGGCTAGTCTCCAAAGGGATAAGCTGCCATCAATTCCAGCAAGCCTAGCAATTCTGACTATGAAGCAGGAGAGAACGAACTTTGCCATGGGTAATTATCTAGGACCTGCTCTGAAACAGCACTTGCTGAATCGTACCCATGGCAGATCTAAATGGAGCCATTCCAGTGACTGCCAAGTCTCAGCAGCAAACAGACTTATCCTTACATGCTTCTGCCTTGAACATACCCCACTACCATCACACAGATGAGGTCTACTTGCAGTCCTTGAGTGCAAGCGGCATGCCAGGGCTGGCTGAACTCACTGCACAGCTGAACTGCTCAGAGCAGTCTGGCACCATCCATGCAGACTGTCAGGAGCTGCATCCCCCCCACCCTGTGCAATGCTCGAGTTAAGACAGCATTGGTGGGCACCTGACAGAGCCACAATATGCTCATAAACAAACTATACAACACTAGGGAAAACGCTTAAGGTTGTGCTCTGCCCTGCACAGCTTCAAATTGCAGACACAGCTGGGGTGTTTTCACAGTCCCACAGAAACTTCTGAATGCAGCCCATGTTCATAAAAAGCATGAATCACCATCTGGGGGTGCCTGTCTATCCTGATTGCAGAGAGAATCTACTCAACCATTTTCAATTAACAACATTTCTTTTTTTTTATTTTCGTTTTTCCAGTTGAAATGACAGTGTGAGGTTCATTTTTAAGTATATGCATTAAGCTGAAGAGGCTGAATACACTAGGGCTCAACCTGCTGCAATAAAAGCCAAAGAAAATGAATAATCAGGGAGGAATAAGTAGCTGTTTAAGTCTTCATGGCTGCCAAAAAAACATCAGCTAAAGATGACAGGTTAAGCCTCCTGCTGGATATCTCTGTTACACTTAAGGAAACACGTTTGCTAATATTTAACAAAAAGGCCAGTGAGTCTTTTATGAATTCTTCTGTTCAAAGTCAAACATCTGGTAGATTCCAAGTGACAAAACCTGGAAATACACGGAAGCAGAAGTTATTTTACAACAATCACTTTGAAAAACACAGCCTTCTTCCATCCTTTTTCCCATCTCCAGTGATGGAATTGCCAACACCTAATTGAAGTCACATTTTTAATTTGGAGCTAGGTCTGTTTGGATTTATCAACATTTTAAAAGAGAAGATGGCTGATTTTTTAAATCACAGTTCTAAACCCAAGGAAGATGGTCATTAGGAAGAACAGAGCAGAGAGATCCTTTAGCATGACTTCTAGGTGCACAAATACATGTCAAGATGATCCCAGAGGGAGATTTGTTAGAACGACATGACATTAGGGAGGTCATAGCACACCAAGACAGACCAGGACACAGCCAGCAGAGCATCTTTCAAACAGCCACAGAACAGGAGAATAGGCATTTCAGGAAAAAGTCTGATTAATTTCCTTTACCAGAAAGTATCAGCTAGTAGAAATCCCACCACATTCTTTCATGAAGGAGACACTGACTCCTAATAGCTGGTTAGTCCATTTTATATATATGTTGCAGGGGAGTAGCAAGAGAGAAAGGAAAGACAGATTTTTCATCATCATTCTTTTTTCATTGTACTTCCCTTTCCATTTCATCAGTTACCCCTCCTCATAGCATTTTGCTTTGCTGCCATCCCACAGAAAACCATCAGCAGGTCACAGGTAGTCCATTTTTCACAGTCGCTACCAGACGAACATGTCCTACAGTTGCTGAGAACTGCAGATCTTTATCAAGAATTGTTACACTACACTCCAATTTGTTACACCACTGATTTGATCTTCCTCTTTTCCAGTACCATCCAGCCCTTCAAGAACTGCCTGTCCTTCATAGAACCTGGACTTCTTCCAATATTTCCTAGTGAGCTGAAGAAAAGAAACAAATCAGGCAGCAAATGGTGAGATAGCATTCACCTCCTCCATCACTCTCACTTCTGGATCAAGTAGGTTCCTCACTACTGTTCTTGGTATAAATTACAGGCAAGGGTGAGCCAGATACTAAACCAGTTTCCATGAAGATGTGTAGAGGAAGGGTTTTACATAACTACTACATCCACCTTAAAACAAGCATATGCTTTGCTGAATTTCAGTTCTCACAGAGGTGCAAACTCAGCAATGTATGTTATGACACCATTTTGATGAAGCTAAAAAAAGATTAAATTAGTCAAGTTGACAAAATGGCCAGTATTCCTATATACTACAAAAATTAAGCTTTAACAGAGGCTTAGACCTTTGACTTTTGTAGCTGTTTCATCTCAAAACCGGTATCTTCATTTCAGTAAAAAAATATAAAAATACAACATTCATTACTAGGAGTCCTTAATATTATAGCAAGGTCTGGATCAAAATTATAAATGTTTTTATTCTCATGAGCACACACACATTTCTCTATGATTTTAAGATTCGCTGGCTTCTCTTTCCTTGCCTGTTTTAGAAGTAGCTGCAAAGGCTGTATGATTAACAGGAATAGTTTTGGCACAAGTTCAACAACTGCGCTGGATTTACTCAGAAGCATACACAACCCCGGATTGATTATATCTAGACTGATTTCATTGCTGAATATCTTCCATTCACAGCTCTTGTAAAGGAATTTAATTCATTCTACTTACAAACATGGGGCAATGCTTCTTATGAAAAGAAATTATTCCAGCACTTCCATACCTTGTCAAATCTATAATAAAATTAGTAACCATGATAAAATTAGGAACATTAACAAATCATTTGGCCAGTCTGAACTAGTTATTATTGAAGATTAATTTTGATAGCTTTCAACCTGGCAAAGACTTGTGCAGCTTCAGCTACATTATCAGAGAAATTCAGAGACTGGCAGAGGAGACAGAGTAGGGAATTTCATTAAAAAATAAACATTAAGATTTCAATTCCCTTCAAGGAAAATATAGCAATACAAGCAATGAGATTTTATTAAGGGCAGTACCATCAATGGGCTGGAATCAAACAATAGATAAATGCTGTATAGACATAACCATTCTGTCTGAGCATCTGCGAGATGCTGATTTCTCATGGTTAACACCTACAGTTCCCAGCTGCTTTTCTTTTCATTGTTTTGTGGCTCCTTTCACCACAAAACTCCTGCAGTATCCTCCTGTGTCCCTTTATACTGGCTTGGCAAAAGGCAGATCACTGGCCAGTGCGTTCACATAGACTGACAAGTCAGCTAGCTAAAATAGATTTTGTTCTCTCAAAAGCAGCATTTATTTTCATTTCAATTCTTTGTTCAGTTGCCTGTTTTCTGGAAGTTATAGAAAATTATTTATCTTTGAAGCCTTTACTTCTTCGTCAGATGTGGCTGCCTTTGTAAGATACAGTTATATACACTATGCATAAATGTGAATAGAGCCAGAATTATCAATTCCTCTAATACCAGTCACACCGCACACAGCTTGGATTTCTCCTACACTCATAAGTTTTTGGAAGCTATCTCCTTGCAGACACCAGGATTGCAGACACCAGAAGGCACTCATGAAGACTACAGGCTACAGGTTCAGTCTGCCTCAGTCTTACAGAGTTGAAGAATAGAGTATCTCAAGATACTCATTGCACTGGTTGAACATGAGCAAGCCATATAGTACTGAACACTGCACAAAGTTGTCCTACAAAAATACATTTTCTCATTCTTCTAATACAATTATTTTCACAAAATATGGGAATTAAAGGATTACCAAATGGTTGAAGAGCAGTCAGGGAGGTTCAAGGCTAAGCTCCCAAGTATTGGTAAAAATACAAAAAAAAACCCAAATGACCAGCAAAAAAGACAGTTTTCCCCCTAGTGGCCTCGTTTCCCACCACCCCCACAGAAAAGCCATTTCAGCACACCACATTTTGACTGTTGTTCTCACAAAAAATGTCATCTTTAAAGCACTAGGAGTTGCAAAACTTAACACATACAATATAAACCATACAGACACCTATTTGCTCCTCCAAGAAAGGCAGCTCAGTAAAATTCTACCTTAACATACAGTAAAGAAAATATTTTACTTTGAAATCTCTCCTCATCAAGTACGCACATCACAGATAAAACAAACACAATAAAAGAGAATGAATTAGCAAGTGACATTCCATCAGTGTGTTCACTGTACTTTTAACAGAAGCACATTCAGATTTTATCAGAACAATCTCTAGAACTCTATTTAATCCAAATCTCCACATTAAAATTTAGCATTGCCCCATAATGCTGTGGAACAGTCCCTACTTTGTGTTTGGAATATTGATATTCAGAAAGAACATTTTATTATGAAACAGCTTTACAAAGCAAAACATTATTATTTTTTTCCAGTGTCCTACATCGATAATTGAATTATTCATATTTAAAGAAGAGCCATGTATTTTTATTGTTAGGTTTTTTTTAATTATATCTATATAACTTGCAGCTGGCAGTCTAAAGAGAGACATTGTCAACATAGGACAGGACCCATCTCCCCAGTATACTAGCACTTTGGAGACAAAACAGATAGCACAGGAAATTGTTGTGGAAACCCAACAACAGTTTTGTTGTTTCAATATTTTTACTAGAACTTCAGCTACTACAGGATAAGAAAAGAGAACACTTGATCAAGGTTTTAAAGTCAATGATGATAACATCTTGCAGCTGAAATTACACTGTGGACTGAGCTGGTATTCCATTATTGTCCTATAGTGGTAAACTGAAGCAAACAAACAAAAAGATTTCTCATTTTCATGGCAATAGGACCATCTGCTGCCCCAGTAATAACCCAAAATAAAACAATCCTTCAGGCGCTGTGCTGGCCAGAGCAGCACGTGTGCAATACGTACGCTGACATAATTTACCCACTGTGAGAAGAGGCTGCCTTACGTAAGGGCCTGCAGTTTTCCTTTTTTTTCTTTTCTTTGTGCTGGCTATGCAATTTTTTAATGTTCCCAAAGGCTGTTTTGTTTTTCAGACTCTCTTTAACCAGAGACAATCTTGCAAGAACAGTACAAGTCTTTAAGGCTAACGTTACAATACAAGCAGAAGAGCTAGTCACACAAAGAGAAAGGACTTTCAAAGCTTCAACTCATCTTAAGTGCCACTTACATTCATTTCTGCAGATTTTCTGCTATAAGCAAATGAACAACCTCATTCTGCATTTCACTGAACACCTCAAATCCCCTTTACAGTCAATGAACATTTTGAGTCCAAATGTGAATACAGAATTAATCCTCAAGGCTGGAGAGCAAAATAGGTCAGGAACCATCCCTGCTACAAAAGTCAATGTGGAAAACTTGTAGCAGGTCAACTTAAAACCAGGCTGCATTTCACTACTGGTTTTGTAACACAATTTTTTTTTGCGGACCAATTTCCCTTAACTAGCTCTTGCCCACAGTAGAGCATTATTATAGCTATAAGTGCAATGACCTAAACTAACCTAATAAAATCTACAGCAAGTAGGTCCACCCATACTCAATAGTAGCAGGGCATTCCTAGGACATTCTTTTAACCAGATTCTTAGCACCCTTCACTCTCTCGAGTCTTCAGAGAAGTTGATGGTACTTGGCTCCTGGGGCTTATAAGCCTTTCCTTTTCCTTCCATTGAGGAATAAAAACAAACAAACAAACAAAAAAAAAACCTAAAGAAAAAAAAGGGGGGGAAATGAGAAAGGGGAAAGAAACAAAGAAAGTCAACAACACATACACTCTCCTACACGCACACCCACATACACAGAAGAAAAAAAAAAAAAAGGAAAAAGGAAAGTTGTACAAGATGCCAGTCTGGAATGAAATGGATTTTTGAACAGACAGTCATATTTGGCACTGTCAGCAAAAGCTTGTGGTTGGCCCTGTGTCACTCCGAGCCTTAATGCCCTTTTAGCATCAGTCATTTAAAAATGTGCCCCAGAGAGTTCAGCTGAGCTGCTTCTGATGTTATTTTCACAACGCTGCTGTATGGACTCAATGGAGAGATTCGCTTTCCCCCACTCCAGTTCCATAAAGCACTGTACATTAAGGACGTATTCCATTTGGCCTTCAAGTAACATTTTTGTAGTCCATGCAGATCCATAATTATTTTCCCTTTAAAAAAAAATCAACAGAAAACAGAACTCTGTTGGAGAGCATAGAAATTAAAAACTATTAGATCTCTGTATTGGAGATGGAAAATTACTTGATCTGTAGAGGTAAAGCAGTGTATTGTATTGTTGTAAGTTGAAGCAAGCAGTTGACCGGCACTTGATAAATCGCAAGAGAAAGACTGTGTTGAGAACAACAAGGAACTGTAAGAAGCGCTTACTCAACTGTGTTTCCCATCCAAGTTATGAAACTTACAATTGCAAATGACCTTCAACAAAGGGAAAATAGTCAAAGATGGGTGAAGAGCACGAGAGGAAGACAAAGGAAGATGAAGTAATCGCCCTTAGGAGGAGGAAAGACCCTTGACTGGGGTTTGCGCATGAGCAATAATGAGCAGTGATTATATAACTGAAGGGCAGAGTTGAGACTATCTCCTGGCACGTACTGGCCCTACGTGGCAGGATGCAAACCTGTATAAATAACCCTGAAACTTGTGGCAAGGTGCGGCAATAAACCACAACCTACGTTGTCATTGCAGGGACGCCCCTGCTAAGCTTTGTGCCTAACTGTGCTACAACACAGGGATATGAAGACCGCTCTGTTATTATCCCTGACGGTTATGATTACTGAACTGTCTTGCTGTTTTTAAGTAAATTACTAATTTTCACTAATAAATTGTCTGTTTATAGTAGCTTGTGTGTTTGCAGCTGTTTTGCCATATCCCACAAGAACCCTTACCTAACTGTTACAATCTCCCAAACCAACTCTGTGATCCTCAGGCAGAAGACTGGATTAAAGGGTCCTCACATGGTTCTAACTGCATTCTCAGTACACCACTTTTATGAAGAAACCAGAGCTGTAGAAATTCCTCTGGCATGGCATGGAATCCAGAATCAGGCAAGACATTGTCATAGTAATGATGGCTAATAAATTTCCCATGCAGGTCCACGGAGAATGGCCAGAAGCCATAAATTGTTACTTCTTCACACAGACCAAGGGCAGCACTGACGAGGAAAAGTCCTGTGGAAAGCCTTTTGGCATGGATACCTTTGCTCTTCCAGAACTTGCCAATGTCACGCAGGAAATTGGGATTGGCAAAAAGGACCACCTGCTTGGCCCCAAAGTCCTCCAGGGTGTAATAGACACGTAGGGAGGGTCCTGTCCCTGTCTTCATTGAGAAGGCTGGCATGTAGATGTAGCTCTGATTATATACCTTCACGCTGTCCACAAACGCTTTCCGAGACCATAGCAGATTCTGGAACCTGTAAAACAACAGAGAAAAACAAGTTGGTCACGCATAGGTTTTGCCAGTCATTTCAAAATCCTGCTAAGAGCTGCTCTTCATGTACATATTTACAATTACCTGCACACCTCTCTCGAGCTCAAAGAGAGTCCAGGTAAACTTCTGAGTGTCTGACGCTGCCTATCTTCTAAAAACATAAACCTAAAGAGACAGTTGAAAACTCCGTGGTAACCTGTGAACTCCAAAACACAAAAAGTTCCTGATTTCATCTTTTCAGAAAACACTGAATGAACACTGACAGCTTTCCTGAAAATCAATCATTTTTGGTGACTTTTTTCTTTCAGGCACAGGAATCTTTAAAAGGAATTTTAAAGTCTGTGTTCTTCTTGTTTTGTAAAGGCATACAAAAAAGAATTTATGTTACATGCTGAACAAGCAATATCAAGAAATATTTAATTAGAAACTTTGGACTTACAAAACTTGTGAGACTTGTGAGAATTTTTTATGTTATGCTTATACTGTATAGTGACTTAGGTTGCCTATTATAGTAGTAAATTCTTATTCTGGAATGAGAAAATCTCAAATATACTGTTACAAACAAGTAAAACAGAGATCAATGATCTGTTCAGCATAAGTGGCACCACAAAAACTTAGCAACGTGCACAAAGCTGTATTCAGAGCTGGCGTTAAAGAATCACAGAATCACAGAATCACAGAACAACCAGGTTGGAAGAGACCCACTGGATCGTCGAGTCCAACCATTCCTACCAATCCCTAAATCATGCACCTAAGTACCTCATCCACCTGTGCCTTAAACACCTCCAGGGACGGTGACTCAACCACCTCCCTGGGCAGACTGTTCCAATGCCTAACCACCCTCTCCGTGAAGAATTTTTTCCTAATCTCAAGCCTAAATCTCCCCTGGCGGAGCTTGAGGCCATTCTCTCTTGTCCTGTCTCCTGTCACTTGGGAGAAGAGGCCAGCTCCCTCCTCTCCACAACCTCCCTTCAGGTAGTTGTAGAGAGTAATAAGGTCTCCCTTCAGCCTCCTCTTCTCCAGGCTCTCCCAGTCGCTCCTCATAAGATTTGTTCTCCAGCCCCTTCACCAGCTTCCTTGCTCTTCTCTGGACTCACTCCAGAGCCACAACATCCTTCTTGTGGTGAGGGGTCCAGAACTGTACACAGTACTCGAGGTGCGATCTCACTAGTGCTGAGTACAGAGGGAGAATAACCTCCCTGGACCTGCTGGTCATGCCGTTTCCGATGCAAGACAAGATGCCATTGGCCTTCTTGGCCACCTGGGCACACTGCTGGCTCATGTTCAGTCGCTGTCAACCAACACCCCCAGGTCCCTCTCCTCCAGGCAGCTTTCCAGCCAGGCTTCTCCTAGTCTGTACCTCTGCTTAGGGTTGTTGTGCCCCAAGTGCAGGACCCGGCATTTGGCCTTGTTAAACCTCATGCCGTTGGTCTCAGCCCAGCGGTCCAGCCTGTTCAGATCCCTTTGCAGAGCCTCCCGACCCTCCAGCAGACCCACACTTCCACCCAGCTTGGTGTCATCTGCAAACTTGCTAAGGGAGCACTCGATGCCTTCATCCAGGTCATTGATAAAGACATTAAACAGGACTGGACCCAGGACTGAGCCCTGGGGAACCCTACTTGTCACTGGCCTCCAGCTGGATTTAACTCCATTTCCCACCACCCTCTGGGCCCGGTCATTCAACCAGTTTTTCACCCAGGAGAGTGTGAGCCCGTCCAGGCCAGAGGCCGACAGTTTCCGAAGCAGAATGCTATGAGAAACTGTATCAAAGGCTTTACTAAGGTCCAGGAAGACCACATCCACAGACTTTCCCTTGTCCAAGAGTTTAGTCACTCGGTCATAGAAGGCACGGTTTACACACTGAGTAGGCTTAAAAGCAACTGGTATTTGTAGCGTGCAAGTTAAAGGAAAGACTAGATGGCAACCATGAGGACAGCAATGCATATGGACAGATTATTTCTCTAATATGATAGCCTCCTCATCTCTTGACATAAAAACTACATCAGGTTACAATATATTAAATTATCAATAGTTATTTGCTGATGTCTGTTTTATCCCTAGTAGTAGACTTATATACTACTCCAAAACCAGTATTCTATAAAGATTATAAATTCTCTTTACCATATGCTTCTGGATATGCCAAGATGAATGAGACCTCTGGCAAGAAATCCTAGGCCATTCACTCACTCCAAAACTTGCAATCATGTTTGACCTGTCCCAATGTCTGACACTAAACAAATCACATTGCAATAAAACATTGAAGTATCTCAAATATGCATCATTGGATGCAACTGAGGTCAGCCAGAGTTATAGGTATAATTCATTACCTAAACCACAAACTTGCAAAGTAACAGGAGCACTTGCTGTCCTAGGGAGCAGATGCCTTTTCATAAGAGAGTCACTAGCACTTACCCTCAATATTCTTTCCAGAGACCACACCATCTTCAGAGCACAAGTAAGCCCTCCCCACTTTTACCACATGATAGCATCTATAGCCTTCAGCATGCAGGTAAAGCTTGCTGCATTAAAAGCTAATTCTGCACAAGCCTCGCATGCGCTCCTTTCATTGCAGCTGGGCTGCCCTCCCACAGGTGATCCCTAATTTATTTTTTTTGCAGCTCCCAGACACCTGTCTTGCCCTTGTTGCTGCATCCTCACTCTCAGTTTCCTGCAGCTAAGACAAATGTGTCATGACTAATCTCAAAGTCACACAGTAGAGGAGTCTGAACAAGAACACTGAGACAGTAGCACTGGATTTTTTTTTCCTTTGGGGGGTGCAGGCAGACAGATAGGTATAAGAATATCCTTTTTAAAGGGTTATGTAGAGACCAATTATATGTACAGATCTCTGTGAAACAGCAAGAATTACACACACAAAGCAAGATACACAGATTTAAGTAGGATGCCAATGACCTTAAGAAGCCCCAGACAAAATTTCAGCTGAAACAATTGCCAGTAAAAGATACAGCTTAAACAGCATTGATGTGTCTCAAAAATATGTGCTAGGTTCTACTTCAGCAGGAAACTTGAAATAGTCCTAATAAGTTGAGAGGGTGTGTTGACATTTTCAACATGCAATATTTGGTCTCCTGATTCGCTACAAGTTTCAAAATTTCCTTCAAGTGGAATTAGAATAAAGCTGTTTTGAAGCAAATCCCCTGAAATTTGCCTAGGTCTTCATTACACTTTTGCTCTGCAAATCTGCTCCTACTGCACAATGTTATTTGGTAAGGTAGATGAAATCACTGCCTTTCAAACAAGAAATCAATTCAACCTAAACACACAGAACGATACAGTAAAAACTATTTAATAACTTATTGTATTTGGATTTTTTTTTTCTTTAGATATATCTAAGACAGTTGAATATAGAAGGCCAGCCAAGACCAAGATGCCATAGCAGAAATTCATTGTCTGACTGTACCTTCTTATATGGGCCCTCTCACTCCATTGTTATCAGACATTTACCTAAGTGTTCCTCAAAATCGCATTTACTATCTTTTCTCCCTAAGGAGCATCAAGACAACCCGTTGAACTACCAGGTACAGGAATTAGGTCTATCCTATCAAACTTGTTCCATTTCAGGACACAGTCACTGACAGCAGGGTCGGGGGGGAGAGGAGAGGAAGAGAGGAAATAAATCCCTAGCTTAATACTTTCAATATTCACCTAGGGCTCAGAGTCTCAGTATCCAAACCCTTTTCTAACAGCCTAATTGCTTACAAAAGGCAGAATAAGACCAGCAGCAGGCCTTTTGGACTATTGCCCTCCCCATAACTTGGGACGTCCACTGTGAGGTGGGAGATGCATGTTCAGGCTTCCTTTCACAGTAAAGGGAACTTGAACATACAGCTTGATGCAGTGGGGTTCTTGCACCTTGGCTGAGGTGAAGGCAGAGACAGGTTCTCTGTCATTCCCAGAAGCCAGTTTCATTGTGTCTTTTCCCACTTACAGCTAGTTTAATTTCACTTCAGATGGCAAATAGATGGGGTTATTCTAAAGCTGCATTTTTCAGGAAATATACCATTCATAGAAAATCACTGCGCAGCTCCAAGAGGAGCTTGTTCAGATACAGTCACAGAAGGCCAGAGACTGCCTCTGAATATTCATTTGATACCATTGCCATGACATGTTTACATTTATTCTAGATTAATCCCCCCAAAAGCCTTAAAGTAATGACAAGCGAACAGCAGTACCATGAGAGTAATGCATGGGAGGGACTTCATGCAGAAGGGACAGGATTTATCATGTTACTGCAAACTATCCTTCAGGAACACCATCAGTTCCTGGAAACCTGTTCCTCATCCAGATTATCTGGATCACAGTGTTGGGAGGCATTAAGCCCAGTTCAACAGATGGTCACTATACAGGTGGCCAGGAGCCCATGTCAAAACATAAAACATGCTGATGATGGCTGGTCTGATGGCCTAACACAGCCACAAAGCTGCTGCCCATCTTGCGTTCCTCATGAGAGGAGATATCAGAAGCACACAAAGTTTTTTGTTCCCCATTTGTAAAAACAGAAGCCCTGTCCAGCTTTCTGACATTTCACACACTGGTTATAGGCTGGGAAATCCAGAGACAAACGCTGTCCCCATCAACAAGTTTCTAGAAATTGTACTGGAAGCTCAAGTGTATTTTCCTTTAACTGCCAATTTAGATATGGAATCCTGCAGGTAATTTCCTTCCAAAGGTGGTTTCGAGAGCACTATACCACATCTGTCCAAGCAGACAATGAGGAGGTTATTCTATGCCCGAAAGAGAGACCAGGAGGTCTTTTCCTCTGCAACTGATCAGCTCTGTAATGCACATGTGATTATGACAATATGCTTCCTCCTTGCTTGTCCTGGCATAGACAACGCCAGCCTCATGTAGTCCTCACACCCAGATGGCCACAAACACCTTCTCTTGTGCTGATCTTCACCCAGCCTTCTCTGAATGAGGAGCCACTGGTTCCTAGTTAGTGCTCACCTCTACCTGACATGCTTTGAACTTTCAGTATTCTCAACGGCACAGCCCAGAAGCTGTACTGCTCCTCCCCACTTACCGGGCTTCAAAAGAAACACGTCAAATGATTGAGCCCCTTGTGCAAAAGTGCATCGTGGGAGACACTCAGCTGATCTCTGCATAAAAAGCAGCTGTCAAGCTCACAAAAATGCATGGTGGGTTGCCAGCATTTACATAAAATGGGATCTGGAATCTCCCAAGCCACAAACAGCACCTGAAGACTATGTGAGTTGCTCAGTAATTTGCAGTAATGCATCCCGGCAGCTTGATAGCAGCCCCAAGAGGCGCTGATGACTGTGAACACTGGTATGTTCAGCCCAGGCGCTTTACTTCCACTAGTGTCATTAATGGATAGTAAGCCAATAAAATCATCAGCAACACATTTTTCCTGTCAGGTCCATATGACAGATCAACTTAAAAAGCACAATTTTCAACAGACATGTAGGCACAGCTGCACAGATACAAGAGAAGTGATTTACTTGATACTAGCTGTAGAGTTCCCTCAAATGCTCCCCTCTATTTCACTTTTCCAGAGAGCGATGCATCCAAAACTGCTGCAGTACATTGTCATGACAGTACAATCAAAGACTTAAGAGCATTAAGTGTTTTGCTTTTATTTTTAATACGTTTTTAACATTCTTATTTAAGCTCTTTTGCAGGACTACTCTCTGGTACTGAGAGATGACTTCCAGTAACCACAAACAATTTGCTGCAGTGACATTGAGCTAACCCATTTGCAGATAATAATGACAGCATTTTCTCGCATCTCAGTGACTCTCCAGGGAGATCAAAAAGAAACCATTTCATGCTTGTGATGAAATCTCAGTTATTTACTGTGTTGGCATCTGCAGTCACAAGTTCAGCATTCTGGATTAATTGCAAGTTGACTTATTTAAAAAAAAGGAAAAGATTGATTAATGAGTGGAACAGTTCAGGTGCCAAAGGACTAGTGTATTATTTTAAAACTAAGACAGTGCAGAAGGCATATGAAGACTTATGCATCAGTCCCTATGGCAAAGGATAACTTTACAAAAAATATTTAGATAATTTGATGTCAGCATTAGCCAAGAATAATTTAGCAATTTGCTGCAGCTGTTGGAATATGCTTACAGCTAGGGTCACAACCAGTCAACTACGTATCTGAAGCTCCGCTGCAGTGACAAAGGAATTTTACTACACTCATTTTGCAGAGTGCTTTTATGCTTTTAAATAACAATGATCTTAATGACCTGTGCTTTCATTCATATCATGCATTTCTTGATTATCTGCTGGGGCTTGGGCAGCTAATATTACTAAAACACAGACTGTCTCTGAATTATCAGCACACTACTTTCCACGTGCTCTTTCTCAAAACAAGCACGCTTAACATGCATTAAGTGCAATGTAGACTATTCTACTTGTCTGCACAAGGGGCCAGAAATGAGCACTTGGAGTAAAACTGACCCCCTTTAAAATTGTAAATTGACCCCCTTTCTTGTTTTTCCCAATTTCCCCAACTACACAGGCCACTGTTTACTGAGCTTAAGGATAGCTACCTGGCTTAAGATTCAATTACAATCCCATTAAAGTCAATGGCAAAACCAACTGTGATCTCACTGGAAGTATACTTGTAGTTTCAGGCAAAAAAACTCCATTATTAGAAAAGGTATGAAGTAACATGATAAATCATAAAGGCTGATCATTAAACCAGTAAAATTACAGATGCCAAACACTGACCATCAATACTTTTATTCCTGTAGTAGATCTCCAGTACTGTGTCTAATCTCATTTCAAACAGCTTCAGCACGAGGGATTTTCCTCTGTTCTCACTGCAGGCCCTTCCACAGGCATCATGGTGACCCCATCAAGACCTTGTGGGGTGATGCTATTCCCAACTTTTCCTTTCCCTTTTGTCCCTCCCTTTCTACCTGACTGCCCTTTATGAAATCAAAGACAGCAAATCTTCCACTCGGAATCTCACTGGAGGTGCTCACTCTTCTCAGAGTACAACTGTCTCTAAAAATCACTTTAGCTCATCCCTTATACAAAGCCTAAAGCCTGCTGAGACTCCACACTGCCTCCTCTTTCTTATGGATGGAGACTTCCAGTCTCTAAGAACCTGTGTGTTCCTGTGTGTTCTGGTCCCAAAGAAATTAGCCTGATTCTCCTTTTTATATATCTTTACAATGGTGTTTTCCAGCCCAGGAATTCTGGTTACTCCCACCATCATCTCCAAAGACCCCCAAAGCAAGGAAACATACTACTTTCACAGTAACTGCAGATTACATCTTCCTCCACCAGCCTGTTCCTTAATGACACATTGTCCTTAGCACATGACCTTCAGAATAATTCAATGCACTCCAAGTCCAGTTAGACATTGCAGAGGAAGGCTATAACCCCCCTTAAGAGGCAGGCTCCCTTTCTGGCTGAATTCAGTATTAATTAGGTTTTTTTTTTTTTAAACCTCCACCCATTACTGCTCTTATGCTGTCACCCTGGGAATACTATATATACACTACCAAGGGAAAGCTGACTCTCTGTTTTTCAATGGAACATGGAGCTATCCTATACACCAAAGTGATGAAACATTAAAATCAGCGTTCACTGGTATTTTGGGACTGCGTATGATCCTTATTCTGCCAACGCAAATTAGAATGTGCTTTTAATAGCTACTTTTTCAAAAACCAGTAGAGCTAAGCATCAATTCTTTATGTTATCTGACAGCTTGAATCCTAGCTTTGAAAGGATGAACTGCTCATCTGAGTTTGACTCTTTGAAGATTGTGGCTGCTAAAGTCACACACAAGTGGAAATAATATAAACAGGTAGCCAGAACAGCATGACTGTAAACTACTTGTACTGTCAAGTGAAATTGCTGTCTAATATTTCTAAATCTACTCAATATTTTGCAGCTTTTACAGCTGGAAGTCTGAAAGATGAGAAAACAGAGAATCAATTAAATTAGCTAGAAAAAAAAAAGTTACAGAACTAAGCCTGAAATCCTTATCATTTAATTTCACTGGACTGCATGCCAGAGTGAGCCTGTGAGAAGGAACACAACTTATCAAACACTTTCTCAGGTTTTAACAGGAAAAAGAACTGCAACAAAGCCCAGATATAGTCTTCAGGAGACTTACTTTTGATTAACAAAGGTCTGATGAGTCCTTGGGACAGCAACCAAACAGGAACAGAACAGATCAGAATCTCCTGCACTTCTAGGTCTTTTACCCAACTCCTGTCCAGATACAAATCTCTCTGGAACACCGTTTGCAATAGCACTGCAGCAAACACAAAGCTCTAATAGTAGCATTATGCTTTCCTGTCTGTTCATCCTGGCCTTATATGTTTTGTAACCCAATTATAAAATAGACTAGATGTTTACAGCCATGACAGACCTATTCATAGCTGAGAACACTTTCTGGCTGGTCTACTTGACTGCTTGATAAGTCTTTTGAGTTTTCTTTACAACATCATGACCTCCTTAGTCTACTAATAATTTGCAAATGTCAGTGAAGGTGACATTCAACTTTATCCTCTCTTCAGCCTCTCAGAGCTCTTTCCAATAAGAACTGGCTACAGAGAGAAAATAGCAATGTTTGAATTGAATGTGTTTTCTCTTTGAAGATGTGCTGTGCTACAAAAAACATAGTCTGAAGAGAAATTATTTAAAACAGCCAGTGCTTCAACAGGCATTACGGCAACAACTGTAATGAGGATAAGCTTTTTATAAGTATGTGAGCACCTTCTTTAGATGTGTATCACTGGTGATCTCCGAGGTCACGCCACATGGCCTGCAGCTGGAGTGTGGATCCCTAGTAAATGGCATTGTCAACTAAAAGCTTGATAATAAAAACATTTCTTTGGATCCTGCAGGAATACATGGTGTATCTACAGTATTTTAAATGGGGTGAAATCAATTTATACAACTCTAAAATATGCAAAGAAGATCCTTGTATTTCCTCTGTAGCTGCTCCCTCTGGGCAATCTCACCTATAATAGCATCCCTGGGACAATGAGCATTGTAATTGAGTAGTGAACTAGTGAACACCTGAGTATAAGCAGAAAAGATGATAAATTGCTCTGGAGCAGTTAGATTAGCAGAAGCCAAACACAAGTTTAAAAGATAGAAGAAAAGAGAGAAATAGCAGTTTTACAGACTGGGCATAATCCAGGAAAGTCAAGCCAGCCAAAGGACTACAGCTGTAGACCATGAAGTCACTACCTTTGGTAAGCTTTCAAAATGTCCTGTTTGATGATAAAGACTTTATTTTCATCTAATATCAATTTACAGGAATATTTCTTAGCGATTCTGGTGCTGTTCAATTATGCCTAGAAGCACTGGCAGATGGTTATCAAGGCTTCCAACAGTATTAGAGATGTGTTGATTTGACAAACATTAGATCTTCGAAAAAGTTCACCCTTTACTCTGCAACTCATACACAGACACATAGAGAAGATCAAGAACATGACAAGTATATTTCAAACCCTTTGCATATCCAACTATTTTTAGCTCAGAAGATTTCCAGATACTGGTGTAGTTTGCCAATGCAGTAACTCCAGTGAGTCTTCCTTCTAAATATTTGCCTAATCTCCTATTCTCCACATCCTTCTAACCAATTATTTTACCAATACCTTCCCTCTTATGTCATGTCTGCCTTGATCCCTTTGTCAAAAGCCTTTTGAAAATTAAATAGACTTTATTTACTGTATATAGACTACCCTCATCCACATGCATCTATTTGAAGAACTCAAAAAAATTTTACTAAGTAAAATTACCCTAGGATTCAACAGTGCTGACCCTTCACAACAGCACATATCCAGGTGTTCACCAATATTACAATGTAGTCTCTATCAATTCAGCTAGTAGAGATGTCACACTTACAGATCTACTTGAACTGGTTTTAACACCTTCCAGTCTTCAAATACCAAGACAGTTTTAAGTAAGGAAGCACACACTAGTGTTCTTCAGCACTCATGGGTGAGCCTAGTCCTACCAATACATTAACATCCATCCTGTATGTGTACCATAAATTCTCTAATAATTACCTCAGTTTCAGATTGCTGAGTCTTCCCATAGGCACAGGGAATGTCCTCAGTTTCTACCACAGTGAACACAGATGCAAAGAATTCATATAGTCTCCTTGTGTCTTCACTGAGCACTTGTATTATAAGTGGTCACCAACTGACTATACACAAATGGTGGCGGATGGGTGGTGGTTTTTAGTCTTTTTTTTTTTTTTTTTGGTTTGTGCTGTTGCTGGAAGGAGAATGTAGCATTAGGTTTTTGGAGACTATTTCTGCCTGCCACATAGATAGATTATTTAATCAGCCAGAGCTTATGAACATCTTTGGAGACAACTTCAGCTTTTGGTAGGATTTTTCTCCATTTCCATTAATCCCCCTTTTCCTTGCCCTTTAGTTATGTCAACCTCATTTTACCTTTTCTTAAGTCTTGATAGATACTTCTAGGACTGTGCTTCCAGTACGGTAATTTTAGGAGCATCCACTATTTTGCGCAGATCATCTAGACGTATTCTCCAAGATGTATGATGTTTAATGCCAAGAATGTCACTTAAACTTCTTTTCATTGTGATTAAGCTGCCATGGTTTCTCCTCTACAGATAAAACAGCCAGTGCTCAATTTAAATCACAATCTTGAAGAAAAAAAAAAATTGAAGTATGGACAGCTAAAACATGCTGAAGTTTTGCTAATCTCTTCAACTGTTTTGATATCTGTAAAACTTATGGAATTCCTTCACTTTTTTCTCTCTCATTAACTTCATTCAAAGCAGATACAGTGTAAAAGAAGTAAAAAAAAATTTTTTTTTGTCTTTCAGGCTAACGGGAAATCAATGTTATTTGCTAGGACAAAGTAGCACGTTTGAAAGGCAGTGGATATTACTGAGTATTTTACAGCCCTCTAGGCACAAGCTGAGGAAAGTGGAGTAAAACATTCAATTCCCTATTTCTCCTAGTTTCCAAATGCCAGGGAAGGGTCAGTGGCATTAATACTAAAAACATATAGGATCAGCTTTGTAACCGTACTTAGTGTTCTTCCTGTGTTACACATCTAGATGTGCTATTCCTCTTGCTTTATATAACATATCATAAATCAAATGTGGTCCCCCCTTCTCACATTCTGAGCAAGAAAACCTTTCTTTCTTTTGCCCTTTATCTCAGTGAACAGTCAATAACAATGACTACTCACCTGTCATAAAATATGACATCTGCCTTGGCTGGTTTTCTGAACCAATATCCATGTTGTTCAGCTGAAACTACTCCATCTGGGTTTCTAAATTGATTGGAGACAACTTAAACTAGATTATCTGGAAGTTCTAGATGGCAAAAAAAGTATTCAGCCCTACCTTAATTTCTTAATTATTTGACTCAGGTCTTTGCACCAATTACCTTCATGAGGGTGCCAAAACATTACTGCAACAGGAGTTAGACTGAGGGGACACACTCATTTTGCATGGGCTGTAGAGGAGTTGGTAAGCACGTTCCCAACAAGTGCTATATGTGAAACTATGGTCAAACTTACCTTTTCTCTCTGAAACCCAAAGAACATAAACTTTTACAGTTGTTCATATTCAAATGATTAAGGAAAGCAAGTTACCATCTCCTACATAATCTTCTTCTGAAAGAAGATTTTTATCAGACTCAAGCAGCACAAAAAAATAAGACACTTCAATGTTTAGAGTAATTAGCACTGAATTACAGTTGAAATTCTACCAAAGGACTTCTGACAATCCCATTAATACTAAATAATTTCTGCATGCTTTATGTGATTACAATCAACACCAAAGATGCAGACACAGATTAAGCCATTGTTTTAAAGTATTACAGAATACTCAAGCAGGAGCTAACGCTACCATTAGTGTCTTGTCTACCTGAAGCAGCAGTAACACATCACCCAAAAAAACTACATTAGGACCTCACAACCAGGCCAAAGTGTATTTTGGAATGAGTAGGAAGATATGGTCTGGGGTCTATAGCACAACTCAGAAACAAGAAAACAGAATACTCTAATAGTATTCATTTGATAAGAACAAGGAAGGAGTCAGAATAGTTTGTGTAGTGACATGCAACTCTCAGAAGCTATTGGTGAGGTTTTTAATCAGAGGCTTTATCCAAATAATGACTTGGAAAACAAATACACTGTTTAACAAGCAACATATTTTTATGTGAATTTGGCTTAAGGCCAGAATTTTTCTTCACTAATCTGGTAGTCTAATAAACCACAGTGCACAGTGGTCCTTTTCTTTACCAAGCTGGAGTGAGGAACCTGACATGCTCCAAAAAATCTAGCACTTCACTTGTAGTACCAAGTCCTTTTCAGACTGACCCTGCTTGTTATAAAAATTAGACCATTTCTTCTACACACACATACCCTTTTTTATGTTAAAAAGCGGAAGCTGGGGAATGTTGCATTTTAAAAGATTCCTCTATTTTGAATATACCTTCAAATGGAGTAGAAATATGACCATTAAGGTCTTGTCTTGGTGCTTTATATTAACACAATTCCCTTGATATCAACAAATTTACATTAACTTTCATTAAAGGAGAATATAGGTCAGTCTTTATTATATCATATACCAGATATTTAAAGTTTCAGAAACCACCAGTACACTACATTATTGAAGAAGCACACTGTGAGCCTGTAACTAAAGACAATGATATTATCTGGATGCACAAGGCTATGGAGATGATTTATTCAGCATAATCATTTGCATTCCTGAAACCTGGATGTTTAATGTACTGGGAGAAATGAGAGATGGCAGCAACTCTGCTGAAGCATGAAGTCTAAGACAGCAAACTGCACCAGTACTCTGGCAGAAAGTCCCACATGTTATGTTCCAGCATCTGTATTCAGTTCCATTTACACCTTAAGTGACCTAAGAACATAGAGTCAAAATCATAAAAAATTTGCAGGAGGACATATTAGTGTGCCGAATGAACTTCCTTTCAGAAAGTCAGTTGGCAAAAATATTTCAGCCAATATGTGCCAATTGCTGAAGTACTACTAACTACACACAGGGCAGATGCATGACCTAGTTCAGTTGCAGTGTACCAACCACGAGGTCTCTTGGGATAGCCCAGCAGCAGTATCTTTTTTCAGCACAATCTAACTTCAATTGTTCGTGAACAACTCATTTGTATGTAGCAACACGTAAAAATTTCCCCAACAGACAGGGGAACAAAAGCGCAGGAACAAAGGACCAGAGGGATCACCTGGGTTTACGGTTTCTGCCATGGCTGGGGTCAGGGATACACTGCAGACTTTCTGGCAGAGCTGAGATGCCAGAAGGGAACCCAAGGAGAAATGGAGAAGATGCAGAGCAAAGAGCTTGTTGGAAATCCTGCAGTGTCAACACTGTAAGAGATGCCAACTTCAGAAGGCTCTGTAGGAGCTTCCAGCAGCAGCAGCCCTGGAATTCTTCATAATGTCCTATGTCCTGTAACTGACATAAAAACTGTGACAGGACAGCAGGAGACATCAGCAACATTGCCAGTGCCCTCTTGCCTCTAAATTTGCTCCAAGGAAAAGCTCAAAGGTGAGCTTAAAAAGCCATCTGTAGCTGCAAAATCTATGAGTACACGCACTATTCATGTTAGTGACATGGAGAAAAAACTTCCTCAGCCCAAATGCAGAGACCAGTTTTATCCCAACACTTTCTTTAAAATATTTCTCCCTTCCACGTCAGGATGCCCAAGCTCCAGCACTGAAACCCCACCCAACATGGCCATGGATTGGTCCCTTGCCTTCTCTATTTACCACCATAGCTATGTCTCTATGTCTCCACTGTACATCATGTAAGGGAAGATCGCCAGTGCCATGCAAGACAGATGAGGAATTAGGCACATTTTGCCTTTGTCACAAGCTGTCTCTAAGGCTACAGCTGGGAGCCTAGGGCAGCACAGGGAAGCAGCCAGCCAACCTGTCTTTAGGCTGCATAGCGGAACAACCAGTGTGGGTCTTAGTGATGTCTGTACAAGTCAGTCTGGGTTCTTACAAGGGGATTAAAATCAAAGCCCTCAATACTTTGCTGCTGAGAGTCCCTGTGCTGGTAAAAGGTTCAAGATCACGCATGGATACAGCTCATGCATGGGCCTACTGGGCAGTAATTTGCTTTCCTGCGAGGTTCACATCTGAAAACAGGAGTAAACTTCATGCTTAAGACATTGCCTGCAGGAAAAACAAAACGGAACCAAACAAATAAAACCAAAAACAGGGCAAGGCCACCAAAGGCTGGGGAAGGGCACTGGTCTTGCTCGGGCTGTACCAAGCTGTTACCTCAAAAAGGACGGACCTTAGGTAGGACAGTAATTAAGTGCCTCCCTTTGAAGGATTACAGTAATATATTCTCCACTCTAGCAGAAAGGGATAGAGCATTGCATAATTAACCTTTAGAGCACAGTCTCTCTCCTATCAATGTGCTTTATTTTATTTTTACAAATATTCTGAGTATGTTGCTATATGCTTTCACATGCTTTCAACTTCCATATGCATAAAATCTCCCCTTAAAATACACTGCTTGTCATCTTCCTAAATTTCATGTCCTTTAGGAAAGTTCCTGCAAGATTCTAACTGCCACCATCTGATCTACTGCCCTGAATCATGAAAAAATCCCTCAACTTTCTTCCATGAAGACATTCTGAAACCTCACGGCATGATATATTTTCTGATATAAATGTGATAGATTAGCAGCTCATATCCTCCACACAAAAATGTCATTTAAAAATAAATACATATCTTTGTCATGGTTGAAAACCAAAGGTGATCAAGAATAAAATTCTAGGATCAACATACTCAAATTCACAAACTCACAATTTAAAGTTACCAGTTTTATACTTCTAAATATGCAACAATATTTCAATTAAAGCTCTCAAATAAGTTAAAAATAATTTGTATTAGAAAGCTCCCTATTTACATTTCTCTAATGTTAGCCTTGAGCATTGACAGCTAAATCATAACTTACCAAGAAATCTACTACATAAGAATAGATTATTACAGCCATAATGGAAGAAGTGACTTTCTAATTTTCCTTCCACAAATCCTCATATTTTACTGGCATAAAACTTTTAAGCATCTGCACTGCTGTTTGTGTGTTTGATGGAAGATTAGTGACTGTCGTTAGTGAAGTACACATTAGCTGAGAAATCAATTAAAGCTGAAGAGAGCTAAGGGTTTTTCAGCTAGTATACTAGGAAATTTCTCCCTGTGACCCACATGCCAGGAATTGGCTACAGAGGTAAATAAAATATGTTCTGCCTATTTTTTCACATCCCTCTATTCTGAGAGCCACTTGAAACCGCTATTATGTTTTAATTGCTACTAAAATAAAATGCATAGATTTGAATTCTACTTTTAATTCATTCTGGGGCAATTTTTCCTCCATGAGAACCTCATTATTCTCTGCCTTGTTAAACTGCACTATACATATTGACAGCCTTATTTTCTCCATACTGCTTTATCTTTCAGAAGTACCATTTGGTTCTCTCTCAGTGCAATGACAGCTTTTGTCTGGTTTCCGTTTCCTCTTCCAACAAACTAGCTATTGTGGAAAAAAGATTAAACAGATGAAAAATTCCAGCAGATCAGCTTTAACTACCAAAGCACTCCATGTGTCTTGAACACCACTATGCTTTTGATATTTACTCTTTCAAATCAGATACTAAAAAAAAAAAATCACTGACAAAAAAAAAGAGAGGAGGCAGGGTGTAGAAATTAAATATTAGAGTGGCACATCCCTCATTTAACTAATTCTGTAGTTGTTCTTGCTTTAATATATTCCTGATCAGATGGCAGAAAACTGCCATGAAAAACTCATTAAAACACACTTCCTCAAAAAAGTGACCAAATTTAATACGCAAACAGTTTGTGCTGTTTGCTATGTTGGCCAAATAAAACAGTCAGAACTTATTTCCATCTTTCAGCTATTCCCCAAAAGCTACACGATATAGAAACGCCATGTTTTAAGCTTGAATGCATCTAACTTACCTTGGGAAGATTCGTGTGGGTAAGAATACTATTCCTTTATTTTTACAGACAAGTGCATTTGCTGATATAAAATGTAAGAACAAAAATCCACAGTGGACTCATTGATGTAAAAATAAAAGTGTTACCCAAAAAGCATGTAAAGAAATCATAAATTATTAATTTTGTTAGTATAACTACTTTCTTTAAGAAAAAAAAAATTAAAAAGTAATTTTTTTACTGCTGCTTCTTCCTGTTAGTTTTAAGAAGCCAAGAAAGACATGGAGTAAGCTGACTCTTCTTATGTCTTGCACATCACCAGCTCGGTTTCTTAGTAAGAACTGCACCAACCTCGCATTTAGCCATTTCTGGGCAATGGATCTGAGCTCAGCTGAAATCCATTACATTTTTTGGAGAGTAAGAGAAGAGGATAAAAACAAGATTGACAACATTTTTTAATCAATTTCCATGTGCTAGTGATTGCAGCACGCTTTCCTAAAAGGATTTTTCCATTTCCTACTGTGATGAAACAGTGAAATAATCTAATGTGTGAAGACAGGAGACAATATCTGAAACACAGGATTAAGCACATATGAATGCCACGTGCACTTGGTACTAAATCTGAATGAACTCATCAAGGCAGAAAAAAAAATAGGATCCTGGAGGTTAGCTTTAGTGACAAATCCAAAAGAAAAAATTCATCATGAACTTTGTGTTTAGAGGTACAAAAGGGATTTCCATTCTTTGTAGAATCACTTATTTTGCTAATATTCTTTCCCCTTGTGTTAGTCTTTAGGAAGTTCCGGCCTAGACTTGTGATTATCTTAGTCAGCTAAAATATTATTTCCTCTTTCTACTCATTATTTATAGCTGCTACATCTCTTTTTCTAGTGTTGCTGGAACAGTTGCACAAATCTTTCTACCCTTCCTGTGCTCCCCTCTCCCTTAACATGCATGCATGTTCTTACCTATTGCTTCAGTAAATACTTTAACAACCAATTTGATAAACCTTTTTTTTCTTTGAAGCTCATATGAAGATACTATGGGGCTTTGTTTCTTTTTAAAATTGCTTTTTAGTTCCTAGAAGAAAAATGCAAAATGCAAGGGTACATAAAAGGAAACTAGACAGTTCCTCTACAGTCCAACTACAGGAATAGATGAAAGGATGTGCAGGGGAAGGGGAGTAGGGAGGAACAAAGCAGGGGCAGACAGAAAGGGCATAAAAGAGGCTGGTCATGTGTAAACCTGGACTGGTCATTATGCTTATTTCACTGAGCCCTGTGCCTTACCACTGCCATCTGTTCTACTTTCTTATTGACTCTCTTCCTAACTCTCTGCATAATCTCCCTCTCTATGCCTCATGTGTGCATGCTGCAAGGAACAGGTGCCAGCTTTTGAAGGAACCCGTGTGAGTGCACTGGGGGTGAGCTGCTGGAATTGGCCTAGGGGCAGAGACACCCCTGGGTCCATGGTGCCACTACTGAAGTGAAGGGAGTTCTCTGCCTCCAGGCACTGGGGTAGTAGTGATGTAGGTAGCAAAAATCAGCTACCAGGGGAACTGGGATGAGAGAGGCATCAGTGGCTGGAGCGGGACTGTGGATGACAGCTCTTGTGCCTGAAACTGGCACCTAGCAGGGAAAACTGTCTGTGTCTTCCCCAAATCTGTTGGGGCACAAGCTAGAAAAGCTGGTGATATGTGGCTCTGGTTGCATCTGCAGCTGGGAAAGCAGCAGTCATGTCCCTCATTCCAGGCAGAGACCCTGTAACCTCTTGTCCCTGGGGTACTGGGCTAGGCTCCAGTGGCTCAGCAGAAAGGTCCTGGCCAGGCCTGCTGGAGGGTACAGCTGCTCCTAATGACCCTTAACAGGTAAAATATTTTTCTTGCTTTGGAAAGAAAACAATAAAATGTTTCATTTTATGCTTTCATTTTCAGTCAAGCCAATGGAAATCTGTTTGGATTTGTTACCATGAATGTTGTGGTTATTTACAGATGCATCTTCCATACATCCCAAAGAGGAATCTTATCACCTTCTGCAATACAAAATCATTGCCTGACCTGAGATCTCCTGACTGCCTTATTTTTTTTGTTTATACTTGGAACTTTTATTTTTTTATGTTTACTTCTGGACTTTTGGTTTTCTTCATTGGAGATCACTTAGAAAATGTCAAAATGAGCTAATTTTTTAATTGAATAAGCTATTACTGTCTTAAGAAGAACTTGTAAACCATTTCTCTGCCTTGCAAAATGTAGTAAATTGTATTTTTCAATGAATAACTTATTATTCTGGAAAATGTACCCCAGGGGTATCCAGAAATTGCAGTCCCACCACCATGAGAACTGTTTAAAATAAAAGAAATAAGTTATGGATATTGACCTTACTTCCTATACCGTGAAAGGGAAATAATAAAACAGGTTCTATAAATCCTCTCAAGACAGCTACTTTCAAAGTTATGATCATGATATATCAATGCTTTATAACCACAAACATCAGAAAGATGAATGATTCCCTGATGAACGATGAACAGAGCATCAGAGCTCAAATCAAAAAATCAGACCTTCACATTTTGTACTTAACCACACATCCTCCCCAAATCTCAAATATTATATTAAAAGAAAGCACAAAGTATCAAAAATATGTCTTAAATTCCAAAGACACTGGGCAGGGACAGCTCCAGAAGAAGACTGGACTAAAGAAAACAAAGCAAGAAGGAGCCAAGACTGGTAAGTGATCAGGACACAGCTGTCCTACTCCATACACAGACACATAAGGAGGAAAGCACGCTCCAGAGCAAACACTGCTGCCCTAAATAACAAATACTGTGATGGCCAGGAACTAACTGCCCAGCATGCACATGGTGGCTCTTAATGAAGAAGAGTAATGAAGAGGAAGGCCAGCAAGACATGCTCAGATACTTGAGAGGTAATAGGCTTCCTTTCAGATTCTTGCAGTTCTCTGCAAACCAGAGGCAGACATTGTGTGCAGACTTAAAAGACTTTTAAAAGTGGATTTTGCTGGATTAAGATTATCACTGGTACAAATCATACACACTTCTGATGAACAGGATATAAACAGGGAACATCTGTGAGCAGGCAGTCCTTGTAACCTTTAAACTGCTGATCCCAGATGCAAGCTCACCCTGGATGTCTAGTGGGGAGTATTCTTCCCAGGCATGTTTTATCTTTAATGTGAATGAGCAAAAAAAGCACTACATGAAAACCGTGTTTCTTCAGGTCAATGAGATACATAGAAAGCAATAATGAGACCAAGCGTAAATGGCCAGAAGCAGACATTAAGATATGCAGCTCAGAGATGATGAAACAAAGAAACAATCCAGTCATGCTCTAAAAACAGATGCTATTTAAGAAAAAAGAAAACAACTTCTTTCAAACAAAAATGTCTGATTCCACTCGCAGAGAGGCCAAAACGAAATTCCTGTTGCCTTCAGCATAAAGGAACATACTGCATAAATCAAATGTGGTAAGAATTGTCTGGAAAGTGAAGTTGTCATCACTTGATGAAAGTGGACTCAGTATCCAGCTATATCATTGTCACACCAAGAAATTCACCAGGATGAAGTTATCTAAACCTAACGAAGATTAATTCAATATAATTCTGATATATAACCCAGGTGAATGTACTTCTGAGATGCTATATATCAGCTTAGCTTGATAGATTGCATTTATCCTTATAAATTTAAGCAATGATAGATCGGTATATTATGCACCAGCAGTGCACCCTGAAGAAGTTATGACAAGTAATCTGCTTGCCAGCAAAGAATAATGCCTTATCTAATGTTGGGATCTTACATCGAACTCACTGGTTAGACAACACAATTACTGAAAATGACAAAAAGTCTGCCTGTGCAAACACTGACATCCAAATCCCCGTGCTGTGCCTACAGTGCTGAGGCTGCATCTCCTATTGAAAGATGTTATGCATTTGACGTGGTTATGCTGCCCCAATTCAGGACCAGGGAAGTGTGCTCTGAGACAGGAACAATGGACCAAACAGTTGCTGCATGAGCAATGCTGCTGATATCATGTCTGACTTCAGTGGAGTCATTCCAGTATTTTTCTCAATTGGGGCAAAATTAGTCTGGCAGCAGCATTTTCAAGTATGTACACTTGTCAGGGGAAGGAATAAAGGAAGAGAAGAGGAATCTCTGGGACCTTTTGGAGTCAGCAATAGTCCATCAGCCTCACTAGACCCTGTGCACTAGACCTTAAAAAAATTCCTTCACCTTTAACCACTTAGACAACTAAATAAATACTGAAAGGATATGTGGCAACGCTCATCACACAAAAAGCAACAGTAATGACAAAAACAATTTCCCCACAAACACAGTGAAAACACTGCAGCTGCAATGATGAATAAGAACAAAGCTCCATCAGCACAGTCTCAAAGTCTGATTGCACAACAGAAATGCAGGTGGTCAAAGATCAGGTATAACAGCATCATATCGGTTTTTAATTCCCCAAGGCAAGGTCATGCCCACATCACTTTTTTTTTTTAACACACTGTTCTTTATCTGCCAAAATAATCATAATAATAAAAAAAAAAGCTGGTCTGTGCAAAGTTATCTCTGCCTTGGAGCATTTTGAGCATGTTATGAAATGAGGTAGCTGCATAGACTGAGACCAGCTAAAAGATGCAGACCGTTTAAATGACTAATCATCCTTTGTTGCAAAGCTGGGGTTGTAATATAATAATGAGACAAGTAAAAGGCAGAGATGAAAAAAGATGCAAAGGTTACACAGACCTCCTAGGAAGAGGCTAAGGTCAGAGCCAGAGAGAAGATGCTTTGAGTGAACAAATTCCCAATAAAACATCACAAAGCAATGATGTGGAAATAAATTTTTAAAACTAGCAATGTGCAAACTAAAAGGGAGTCACAGGGTGAGTTCAGTTTGAAAGAGTGAGAAAGACAAAGGTGTCCTGAAATTTCACAGGTTTCTATGTAAGTATATAACACCTTTCAAAAATTTCTCCACTGTCTTCTGTAGGCAATGGTTCATGCCCAAAGTCTCCAAACATAGCAGAGTTTCTATGAATCTTCTCACGCTTTGCTAACATCTGCTAGAAAAATCTTTTCTTTCTCTCCTAGTGCTAAGGAACATTAATCTAGACCCTAGAGGCCACTAATGTCCCTACAAACTACACACTGGCACAACACTGAACAGTTAGCTCCATCATTCAGCTGCCTCCTATCCATTAAGCAGAATCATAAGGCCAGTCAAGTGATAGGTTAATTAAGAAAAAGATGTGCTGGTGCCTCTAATTCCATAAACATTGTCCATGATGAACTACAACATTTCACTCCTTTTTCTTCTAGTTCTATCACTATTATCATGCTCAATAAGCAGAGCCTGAAATGGTTAGTATAGTTTGTTCCCAACATGGGCTCTGCAATCATAAGGTTACAGTTTAGGAAGGAAAACAAAGCAGGTTTAGAGACACTGTTGAGACACTAAGTAACATAAAAAAAAAAAAAATCTCATACAGCTGTAACCAAAGCGTCACAGAATATGAGGCATATCTAGTATTTTTACATTCTTTTACTGACCCAGCAGAAACAAAAGCCAATACAGTGGCTATACAAAGGAATTAAACCTTCTAAAATACCACAACTGGAAAGACAGGTGAAAAAAAATATTTTTAGGAGATTTCACAGAGTTCTTCATACCAGAATTTCTCCAGCAGCTCAGATATGAAGCATAACAATTTTACCCCAGCTGTTGGTTGTGCGTGCACGTGTTTGCATATATGCTGTGATAATGTCTCTTAATGATTACAAATGGAGACCCGGCCCAGCCTCTGTTGTTACACACTCTCTACTCCATTAATCTCTTTGAAATTGTTGGGATGACAGTAGGGAAAAGACAGACAAGGAGAAAAGAAATATACAGCACATTATAGGATATGCTTATCTCCTCAGAGGAGGTCCCCATGCAGCCACAAGAAAAAAAAGCCAAGGAAAATGCATACAGGGACAATATGTGGAAAAGGAAAAGGGTAACTAGGCAAATTACTCCAGGAAGCTACTTGAAAATAGAGGTAATGAATGATTGACAGGTCATCACCAAAGACAAGGATGAGGCAAGCAGAATGGCAAACAAAGAGAGGGGCAGAGCTGATGAGCTCATTGCATTGTTTTTAAGTACTGATTTAAAGGGCAGAAACAAGGAAGAGTTAAAAAAAACCCACCAGACTGCTCCAACTGCTTCTGATGTGAAATAAATTGGACAAATCTGTAATTTTCAACTCATTTTTGCACTCAAGAACTGCTGTTGGCAGAGTTTAACAAGGAGTTCAGGAGTCCATCGGAGTCACACTTGATCATCCTGTAAGTCCCTTTGCCATGTTGCTGGTGAAGGGCCTGGAAAACAAGTCTTATGAGGAGCGGCTGAGAGAGCTGGGGTTGTTTAACCTGGAGAAGAGGAGGCTGAGGGGAGACCTCATTGCTCTCTACAACTACCTGAAAGGAGGTTGGGCAGAGGAAGATGCTGGCCTCTTCTCCCAAGTGACAGGACAAGAGGGAATGGCCTCAAGCTCTACCAGTGGAGGTTCAGGGTGGGCATTAGGAAAAAATATTTCATGGAAAGGGTCATTGGGCACTGGAACAGGCTGCCCAGGGAGGTGGTTGATTCACCTTCCCTGGGGGTGTTTAAGGCACGGGTGGACACAGTGCTGAGGGGCATGGTTTAGTGATTGATAGGAATGGTTGGACTCAGTGACCCAATGGGTCTTTTTCAACTTAGTGATTCTGTGATTCTGCAATTCTGTTGGTGCCAGGAGCCACAGCTACAAGTGCAGCTTCTGACCTGCCTCTGCTATTCCAGGGGAAAAAAAACAAGTAAATTAAAAGAAAACAGAGAGAGAATCTGTCTCCTGGTCAGTACTGCAGAGAATTGCTCAACACAGTTTTAACTGCACAGTAACAATTAATCACCCCTTTGCCCTAGTCACTATTTCTTTATATCACAAAACCTCTCAATACTTTCATCATGACTGACCATAAGGGCTTTTCCTCGTCAAAGGCCAGGCAGGCCAAGGGCTTCCTCTGTCATTAGGTTCATGAGGAGAGGGTATTACAAATTAGTTTAGGCTGATAAGGTCAAACTGATTTTTGGTAGTTTGTTAGAGTTTCGGGTTTTGACGGACAAATGTCAGTGGACCTGCTAGGGCTGCTCCCACTTCCCATCTCAAACCTATGAACAAGCTTCTCCAGTGCCTCATTAACCAGCAGGCTCATACCACGCATAGTACTGAAACTCACACTTGCATCTGTTTTCAAACAAGTGACACACTCATGGAGATTTAAGATTCTGGAATAACTATTTTCAAATGCTGCAGCGGAGAGCTTGGGGGAGGAAAAAGTCAACCTAACCATTACCTTAGATGCCTAATTCTGCAGGATTTGGATCTATAAATACATAAAAAAATGCTATCGTTTTATTTCACAGATTTTATTCGTTGAAAACGGGAGTTACAATTGTGACAGCAAAAGTATTTATTTTGCTTATGAAAATGCTAGCAAAGTAATAATTAAACTAAGACAGTTTAGTAATATGCTCCCTACCCACAAACCTCTCTGGAGGACCTTCATCAATTGACTTATAGCACAAAGTAAAATCTCATAATGTTTCTTGATGAATCATTTTGTAGCAATCACATACGCTGCACAGTATTTCTCGCTACCTCCCTTCTTTCTCCTTCACTCCTCACCTCCCAGCATCTCATGATTTCTCAGATGTCACCCTGGGCATGCTTCCCAGCAGTTCCTCTTGCTATCCCTATTTTATCCTTTATCTTTTGACATCCTCCACAGTACAGTAATATACAGGTGGCTCTTGCCACAAAAATAATAGACAGCAACATACATAGTGATTGCATAAACCAATTATGTTGACTGCCTTGAAACAAGGCCTCCAAGAGCAAGGAACTGCCTTATTAGATGTGGTCACAGGACTATTTCTGCCTTTGCTTCACTGGAAGTGATGTCCAACAGGAACCAATCTCTAATGTTGTAGTAGAGTCAAAGATCAGTGAGGAAATAGGCTTTAATCATATTTGGGATTTCACACAACAGCTTTCACTCTCAGATGGCTTTAGCACACATTTATAGAACTTCTTTCATTTAATTTGCACTGAGATAAAGGAAAAGTGAGTGCAGAACAAAATGCAAAGGCCAAGTAGTTTTATCAGCATCACTGCTGAACCATTGCTCAAAATATTTCTTTCTGGGGGGTAGATCTACTACCAGAAGCAAGGCAGACACACAGTTCTTTTCTTTGTGAGGCTGCTGAACGTGCCTAGACACTCATAACCAGACATATTATGCTGGCCTAGGGCTGGGGGAAGAAAGGGCTGCTTGTAACAGAGAAGGAAATAATCAAGGACTGCAACTCCTCTTTCAGCCCTCAAGCAGTCCTGAATCATGCATTTGCCTGAGTTTACCAGTGTAATGAAAACTAAAAATGTGTTTTAATTTTTGTGAAGAGAACTTCTTTGGTTATCTGGGTAAAAAACCCTTGATATCGCAACAGCTTCTTCCTACCCATTTTTACCTAGCATAGCTCTCAAGTAATTCAAGGATCAACTTTCCAGTCTCACTGATTTAAAAAAAAGCTTTACCGTAAGCTCTCCCTCTCATTCTACAACAGGGATCTTTAGACAAGAGCATCTAAGCTTTTGCAGTACTGAGACAAACAGGCTGATGCCACTTACTGAAAAATAGAGAGGCTTTCTGTGGAGCATTCAGAATTGTGGACTATAATGTTCCCTCCAGGTATCACAGCATGACTTACTCTAACTGCCTTTCTATCATACACTGAACAGCTATAATTTTCCAGTACCTCTGTTTATTTTCCTAAGCAATGTACCCATCACAATTCACTTCTAATTTTTCACTTTTAAATAAAATTCAGGGATGATTTATTTTTTTTTAAATTAAGTAGGTTACATAACAACATTAAAGAGACACCAATGTTGGTAGATATAAATGTTGGTCATACAAAAGCAGGACTCCTATGTTTGGTGTCTTATAGCAAGAATAAGAAAAAAAGGATGCCTATTTAAAGGGGGTTACAATACACAGTCAAAAGCTAAACTGAAATAGTTGGATGAATCTGCAGAATTGCTTCAGGCTTTAACTCACATTCATTGTGATGATTTAAAATGTAATGACCTGTTCTCTCAACTGTTTGTTCCTGCCTCCTGCTAGGGGTTACTATCTCCAAGGAAAGTCAATCAAATGAAACTTGTGAGGGCTGCCTCAGTTCAAAGCTATGCAAATTTGTTAACACCACACTCAGAGATGTATTGAGCTACAGCCACAAAACAAGCACTGAATTCAACAAATTCTATCTCATATTAGTAGCAAGCAGCTCAAGATGGGGCACAGGTAGCATTTAAATGCTCCTCTGGTCCTGGCTAAGTAAAGATACACTTAAGGCAAAAGGCCCCTTTGTCTGAGCCCATGGTTCTATAGAAAGGGTCCAGAAATTACCTGAAGAGTAACCACTCTGAGGGGTTTCACCAACTTGTGTAAAGATGCTTTTACTTAAGGTAATTCATCACCCATAAATTAGTCTATTATCTTCTATTCAGCATTTTTTTTGAATCATCACAAGTTAAAGATGTAACACACTTAATACATTGGAATGGTACATAAACAGGGGATAACTGATTTTCTTAGTTCACAGCAGAACTCAATAACCAGCTGGTGGAGATTAGGATTTCCTAATCGCTTACAGGGAGGATATAAATTCATGTTTCATTCTGCTAAACCTGGATAAAGCAGTAGGCACTGCTGCCACATGTGAACCGTCTGTCCATATCAGCTCTAGGGCTTCTCATATGTGTGTAGTCTAAACCTACAATTGCCAGGTGGCTTTCGATGATTACCTAAAAGATTTGCATCTTTACTCTTCACTTTATAACCAGTTAATCTGTTTTCACTACCACTAAAGCTGTGAAACTGCTGCTGTGAAAACTGCACCCACTTTGGCCATTGAAATACAAGGAAAGCTTGCATTTCAAGCTGCTCAAAGTGTTCCCTGGTAAAAGCAATAACCAAGCAGCAGCATTGTGCAAAAATACAAAAAAAATGGTCATGGAGCTGAGCTGCAGTGAGGTGCAGAATAGATCATACCTGTATATATACCAGCTGGCTTTGAAGATGACAAATATGTCAGCAGTTAACTTCAGTTGCAGGAGAAATTTGTAAACTATAATAGGCAACACAAATTACATTGTCACTAGAGTAACAGGGCCGCCTCTCTGTTATATTGATCTAATAGTGTAACTGCCTTATGTACAACACTTAAAAATATTAGCCCAAAATACGAGGCACTGCTCTTTTTGAAGACTGCAAAGTCATACTTCAAACCAAAGACTACTTTACTAGAGTCTATCTCCTTAATCATAACATTAATCTATTGGAAGAACATACACTGTGACTTAAAGCCTTTATGGGAGTCTGTTATTGCATTACAGTAAACTGAAAACGGGATCATAGAATCATAGAATCACTAGGCTGGAAAGGACCCACCGTATCATCGAGTCCAACCATTTCTATCAAATAGTAAACCATGCCCCTCAGCACTGTGTCCACCCGTGCCTTAAACACCTCCAGGGAAGGTGAATCAACCACCTCCATGGACAGCCTGTCTCAGTGACCCTTTCCGTGAAAAATTTTTTCCTAGTGTCCAGCCTGAACTTCTCCTGGCAGAGCTTGAGGCCATTCCCTCTTGTCCTGTCCTCTGCCACTTGGGAGAAGAGGCCAGCATCTTCCTCTCCCCAACCTCCTTTCAGGCAGTTGTAGAGAGCAATGAGGTCTCCTCTCAGCCTCCTCTTCTCCAGGCTAAACAACCCCAGCTCTCTCAGCCGTTCTTCATAAGGCCTGTTCTCCAGCCCCCTCACCAGCTTTGTTGTTCTTCTCTGGACTCGCTCCAGAGACTCAACATCCTTCTTGTGGTGAGGAGCCCAGAACTGAACACAGTATTCAAGATGCAATCCTTTTTTAATAAATAATACAATGCTCCTGCCAAGTGTATTACAGGCTGGGTGATTCCTCAATTAATGTTAGTGTTCTGGTAGCCAAAAACAGACTGCTGTTTTAAAGGTAGTCATCAAAATGTCATGTTCCAAATTATTAGACAGTCTGCCCTGCTATACACAATAAAAATATGCAATTACACCTTCTAAAGGAATCACATGATTTTAAAGATATAGGAACCAGAAATTATATAGGATCTGAGAGTGACAGCCTTTTGGAAACACTATGAGTTCTATTAATATCAATTATGGCTAGATGGGCTCTCTTAGTCATTTTGTAGTTCATCACTGAATAAAAACAATATGAAATTACAATTTCAGCTACTAATTAGTAGCTCCTGGTTCTTAATAACTTTAGGTTCCTAGAAAAGAAACCCAAATTTTGCTTTTAATTATGTAATTTCAAATCTAGAGTAACTGATTTGGAAGATAAAGTGCTTCAATGAAAATAAAAGGCTACTAAGAATTTGATTCAAAGTTTTTCTGCTTCCTGACCTTAACTGATGGGAAGCAGATGTTTTTGATGGAGCCTTCTATCCAAAATGTTTAGATGCAAATCTGCTCATAATAAAAAGATGGAGAGAAGTATAAAGACATTCCAACATATTCTAAACAAAAGAGAGTCAACTCTTGCTTTAAATTGTACTTCAGATTTCATTTTTTCAATGAAAACAATAAAAGAATTAGAAGCATATTTAGTGCTTCAAAACAGAATTAAATAATCTAATTCTTCAACAATGTTTCCTACAACTCAATTATTTTGCTGTCGTTGGACATTCTAGCTAATAAAATAACTAGCTATTTACACAGCTCTAAGATTAGACTGTCAGAAGTAAATCTTGATATTTTAAATGTACACAGACATATGTATATGTACATATATAAAAAGAAGAGAGATTTGGATATATTTTACCATTTCCTTGAATGGTACAGGCAGCCTGTTTTGTTCATTTAGCAGTAACACTCATAATCATACAGTGTTTGGTTTGTGTGGTTGTAGCAAACAGGAGCCATGTCAAATCTACTGCACTCTGGTAACAAATCAAAATTTGTTAAAATGAACAACTTTCTAAATCAAAAGCTTTTAAACTGTGACCCAGCAGCTACAAACATTGTTCACCAGGCAAAGCAGCTTCATCTCTCTTTGAAAGACCAGAGCAGACTGGCTTTGGAGAAGGGCTAAGACACATTTCAATTGAAGCGGATAATTTTAATCACCCCTGTCACCAGCACAGAGCAATAAGCATCTTCATGAAGTATTCCTCTTGCTCCCTCCATTAACTGCAGAAGTCTAAAGGAAATCCTGGACTTTATGATACTCACAGTTAGGCAAGATGATTTTCAGTGTGATTGGATCTGAAGCTCTATAGCTGTTCTAAGTGAGCAACTGCACTTACAATAGTAAGTTTTGTATCCTGTCTCATGGAAATGAAAGGTTATTCAATTTCATCCAAACTGGTGCTTCATTTGTCTGTTACACCAATCCTACTTTTTTTTAATACATTTGACCCAAAATAATGATGTTGTTTTCTACACTGGAAGTTTTCCCAAGGGCTAGGGAAAAACACCATTTGAAAAATATTCAGAAATTATCAGCCTGTATCTTTAAGAATTATAGGCTTGTTTATTACAGATTTCTGTAACATTTTCTATTTGTTTGTGTTGCATTGTGGACATCTGGAGAGCAGACACATTATCGTAAATAATTAAAATGGTAAAGGATATGGAGAATCTGCCTCTGATTAAGTAAAGCTTATGGTATGAAATGGTCTTATGCATTGCTAATTTAAATAATGAGCCTTAGTTCAGTGTTAGCTTCATTACAAATGAAAAGTAAAGTAAAAATCACAAATACCTCACCAGCAACCCTGATCTGCTCCAGAATACCTCAATCTTGAGGAAAGGCAAAAGCACCTCCCAGCAATAACAGCTCTGTCCTTTACAAAAAAACCTACTGCACTCCACCCTATTCAAACACAAGGGATATCATTAAGTTTTGTTGGAGAAGCACAAAGGATAAAACATAAGCTTTGGCAGCTGAGTGGAAGAGAGCAATTTCAGGAACTGTAGCTGTTTAGTTTTAGTGTAGCTCCATTGGCTTCACTAGAATTATACAGCTATAATACACCAGCTGAGGATGTTATCCATTATCTTTAACTCCAGCTGTGTCTGAGCTGCTAATCCAGACAGATCTTTGAGTCACCACTTAGATGGCATGAAGGAAATTTCTTAATACAATTTAAATACTAAGAACAGACTCATAGATAATTTCTTCCTCCACTCACAATGAGTTGTAGGTAAGTGAATAAGGCAAAAAAAACAACCACACAGTTTTTAAGAGGTCTACTAAACAGTCCACCTAATGGCCCATGCACACACACAAAAGTTATTGAAAAGTATTTATTTATTGAGATTGTGTTGTGCTATTCATAAGCAGGTTTCTATGAACGCTGAACACTCCATATTCAAGTCATTTTCATTTGACATAAAGTCCGAAGCTAGTGCAAGATAGGAGCTAGCCAAAGGGTTCCTGCCTTATAAACAGTTTGCTCTTAAAATTCTTTATTTAATCATCTTTTTTTTCTCCTCCCCTTTTAGTACTCCATAGAATTCAGGGTAGATTCACAGATTCAGCAAACATTTTAAGAAGAACTGTGCATTTTAAGAAGAAATGTGTGAGAGAGCTGGGGTTGTTTAGCCTGGAGAAAAGGAGGTTGAGGGGAGACCTCATCGCTGAAAGGAATTACCTAAAAGGAAGTTGTAGAGAGGAGGGAGCTGGTCTCCTCTCCCAAGTGACAGGGGACAGGACAAGAGGGAATGGCCTCAAGCTCCACCAGGGGAAGTTTAGGCTGAACATTAGGAAAAAATTCGTCACAGAAAGTGTCACTGGGCACTGGAACAGGCTGCCCAGGGAGGTGGTTGATTCACCTTCCCTGGAGGTGTTTAAGGCATAGGAATGGTTGGACTCGATGATCCGGTGGGTCTCTTCCAACCTGGTGATTCTTGTGAGGAAATATAAAAAGGGAAGAAAAATATAAGTCTAAACAAATATTCTCAGGAAGTTAAAAGATGTGCACAGAAAAGTGGTGACAGCACATGCCCAGCTCTGCTAGTGAACCACTATCCTGAAAGCAGTCAATTCATCACGTACTAGGATGTCCTCTTTTTTCAGGATGCTGCTGTCAGAGCTGCCTGAACAGTTTGCACATCATGATTCCAATCTATGCACGCAACCGCTCAGTCACTTTGCATGACTCAAAACTTCTGGCAAACTGCATAAAAACAAGTTGCAATTCACAGAGGAGTCCTTGCCAGTCCACAGCCAAAGGTTATTCATGACTAGTCAGTATGCAATACAGAGGGAACATATGCCTTGTCAGGGGCACGCGTCGCCCCAGCATCAGTCAGATAGATCATCATTGCCAACTCACCTATGGCACTGACACGGTTTTGTGGTTTTTAACCACACAGAGTTGATGTTACATGTTCAGTGCGTTACACGTTCAGTAAGGAAAGGGAAAAATATAATTCAAGAAAGAGGAGAAGTGGAACTAGGGTTTGGATCTTTGTATTTGCCAACCACCTGCACACCACTGTCTTCCTCCACTTGTCTGTACCATGAGGTAGCTGCCAGTTCTCCCATACCTCCTTGATTTGAAGAGCAATTTTCACTTTATCAGGCTCTGAGGAGGTTCTGAGTCACTTGGCTAGTCAAACTGAGTTTGCTGCTAGACTAGCTATTCCCATCTCCTCCACAGAGAGGGAGACAGACTGGACAGAGGCTTTCCAAAGGCTAGCATCAGCCCCCTGCCACATCCCCAGTTAGACAACACTGTTTTACAGATAAAACAAGATTAAATATTAGAATAAAGCAAGAAACAGAAAATGGGAATGAGATCACCCAATATCTCAGGTCAACCCACTTCAGAACTGCACCCTACTACAAAGGCAAAAGCAGTCTTACTTCACTTTTAGAATAATAGAAAAAACAGGTTGGAAGAGACCCACCGGATCATCGAGTCCAACCATTCCTATCAAATACTAAACCATGCCCCTTAGCAGCTCGTCCACCCGTGCCTTAAACACCTCCAGGGAAGGTGAATCAACCACTTCCCTGGTTTGCCTGTTCCAGTGCCCAATGAACCCTTCTGTGAAAAATTTCTTCCTAATGTTCAGCCTAAATCTCCCCTGGTGGAGCTTGTGGCCATTCCCTCTCATCCTGTCCCCTGTCACTTGGAAGAAGAGGCCATTACCCTCCTTTAAGCAGATGATGTTCTTCAAGCTCTAACCAAGGTCGCCATGAACTCCACAAACACCTGTTCTTAAAAATGAACCCCTCCTTTGCCAAAAAGTATGATTACACTTAATTTTTCAAACAAGTGATCTGAAGAAAAATTTGGCTTTCCTGACATCACAAAGCTAGCACACAACAGAAATCTTGCTTTCCAGTTTCTGTCCTAACCACTACCATGTCCCTGCCATTAAGAACAAGAAGTGTCCTTCAGGGAATGAGAAACCCTTCTGAATACTGTAAAATAAGCAAAATTCAAACTGGAATCTTTGGGTCCAGGCTTTAGCTGCCGTACATCCATTATCTTAACAGAGCCAGCACATCCTTAGCAGAGCCACCTGAAGACAAAGGAAGACAACTTGAAGATTGTCATGTATACCTGCCTTTCTCCATTAGAAGATGGAATCAGTCTTTCAAAAGACAGCTCATTCTATAGTTCAGAATTATCCTTTGCAACTAGTAAGCACAGAGAGTGGGGATGGGGAAAGGAAAAAAAAAAAAAAAGAAGCATTAACATCTCACACCCACCTTATTTCAAGTCAGTAAATAACATTCCCACTACCACTGATGAATTTATGGGTTTTTTCAGTTTGGTTTCCAGTTGCTAACGGTAGTTATTTAAGGCTTCATTTCACAGAGACACACTTTCAGGCAAAGATGCAGAAGGCAAAATGAGAGGAAGGGTAAATTGTACTCCAGAGCTGAGCTGACGCAGCAACATCCAAAAATGCTAGAAAACATAAAAGGAGGATGCTGAAACTCTTTCTGTGCTGTGGCTGCTGCGTGATTGTGGAAAACTAACAGAAAGGGACACATCCCTGAACAACTGATGGATATCATCCACTCTGTAGGAAAGTGGGATACTCAGTCCATGCTTGAGGAAAATTCTTTGGACAGTGAATTTGCCAGTTGATGGACACTTCTGCGTATGAGGAAGAAACATAAGACACAAGAACCGAACCCTGCAATATTCAGACAGTGTGTGAACAGCAATTAGCAAGTCTGCAGATGGAAACAGGTTCTCTGGCAGGTCCCATTAATCTATTTATGCAGATTTAATATTCAGGAAAGAGATTGTGTGAATAGCCAAGAATGTCAGTCTATTCCTCACATCAGGTGCCTCAACAAGCACCTATGATTGAAGACTGGGCAGAGAGCCAGGAATACGCTACTCTGGACTTTGGTCTAACTCAGGGTTGGGCTGTGATGGCTCCGTTGTGTTTCTGCTACCCTATTTGAAAATGAAAGACAATGATATTTCATCTGCCTTGCTAAATGCTTCAGCTTCACAACAGTCTGGAAACACCAGCTAGACTTAAACTTATTTCATTTAAAAAGAAATACCTACCTTCTGAAGTGGGATAAAAATTAGATCTCTTATATTATGCCCCACAAACACTACTTTTGGTTCCTGGTCTCCATTATAGTTCATAATCAACAGTCAGAAAACCTTCCTAAAGGCCAAATGCACACCTTTCAGCTCACTGTCAAACATGCTTTAGTTCTACCCACTCTCTGCAGCTTTTCCAAAGGCTCCTTCCAGACTGATACAGAAGGATAAGAATAGTTTAAATCATCATTCACTAGAAGATTGACTGGGACAACACATGAGTGGACTCCAGCCAACAGACAACCTGTGAAGGAACTGCAGTTCTGAACTGCCTCCTGTTTTACTTGATAGCAGTACCAAGACACCTTCATGCCAATATGAACACTTGTTTTTATTTTTGTTCTACCTTCAAGCAGTTCATGCTCAGTGATCTAAGCCTGTTCTATACTTAATATTGTTTTTTACTGGCCTAGACCAGAGCACAGTGAAAATCAGAGCTACCAAGTGATGTACAGCTGGACAGAGCGTGGAGCATGACCTGAGGACAGCATGACTAGGACTCCTTGGATATCTAGCCATTTGGCACATCCCTGTTAAAGCCCCAGCTGGGTCATCCCAGACTAAACAGAATTTACCTGACCATTTTAAGGCTGATGCAAAAAGCATGAGGAGATGATGAGCTCCCATCTCCTGTAATGAATCATTTAGAGAGTAACGAGTGGTACTGGCTCACACAGCTGTGCTTTACATCCATAAATAGGCCTGAATCTGTACATGCAGCATGAACATTTCCTTACTGGTAAATGAGCTCAGTATTATTCCACCTTAACCCCTAACCTGATTCAGATTACAAGGCTAATCCATTGCCTATTCATCCTTCCTCTCTTCCACAAACAATGGGAGTCTACGAAAAACCTGTTCACTGGTGCAGGGTTTTCACTGTATTTTATTTGGCCTCTGATGTATATCTAACTAAATTTGTATCTTCTGTTTTAAGCACAAGTCTCACAAAACTGAACAGTACAGTTGCTGTTAAAAGAATAATGGATTTGGTTTGGTTGGGTTTTTTTCCTCTTGTTTTATAACTCTTATAAACGAGTTATAAAACTCTTAAGAGGCTTAACTCTTACTGTTTTCCCATCCTGACTGTTGCTCAAGCAGTCTGCTGACAGGATACAAATATGGCTACTTCTTGGTGTGTTGTTTCCCCACAAAGGTTAGTCTGGCATAAAAATATTGGGAGGTAGGATGCAGATTGGTGAGAAATATCTGAAAACCCTTCACCATATCAAGAGTAAGCTAAATACCTTAATTAGTCTAATGAACCTAAGAAACATCCCCTTATACTTTGTACAGTGTAAGCAGAGCTTCCAGTTACTGAACTGACCTTAAAGGTCAATTGCATTCTTTAAATAGTGTTTCATTCTTTTATCCTGCTTATTACATTTTGGCAACTATCTATTCTATTTGGTTTTGAATTACCACCAGTTAGGACACAGCAGAGCAGTGCCACCCAACTTGCTGCTCCATAGGCCAACTAACTCAGCTCAGTCTTTAATATGGTCATTGGGAGTGAGCGTGAGAAGCACTGTAAGTATTTGTACATCCATTAGACTAGATTTCAATTTTAAAAAGAAATGCCTAAAAGAATACATTACCTCAGGTATCAGTGACAAGAAGAATGCCACCTTAATATGTGTTGGCATGCAAAATGGAACTGCAAGTATAAAAAGTGATCTACTAGATAGGAATAGAGGGAGAGAAAAATTAGGAGATTAAAATCTCTTTGTACAGAAGATGCTGTTACATCACAGAGCTTCTGGCACAATTTCTAGCAACTGATAGCACTCTCAGCTATGCACATCTAAGCAGACTTATCAAACCAGACACCTCAAATGACAAATAAGGCACCATGGGTAGCTGGTGTATGAAACCAGGAAATTCTGTTGAAACACAGGGAAAAGCTTTTTGTTCTGTCACAGTGGTCAAACACTGGAACAGGTGGCTTGGAGAGGTGGCGGTGTCTTCCTTGAGGTAATCAACACCAACTGAATGTGATCCTGGGCCAGCAGCTCTAAGCAACCCTGCTTGAGAAGAGTGTAGAAGCAGATGACCTCCAGGGTCCCGTGCTAACTCAACCATTTCATGACTCTGAATTCTAATCAGGGTTTGCTGTAAAATGATTTCAACTCAAGCCTCTCAAGATAGTGGCTGTTTTGATTGTATATTTGCATCATCGCAAAGAGTTGGGCAAGTAAACTTGGCTAAGAAAATCTGCATATCCATTCAGTCTCTCCAGAGAGTAACGGAGGATTGTACAAATTACATGCTTAGACTTGGGAATATAAAAATCTACCCACAGGATTTAGCCAAATTTCTGCCTGAAGTATGGCTGGAAAAGATAATTAATATTAGATTAGTGTCTCTCTAAGTAAAATACAACCATCTGGTATAAGTTTACATTACTGTATTACAATGCTACAGTACTTTGTTACAAGATAGTGCAAGAGAGCAGAGAATGAAGCCAATTAGACTTTGATAAGAATCAGGAAGGAAATTTTTAATACAGTTATGAATGAGCCACATGATGAACTCTTGCATAGAAACAGTGACAGACTTGGTTCTTTGTTCTTCACTGTGTTTCATATCAGCTTTACTCACTAACACCAACCTGCTGTAGCAAACGGGCATGGCACTGAAAAACTGAGCCAAGAGTTTTTCTGAGAACAGTTCATATTCACCACTACTATTGATTTGAAGCATTTCTCTGGGCATAAACCCAGGCAGAAACACTGTCATATTTTTAAGTAAATCCTGCCAATGGTAGGAGAACTAACAATTACCACTACTCTCTCACAGCATGTAATGAAATAAATTAATTATAAATTCAAGAATATAGGTATTTAGCAAATCATTTACCATCCTTCTAGACAGAGTAAAGCAAAATTGTAGGGAAGGTGCAGTGAAACATTCTAGCCTGAAAAATGCATTTCTTTTTCCTTTTCAAGCATAATGAATCACTACCCCATAGATAAATAAGCTGGTATAGATGGAGTTTAAAAGAATTATAAGATTTCATGTACAAAAAGTTTCTATTCTAAGACACTTGAGAAATCTCTTGCGTATTTTTTTCAAAAATTGTGTGAAATAAGTGCTGAATTTTAGTGTGCAATTTGACTCAAAGAGTCAGAATCTTACACATATGATTTTAGCAGCTTGCCTGCTTCAGTGAGAAGTACACAAGTTATCCAAATGCATAAGCAGGATGGCAGAATCAGCAATGCCAAATCTTACAAATGTATATTCATATACTCAAGAGAGAGTGTTAAAATTAACTCTTCTGGAGTTCTTATATACCCCTAATTTACAACTCCGTCTTTTATTAGCTGTTACTAACACAAGCTGTCTACATACTCTGATCTAGCTTACTATTCTAACTGATTAAATTAAACTCATGCAAGCCTGAGCTTACTTTATCATTATTCCCCAGGTATTCAAGCCCTAATTTTTTATTATGATGTCACAGAATTTTCTTTGGAGCTGTCTGTGTAACTGAGTGCTTGCTGTTTAAGTTCAATTGCAAACAAGAAAAAGTGAATGCTGTGTATAGACCAGCCAGATTGCAATTAACCACAGTATTTATGGGTTACAGTGGAAGTTGCCCTGAAATACTCAAGATAAGGCCTCTGTTAATATAAATGTTAAGGTTTTTGCTTTAGAAATGGCATGGAATTCAAAGAGGCCCTCTTATTTCTTGCCTTATGTCCAAATAGAAGCGGGTTTTGTTCATAAGAACAGCATAATGAACAGTAAGAAACTGAATTGAGCCTATGTGTTGGCCAAGTGTCTTTATGAGACAAAAACACTTGGCAATGCAGAGGATGCTGCTAATCATGCCAAACTGCATGGTATTGTTGAACTCGTCTGCTTCACTGTTAGTCTTTGTCCTTCACTTCCACCATAAGTTCTTCAGAGCTGTCCTGCTCTATCTTTCTGTCTTTTGTTCAAGCAATATCTAGCTCTATGGAGGCAAGGATCCCCAATTAATGCAAGTAAAAACTTTCAGTTTTACAGACATGACAAAACCGATAAGAGAGAGAGCTCAAATTGCCACATTATCCCTTGGCATGTCCTATGTGCTCATGGAAATCAGGAGTTCTTTGCAGTTTAATTCAAGCACACAGCTACATTCCACAGCTCAGCTCAGCACCACATGGGGAAAGGACTAGAAGGCACATGGAGCACATGAGGGGAATCCTTGCCCAGTTAGATGGCTGATTCTACACACACAGAGCATTTCCCAACTTGCAGTGAAGCCTTTGGTTCTAATCACATTTTCTTGCTCTCCTTTGACCCTGTCTTTCCTACTGATCCAAAACAGATGCAGATCCCATTCACTTTGAGCCCAAGCAGAGAAGCAGTAGCTACTCTCCTTATAAGGTATTTCTGGCTTAGTTGGAAAATGATTGGTAAAAGTCTTCCATGTTTACAAACAGCCATGACAGCCTCTCACATCACATCCCAAAGTGCAAACACTTCTGCTGTGTGTTCTCTCCATTTTTATTTGGACAATCAAAACCATGGCAGGAGCCCCACAGACACCAAGATACTTTTTCATCACTAGACTGTCTCCCCTGTCACTACCAGACACCTTTGAAGTCATCCTACCCTCTTGAAGAGGGCTTCCTGCTGCTAAGCTTATGAATGGAAGACACAGATGAACTGATGGCATTGTACGCCACAACACTTCTTTGAGTCCCTCTGCACCACAGAATCCCTCCCCAAGGCCCAGGCAAATCCATTAAGGAACTCTCTGTAGCTGCAGCTCATTGTCTTTGGATGGCTACTCCAGGACCACCTTCAAAACCAGGCTTATCTTTCTTCTAAAGTATGAATCTGTGAGTCCAACTTCAGGTGTTGTCAAAATGTGTCCTCTAGACCAAATCAGGTTTGCATTACTAAAACACTCATTAAGGAAAAGCCAGGCTGCCAGAAGAACATAGGCAACACCCTGGCTTCCATCCACTTTGGAAGCAGCTCTTTCACTGCAACATAGGCATGGCTTCATTGACTTCTGTGGGTCTGAGGTCGACACTTCAAAGGATTACTGGTGCTACACTGCCAGGGTATGGGTAAAGTGAAGGAGAAATGAGAGAAGACCTATGCCTTTACCTCCCAAGCAGATAAATAAGGTGGGATCTATAGAGGTAGGCAATGTATTAGATCAGTTCATTCATTGTAAAACTAGAAATAGTTCTCAGAAGCTTTGGTGTTTAATGTGGTACTTTTTTCTTGTTTGTATTTTGTGGAAGGGCTTCTGTGTGCTTAAATGTTTGGTTATATTTTTATCGAATACTCTTTCTCCCTATAGACCTTCTCTTTTGTATCCCTAACTTAATGAAACCAAACGGGGCTTTCAGCAGCCTAGTCTAGTGGGAGGTGTCCCTGCCCATAGTAGAGGAGTTGGAACTGTATTATCCCTAAGGTCCCTTCCAACTCAAACCACTCTTTGATTCTAATACAGCTACAAGAAAAATAATTGTTGCTTTTCAGAAGATACTGGACATGCTCCAGCAACAACAAAGGAAGCAAGACTTCGTAGGTATGATGAATGTGATGAATGAAGAGAAAACTACCTACTGTATCCCCTTGTTGTCCATATTGCTCCTTCTGGAAGACCTCCAAAGAGTTTTCCACGAACAGACTATGACTTGGTCATATATTAACTGAATTTTTCAGGTTTTAGTCATGTCACAAACTTAAATAACTCATAAGAGACAAAGAAAGAGCTATGAGGTAGGAACAGAGGGAGAGAAAAAATAGGAGATTAAAATCTCATTATACAATGACAAGGCCATTCTGGTAACAAAAAAAAATCCAAAAAACCAAAAAACAAACCCTCATCTTTCTTTTTATCCTCCTTATGTTATTTTGAAATGCTGGCTTCCCTCAGTATTCCACCTATTTTGCATATACACAGTTACCTAATTGCTCAATCTATCAGCCTGCATGCAAGTGAAACACATACATCTCTACAATAAAATCAGAATATTTCTTCCCAAGATCTCTTAATGTACAGTAATGTGTCTGTTGATAGAGCTGCTTGATGCTTTCTTCTCCCTTTCTCCCCTGCCTCCAAGTTTAAAAATACATTCCACAGTTGTCAGAATTAAGATATTTAAAGTTTTCAAGATTTCTTATAGAACATAAATCAATCAGTATCAGAAGCAGCTCACAACTTTGAAACATACTTGAAAAATTGATTTTCATGCATTGCACACCTTGCCTCTGAAAACAGGTTTTAATCCCTGATTATACTTTTTCCTCAATGATGATGACATTTAACATCTTTGTTGCATCCTGTGAAAGGCCTTCTGAACATCTATATACTTCTTTCAGCGTTTAACCATTTCCACTCCATGTACTAAATAAGTCAGTATTACTAGCTCCTCCTGTCCTTCACTTTTCCCATTTTTTTTAATATAGGCACTGCTCTTCCTTTTTTACCTTTTGCTGAGAACATATGAAAAAATAGTCTGAAAGATCTTTCCTTAGCGGTTCTGATACTGCCCTGGCTATTTACTAATAAACCTCCTAAAAAATATTCTCCAGATCCCTCTAACTTGCAGTTTACCTAAAAATCCCCTAACTTATTTGTTCTCAATTCTGTTCTGAACCCTTTGTTAAACTAAATATTTGTCTTCGCAGTATTGACTCCTTCACTATCATGCACTAGACTTGCTCTAGCCTACATTCTCCTCTTTCTGTCAGGATATTACAGTCTCTTACACGCTAGTTTCCTCAATGGTATCAAAGCACTGTCTTCCAGGTGTTGTATTATTCTACTTTTAAAAAGTTTATTGCAGTTTCTCAGAATTTTAAGCAAAACTCTTGTTTAGAATTTCACAAATCACAATTTTAACTTTATCATGCAATGACCAGATTTGCTGTCTTTCAATCACAGAGAAACTAATGAAAATGAAAAACTATAGAACACACAAGATTCAATTTAGCATGCAGGCACTTGTAAAAGGCTGTTTCTTCCCCTCTAGTGTTCATGCTCTGTTTCTACAAATCATTTTTAACACTTCGAAAACATTTCCTTCAAAACCAGTTCTTGTACTTAAAGTAGCAAATCCAGAAATGGCAAACAGTAAGCCAATAATAAAATATAGTGGGTTAACAGGCAGATCGTAGTGTGGAGCATTAAAAAAGAGAATGAGGCTGCATTAAGTAGCATCAGCCCTGCTGGAAAAGAAACACATGCAACCAGCTTTACCTTACAGTAAACAGCAGACGCTGAAGCCAGACAAGATGTGTTCAAGTTAGTAAGATAAAACATACAGTTTGGTTTTTTTACTACACTAAACAGAAGAGAGGTAAACATGGTCTCTCCCTCTTCCTTTATCAGTGGTGTCTCACTGCAAAAAATATCAGACCTTGGAGTCAGCCTCCAAGACAGCACTTCCTGAACTGACAATGGATGCTGTTGTATCTCTAGCTCAAAGCAGGTACCATGGTTCAATACTCCCATATGATGATTTTGATATTTACATTATGAGGTGCACTCCTAGAGAACAGATGTCCATTAGGAGTTAAGTTTGTCCCCTTCGTCCTCCATAAGCCTCTGTCAGCAACCAGCATTGGGAAGGTGTATGTTCTCCAGTAGTTTACTGCCCAATCCAGACAGGTTTTTTGGCTATAATCTTTCTTCTAGTTGTTCTTTGCCAGCAAACAAGCTGGTCAGAATGATGAACATCAGCACAGGAAAGGAATGCAGTTACCCCACTGCACTTCCCTCAGCCCATTACCTTAATTCACAGCCTCCTTCCATGATTTGCTCTGTGCAGAGCAAATGGACAGGGATTAAACATGGTATCATAAAATCCAAAACTGGTCTCTCCTGAAGGAGGAAAAGCCTGAAGTCCTAAAGAGGACAATACCTTTTCCCATTGCCTCCTTTCTCTAACCCTCTCTTCATCCCTTTAAAGTCAACTTTTTTACAGCAGTTCCTTTTCAAAGCTCCTCTTCAAAACGGCAAGCAGTCACCAATGGGGTCCCCCAAGGACCAACACTGATTAAAATCTTCACACATGATCTGCATGATAGGATCAAATGTGCCCTGATGAAGTTTGTTGATGATACTGAACTCAGTGGGGAAGCGGACACTTATGAAGGAAGAGACAGTCACTCCTTCACAGAGAGGTCTATGCCTTCTCACAGTGTATCAACCAACCCTCCTGTTCACAAAATGACCTGGTAATTCAGTCATATTTGAAGCAAGTGTATCACTTACTCTCCAAGGAGCTTTGTAGCTAAATATTTATCTAAACAAATACAAGGAAAACAGTAATTTGACAGCTGTCAACTTCCCAAATTTTCTGCAGAAGTAAAATAAAAGCAATAAATGGAAATGACAATTTTTGCAACTGAATTTGTTCCGTTCAGAAAAATAGCAGTCTTGCTATAAAATAAACCCACCTCTGCTTGGAGCTGTATTTTCACTGAAAATTATTCTATTTCTGTTACCACACATAAAAGGCTAATCATGAAAAACGTTCTCTAATGCTTACAATGACTTGTTTCTAGCAATTTAGCAGCATCCTCTTGTAGGGAAGATATAGCAGTTTCTTAATAGTCTGACTCAAGTCAACCATCCTTTTAATCAGCTCAGGTTTTGCTTTTAAAAAAAGATTTCATGAATCACAACATCACATTCCTAGATTTTTAAACCACACACCAAGATTTAAGGGGAGCCTAAATTTGTTTGAACAAATCTTTCAATTTCCCATGAATATAGAAGGATGTAAGTTATTCCACTGGCTTTGAAAATATTACTCACGTACTTAAACATAAGATACTTGGGTATGCTATTCCACATACTGGCAGTAGGATTTAGAAGGTCTTATATCAAGTTGTACTGCAGCAATATAAGGATAAAAAAAAAAATCTCATTAATTAAAAGCATTATTTGCTCAAGGACATATATAGCTTTCTCAATTCAAAAAAACATAATAATGGAAAACTATACAGATGGCTGTCTTTCTAAGAGTCTGCCAGCAGTACCAAAGAGAGTGGTGTTAAGAAGACACCAGGAGGTGTCAGGGGGCAATGAAACAACCTGAAAAGCACAGTATTTGTGCAGTGACTTGGCAAGAAAACGAAAATGTGAGAGACAATGTGTTAATGAATATCAGTGCATATGGGCAAGCACTGGTGATTTTGGTAAGGCAAGGATTTGCAATTAAAATGCATTGTGATATGGAATCCTGCAAGGATTTGCAATCACAATGCAAGGATTTCCAATCGCAATAGTGATAACTATTATCATCATCAAAATCCCAATTTAAGGTAGGAGACATACAAATGAATGTGTAAGGGAATGCACCCTGCTCCTCTCCAATTCTACAATAAACATATATTAGAATTGAAATTGAGGACATTTCAATCAGAAATGCAGAAGGATTCTTTTAATCCTAGTATATTCTATCTCTATGATAATTAGTAATAAAACATCTATTTTCCTTTTAGAGAAAGTATCAAACCGTCTTCATGACTTCTCATTTATAATTTCCCATTTCATCCTCTTATCAATTAGCCCTTTCAATTACTTTAACGTGGAGATTTTTATACCAGTTCTCTGTAAAGTTCTTCCTAATATCTAGCAATTGCTTTTGCTGATGAGGCATTATCCTCACCTCCACCACCTCAGCTAAACATATCCCCAGGAAACTCTTACACCTCTCCTTAGTCTTTCTTATTCCCTTTCTTCTCTCCTATCAGATTAAATATCTTTTCCTCTCAGTTCACATTTTCCTAACACAAAATTTCAACCCATGGTTTCTCATCAACAGCATGTGGCATTTTTCTTTAAAGCCACCGGTGCATTTGAGACATGTGTGGATCCAATAGTCCTTTCCTTGGTGCTTAGGTTTCACAGATCTCTTTCTTCCTGCTCTGCGCTGCACTATGCAGTTGATATTCCATGTTTGTGATCTGCAACTTTGTTGAATACATGGTGCCAAAACCAAGTACAGAAACACAGGTGAGGCTATGGTTAAGCTTAGATGTATCTCTTCACACGTCACACTTATTTAGATAAACCAACACAGCATTTTGCCATTATCTAAATAGTAGAACATTGCCTATTAATGCCAGTCACTAACCTAACAACATATCTTTCTTTTTGGCATAAATAACACCTCCAGTTTTTCACATTTCCCTCCCAATGTGGAGGAGTTAACATTTGCTTTTTCTTGAGGCTTGCAGTGCTGCTTTAGTTGGTATTGGCTCTACATCTGTAATGAGAAGACAAAAGCTTTTTGTGACTGATATATTGCTATGACTTCAAAAGCTGTCTTTAAAATTGGACCTGGGTTTAATTCAAGTTAATTACATTATTTATGAAAGTCTTCATCAAAAGACTTTTGTAAGTCTCCCTACATATATCAGGGTTTCTAGATCACTGTGAAGTATGATTTTGCAGCCAAACTGCAACTTTTTAAAGGAAAAATCATCTAAATCTCATCTGTAAAAAGCACAGGAAGATACAAAATGGATAAGCATTTTTCAAAAGTATTCTGTATACTTTTTTTACTTTTAAATAGATTATAATCCTGTCCACACTGGAAATAAAGAAGAAAGGGGTTGGATAAGAGAATAAAGCTATTGATTTAAATGGGTTAAAGCATGGATGTAATAACATCAAACTGCCTAAATCACAGCATGGTTTTGTTACAACTCCACATGTTTCCATTCATCAGCCAATAAATCAAAATATCCAATCAGAAATTCTAGACTTTTTTTCCTTGCTCTCTCTAGGCCTGATGATAACACTGGCAAGTCCTCTCCATCACTACATTTTCACTTCCTTGATTACCCACAAAGAGGCTCCAAGCAACCTCCATATGCAAAAGGGTTTATTACAATCTTGCCTCTAAAGAAATGTTTTCCAGAAACTGTATCCCCTTGCTGTTGGCATAGATGTTCAGAGACTCTTGCAGAAGAATATCAAAGGGAGTTTCACAAAGTGAATTAAAAAGTGATTCTTGTCACTCTGGATTACTTCTCAATGACATAATCTGAGATATATTAAGATACTTGGAATTATAATCTCTATCAAAATAAGTTAAATATGGTGATTAAATTACTTTACAAGGAAAGATACTCTCATCACCTCACTACTAAAGAAAAGATAAGATGAACAAAAAGGGATTTCCTTCAATAACTTATTTTATTGGGGGGTGTCTTTTTCTGATCTTGTGCAATTAGGATGCTACAATTATTGAGGAATGGAATACATAGTTTTTAGTGGAAACAGTCAAGAGTGATTCTCACGTACCATTTTCGTGAATGTCAGCAACAGGCCTAATATTGTACATTTGTTTAACCAAAGGTGAAAAAAACTTTTAGCGAATTAAATACATTTCTCAGTTCCATCTTTTTTATTCTTAACAGATTAAGTCAATTTGATTCAAAGACATCTTCAGGACTGAATCCAGGAAAGATTACTGGTTGGCTCTAAGATGCAGGGAGAACTGGAAAGTAAATTTAATCCCACTCAAATTTCATGGGAACCTAATAAACGACAGCAATATTTAACTGACATTTCAAAGCTCAGAGGAAGAATTATTACATTTGTTAGCCTTTAGTCTCATTCCTTCATCTTGCTTTAGTGCAGGAAACTGGATGCAGCAAAAACTTGTCAAACATCACAGGGATCAAAAAAAGTGAATTAATTTACCGAAAAAAATTTTCACATTCAGTGATGGGAGTTTGTACTGAGCTACAAAGTTTAATGGCTAATGCTAAATCTGGTTTCCAAGATCCAGTGAGACTATTTCATTGGCAATGTTATACAAATGTTGAGAGACTCCACTATAAAGATTTGAATAAAAATATCCACATTTCAAAGAATGTAGATTGATATCAACTAAACTAACCCTTACACTTATTCAAAGCAACAAGTTACACTCTCGTTGAAATGCAGCAGTAGTAGAAATACCGGATTGCCTACACTCTCACTCTGTCTCTGACAGTACAAGTATTTCACAGAAATTTTTGTGAAGAATCCAATTATCATAACCTCCAAACCCCTAAACACATTGAGGAATGACCTGTTCCTCATCCAAGTGGATTTACGTGGTAAAAGAGAGAAGAGGCTATCAAATGGGTGGCCACCGTTCTGCCACAAAGCCCAACTCTATAGCCACTGCACACACAAAGCTCCTGCTCTCAGGGACCTGCACAGCACCAAAGCAGCCACAGAGGAGAGATGGAGTTGAGGAAGAGTACCATAGCTCTTCCCTTCAGCTGAAGGGTTCTCCTCTCCTGCTAGACAAGCAACATCAGCCCACTCTCTGCCCCTACCATGCACTGAGTGCTTTCCAGCATGGAAGGCTCAAGGTAGCAGAAGAGTTTAAGCTCTCCCTTCAGAGGCCAGGAGGAGGCAGGGAGGGGTTTCTCCAGGGAAAGGACCAGATCTAATTACTCATCACACAGCCGGGGTTGCAAGTGTAGTGGCCCTAAGTCCCCCTTCACCGTCTGATCCTCAAGCCAATAGCAGCTGCAGCCCCCAGAGCACCTGCACAGCTGCCTGCTCTCCCCCAAGCCCAACGTCTTCCTTCCAGCACTGCCAGTGCTCAGAAAATACAGCACCCTTTAAGAAGAAGGGGGAAAATCTTCACACAATTCAATCAACTAATGGATTAAGGCAGTGTTAGAATTTGTGTGTAACATAACTCGAGGGATTTCATCAGTGATACCAATGCTGAATTATGACCAGTAAAGAATGCCACCATAGTTGTCATGTCATTTTTTAATGAGATTATTTCTACACAGGTCAGAAACATTCACGACATTCATGAATAAATAATCATCAACAAACATCAGTAGACCTGAAATTTACTGAATGCTGGGAAGCCATCTATTTAGACTATTATATCCATATTAATAATGATATATGTAAGCATGGGTTAGACAGTGTAAGCAGACATCATGACTAGAAAGGAAGATTGCTACAAACAGCATTTGTTTGTAGATTTAATTATAAGTTTAGAAAAAAAGGCAAGAGTATTATTATATGACATTTGCAAGAGTTGTTGAAGATGGTAAGAAATTGCTAGAATTTGCTTCTCTTAAATAGCCCAGAGACAGTGACTTCATAACCATGTAATATTCACATCCTAAATAGCAACTCTTTGCATTTCTTAGTTAAAAATCTTAAGCCATCGATCAAAAAATCATCAATACCTATTGAAGCAATTTTAGGTTCAAATCCAGTCAACTGACTAGTCCCTTTCCACAGCTGAGACCTGTGCTCAGAATATAGAATCAATCACTGTAAATAACATTACCTTGTTGTTTTTTTCCCAGAGCCTAAGAATAGCTGTAGGCACATCACAGGTCTTGCTGCTGCTCTGCCTTTTTCCTAGCAGGAATTTAGAGCAGCTACTCATGTAAAGAAAATAAAACCCAGGACAAATATAGAATACTCTTCTGCCTACAAAGTGCTTCCCTACAGATAAGGCCAAGCTGACTATGGTGGTAGGGAAATAATTTGGAAACATCAAAGACACCAGACTTTTTACAGTCTCTCAATAGTACTAGGGTGTAGAGAGTGGGAGAACTCACTCCAGTAGCCATTGGAGTAGCTTTACAAAACATTTCAACCACAATTGCAACCTCAAACCAGACTCTGACAGAGAGGTAAGGTCTCACAGCAAAGTGGAAAATGAAGTTTTACACAGGCTTGAAGGACTGTGAGTTCAATATTAATTAAAGGGAGATGCCTGTGAAATGTTTTAGACAAAAAAAGAAACTACAGCAGTCATCATGAGCCCTCTTAGTCAGCTGGGCAAATTCCTATTATAATACCTCCATTGTCAGCACTCCCGTATTATAGCAAGCAAAGTTAGGGTAGAAAATTCCTAAAAAATTTTAAAACCCAAATAAGAACTGAGCACACTATTTTACAAATGAAAACTGTTCTGCCTGTACAGTCATAGTTCCTGCTGAAAACTAAGTAGGAACTTGATCTCTAATTCTTTCATTATTATTTGCTAACTCAAAGTTTTGCAGAAGGCGCTGTTTAGAAGGTATCTCTAAAGTTAACGTACTTCCAGACTAAAATCTTGACTCTATCATCTTAAGGCTCTAAGTCTAAAGGGAAACAGTAGATAACACTCTGCAATAATTACTATCAAAAATTTACTTTTCTAAAGGTAATAGTTCTGATTTTAAAACAGCAAAGAAAATTGCATCCACAACCATGGTATAAAAACTTCGCAATATCCAATATGCCTCATCATAAACTATCAGGTAAGGATCAATCTTTTACAAGCCATGAGTGGTGTTGCAGAACTAATTCACTGAATCTGCCATAACGTACTTGAGAGATAATTGAGAAGTCAAGCCTCATCAATATCAACCTACTTAAAATAAGGACATGAGGAGAGGGCAAGAATGATAATGTATAATACCGTTATGTGAAGCTAGTTAACTTCAAACTTAGAAACAGATACATATCAGTCACCAATCTGTATGTCCTTGGATTTCAAGAAAGTCTGGATTCATAATCAGTCTTAATTCCTTAAAAAGCTTCTTTCCAAAGAAATGGATTATTTGTTGTCAGAATAGCAGTCTTTATTTTTATTTTCACTTCCAGGCTTTCCTCTTTGTTTCCAACTCTAACTTAACACACAGTAGGTAAAAGAGTGAGTTTGGATAGCATACAGAAAACACCAGTAAAATGTTACTTTAAAAAAAATAAATAAAATAACACCCTGACTGAACAGAGGAAGCAAATTGTCAGATCTCTCAAGAGCTCCAAGCCTTAGAGGAGGTTTCTGTCAATTGTCAGTGCTATGAATTTGTTCTGTGTCATTCTCAGTTACTGGTTGTATATCTCCCCCTAACCAATACACATGCACATACACTCCACATTACTTTCTCACCAAAGGACTTGCATTGCTGTTATTGTCTGCTTACTTTGAAAACTGATGTGCAACACAATCTCGTTTTCTATTTCCCGTCTATTTCTTCCTCCCTTTGTCTTTTCCCATTTTCCTCACCCTCCATTCCTTGTGAAATCCCTGTCTCACAAAGTAGCATCTTACTCTATTCATCTACTTCTTCAACCACCTGCTCACTCCTTCCCTTCCTCCTTGCTGCATAACTCCACAGTCTTTCTAGCGTAAGTCCATAGCTTCCCTGTAGCATCACTAAAACTCTTATTCCTTTTCCTCTTCTGTTCAAAAATGTTAAGTACAGTGAGGTCTCCAATCTAGGTCTTCATGGAGGGAAGGGTGCAAAATAAATATCCATGAGTTTAATAATCCTCAGGCTTGACAACTGTAAAATCCTTTGTAAGATTCATTTGTCACAGTGCTTCTCTTCATTTTATCCAAAATGCCATGGCCAAACTGATATTCTTTCCTTGATGGGATGCTCTGGCCATTTCATCCCACTCCTCATATCAACCTCATTAGCCATCTATGTCCCACAGGATTTTCAGATTCCCCCACTTCAGGTCCACTGCTCTGAGAAGCTCCCTGATACAGCCTGGCACCTGGTACCATCCTCTGCTAATTTTGCTTAGTTTGTTTTGATCTTATATCACAAGCATTTCTGTGCCTCTTCCTATTCAGACACTCTCTGCCTTAAATCAGCTCTTGAAGCTGATGACTACTCCATTTCTCTCTTGCTCTCCCTCTCTTTTCTACTCTGTCAAAGCCTGTCATCTTTTCCACACATGAAACTAAAGAACCCTTCTATTCCTGATAGAGAGGAAAAATACCATATTTAAAAATCATCAAATATCCATTTCCAAGTCTGTGCCTTTCTTCTTTCTGAAACATCTGGCTTTCTATTATTCATTTCATTTCCTTACTTGCTTCTTTCTTTCACAATCCTTCACCTCCTAGTACCCACATTATATATTTCTTTATGCCTAATCATTTCCTGTTCATCCCCTTGGTTTATGCCTTTTCTCTCTGTATTTCAGTGAACGTTGCAGGTTACTACCAGACCTTGGTCTCCCTGAGAACAACCTACCTCATTCTGGGTGATAAACAAATAACATAGCCATTAAAATTCAGGAAGGCAAAATCTGAGAGACAGCATAGACTTCCCTGCCCCCCCACTTACCCTTTCTCATCATCCATTGACATTTGGAAAATTTCCACAACCTCTAATAAATAACAAAAACTTGTCTCAGTTTCCTAAGAAAGCAAGGCTTGTATGATCACAGCCTGCCAATCAGTTCCATCCTAATCACTTTTGTACTTGTAAGTCAATATCAAACAGATAATGCAAAGACAGTAAGGACATATTTATCAGTAGTGAAGCAAAGAGAAACTCAACTTAGCGTCTTCATTAACTGTGGGAAGCAGCAGCCAGCTAATCTGACCAGCAGGGTAGTTTAGGCTACCTACCAGTACATGCCTGGCTTGGGAACAGACAAAACACCTCTGGGGTGTGATCAGCACATGGTAAACTGAGGCAGCTGGAAGCTCTGAGTATGGTATAACAAATAACTCCGTAAAAGGCAGCCTCCTTTAGTTTCTCTGTTTGCAGTGAAAGGATCAGGGGTTTAGTCTTGAATTATTTCACCTAATACCAAGCCATTGCCTATTTCATCTTTTCCAGATCTCTTTTCTGGACCAAAACACCATTAAGAACATAACATTTATGCTCTAATATCTATAACACAGATGGAGCATTTTTTCTTTTTGCTTCCCCCAGCCAGAAAAAGGAACAATATGCTCTCTACCTTTTCTGTATTATACTGGGATTTGCTGTCACCAGCTGGGTTTTCGATCCAACATCCTTGCTGTATTCGCGGGATAGAGGAGGAAGGTTGCACCTGTGCACAGAAAGACAGTCAAGATGTTAAATGAAATTCAGAATTGACAGGGTTCAAAGTCAGTCTTTTCAGTCTGCAAGTTCACAGGTGGTGGCTTTGGGTTTGTTTTTCATTTTTTGTTGATTCTTTTTTTTTTTTTACAAAAAGGCAAGCTGTCAGAAAATGTAAGAGCTTTGTGGTAATCCTAGACCAAGCTACAAATGTTCTCAATTATGCTACACCTATAAGCACAATAGAATGGTTTTGTACCAGATTGTGGGGAAAGCAGATATAAAATCTTTTGCAGAGATGAACTTATGTAACCACTATGCACAAAGAAACAGACTTGGCATTTCTGACAGTCTGAAAGGCTGTGGAAGAGGCCATTATCTAAAGCAAAGACATTCTTTTCCAAACTCCTCTAAAATTCTGTTTTTCACTGTTCCATCTTGTTTACCAGTATCAGGCTCCAGTTATCACTCTGTGGCATTAGAAGTATTATATGTCTTCCCAATAATGAGAAATAAATTTTTAATATTACAATGGAAGGTATCCTAAGCACAAAAACTTTACCAAGAAAACACAGACAAAAACATTAAGTGTCCATTTAAGTATGTGCTTTTTTGTTCCATTCACAGCCTTGTTCTGGTGGGCAAAGTGAAGAGGTAATAAAGAGAAATTAAATGTACAAATTTACTTTGGAAAGTAGAGTATGAAGACTCTAAAAAACAGAAGTAGAGTCTCCAAAAGATGGAAGTAGAGAGAAACTTCCAAACAACGAATATTCCTAAGTGCTCCATATTAAAGACCGAAGAGGAGCAATAGGTAAAGATGAAAATGCATTTAAACAGTACCCAAGCCTATGCACTACTCGAAAAATTACATTCAGTATAAATCAACTCAATATACAGAAATCACACCAAAAATTTGTGTCAATATATTTTTTCATTTTGAATTTGTCTAACTTTTTAAATCAAAGATACAAACAATATTTGTAATTCTTGAAAGGCAAAAATAAAACCAAGACTCTCAGAGAAAAGTAGAATTGGTATTTTTTTCAGAAAATAGTTTCAGTTTTTATGTTGTTTGGTTTGAGGGAGCTGTGGCTTTTTAAAACTGATTTGGGCTCTCCCATAACCAAATTTGACCTCCAGTTTTCAAGTTCAACCATCAAATCAAGACATCCCCATCTACATGTGCTGGTTTCACTGGTTTTGTGCAGCATGCTGGAAAAGTGCAGCACAGAGATCAGAGCACACAAGGTAAGGAAAGGCAAGGAGCATGCTCAGGCACCAGCTCCTGTATCTTCCTGCTCCCAACAAAAGCACGTGCCGAGCAAATGCTGACCCTAAAGAGGGTCAAATAGCCTCTGGTTGCTTTAAGCTCTGGAGACAACCACCCGCATGGACGATAAGGTCTCAGCACTGGAAGAGGGCAGGCAAGAGTGCAAATAGACGTTGTTTCATGTTGATGACTTCTCCTTTCAGTACCAGGGAGACAGCTTCCTTGACTGACACAGCTTCTCTGTGTTGGTACAATTGTGTTCGTAGAAGATGCTCAGCAATGAGATTAATTTAAACTCATTAATTAACCTTACCGATTACAATATATCAGAGAAGATGGCTGTAGTCATATGATAGAGGTTATGGAAATCTATTCAAGTGAAAACAAATCCCATGTGAATGGAAGAAAAGAACAAGGGCAAAACCTAGCATGACATTTCGCACTACAGAAAACCTTTAAAGATATCACACAAATTTCTTTACAAAAATGAAAGATATTATGCAAGTCACTATTGTGCTCTTTCTCTCTCAGCTCTCAGATTACAGAAATAAGATTCAGAAAAGATCAACTAAATCCTGCTATAAAATTATTTTCTCCCAGTGGCATATTGGATTGTAACCCAAAAGAACTGAAACATTTTCCATGAATATGGCTGCACATCACAAATACAGTAGAGCCTGTAGGCAGATACCAGGATTTTTGCATGATTTACCCTACTGCTTATTTCCAATTCAAAATAAGTTCCATACAGATAATGGCTGATTTACCCTCCCTGGAGGGAAAAGGATTTTTCTGATCAAACTACAACAGCGGCTTTTTTTAAAAAAAAATTTCTGTAACTGTTTGCTCCAGTAGTATTTCAATTTCCCATTGCATCTAGATAATATTACCATGGTATATAGCCTGCAGTTTCTTATATTTAGTCTGTGGAACACCTAAGGAGTTCTGCGGTAATGGCAATCAGCGCATTGTCTCTCTTCCCCTGGGCCTTACACCTTCTGTTCTGTGAATGCCCTAAATATATATTTCCTTTCCCTTTTAGTTCATTGTATGTCTTTGCTTTAACATTGAAAGCATTTTTGGTCTTTGAGATGCAAACCAGAAATTACAATAACACTATTTGGTTTGCACCAGGTTTGTGTGGCTTTATACCAAACTACCAGGATCTAATAAGGAGCCTTGCTAAAGTGGGTGTTTATTATGCAACCATCGTAGAACTCAAAAAAAAATCCATTTTTCATCTCTTTGGGAGCATTCCTCCATTTTCTCTCCCACGATGCTTTTCTTGTTCATATTTAACAAGGAGGAACTCATTTCTGTCTTTCTTCCTTAAGGAATGCAGACCTAGAAAGTGCCAAATTCAATCACAAAAGCAGAAGCTGGTTCAACATCCCTCCTGACAGGTTCTGATAGCTTCAGGAAGGCTGGAGTGAAGGAAAATGTGAGGAATCAAAAAAAAAAAAAAAACCTGCATCAAGAAAAGAGGTTTGGTCTTTCCTCAGTCAGCCAGAAATCAGTGTGGAAGGAAGAAAAACACAAGAACATTTTAGCTTGTTCCAACTTCTTCAGTCTTGTCCCATAAGTCAGTACCTATTCATCTTGAGTTCAATGGGTTGTATATGATGGCATTTAGAGTTGCAGAGGACAGAGCACATTGTAGGATGAGATTCTGCCTAGGACTATATAATTATAAAGAAAATCAGCTCTTTGGTCCTGCTCTGTGATGCTGCACAATCTGACATAGCCTTAACGCATCCATCTGCAGATTATCCCCACACTACACACCCATTTGCAGAAGCCAGTCAAACTCTCTTTATTGCCTCTCCTCACAATTTTAAACAATTCACTTGTGTAAAGCATCCTGCAATGGGGTGAGCGGGGGAAACACGGCAAATTATAATTGATTAATCACAACTGAATAACTTTGAAAAGTATGAGACTTAGCAGGGGGAAAAGGGGACAATGTGTCATTGAGATTTCTGTCTTACCGCATGACAAAATCTGCTTGATCTATTTGTTTGCCACAGCCGCTCTTTTTCAGGATCCCACCGTTTCCCACCACGGAGCATTTCTTCAGCGGCAGCTGGAAGGGAGTAGCCTAGCAACACAAAACAAGGATTGGTTTTACAGAGGAGAACACATGCATCTTTGTAGCAGCCTCTCCTGTAGAATCCAGGGAGCTGCAGGGCTCAAAGTGATGAAAGGATAGGGAGCATTAGGAGCTAGGGAGAAAAAAAAAGAGAAAAAAAGAAAAGTACAGAAATTAGCTGGTAAGTAGGCATAGGACAGTTCTTACCCCCCTTCTCAAACAAGGATGTAACAAACATGATACAGAAAGTAACATTCCTGCAAAACCAAAACTGCCTGAAGTCCTAACGCAGACGCTGACAAAGTCAGGCAGAGGCAGTTAGGTCAGAATAAGCCTTCTGGCCAAGCTGCAAGGACAGGGGGAAACAGGACAACCAGGAGGGGGGAAAAAAAAAAAAAACAAAAAACCAAAAAAAACCACAACCAAAAATCCATACAAAAGACAGTTCTGAGGAGGAAGGAAGGAAGGAACAGGGAATGAGGTGATGACAAAAGTGTACTGGGAATCTGTTGTCACCCTGGCTCCCTCTGTGGCTGTGTTGCTGGGACAGGTCACTCCAAACCCTTAGGCAAAGATATTTAGAGCTTGACAGCAGCTCCTTAAACACTCAGCTGCCCAGGCACAGCATAAATTAAAATTAGAAAGTGAATGTTTTAACCAAGGAGCTTTTGTAACAACTTAGCAGGGCATTGAAGTGCAAGGTCAAATTGTCATGCTGTCTTATGCATCAAACAGAGTAATAAATTAGATCTGTATCACCTTCTTCATTCCAGAGGACCTCAAAACTATGGATTGGGTATCTTCCTGTCAGCCCCAAGCCATTCACCAGTGAGGCTGGGACAGTCAATAAATAGCACACAGATCATCAGTTCAGCCCAGCATACATTTTAAAAAAAATTGTGGTGAAAAGATGTGAATTTATAGCAGTGTGATTTAGCTACAGAATGGAATTTCTCCACACTACTAGAGTTAATATTCACTTCATGCAAAAAAAAAAAAACGTGCCAGGATTTTTTATTTATCAAACCTGCCAAAACTGGACTTTGCAGCAGAGACAGAAATTGCTGCATGGGCCTCCAAGAATGCAAATGCCATGGCGACAGAATGCTGGATCGTAGAACAATTCTCCTCTCTGGGAGGACAAGGTAGAATGGTGGCAGCACTTGTTCTCTCTTACATGTATAGAGCAAAATCTAGCATTGCATCATGTATTCACCAGGCATTGCAAGAGTGTACATGGTCCAGAAAAGATACCCAGCATTATAGCACAAACTCGGTATTTTCTAGGACTTGCTTCTACCACCTAACTTCTTTTCTTCCTTAAACATATTTGCTTTATCTTCTTTTCTCAGCAACCTAGATTTCATTCAGCTAGTATAAAGCCACAACCTGCTTTCTAATGAAAAAAACAAAGTATTTTTGTTCATGCTAACTCTGGATTAAGATATGCTAAAGCAGAAAAATAAATTTTAGTTTCTTGAGGTCCAGCCACCATTAGAAACCAAGTGAGAGCATGTCAGAACAATACTAAGTATGCATCTGCATTCTTGTTCTTCATCTGCCTTCTCAAAAACATTTTTTAATTTACACAGTTCTTGAACTAGGAGTATATCTTGAAATTGAAAGAATATCACATGTCTAAGGTGACCCGATCAAATGCAAGCTCACACACTCAGTAAAGGGATGGATGGGAATCAGAGGAAATGTAGAAAAGATACATTTAATAAATAACAGTGCCTTTTGAGATGTATCAAAGCTCCTTCCAAGACAGCAATTTATACAAAGGCAAGGCTGTGACAAATCACAGACAAAGGCAGCAGCCATTAACTCTTGCTTTTAACAGTTATGGATGCACTGCTACATAAATTCTTTGGCTTTAGTACAGGTTGAGTATCTTTAGACCCCCAAAATAAATATTTAAGAGTTTTCAAATGCTTCAGAAGTCTGTGATTTGCCAGCAGCCTTTGATATTGAGATGACCTTCTACCCTTCAAGAGAGTCTTATATCTTGTTATGCTCAAAGACAATAATATTAGTTGTCATTTTCACACATACTTTTGTTTCTGAAAGCATATGAAGCTTTGAAACTCGTGTCCTTCAGAGAGTCGAAGAAACAAAAGAACAAGATCAAGGCTGAAAGGCTAATTTAATGAAGCCAAAAGAAACTAAAAGGGGAAGGTAAAATCACCATGGTGGTTGTCCCTCCACTTAACCTGCAAAGAAATCCACCCATTCCACAGACATTAGAGGAAAATCAAACTGAACACAGTTCTTGGTGAAAAGCCACCATGCCCCCAGGAGCCCACAGAATCTGTTGCATCCAAGCAAAGTAGTGAAAATCCAGGACACGGCACAGACATTGGACAGTCTACATGCCACTATTTAACTTAAAGTGTTCAATGGATGCATTTTTCAGAACACCATACTTACAAACTTTCAACAGACGTGACACAAAAAAACCTAGTTCCAGTACCATAATAGGGCAGGGCAAGAGAAGACTGTAAAGGCCTATGGATTAAGTGTCCCTGCTGTTTGGTGGGGTTTCAGCTGCTTTGAGCTTAATGAAAAGCAATGGCTTAGGAAGACCTGGGAGAAAACTGCATTTGTTTTCTTGCACATGACTTTTCTTCAAATATTTATACGGCAGATCTGTATTATTGCTGAGACTGCAGGGCCATTTCAGGAACTCTGCCCTGAGCCTCTTTGTCCAAACAAACTGCCTGGTCATACACAAATCATACAAGTCTTAAACTCAAGTGATGCCCACAAGCGACTATGAAACTTATAGCTCCTTTTTCTTTCTACAAAAGGCATTTCTCTTTTTCCTTTTTCAAAGAATTAGTCCCCTGGCCTTTGAAATTATCAGGAAATCACTATCTTGTAATCTAGTTAGTAGTAGCACACCCAGCCCGCCGCAGGACGTTACTGTGATGGCACACTTCCCTGCACACCCAAAGGATCTTCATGGGACAGATACCAGAGACAAAGGCACTTAAAGGCTCTTCAAACCTAAAATGCTATGGACTTCATTCTGTGACTTCTCATAAGCATTCAGGTTATTCTTTCCTTTGGGCTGCCCAAAACAGGAAGTGCAAACAGCTTAAGCAAAATTGCAACACAATTAACCAAAAGGTAGTTCCAGCCCTAACACATGGTAGAATTACTCAGCTTGTTACTAGCTTTCCAGATCACTATTGCACTTTCAAGATGTCTCCTGGCATCCTTTAGTTGTTCCTACTGCTAGCTGGTCAAGGTAGTAGGCACTGTAGATTTAAGGTTAAATTTAGTATTCTATGACTTCTCAAAACCTGGGGTATTTTTTTCCTCTAAGGGTAAAAGACATTGATAATGGACTCCAATAATTATTTGATTGCTCATGCCAAGTGATCTTATGCTGTCTTCACAGCGTGGGTGATCTGCCTTCACATATTTCAAATATTATGTTGGGGTTGAAGGGTTAGAAGAATGCTACACCTTACTCCAGAATTATACCAGTTTAACTTTTTGTACAATAGACTTGTACAATTAACTTCTTGTACAATAGACATATTGAAATTTGTAATTTCAATAAGAGGTAATTTTCAAACCGAAAGTACTATCTTAAGGTCATCTTGCTATTTGGAGATAATACTACATAGCAAACCCAAATTTGCTTCTAGTTTTCTATTACTGGCAAAATGTGTTTCAAAGGACTTATAAAAATCTTCTCATGCCTTCCTTCTTTACCTCCCACAGTGTAACATTTTGCTAGGCAAATTGTGAGTTCATAGTTAACAGCATTTAAGTTCCCACAATGTGGAGATCCAGCTGTCATTTATGCTAGATACTCACAAAAAGCTCAGTAGTTTTTCTCCTTAGAATTGTAACCTAGTCAAAAAGAGATGGGTTTGGAATGTAAAGTTGTCACGAAAGAATTTGCACTAATATTAGCTTCCTGAAACTCTGTTATTTTCATTGTCAATACATTTGTTATTTTCTTCATTCATAAAATTTTAAAGAGCAGCCAGAGTCCTGTGAGTGGACTAGAAAAAATAGTTCAGCATCAGTTCATCTGCTATAATAGTGAAAATATACTAATAAATGACCAATTCACCCCCGGTTTTGAGCAATCATTATTATAGGATTTGCAGATACTGTTAATTGAAAACACATTGCATATAAGATGTAAGCAAGATTAATTCCCTTTAAAAGAAGTTTCAAATAATTTCTAAAACCATTTTGTAAGGTGTTTTTAAAAGGCATCTCCAAACAAAACAAAAGACAGCAAGATCCCATTGTCTCATTTTCCCTGATTTAATACAATGAAACCCCACTGATAATCAATGAAGATGTTCTAGTTCATATTAATGTAAATGTAAAAAGAAACTGCACATCCCCCTGTGAACTCAATGGCAAATAAGCACACAAAGTAATAGACTAAAGATTCCAAATTGAATAGGGGACTAATTTAACAAAGCATCTATCCAGCAATTCACTTATTAGTTTCATCATTCATCTAAGTAGAAATAAATCACTGTCATCAGCTAAAAGAACATTACACAGAGCTAACAAACTATAATTTATTTTAGATAATGCTACTCTAATTGACTTTGATTTCATTGTTAAGTTGTTAATGCAGTAATTTTTGCCCACTACCTGCCAAAAACTTTAATCAGCAACCAAGCTATTACTGGGAAAACAGGAAAAACTACAGTATTCAGCCTTTGATGTAATGCTGAAGATGTCAAAAACTGCAAACATAGAGAATATAAATTAGAATAAGATGAGATTTTAAATAAGCGTTTTGAATTTACAAGAGATGCTGTGATTTCATCATCCCATTTGAGAAGGCAGCATCCTGACAAGAAGGGCATTTTTCTACTGATTTTCCTAAGGAGACAGCAAAACCCCAAGAGTTAATGAGAAGCCAAAATCAGCTTTTCATTAAAGATTTTCTTGCACCTTTGCATAAGGAAGTAGCTAATTCTCTGGGTGTGTCAGCCACAGGTAACATGGTGCTGTTTTTCACGCTGTCAGACATGGCCATGGCAGGGTGGCAAATGCTCCTTCTTTGTTGTTTACAAATCATCTTCGGTCTGATGGGCCTTTTGTTCCTCCTACAGAGCTGTCAAGACATGACAGCTTGATGGCAACTGGCTCCAAAAAAACCATCAGTGTCAGGGATGAGGCATTCATCATAAGGGAATGTGGAGGGTGGTTGTGGTTCCCGGCATTTCACTCACTCCTTTCCAGTACTCCCCTAGTCTGGGCACAGGAGCCCAGATCAAGGGTCAGGAGGAGCTGCTCCTCCTACAACAAACAGGACTTTTCAGCCCGTCTCCCACACCACGCCACTACAGTAAGACAACTGATATTCTTCTTTCTATCCTTTAGAAGTAATTATTTTGTCAGGAAAATAACCTTTTTCACAAAAAAAAAAAAAATGCTTAGCATTAAGGTCTGGGATATTTTTTGGTGAAAAACTTTGAAAAATAAAAGACATAATCTGGAGGGGAAGATTTCCTTTAGTAATTTATAACTTAAGACATTTTTCTATTGTACACCTATTTTCAGCCTGGCCTCTCTCTAATTACTGACTGAAATAACTAAACAATGTTTGAAATACATCTAAAATATAAACAATAATTTAGATCTCCCTTTTGTATAAAAAATCACAAGAAACATGAATTAGAATGAAAGTGTCTGTGTATGAGTGCTGGAAACAGAAAATCTTTTCCTATCATAAATCTTGAGCAAACACAGGCTGGAAGATATATGCATTTAAACATACTAAAAAACCGCACCAATACTTTACAGGCAGATTTACTGAATGCTATATAAGTCCTAGATTGTTTTGTGTTCATTCAATGCTATACTACAAAAGCACATTAGTGAAAGTGTTGAAAGGTATATTTTGCATGTGCAAAATCTGTTAGGTTCACCATGCATGTTCCTCTGAGACAGGCTAAACATGTGTTTTAGCTACAATTCATATAAAATTCTCTATATTCCACTAACATGTAAAATAATGTGTGAAACGTTAAGTGAAAAGCTAGACAAAAACCTTGCCTCTATGGCAATGCTGCCACAAAGCAGAGGGATAGGTATAAGCACAGTTACAGTCATTTTGTGGAACAGATCAGAATGGAGCCCCTGCTAAACTGATCACAGATATGCAGTCCACTGCCTTTTTTGTCTATGATAATTAAAAAATAGGCTGAACATGGTTTTTCAGATTCTGGACTCAGATAATACCAAAACCCAGTATTTGATTTCAAAGCAATTGTTAAAAGAAGAAACTGTGACAGTGAGTGACTAGGAAAACCCTCCAGCAGATAAGAGAGAAATCTTAAAATTAACCTCCAGCTGCCTTCTTTAACATTTTTTTAACAGTTTCCTTGCTCCACAGAGGCACTGCCATCTAACAAATCCTGAAACCTAAATCTCGCTGCTTGCACAAAAGAGGAGTGATCCAGATGGAGCAAGCTTCTTAGTATTACCATGCAGGCATGTCTCAGTCATGACAGCAGTGTCTTTATCAAGGATTCAAGTGGAATTAAACATTCAAGCTCACGTATACTTTGTGCTCTACATAGATATGTTTTTCAGGCAGTATTGTTTTTCACAAGATTGATATCTCATTAAATATTCATATGGGGGCACAAGACTGCAAAAGACCATTTAGGGGACTGAAAGCATTGCTCTGTGGCTGCAGGAAACCCTCATTTCAAAGATGATACCTGGGTTATTAACTGCACAACAACCACACACGAAAGAGAGAACGTTTTGCAACATACTTGCTTATTCACAAAAAGCACAGAGTACCAGTAACTAGCTGGCAGTCACTTGTAGTTCAAGCTGTACTCTCAGTGTACTTTCTTATAGCTTTACACTCAGCATGAAGTCACTGTGAGTGAGTACTTGCCATGAATTAAAATAACATTTCAGATTAATGCTGTGGCATTTAATTCAATAGAATTGGCCTTCATACAGCCAGCATAGCCCAGTGTATGGATTATGAAACAAATTCACATTTGGAGAGTGTAATGGCTTATTTTAGAAAAGAATCATAGAACCACCAAGTTGTAAAAGACCCACCAGATCATCAAGTCCAACCATTCCTAACAATCACTAAACCATGCCCCTCAGCACTGTGTGCACCCGTGCCTTAAACACCTCCAGGGAAGGTGAATCAACCACCTCCCTGGGCAGCCTGTTCCAGTGCCCAATGACCCTTTCCGTGAAAAATTTTTTCCTAATGTCCAGCCTGAACTTCTCCTGGCAGAGCTTGAGGCCATTCTCTCTTGTCCTGTCTCCTGTCACTTGGGAGAAGAGGCCAGCTCCCTCCTCCCTACAGCCTCCTTTCAGGTAGTTGTAGAGAGCAATGAGGTCTCCCTTCAGCCTCCTGTTCTCCAGGCTAAACAACATCAGCTCTCTCAGCCGTTCTTCATAAGGCCTGTTCTCCAGCCCCCTCACCAGCTTCGTTGCTCCTCTCTGGACTCGCTCCAGAGCCTCAACATCCTTCTTGTGGTGAGGGGCCCAGAGCTGAACACAGGATTCGAGGTGCGGTCTCACCAGTGCCGAGTACAGAGGGAGAATAACCTCCCTGGACCTGCTGGTCACGCCGTTTCGGATACAAGCCAAGATGCCATTGGCCTTCTTGGCCACCTGGGCACACTGTTGGCTCATGTTCAGTCGGCTGTCAACCAACACCCCCAGGTCCTTCTCCTCCTGGCAGCTTTCTAGACAGACTTCTAGTCTGTAGCTCTGCTTAGGGTTGTTGTGCCCCAAGTACAGGACCCGGCATGTGGCCTTGTTAAACCTCATGCCATTGGATTCAGCCCAGCGGTCCAGCCTGTTCAGATCCCTTTGCAGAGCCTCCCGACCCTCCAGCAGATCCACGCTTCCACCCAGCTTAGTGTCATCTGCAAACTTGCTAAGGGTGCGCTCGATGGCTTCATCCAGGTCATTGATAAAGACATTGAACAGGGCTGGACCCAGCACTGAGCCCTGGGGGACACCACTTGTAACTGGCCTCCAGCTGGAGTTAACTCCATTTACCACCACTCTCTGGGCCTGGCCATCCTAACACCCAGGAGAGCGTTCACCTGTCCAGGCCAGAGGCTGACAGTTTCCTAAGCAGAATACTGTGAGAAACCATGGGACCCTCATTCTGCTCCTCTGTCTCCTGAGTTTGTACACAGAGGGAACAACTTGCTTTACAATTAAAGGCTGAGGCAAAAAGGCATTAAATACCTCCGCCTTTTCCTCATTCCATGTCACTATTTTTCCTTCTGCATCCAATAGAGACTGTATATTCTCCCTAGTCCTCCTTTTATTGTTAATATATTTATAGAAATATTTTTTATTATCTTTCACAGACTTAGCCATTCTGATTTCTAGTTGGGCCTTAGCCCTCCTGATTTTTCCCCTGCATGATCTCACTTCCCTTCTGTAGTCCACCCTAGACACCTGTTCCTTCTCCCAAAGCTCACAGATACTTCTCTCTTCTTGATATCTCTCAAAATCTCCCTGCTTGACCAAAATGTTTTTTCCCCCTGCTGGCTCTTTTTCTGGAACATGGGGATGGCTTTCTCCTGAGCTGCTAGGATCTCCTTTTTGAAGAGCTCCCAGGCCTCATGGGCTCCCTTGCCCTTAAGGCTGTCTCCCATGGGACTTTGCCAACCAGCCTTCTGAACAGTCCAAAGTCTGCCCTCTGGAAGTTTAATGCAATTGTCCTGCTAACCACCCTCTTCACCTCACCTAGAACTGAAAAACCCTTTCATCCCATGATTGCTTTGTCCCAGGCATCCTCCTGCCACCACATCCCCCACAAGGCCTTCTCTGTTCACAAACAGCAGGTTCAGGAGGGCACCTTCCCTTGTCGGTTCGCTCACCAGTTGTGTGAGGAAGTTGTCTCCCAGGCACTCCAGGAGCCTCCTGGACTGCTTCCTTTCTGCTCTATTGTACTTCCAGCAGATATCTGGAAGATTGAAGTCACCCATGAGAACAAGAGGCATCGATCTAGAGACTATCCCCACCTATTTATAGAAGAACTCATCAGCTGCTTCTTCTTGGCTGTGTGGCCTGTAACAGACTCCCATCACAAAATCTGCCTTCTTTTGGGCTCCTCTGATTTTAACCCACAGGCATTTGATCTCCTCATCACCATAATCAAGCTCAAGGGTATCCAAGTCCTCTCTTACATAGAGGGCTACCCCACCTCCTCTCCTACTCTTCCTGTCCCGCCTGAAGAGTTTATACCCCTCCATAGCTGCATTCCAGTTATATGAGTCATCCCACCACGTTTCTGTGATGGCAACGACATCATAGCCTCCTTGCCCTACAACAGCTTCCAGCTCCTCCTTCTTATTGCCCACGCTGCGTGCATTGGTGTAAATGCACTTCACCTGGGCTGGCGAACCTTCAGCCCTAAAAGAGACTGTCGACGGTATATCATAAACAGTGTTTTAAACAATGAATGCTCTAGGAGTGTATAAGTAATACTTCTATTTGACATTACTTATAAGACAAGGAGACAATAACGAGTGGAAATTCCAAAGTTATTGGAAGATTTCTGGATGCAAACTTTATGGCCTGCAATGTACTAGTACCTCAAATTTTGGAATAAAAATGAGAAAAAAGCAATATTGTTTCATGATTAATTAGAAAAGGGAACTCATAAAGCTGGGGTGGGGAGAGTGTCTCTTGCTCTGAAAGGTGTTATGGCTTCTAATATTTCCTGAATTGGGAGGCCTTAAGAAGGATTTGAATTTCATTCCAAATAACTGCATTTAGATGTTCTGTGGAGCAACTCATTCCAGTGTGAACTATATGAAATAGGAAAAAAAAAGTACAAATTCCTTGAAAATCAGGTTGGCTAGAATTCATAAATAATTGTCTTTGTTGACTTCCCTAAACATCTTCTCATACGCTTGAATAACTCACTCGATTTTTGGTGTGTTTTTTATCCTGTGTGGTAATAAGGATAAATTTTGACTCATAGGTCAAATGACTGAACTATGCCAATAGCCACAGAAACACTTAGCAAATAGTTCCTTTTACTTGACCACCTGACATCACCAGATGCCACGGCGAGCTTAGAAGAAATCCCCATCCATTGTGTGGGATTCTCAGTCCTGCTCTGCTTTGCCAATACCTCCAGAGGTAAGTACACAACATCCTCCCTCTTAGATTTCAACTGGCTCAGACTTTTATGTTTGCACAGTACAGCATTCACACACTAGGCAGCAATTCACCTTCCAGGTCACTGGCAGTCAATGGCAGAAAGACATTCAGGCACACTAGGTATTCCAGAAGTTATTTAACGCTGTACTACGCTGAGTGCCAAGCAGGAACTCTTTTGGGCTAGTAGGCCTAAATTACAGATGCTGCTTTTGAAGAGTTTGCCCATTCTCCACTTTTTCCTCGCTTCCTTCTTAATCTGCTCAAAGTCTGAGCAGAAGAGAAAAAGCTAAGTATATCTAACTGTATGCACCAGGGTCACATTGATTACAAAGCTTAAGTCAAGAAAGGGCATTGAAATATTTTTTTAGTAGATTTTTCATGGAAACAAGGGTAAGCACAGAATATCACTTCAGGGGGAAAAAACTACTTTTTTAATGTCACGCATGCCTATTAAACAATGAGACTAGTTACTATTTTATAAGAGTGTAATGACTTATTCTGCAGGCCTGGGAAAACGCAGTATAAGCTTTTTAACTAATCTCCTGCTTTGCAGTGCACAATTTTCTAGCTGAGAATGCTACTGTATATAGGTGCATATTTTAACTTCCATGCATGAAAGTTTTTGCTAAAGCAAATAACTATTATGTTCCAGTTAGAGAAATGCAGACAGAAAACAAATAATATGATTGCCCAGGGACAATGTCCTACAACTCTGACAGCACTTTCTCCCTCAGTTGATTTCATGAGGAACAGCAACAAGCTGCAACCAAAACAGAACAGGGAGAAGTGCAGCTTATCTGCTTATGTGTGCCTAGTGTAGGAATAAGTAAACAATGTACTCTCATGTTGAATTATTCTCTTGTGAGAGCATGGGACAAGACACCCATCAGCAAAGATATGAAAATATTTGGGACGTTTGCAATATCAGCTATTGTTTATTAAGGGCAACCACTCACTTATTTTCCTAGCTTTACAAAAGATTCCTCAACACAGTTTCATTTATGTGTAAGGTTTTTGCGAGGGCCAATCCACAATCAAACACAAAGTTCCTAAGCATTTCAAGATCAATCCTTACACTGCACAACTGAAGCAGGATGCATGCTTCTACAATCACATCAGCAGAATATAAAGCATTGTGAAAGGCAACAATAGTCTGCATTGAACATGGGTGGGAGTAGGAAAGACAACACACAAGAGGACTCTGAAGAAGGTGTCAGAAGACCCATCTGCACGTATGTGGCTGATTTACTAAAAAGCTCATCCAGCTATAGATACACAAATGTCTCTGAAGTCTTATTAGCAGCACACAGCATATGCAGTAAATAAAGTTAGTTTCAGGTCATAAAAAATATAAAGGGCTTCCAATTCTACTTGTATAAAAGACAATTACACTTAAACAAAGGAATAGCTCTCTAAATCCCCAAGGGCCCTCTAATACCACTGATACGAATAAGGAGCTGAAGCAAAGGAAATTAACTACTTCTACAGGCACTAAAATATGGATTTAGCTATCATGTGATAGATCCCAAAGTTTAAAGCTTTGGCTTTTATTTTTTAGGCTGTCTTAAAAGCAATACACTCCCATTTAGCTAGAATATTAAACAATGAGCTTCTACAAGGAAAAGATCCACTAATCAAAAAATGTCTCCTGCCTTTGCATCACCTCTAAATAGTTCAAATGAATCAATGACATCTATTGAGTATCACTAGTTAAAAAGACATCAAAGACAACTAGCAAGGATTGATCTCTCTAGGAAATTTGCAATTAGAGTTTGAGTGGAGTGTAAACACAGAGATCGGTTTCTGGCAGCAGGGAAGCACTGTTGACTTTCTTTAATACTCACAGATATATTTTCTTCTCTATTAAGAAGAAAAATTAAGCCTCTTAAGAAAGCTTCACTTATCTTGTACTCAAGAAGAAAATATCTAAGTATTCTAAGATAAATTTTAGATTTTGAGAATTCCACGTTTTACAATACAAATGCAGATTTATATATCAATCTTTCTTTCAGTAAAAACAATTTCCTCTGATACAAATTAGTGAAATATAGATAAACAGCAAGGAGAACCTAAACAGGCAAAGGTTAGCTAGAAAACATTTTAGGGGCTCTGGTGTTTCAAGATGTTGTAGGATAGTTTATGGGTAAAGACTGGATGAAAAATTCTGATGATACTAGGCTGCCCAGACATGTGGAAAAAAAAAAAAAAACAAAAAACAACCAAAAAACCTAAGGTGTAGTATCATATCACAGACACAGTGGGTTCATTTAAACGCACTACTGAATTGGATGAAACAATGACATGAACCCAAAAAAGTGAGCAATAACTTTTTTCCCTTCCCATAGCAAAGAGTCACACCAAACAGAATCATAGAATTGTTTAGGTTGGAAAACACCTTTAAGATTGTTAAGTCTAACCCTTAACGAACACTGCCAACTCCACCACTAAACCATGTCCCTAGGCAACACACCTACATGTCTTTTAAATACCTTCAGGGAGGGAGACTCAACCACATCCCTGGGCAGCCTGTTCCAACAATTAACAGCCCTTTCAGTGTAAAAAATTTTCCTAATATCCAATCTAAACTTCCTCTGGAGGAACTTGAGGCATTTCCTCTTTTCCAAAGTAACAAGTGATAGGACAAGAGACCAACATCAACCTCAATACAACCTCCCTTCAAGTAGCTGTAGAGTGTGATAAGATCACCCCTCAGTCTCCTTCTCGTCAGACTAAACAACTCCAGTTCCCTCAGTCACTCCTTATAAGACTTGTGTTCTAGACCCTTCAACAGCTTTGTTGCCCTCCTTTGGACACTCAAATACATAAATATAAATCATGTAAATATAAAAAATACATAAAATACACTAAGAAATAAGAAATAGTTTGAGGAATCAATACCTCTACTCAGCTCCAAAGAGCCATTTTAACTGGGCCAGATGAAGACCCTGCATCAGTCTTTATTTTAGATCTTTAACATGTCCTTCACCCACAAACCAAGATGGTATTTAAGTGTGTTCATGTAATTAACAGTACAAGAAAAAAAACTGACACACTAGTGTTGAAAAGCAAGTAATATGTGAAGAAAATAACACAAAGAATTTTAAGCACTACATGTAAAGCAAGGGTATAGGTCTTCATGTAGAGTACTATCTTTCTTTAAGGCAGTTGTTCTGTAGAAAAGTAGAGCCAAGGTTAAAAGACCTTGCTTAACAGTAAAAAATGGTGTTTAGTAGCATAATAGCATTTGCATACAATGAGTGACTACCAAATGTTTAGAAGATGAATGTTTACCAAACAAGTAATTAGAAGGAAGCAGTTAGAGGAAAGCTCAGTGCCATGTAATGTCCTCTCTCAAGGTTAAGAAAACAAAAGTTTAGAAGACAAGGGAGGCAGAGGAGAAAAGTTGTTACAATTACAGAATCAGTGAAACTATTCCTTTTTCCAGGTAATGAAAACAAACAAACAAAAAAACCTATAATGAAGACTATTTTACATTGAGACATGGGAATAATTAATGAGCTGTTTGAATAACTTATCATAAACTGATCTGAATAAGCACTACTCATTCCAATATCAATAATAAGCCACTTAGATTAAAATGGGGAAAAATGTAATTTCCTTGTATAAAAGGGTGTAGGTTCCTCAAAAGCAAACATAAAGTGTAATTTGTTGCAAGAGGACGCAGAAGTTCATCTGGGCTTAGATCCCCTACTGACAGCACAGCAAAACAGGGAGGCTAGACTTCAGGGACCAAAACCAATCTAAGATTTAAGTCACAGTAGAGCAGAGTACACCTCTGAACACTAGAAGCCCAGTAAATTGTGCATACTGAGGTACCTGGAAACCTGCTGAAAGGCAATACAGAACAAAATTAATTTCACTTCAAGGGACAGCTTTTTTTCACTGATTTGATGCTTCCCTTGGTTTTAGCATTATACAATTCAGGTAATCTAGAATCATAGAATAGTTTGGGTTGGAAGGGACCTTAAAGTTCATCCAGTTGCAATCCCCCTGTCATGGGGATAAGTCTAGATAAGTCTGCCCAAGGCCCCATCCAACCTGGCCTTGAACACTTCCAGGGATGGGGCAGCCACAACTTCCCTGGGCAACCTGGACCTCACCACTCTCATCATGAAGAAGTTCTTCCTTATGTCTAGCCTAAATCTGCCCCTTTCTGGTTTATAGCCATTGCCCCTTGTCCTATCACTACGAGCCTTTGTAAACAGTCCCTCTCCACCCTTCAGATACTGAAAGGTTGCTATAAGGTCTCCTTGGAGCGTTCCCCTCTCCAGGCTGAGAATCTTTGTAGCCCTCCTCTGAACCCGATCCAACAGTTCCATATCCTTCTTATGTTGAGGATTCCAGAACTGGATGCAACACTCCAGATTATTCATCACTTGTGAGACCTAAAGGGGCACAATCACCTCACTCACCCTGCTGGCCACGCTTCTTTTGATGCGGCCCAGGATACTGTCGGCTTTCTAGGCTGCAAGCGCTCGTGGCCGGCTCATGTTGAGCTTCTCGTCAATCAGCACCCTTGACTAGTCCAACTTCCGGCTCCAGGCAGAGTCACTTCTGAAAATCGGTCAATATATGCTGTTTCTCGCGTGTCTCTGCATCAGTCAGGCTGCCTTTGACTGCAACTTGCTGGATTGTTCGGCGCCCGCAGCCGCTCGGGGCCGGGCCCGTCCGGGCTGCTGCCCGCGGCCGCGAGTCAGGACCCCGGTCAGCTCCGGGCTGCTGCCCGCGGCCGCGGGTCAGGACCCTGGTCAGCGCCGCGGTTGGGAATCCACTGGAGCGGCCCGACTGCCAGCCCTTGCGTCCGGTTTTCACTTGAAGAATTATAGTAATAACGGACTGTGTCCCTCTGTGAGACATCCCTTCATACTTTTTTTATCACACCTTGATAATCTAGTGGCTCAAATCAAATTCAATCTCTATATTCTTGCTAGTCCATTTTCGGCATGTTGTTCACATCACTTACGTTTCTACTCTCCTTTCTGTTTGGTCCGAAAAGAACACCTTAGAGGTATAATTACATTCGTTGAGTGAAGAGGTCCAGAAAATGATGTGCTGTTCCCTATCAGAGGTTGAAATTTGGAAACACTCCAGAAGTTTTAATAAGCTGCAGCTCTCTTCTGCCAGCTGAACAAAGATCAGAGCAGTCACTAGTCACCAAGACATATTCTTTTCTTAAAAAAAAAAAATCCAAACACATATTGTCAAATTCAATTAATAGTTTTTCAGCTTACTATTAGACTAAAACTAACTTTACTTTGCCCTAAAGGTTATTCTAAAACCAAAAGCACTTCCAGGGTAAACTAATGAACGTCAAGATGACTCATTCAGCAGAAGGTTGTAAACCTATCAAGAATGCACTAGATTGATTACTAGATGAGTACACAACACTACAGACCAGCAATCTTCCCAAGATCAGAAGAGCTTTCCCCCCACTTAAGTTTATGTGGCGTGCTTCAAATGCTAGGCTGCAGAGAGAAGTTTCCGAAAAGTAAACATTTGAGCGTTGTGATTTGCATAAGGACAGCAGCAGAAAAGCAAAGCATTTGGAATTTACCAGTGAAGAACATCTGGGTCCCAATAAGGATGGGAGTTCATTAGCCTCATACTGAACCTAGTCTCAGTACTTGCTAGTATGTAAAACTATAATTCAAACATGACAGATGACCATAGGTTCCATACAGGATTTTTAAACACGCATCCTTGCCAGGTTTGTTTCTCTGTATAAGAAAACCACTCTACTCTGCCTCTTATACTCAATGTCCTGTTTTAGTTTTCACCCTTTTACAAAGACAGAATTCTTACGAGAACTGCCATGATCTTCCATCCTTTGAAAACAGACTTATCTGATTTTGATACTCCCCAAACTCAATCTTCCGACTTTTCCTTTACCTTTCTTTATTCACATAAAGGAGCTCATGGAAAGACAGTACAGTCTGATTCTTGGCTTTTGATAAGACATGCAACTGTCCTCTAGTTTCATCTTCCCACAGTATCCATAAGTTTATTTTTAGAGTTCTCTCAGACAGTCAATTAAACAGAGATATTCAAGTGGTGTTGCTATCCACTCACATCTTCATATCCTTTAAAGGGCAGACATAGGAAAAAAAGAAGATTGTAAAATGACATTGTGAATGTTGTACATTATATTCCTTCTCAATTGTATTCAGCTAAAAATGTCACACTTTAAATAAAGAAGATGCTTTTACCCCCGGGGATTAAATCTCTCAAAATATGACCTGTGATTAGCAAAAGAGACTAGGTTCTTTTACCTTTTTGTATTTTTACCATCACTAGTAAAGAATCTGTACAGAGTAAAAGCACAAGTGTACCACTTAGATTTTCCTCTTCTGTGCTGGTGTCTGTCCTGACAACGCCATTCATAATAACTGGAAACAAAAAGGCTATTAGACCCTTCTGCTGTAACAAGCAAGTTAACAACAACATTGTACTTTTTTGCGGTACCTAAAGGTGTAATGACTTCAGAACATGCAAAGAACAAGCAGATTAAAGAGATTATTTTCATGCCTCTCAACATATATCTGTACTCCTTTTGCTTGGAACAAATGTGACTTGGATAGCCATGACCTATTCTCGATCTTTAGTAAGACATGGCACATTTTGGTATTTATCTTCATTTTTTCTGCCACCAACACAGTTAAGTTGGCCTAGTATACGCAAAATATCTGTAACATTAACTATCTGGTACACTTCCAATGCATATAGTCAAAAACTATGGTTTATTTAACTGTTCCAGGAGTCCGTTGCATACCCACTTGCAAAAGGCAGTTATTAGCCAAAACCACAAGAGGTCAACACAGAAGAGGACTTGGGCACAGAGGCCAGGGCATACATGTTGGCACTATCATCCTGCAACTACATATGGAATGATAGTTGTAATAGACATAATGAGGCCCATGGGACAGAACTGAAAGCCATGTTTCTACCCACCTCATGCTGTCACAAGAGAAGAGCGTTTTCTGAGAAGTGGCTTTACCAAAGACAAATTGCACTCGTCAGGGGGGCAAGAGGCTAAGAGCAAGCAAAAGAGGAGGTGAAGAGAAAGGGTCTTCTGCTGTCTTCTGTCAAAAGCATTGCTGGTATCACCAAACCTCACCTATCTTGCCAGTTATGCTTGCCTCCCAGATTAATAACACTAGTTTGGCATGAAACAAGATCAGTTGGGCTGCTACCTTTGTTAAAGACTAAAGTAGAGATAACCTGGATACCCATAATAATCAAAGGTCTCTTGTGAGGGCTATGGCAAAAACCTCAGAAAGGTAATGGTCCTTGAGCTGGAGTGAAAGACCTGCAGGCTTTGAGGACAGAAAAGTCAGCCTGAGAATAAAGATAATGGTCCAACACAAGATTAGAAGTCCCTTGGTCCCTTGGCTGTCTAGCAGAACAACAGCACTACATAACACTGCCTAGAAGGTCTGATAATAGGGATCAGTCTTAGTGTATAGAAGTTCACATAGGTAGTAACTTCTTTTCTTTCCTTTCAAAATCAATGGTTTATTTCAGTTAAATCCCAAAATGAAACCTTACTAAAACTACTGAGTTTAATTAGGTTTTGCATTAAAATCTTGGAAGCCTGTGCGAATCATAATCTTTCACAAATTAAAACAGGATTCAGCTGAAAAGTTTATGGATATTAATGAATCAACAGTCTGCATGTTTTGTTAAAAATGAAGTCTAGTTGCAAAGCTTCCATTTAAACAGTGAGAATTTCAGCAAGGTTTCATTAAGCCCGAAGAGGATACTTGTAGATACAACTGTCTGGTAGATACTGCACTCAAAATGTTACAGTAAAATGAAGAGGAGGTTGTTTTATAACACCATGCTAAAGATAAATTAGCAATGATTCTACATTAAAATTCAGAATGGGCAAGTCTTTCACATCAAATTTGCCAAAGTTATGGGTCACAGGCTACGATATTTTGTTTAAATCACTTCTCCCACTCCTACTTAAAATTCAGACATCCAAATTCACTACATTAAAGAAATGTTACAGCTCCATTCAACTTTCAGTAATTGATACAGAACAGGAGTCTATACAGAGCTATGAGCTTGCTCCATACCCAGAGATCTTACCTCCCAGCAGAATAAGAACAAAATCCATATGCTTCAGTGCAGGAGTTGCACTCTGTCAGGTCCTCCAGGGGCTGAGATGAAACACTTTCCTCAGACCTCTCAATGCTCAGATATTATAAATGAAACTCATATTCCAACACTACATTTCCCCACTACAATGCCAGTACCCAAGTTAGTAATTTTCTCCTGCTTTAGGAGTTTTTATCCCAAGTGCCCTTGCCTGATAAGCACACAGGTTATTAAAGAGACAAAGAAGATGCACTGTGACTCCTACCACCATCTCGTGCTCAGAAAATCTCCATGAAAACCATTCCACGTGAAGTTACAGCCTCATCTCCCAGAAATGTCTCACAAATATCACACATAGTCATATCCACTACCTTATGGTAGTTAACTTCTCCACAAGTGCCCCGTTGCCTCTTGCCCCTGAGAAGCCCATAGAATAGCTGAAAAAGGTGAAGAGATACCCTTTCCAAAGACCACTACATACAAGATTTCAGGCACTCAGCACTCAGCAATTATCCTTTTTTCTCTGCTGCCATGCACAAGAAAGTATTCCAAAATGAATACACACATGCAGGCAGGCAGAGAGGTTTTAGCAGAGCCCTGTAGATCTGATTAATATGAAGGACAGACCTCTAATGCAAAAGCTCACACTTTATCCAGATAAAAAAGTCTGTAATTCCTAATCAGAACCACATGTACATATATAGAGTTTTTAACAGAGATTTCATTGATAGTGAAATAAATATTGCCAGTTACTTCCAAAGTGCCAAATGATTTAATTTTATATTCACATACCTATAAAGCAAGAGTGATAACAAAAATGCAATTATAGATCGTAATGGCTGCAAATAAGCAGTAAATAGTGGAAATTATTATAAATTATGTCAAAATCAAAACAACAATCTTCAGAAATGAATTTAAAAAATACTGCAATGATTTTGCAATATACATAACAAAAGAGTAAGTTCTCTTTTTTGACCCAACAGATGAGATAGCATTCTATACAGCTGATCAGACAGCCAGATGATCCCAACTTTTATTGTCTTTAAACACTGATGTAATTTATAAATATTCGTACAGACAGAGAAGTGCTTTAAAGAACCTAAAGCACAAAAGTAAATAAGTTCAGTAATTTAACAGACCAAGAAGCCATGGGGATAGAAATAAAAATATTTTCTCCATAAAACCTAAGCTTTTCTACAGTGAATTTTAAATTTACAGTAACAGCTAGCATTTCTTGGTATTCTGATAACAATCAGGATGTGTGTTATATCTCTTTTTTGTTTTAATTGTTCACATGTTACAAAGATTTGGTAAGGTAATATACTTGATTTATCTTGTCTGAATGGTAGACCTAGATAACAAACTTTTTAAAAAATCACTCTTTTAAGCTATAGGGTTGTATTTTGGTATTGCACAGTCTGACAGGCAAAGTCAGCAGTTCTATTCCTGCATTTATAGTTCTGGGGGTGGTGGAAATAAGATACGGAATTTTGGAGGCAACAATGACTTACTGGAACTCACTACTGAGGTACAGCAAATGCTCCTTTATAAAGAGTCTTCTGTATCTGGAAGCAGTAATTGTGTTGTAGCCTGGGAACTGCAGCCTTGTAGCACCAACATGCTGCAGCTGAAGCATTGCTACTGTACTAGACTGAGTAATCACTAGATGCAACCCTACAGCTTGAGTTACTTGGGAGGTCAGGTTGGGTCATAAAGGTTCCCATTGTCTTTAAGCCTGCTGTACTGGATATAACGGCACAGAGCACCTTGCACCTGCAGGTTTCAAAATATCTGAAGAAAGATGCTAAGCACAGCTGTTGGAATAATAATCATCATACATATGCTTGGGATCTGATCTGCAAGCAGCCTTTCTATGGCAGTCCAAGCACAGGCTATGGGGATTCCAAATCCTAGACAACCTATGGGCTGCAATATAGCCTCTAATGTAACTTGTTTATTTTCCATTACTTCCTTCAAATTACAGTTCCTCTTCCTCATTCAAATGAAACTATCGCAAATGATTCCCGACAAGGCCCAAAGGAGTGGGGAAAAATATCAAAGCATAGTGTAAATTCCTCTCAACACAGCACCAAAGTAAAAAATCATTTTTACTCAGCTTATCATTTTTGCAGAGACAGCTTTTTTCTCCCTTGACTAAGTAGCTAGACATCTGTTGAAGGCAAAACACAAAGATGTGGCAATCAAAAGAGAAATTTTAAAGTATATAACCATGGGTTTTAGATTTACTGCTTCTGACAGAAATTTGAAGTGTGCTGCTAGTAAGTGCTAGTTAGGCATATGTTAGTGAAACTGAAAAGACCCTGAAAGCATAATTTCAGAGAAAATGTTTTTTGAAAGAGAACTTCCACGAATTCTGCTGGAAAGGCTACTCATTAAAGCCACACACATACCTGTCACATTTTGGCAAGTTATACTGTGTTCAGCTCCCTTAAAAGTACAACGGTAAATGGGATGTTGATTTTAAAAATGAGCCATACCTAGACTGATAATGATATATATAACTAAATAATTTTATATGGTTTCCAAAAATCTGATCTGTAGAGCATTAAGATAAAATCAAATTCACTGTAAAATGCCATGGGCAAATGACGTCAAAACTTGCTAACTGAGAATGGAATCAGGGTAATGTTTTGTGATCTAAAATGGTCAAATAACACATAGAAACAAAAGGAGAGAACAAAAGAAAGAAATTGAAAATGTGCCTATACTTGGAAATAATGGGTTCAGGAAAGGGCTAGCAAGAGTGTATACTGCATATTCAGACACCTAAGAAAAAAAAATCATGAAAAAATACCGCAATGGCAAAATGGAGAACTTCCCACAGCAGGAAAATTCAGAAAATAAGCATGAGCAACAAGATTCCAGTTACAGAGGAAAAAAAGAAAAGAGAATCATAATTCAGCTGAAGTTAGGTAAACGCCAGCTAATCAAAACTCATGACTGCCTGTGCAGTCCTTCTGCAGAATCATCTTTTTGCCTCATATCACCTGTGATTAGCAAGTACTGTGCCTTTCAGCTTTACGTTGCTTGATGAAATTTAGCAACTAATCAGTTAAATTTCAGAAGTTAAGGCATCAAGCATACAAGCTGAGCACACTGTCCAACAATCTGAAAAGAGAGGAAAAAGCTTTCTCAGGCCTCTGAATCTTCCTAATGTTCTCTTTCACCACTGAGTTATACTGGACAAGACTGGAAGCTTAGTGGCTTAGATCAGGCAAATACAGATGTATGAAAACCTCATGCAAACACTAAGAACCTTCAAGAACCGTGAGTGAATTGTTTTCTTTGGATGTGGCAAACTAAACATATAAGCTATATCACGTATTTTCATTAAACTGGAATTGTGCTGTAGGTTCTGCTAATCACTTTAGCTAACCATTTATTTTTCCAACCTTAAAAGAGAGAAAAACAATAAAATCTATACTGTGGGGTCTGCAGATAAAGAGTAACCTACAAGAGCTAAGCTTATCATTGCAAATTTTGTTTTATCTATGTTCTTATACCTTGAAAGCCACAACAAATCTATCAGAATAACAGGAGAACATTATTACTACAGGGGAAAAAAGACATCTAGACAATCAAGCAATAGGTAAAAGAAAAGCAACTGAATCCCCTGTCTGACATCAATCACAAGCAAATAACTTTACAGTTGAAAAAATGACCATCAAAACCTGTAATTCATTTCTACTTTGAATTTCACTCCAGGTGTGCAAATTACCCCGGTATCAGACTAATGGAGTAGCAGTTACGTAGAAGGGGGTTGTCTCATCTTTATGCAGGATTCAAATCCCCACAGAAGGATAAAGCAAAAAAAGCCAGAAGAGTTACACTTCTGTGAAACAGGTGCTAAATGATATTCATGCTCCTCATCTTTATCACTGCAATGACTCTGTGTCTCTAAGGTCCACAATAAGCTGCATGAACTCCACACAACATGACATCAGCCCAGAAAGCATTAGTGGGGGAGTCAATCGAATTTCTAACTGTGATTAAAAAGCCATTTAGAAAATAGGCACTAATAAAGACTGAAGAATATAAGCAGCTGGTGGGGAGAGCTGGAGACTACCTGGAAGAGATCTCAGAGCCAACATCATGGTGCAGAAAGCAGGATAAAGAACTTAAGCGGCAGACAATGGAGCTGTTGGTAATTGTTCGGTACGGGGTATTTGGCCTGGAACCCAGGAGAAAGACAGGCCAAGTTACTAGGACATTAAGAAGCTTCTCAGGTCTGGGAGTAACTTCCTCTCTGCTGTGTAGCAGGAAAGAAGATAAAGTTCTCCTCTATCAGACAATCATAAAATTATAGAATAGTTTGGGTTGGAAAGGACCTTAACATCCTCAGCAGGGACACCTTCCACTAGATCAGGTTGCTCAAAGCCTTACCCAACCTAGCCTTGAACACCTCCAGGGATGGGCCTTCCACAACTTCTTTGGGTAACTTGTTTCAACGCCTCACCACCTTCACAGTGAACAATATCTTCCCTATATCTAATCTAAATATCCCCTCTTTAAGCTTAAAACCATTACCCCTCATTCTACCCCTGCACTCCTTGATAAAAAGCCCCTCCTCAGCTTTCCTGCAGGCCCCCTCTAAGTACTAGAAGGCTGCTATAAGGTCTCCCCAGAGCCTTCTCTTCTCCAGGCTAAACAAGTCTATCTGTCTCAGCCCATCCTTATATGGGAGGTGCTCCAACCCTCTGATCATCTTCGTGGGCCTCTTCTGGAATCACTTTAACAGATCCATGTCTTTCCTGTGCTGAAGACTCCAGAACTAAACACAGAACTCCAGGAGAGGTCTCATGAGAGCAGAGTAGAGGAGGAGAATCCCGTCCCTCTACCTGCTGGTCATGCCTCTTTTGATGTAGCCCAGGATATGATTGGCTTTCGGGGCTGCAAGCACACAATGCCAGCTCATGTTGAGTTTCTCATCCATCAAGTCCTTCTCTTCAGGGCTACTCTCAATCCATTCTCTGCCCAGCCTGTTATTGTGCTCGGGATTGTTCTGACCCAGGTGTAGGACCTTGCACTTGGTCCTGTTGAACTTCCTGAGGTTAGCACAGACCCACCTCTCAAGCCTGTCAAGATACCTCTGGATAGCAACCCTTTCCTCCAGCATGTCAACCACACCACACAGCTTGGTGTTGTTGGCAAACTTGCTGAGATTGCCCTCAATTCTACTGTCCATGCCTATAGTAAAGATGTTAAATAACACCAGTCTCAATACCAAACTCTGTAGAACGCCAATCATCACTGCTTTCCACTTGGACATTGAGCTGTTGACCACATCTCTGAGTGCAAAAATTCAGCCAGTTCTTTATCCACTGAGTGATCCATCCATCAAATACATGTCTCTCCAATTTAGAGACAAGAATGCTGTGCAGGACAGAGTCAAATGCTTTGCACAAGTCCGGGTATAAAATGCCAGTTACCCTTTCCTTTTCCACCAGTGCTGTAGCACCATGTAGAACGCCACCAAATTTGTCAGGCATGATTTACCCATAGTGAAGCCATGTTGGCTGTCACTAGTCACCTCCTTGTTTTCCACATACCTCAGCAGAGTTTCCAGGAGTGTCTGCACCATGATATTGCCAGGCGCAGAGGTGAGACTGACCAGCCTGTAGTTCCCCAGGTCTGTTTCTTTCCTTTTTTAAAATGGGAGTTATGTTTCCCCTTTTCCAGTCAGTGGGAACTTGACTGCACTACCACAACTTCTCAAATGTGATGGATAGTGGCTTAGCAACTCCATCTGCCAGTTCTCTCAGGACCTGTGGATGGATCCCATCAGGTCCAATGGATTTGCACACTGAATGGGACACTGATCCAAAGAGACACTGTAGACAGCAGATGTTTTGACAAGAGCCAACATAAAAGTACAATGGAATGAGTGAGCTCTGAAAAATACTGAATTAGTCTTAACACAAAACATCTGCAGTATAGCACACAGACTACTTCAACTTACTTTTATATTACCACTGTTTCTGCTGCTATCAGACAAAAAGTCTATTTACTGTGGCTATACACTTTTTCCCCTCATGTTCAAATACCAGCTTGAACTTTAGCTTAGGTATGAAAAGATGGTCTCGCAACTGACAAGCTAGAGTTTTGCTCTTACTTAGAGAGACAGTGCCTATTATGAGAACATGTAATTTCTGAAATCAAGATCTCTGTTAGGTCTCTTAGTAAACTGGGTTTGATTTTGATCTGCCTTGTACATTGTCAGCTCCATGGAGAAACAAGAGTAACAGAGTTACATAAAATTTTAGCACTTGACAAATGTAGGATAAGAACCCTATTAAGTCGGCAATGCTAGTTAGGAGTAAGGCAACATATAATCCAACTTGCCTCTCTGTAGTGAGTGTGCTCTGAAAAAAATGACAGGAATGAAAAGTTGCTTTTGTCAGCAGAAAGATAAACCTTGTGGATATGAAGGAGAAGGCTCTGCTGAGTAAAAAGGTGCCATTTTTACAAGCTCACACTTCTGTATATAGAATATAGATAGAGCTACACTCATGGAGAGACTCTTACACTTAATCTCCTTCATTCCAGCTCCCCTCAGTGCTTTCCTGGAACCACCAAACCTGAGTCAGTAACAGTCACTACATTAAGGCCCCTGCCAGGTCAAGTTGGCCTTTCAGGTTATCTTACCCTACACAAATATCCTCAGCTAAAGCTGGCCAAGAGAATAAAGTACAAAGTTTTATAAAGCACAGACCCAGCAGTACCCACAAGCAACAGAAAGAAAAGAGGAAGGACAACAGGTATATAGTTATTAACATGCATTTTACAAACCAATTCAGTGTGAAAATAAAGTTCACATGGCTAACAAGAGTAATATTGGATGGAGGTAATTGGCATAGCAAGCTTGGAAAAACAGAAAGGAGGACTCAAAGCTTATATTTAAAAGAATAAAAGCAGAGATTTTTCTCTTTCATACCTGATTACTGTGAATGAGGAGTTCTACAGCTGTGCTCCTTGTAGGATGAAAATGTTAGCAATGAAGCTAGCAGGAAGAATCTAATTTACATTGGAGTAGAACCACCCTGAACATTTTCTAACTTTGCCTCTATGTTTTTCATCTCTGATGAAAGAAGATCCTTTGAAATCACAAAAATAAAGTTTCTGATCTTTACTGGCAAAGTTATTTATTTTGTAGGCTTCATACAACAGCAGGTTTCAAAGAAGCAGTCAGCCTTACGAGTGCCCAGTGGGACCAGATATCAATCTTTAAAGAGGAACCACATTGCTAATTATCACTATATAGGTTTTCTCTGCAACCTCCTCATCTCTCAGACAGTCTGTTCTCGAGTAACCAGATATTACATTTGAATATTTGGAAATTCCAAAATACAGGGACTATTTGGGCATCCAGATGACAATTTGGGGTTGATCCATACCTGCAGAGGACAGTATCTGACACTGTCTCAAGAAAAAAAGCTGCAGAAAATAACATTTTTACTATTGCATCAGGAAACCAGGACATTAGTGATTTCTCTTCTTTCATTGGGTCACATGACAGAGATGTCTGTACCACTTAAAAACTAAATGAAAAATAAAAGCCAACAAAATTATGTATGACTCTACTTTAATATGGTGATGTTGACTATTGTGGCATACTATTGCATGCCACATCATCATACACAGACTCAGACAGGCATACAGAAAAGGGGGTTTGCTCTGCAAAAGTAAAGGTCTTAAAGTCTAAGATCAGCTCTTTGGGAGAGATAGAGAAGTAGAAAAGCGTGCAAAGGTTCTGCAAGACTTGCACACAGTCTGCTTGCAAGGACTCAGCAAAGCATGAGTCAGGGATGATACCTTGCTTTCTGGCATGAGCAAAAGAAAGGATGTTGTCAGTTGCGATGGAGGCAAGGAATAGCAGTGACAAAATGCTCTATTTTTATCTTGCCTGAATGGCTGTTCCAAATTTTTCTTGCCTTTTCACTCACGGTCTGTCTTAAGGAGTAATAAGTATTTTTCAGTTAGACTTGATGAAGAAGACAACTTGTTCTCTACATGAAAACAAAGGCTAATAAAGGCTGAGAAATGGGGAGAAAAAGCCATTCTTTGTTACCGATAAAGAAGCCACAAAACCAAATTAACAAGTCCCTAGCAGAACGGTACTTGGCAAGAGGTTACTGTTGGATAAATTCCGGTGATGGTGAAGTCAGTTGGAACATTGCTATTGACTTCAGTGCAACCAGGCTTTCACTTGACCTATTTTGCAACATAGCTTGTTACTCATTTCCTCACCATAGTTCTTCTGGTGCTTAATAATCCAGCACCCACATTTCCCTGCTTTATTGACCGCCTTGAAAAGATGAACACAACTGCCACGCCAACGACAACCACAGCCATGCTAGGACGCGGAGGTGCCAGCCCAGGGTACCACTTGGAGGACAGACCCTCAACTAAGGAACTGGAACTGCAAAAAGTCTGCCAAGACCAGAGCTAGGAAAGTAGTCCTGGTGAGCTTAAATGAGGTAGCCCCACTTTTCAAAAGCCTTGCTTAGCTCCACAGGGTAGAGAAAGTTTCTGTCTGTTGCCCAGAATATCACAGGGGTCTAGGCGTCTTCCAATTTTTTGGTTGTGGTTCAGCATTTATACCTATTTATTTTAGAGGAAAAAAGGGGTTTGCAGTATTTCTTCCCTACATACTTCTCATGCAGAAACCCTCATTTTAATTGTCTCCAGAGATTCTAGGCATAGATTTAGCTGTGCAGTAACACCATACATTGAATTTGAATGACTGTAAAGTGCTTAAGGGAATTGTTATAAAGAGCATCATACTCATACCAAGGATTATTTATCTTTGGCTTTCTCATTTCTTCTGACACAATAGTGGATTCCAGAATAGATCCATGTAGCCTTTGCATTTATTGTCGCCTTTCACCTAAATCGTCTCCTATTGAGGCAAGACCCATTACTTAAATTTGCAGCATCGCTCCTGAATAACAAGCTACACTGTGCACATGCCAAGTTCTCCTGCAAGGAAAGGAAAGTGAGACAAGCCAGCGGGGTTTAGACTTAGGAAAAGGCTGGAGATGGTCTGGGTGGAGGAACATCTATTAATGAATTTGTCTAGAAATAGGTTAGGCAGTCTGAAAAACAGAACATACTGCAAATTTCCATTCCACATTCTTGTCATGTTCATAACCTCATTAGAAATCATCAGTAGAGAGAAAGGATTGCTTGGTATTATTTCATACCCTGCAGGCAGGTCTAATTCAGCTTGTTTCTGTACACTGAGAAATAAAGAGGTACAATAGTAGCTCCATGTAATCTTCACCATGCCCTCTGGAGAGGGGGCTCACTGCTGGCAGCTGACTGCCTATCTCCAGCTACATAAATTACTTTCAGTTTACTGAGGCAGAGACATGGACGAGATTAGCTGAAGCAGACTGTCAGAGCTGTGATTGCAGCACACAGAGAACTTACTCCAGAATGGAAAAGATACCTGAGCTCCATTCCCTGTTCAGTCCTCGGTGCATGTTACTGGGGAGAAAAGGTCAGCATGTACGTTGGGACACTAGGTTTGCCTCAGTAGTAGCAACATCCAGTGATCTCCTGGCTACAGGAACAATCAGCAACATTAAATACAAGCTTGATCAAGCAGAAAGGTGCCACCAAGATCTGCTTTTGGAGGATATGGTATTGATTAGGAGAATGATCGAGGGCTCTGGGGCACAGGTAATATTTAACTCCATCCCAATACTAAGGAATCAGGAGCATGAAATGAGGAATAAGAAACTGGTTAATGAATGGCTTAGGGACTGGTGTGAGAAGAGGGGCTTTGGGTTCTTTAATCATGGGGAGGCCCACCCACCCCCAGGCTTTCTTACTAGGGATGGGACACGCCTGTCTCCTAGGGGGACAAAAGCCCTCACCAAAAACCTAGTTAAGTTCATAAATCGAGCTTTAAACTAGATGTGAGGGGGGAGGGGATGGAGGCCAGGCAGGATGGGACTGAGACTGGAGGTGAGACTTCAGAGGCAAAGGGGTGGTGTGCTGGTGATGCCTGCCAGTATATCACCACTAAGGAAGAGGGGGTGAGTGCAGCTGGGGATGGTAGGCAGCAAACTGGCACTGTGGCCTTAGTTAAGTCAAGGACCGCTCAGTTGGGGAGGAGCCCTATTACGAAGGCTGTAGCTACGCCTGCCCAGCTGAAGTGCATTTACACCAATGTACACAGCACTGGAAATAAGAAGGAGGAGCTGGAAGCTGTGGTAGGGCAAGGAGACTACGATGTCACTGCCATTGCGGAGACATGGTGGGATGACTCGTACAACTGGAGCGTACCCATGGTGGGGTACAAACTCTTCAGGAAGGACAGGAAGGGCAGAAGAGGAGGCGGGGTAGCCCTCTATGTTAGAGAGGGCTTTGATACCCTCGAACTGGACTATGGTCAGGATGGGACTGAGTGCCTGTGGGGGAAAATTAGAGGAGCCCACGGGCAGGCAGGTATTGTGATGGGAGTCTGCTACAGACCACCCAGCCAAGAAGAAGCAGCTGATGAGCTCTTCTACAAACAACTGAGTGTAGTCTCAAAATCGCTACCTCTAGTCTTTCTGGGAGACTTCAATTTCCCAGATATAGGCTGGGAGTATAATACAGCAGAAAGGAAGCAGTCCCGGAGGTTCCTGGAGTGTCTGGAAGACAACTTCCTCACACAGCTGGTGAGTGAACCGACAAGGGATGGTGCCTTCCTGGACCTGCTGTTTGTGAACAGAGAAGGACTGGTGGGGGATGTGAAGGTTGGAGGACGCTTGGGGCAAAGCAATCATGAGATGATAGAGTTCTCGGTGCAGGGTGTGATGAAGAAGGTGGAGGTTAGCAGAAAAGTCGCCCTCAACTTTCAGAGAGCAGACTTTGGGCTGTTCAGAAGGCTGGTCAGAAAAATCCCATGGGAGGCACTTCTTGAAGGCAAAGGTGTCCATGAGGGCTGGGCGCTATTCAAGAAGGAACTCCTAGCAGCTCAGGAGAAAGCCGTCCCCAAGTTCCGGAAAAGTAGCCGGCCGGGTAAGAAACCAGCATGGTTGAGTAGGGAGGTCCTAAGAGACATCAATAGGAAGAGGAGGGTCTACGACCTCTGGAGGAAGGGGCAGGCATCCTGGGTGGACTATAGGGAGGAAGTGAGAACGTGCAGGGAAAAAGTCAGGAGGGCTAAGGCCCAACTAGAAATGCGATTGGCCAAGACTGTGAAAGACAACAAAAAGTCTTTCTACAAATACGTCAACAGCAAAAGGAGGGCTAGGGAGAATCTCCAGTCCCTAGTAGATGCAGAGGGAACAACAGTAACAGGGGATGAAGACAAGGCTGAAGTGCTCAATGCCTACTTTGCCTCAGTCTTTAACAGTAAGGAAAATTGTTCCCTCTGTGCACAACCCCAAGGGTTGGATGAGAAGTATGAGATTCCCAAGGTCCAAGAGGAGGTGGTTAGAGACTTGCTTGCCCAGCTAGATGTCCACAAGTCTATGGGGTCGGATGGAGTCCACCCAAGAGTTTTGAGGGAACTGGCGGATGTGCTGGCCAAACCCCTTTCCATCATCTTCCAACAGTCCTGGCTGACTGGGGAGGTTCCGCTGGACTGGAGGCTGGCTGATGTCGTGCCCATCTACAAGAAGGCTTGCAGGGAGGATCCAGGGAACTACAGGCCTGTCAGTCTGACCTCGGTACCGGGGAAAGTCATGGAGTGGGTGATCTTGAGTGCGATCATGAAGCACTTGCAAGAGAACCAGGTGATCAGGCCCAGTCAACACGGGTTCATGAAAGGCAGGTCTTGCCAGACTAATCTGATAACCTTCTATGATCGAGTAACTACACTCTTGGACGAGGGAAAGGCTGTGGATGTGGTCTTCCTAGACCTTAGTAAAGCCTTTGATACAGTTTCTCACAGCATTCTGCTATGGAAACTGTCGGCCTCTGGCCTGGACAGGCGCACACTCTCCTGGGTGAAAAACTGTTTGAATGACCGGGCCCAGAGGGTGGTGGGAAATGGAGTTAAATCCAGCTGGAGGCCAGTGACAAGTGGGGTTCCCCAGGGCTCAGTGCTGGGTCCAGTCCTGTTTAATGTCTTTATCAACGACCTGGATGAAGGCATCGAGTGCTCCCTTAGCAAGTTTGCAGATGACACCAAGCTGGGTGGAAGTGTCGATCTGCTGGAGGGTCGGGAGGCTCTGCAAAGGGATCTGAACAGGCTGGACTGCTGGGCTGAGACCAACGGCATGAGGTTTAACAAGGCCAAATGCCGGGTCCTGCACTTGGGGCACAACAACCCTAAGCAGAGCTACAGACTAGGAGAAGCCTGGCTGGAAAGCTGCATGGAGGAGAAGGACCTGGGGGTGTTGGTTGACAGCCGACTGAACATGAGCCAGCAGTGTGCCCAGGTGGCCAAGAAGGCCAATGGCATCTTGGCCTGTAGCAGAAACGGTGTGACCAGCAGCTCCAGGGAGGTTATTCCCCCCCTGTACTCGGCACTGGTGAGACTGCACCTCGAGTACTGTGTTCAGTTCTGGGCCCCTCACCACAAGAGGCATATTGAGGCTCTAGAGCGAGTCCAGAGAAGAGCAAAGAAGCTGGTGAAGGGGCTGGAGAACAAATCTTATGAGGAGCGACTGAGAGAGCTGGGGTTGTTCAGCCTGGAGAAGAGGAGGCTGAAGGGAGACCTTATTACTCTCTACAACTACCTGAAGGGAGGTTGTGGAGAGGAGGGAGCTGGCCTCTTCTCCCAAGTGACAGGGGACAGGACGAGAGGGAATGGCCTCAAGCTCCGCCAGGGGAGATTTAGGTTTGAGATAAGGAAAAAATTCTTCACGGAGAGGGTGGTTAGGCATTGGAACAGTATGCCCAGGGAGGTGGTTGACTCACCTCCCTGGAGGTGTTTAAGGCACAGGTTGATGAGGTACTTAGGGGCATGGTTTAGGGATTGGTGGGAATGGTTGGAATCGACGATCCGGTGGGTCTCTTCCAACCTGGTTATTCTGTGATTCTGTGATTAAATCATAGCCAAGGGGGAATTTTAAGTTAGACATTCAGGAATACATCCTACACTTAAGGAGAGCAAAGCACTGGAACGGACTACCTAGTAGTCTGTGGATTTCCGTTACTGAAAGCTGTGAAAAACTGTTAGATAGGTATTTGTCAGGTAGAGCCCAGGTAGGGCTGTCTGCTGTGGAGCAGAGGCAAGAGTGCAGTGACTGTTCAGTTCCCCCCCCCAAACAATTACTTTGTACAGGTTTCATTATGATACCATTAGAATGAACTGACAATGCCCGTGTATTTTGGTGCAGCATTGCCTAGTGAATCCCTATGTGACAATGCCAGCATTTTTCCCTTAAAAGTGAAATCATATTCAGTGTTATATACCTGGATTATGTGCTATGATTGAATGTGTTTCTTTGTGCACTCTGTGAGAAGAGAATTGTGTTATAGACTTGTGAGAATAGACTTGGTGTTGCTGATTTTGGTTTGGTGTTATTGAATTGACAGGTTACAACTGAAGCCTTTGTTCTCTTATAACTAGTGCTTCTTGACCAAGTACTGCAAGTGCAGGATGGAGCTAACAAGCACACTCCTGTCACTGCTAATGGCTCCTAGGCATTCCCCAGCAGACATCTGCAGCTAGCTATGACATGTACTTAACTAGATACAACAAAATCTGTGAGATGACACATTAAGATGAGTTACGACGAACCCCTAAGTGAGCTACCTGCCCATGCATACCACCAATGCTTGCAGTAATGTTAGTGTCTATACTATCTTCCTTACAGCACTGACTTGTTTCCTTTGATCTCTGTAGGAAAGCTTCATCACCATGAAGCTTAATAGGTTGTAGACACATTGGTCACACTCCATAAAACCATAAGTAAGAAGATGTTATACACATAAGAAATTGGTCTATCAGCATCACATAGTACACATCTCTATCTGACTGAAGGCCCCATAAGCACAAGACAGCAACTCGCATTTCAGTGTAATGCGCCTGCGCGTAAATTGTTCTATCAATTTAGACCTTGTCTTAAAACAAAACCCTACACCCACACTTTTCAAGCACAAGATATGAGGCATCATGCCCTTCACCTGTTCACACTTAGCCTGATGTGAAACAGCTCTTGGAAGTCAATTGTCTGAATAACAGCATAGGACCCTTGTTCACTTACTACTGTCCTAACTAGTCTTCCTAGTGGAAGAGCTATATGGCTATTCAGATCACAACTTCTACTCCTCCACACTAAGATGGATAACTTACTCTACAAGAAATCTCCTCTGTCTCCTTCCTCATAAAAGCATATTCTCTGAGAAAAATGAAAAGCTAGCCCATCTTTCCCCATGTATATTTTTTGTTCTTCACCTATCACGTAATTCCCATGCCAGAGAATTAAGGTGCTCAAATGCACCTGCATGACTTGAGTTCCTAGAAAACACGTCAGGATTCACAGAGCTCATATTTGGTATATAATTCAGGTAATTTCCTCCTGATCAAATGATAATCTGATTGTTCTGAAATTGGAGATCATTCGTCCAGTACATTTTGCAATGAGAAAAAACAAAGCCATTGGAGACTGAGCTTCCATGAGGCAATATTCAGGTAGCTCTACTCCAGCCACCGTGCTAGCATGCAGGAATCTTGAACCTCCACCCTCCTAACACTGCTCACAGGATTTTACAACTGACTTTCAAGAAAGTGTGCAGAATTGTACTGGCAACAGTGTACCTAACAGGAAAATACCCTGCTAATGTCTGCAGCTGTCTTTCTGGGGTTGACAAACTGCACTCAAGTCAGAAAGCCTAAGCTTAAGCCATTCTCCTTCAAATCACCAACAAAGCCAAGTATGCATATACACAAGTCGCTCTTCTCCAAAACATAAACATACATAGACTAGCACTGCCAATTACCACCAGCCCCCAATGTCCAGGGCTCACAGTGTCTAAGACAGTCTTTATAAAAAAAAAAAAAAATTAAAAAAGAAGAAAAAAAAGACACCATCTCTGCACTGGAACGAGCTATTTCTTTCTGCATTTGGGATTCATACTTATATTAACAAAGTCCAGATTCATAAGGCTGCTAAATGCCATATCCTGACTCATTTCAGCTGGGACACACCACTGTTTTTGGTTATCTTGCCTTTGCCTTTGCCTGTACTTTGTGGTACCTCTTCAGCCACCACACACAAAACAGTCACCTCAGACTGGTAGTTACTGGCCCTAAGACAATCAGCTGTACAGATTTAATTGTTAAACTTGTCCCTAAAGAGTCTGAAAATAGCATAAACTGTTTATCAAGAAGGAAGACAAACTGAATTCTTAATTTGAGCAACAGCAAGTTAAACAGTACTTCACCAGTGCATCTTGATGTAAGAAAATCACTATTGTGTTATTTTTCCAGTGCCCAAAACATCCAATGCCTGCCTCATGGGAACCATTCAGATGATAAAAGTTGTTCCAGAAGAGAATGACAGCCCTTCCTCTTCATGCCATATCAGGTTATAAGGACTCCAAATCAATCACGCCTGGATACAAGTCAATTCCTAGACCATAATACAAGAGATTTCTCATTATATGTAAAGTTGGGCTTACACTTCCCCATAAGCAAGAAAACATAAAGGATCTTTTGAAAGTCATCTTATAATCCTTCTGTAAGATTTGTAACCATGCTACCTCTTTTTAATAGCTTCTGCAGTCATGTAACCTTCCCTAACTTTCTTCAAGCCTGTAGACTCTACTAAGCCACATTTTCACTTGTATTTAGGAATACTTGGGACACTCCAATGCAATTTACATGAGTCATATCAAGAAACCAATCAATCATATGAAAAAATAGATGTATTGTTTCAATGATTCCTACTCATTCTTCTGTCAGGTGGTAAGTGCCAGGAATGGAATACAACCAAACACAAGCTTCAAATAAGCCTATTCTTGTATTAAGGCTATTTTAGAAGTATTTCAACAAAAAATACCAAATATAGCAAATGAACCTAATGCAATCTGATGACTAAATAATTCAAATATATAACGATACAATGATAATTCAACTATATATGCTAGAAAGACTATAAACTGAACAAGATTACTCTTAATTATAAAATCCATATATAATAAGAAAGGCTACCCCAGGTGGCCAGGATATAAGGGATAAGGCATACTCAAGGTTTAAACCTTGACTTTCAAAGAAGCAAAGGTCTCAAGGCACCTATAGGTGGAAATCTTGGTATATAAATGAGCTCACTACCAGAAAAAAACCTGAATGGAAAAAGAGCATCCTTTTAGCATCTTATTAGTTACATAAAACTGCAATAATTCAAAAAAAAAAAAATCTGTGTTACCTTTGGACAAACTAGAATCAACTCTTATTTCTATTTTAATACCGTCAGCCAGGCAGCTCAAATGCTCTGTAGTTACTCGTAGCCACCAGAAGTTTGTTTCTCCTACAGCTTCTTATCTGTGATCGCTTCCTTTAATTACTTTTCTGCTGACAACATTTCTTGCTTATGGAGCAGCAACTTTATGTGCCCATAAAGCAGATGAACACTGACTAAAAAGCCCATAAAATTCCTAGGGTAGTAGGACAGCCTCTCTGGCCATCTTTGCCCATAATGCCCACTTCCTCTTTGGCTTCATGCATTTTGCTCTGTACTTTACTATCCTACAGCATAACATCTGTAGTTGTGACTTCTAGATACTGTCAAAGACGTTACTTGAAGTAGAAAATTTTGTTTGTGCAGCTGAGTGGAAACGCACACCAGCGTGCAGTGCCACAAGATCCTCCCTGCTTCTGCCAGCAGATACCTGTCTGCGGCACCCTCTCCCTCCCTTGCTGGGACAGCAATCCACTGCCCCAACAGTCAGTCTGGCCAGTGTTTCAAGCCCTGCAATGACCTCTTCATGCCCAGCAGTTGCTCCATTCACAGGTTAGCATTTTACCAGTCAGTAACCATACAGCCATGGGTACTAATAGAAATGAATAAATATGCTCTTTGAAGCGTTTTCTAAACATAAAATCATGTGAAACTGCAACACGCTCATGGCTGAATTATCCTCTTGAAAATACCTCACGTCCCTTCTGTTTTATGTGGCTCCACAACAATCTCACTGGGTTTTATACTTTTTTTTAGTACTGCTCAGTATCCATAACAATGCAGAAGCTGGACCACATTAGCTTTTCCACATCACCATGCCCCTAGAATTTCAAACAGAGGTGGGATTGATCCATGGGGATTTTAATGCCCAACAGCCTCAGGGTCTGTCTGGCAAAGGTACTGCTGCGTGCTCAGATCAACTCTTATGTTACCTAGGAAAGATAGTGACTGACACTCAGTCACTTTATATTTGAAATAGAATTGTTGAGCTAGAGGACCCATTCCTCTTCTTCTGCCTGGGGGCTAAACTGACACTTCACAGCCAGATCTAGCCCTTCTCTTCCTCTTTGTTACATTTGGAAAGGTCAGCATCTATTTATGTATTTGCACTGACTGAGACAAAGCCAATTTTGCATGTGTGATTACAGATAAACTCCAGAAAATCCAGCTCACCAAACACAGATTGGCTAAATAGCTTGGCTGAAGACATTTTAGCAAGCCCAGAGAGACCAAAGCATGCATCCGACAATCAACAAGGACAAAAAGCCATTGCTTGATCTGTTTTAACTTGCTTCAACAAAAGCATGTTGTCCATCCTCTAGTTAATTACTTCAAACTATACACATTGCATCTCTTCTTTTTAGAATAAATTTGACTTTCACCATCAGGCACGTTTGCATCTTGTCTCTATGGAGTAGTTTCAGACAGACTATGGCTTTTGCTTAACTGACCAGACAGAATGGATGATGTCCTATTCCAGCTTCACTAACAGGCTGCACAAAAAGGTCCAATTACACAGCTCTGATTGCATACTGACTAATTAAAAGTGAGGGGAGAGGTTTCCATTAGCTAAATATTAAGCCAGATTTTTGGTCACCATGGTGCCAAGGACTAGAGATTATCTATGACTGAAGGGAAGACTCATGCTTCAAAAGAGCACAATTTGTCAGGTCTCTACAGACGGTGTTTCATATCCCAATTTACGAAAGGCACTATATGATACAATTCCTTGAATAATTCAGAAGATCTCTTTTTAACTGCATTCTTAACATACAGATGTCTCTTCTCAAGATATAACTACCGCTTTGCCTTTTAGTATATAGTGTTTTCCATGTTTGCGATAATAAATGTTTATTACATTTTCATTTCGAATAAGTATATATAGCCCCAATTAAGAACATAGTTTGTGTTACAGTATGCTGGGGGGTGATAATAAATAGAAGGAAAAAAAAATAGAAAACAGACAGCACCTAGAAATTTCTAAAAATCCCAATTAAATACAACTCAAAATAAGCCCAGAAAGTACTATTTAGACAGTGGAATAAACATGGGTAAATATAAGAGGTGTTCAATAAATGTTAGGTCTGTAGGCACTTCATGGCCCTACCCAAGACATGAAGAAAAATAATGAGGACACATACTGACAGCCAATATTTCAATTAATTTCTCCAAGCAGCTAGTAATTGAAGAGCTTTACTGAGAACAAAGTACTCCAGCAAGTTAGACTGGTAGCTTCCAAAGTCAACACCAAAGGCAATAATTTCATGCCTCCTGGCAACACGGTAGTTCATCAAATCCTACTCCCCTTCACTTCAAGTGCTTTCCAATTTCATACACAATTTACTGATCACTTGGGTCTAAAATCTGTCCAAACAACTCATAGTGTTCGCCTTAAGCAAGTTTACACAGTCCTCTTAATGGGGTTCACATTCCCTATACAGCTGTACCTTCACATTCCACCCTGCATCTGTGCAGCAGCTGCACTCCTACCTAACCCTTTCCCGTACTTTGTGCTCTGCAATCTCACCTTTTACTTGAATTAAACTGTGATTTTCTTCTTCAGGATGCATATGTTTTTCCTGTAATCCTCATCATGCAAAAAGGGGAAAAGCCCGCAGACTCTGTAACAAACTCCTTTTCCAAATCTGTATTATTTCCCTGAAATAATTACAAATTATTCTACTAACTGCAAGACTATAAGACTCAGGAATTTGTATTGACACAGTATGAGCACTGGCATCAGAAAAGGACACAAAATCTCTGGCCAAATGAGGAATGCTGCGAGCAACCAAAAAATATGAAACAAGCTCTCAGAATCTCCTAAGTATCCTGAATAAAAATCACAAATCACACAGCACAATCATAAAAATATTCACTGTGACCCAATATAATATTCACCCCAACAACCCAAAAATGTCAGAGAATGTCTCCATCTTACCAGCAGAGTGTTTAACTTTTTCCCTGTCTCTCTATTAAGGACAAGAACTGAAATTCTAATTAGTAATCTGAAAACTATTGCCTTTCTCCTGATCACATGGTACACAGAAACAGTTGCCAGCCATTCCAAATTTATTTGTGTTTTGAAGCTATTTCCTTTGGATTTCTCAAACACCATTTGTGATGACTATTCATGAGAAGCTCATTGCAAGCAGCTATGCTTTTCTAGCTGATAGCATTTTGCAGGGGAAAGTTTAGAAGGGATTTGGAGCAGCTGGAGAATCATATTTTAGTAATTTGAATGCAATTACTGGTAACAAATGTGTCTAACCGCTTTAGGTGAAGTATAGTACAACTAGAAAATTTTTCAATTAGTTGGTTTTTGTTACCAAATTAAAATGCTGAAGCTTAAAATCTGAAATTTCTTTTGAAATGTTTTCACTCTTCTACCCTCCAAAACTTTACCTGGCAGAATTAAAAGTTTTACTTGATATAACTATTTCTTTAACCTTTTGGGAGAAGGGGAAAGGAGACATCAGAAATTCACCTCTTCCTTGATATAAGCTTTTGCCAACAAGCAACAAAACTCTATTATTTGCATAAGCAGCTAAATACTGGGGTGAGAGGTTTTCTTCCTCCAGTGGTTAAGATAGTCTGAAATTTGCTTTTGATAGTCCGAGAAAGAAAGAGATAGGAAGATATCCAAAATTATTTCAGAAAATGTCTCAAACTGGGGCTTGTTTTATTTTCTGACTCAAAAGCAGATGAATGTTAGTTCATGTTTCCCTCACATGCTTTTGAGTTACATTCCACAGAAACACAGTTATATCATCTTTAGTCATAACATCTAAAAGCTACTGCAGAAATATATGGAAGCCTGGTTTCTTCCATTCTAGTTAGGCAGTAAAGGAAAATGCTAGTTATGCCTTCTGTTGTGCCTCAATATAACACAAAAGAACCAGATTTGCATGGCTGAACTTCCAGGCTGAAGAGCAAGGAGAGTGTATGTCTCTGTCCTGTCAGGGACAGGACTCTTGAACACTCACTGACACACAGTTCCATTTTCTGCATAATATTTGGACCACGACAGAGAGGAAATAACATTTACAAGTTACTCATGGCCTTTGGTGACCAACCTGAGACATGGCAGCCCAGTTATTCAGAGGTTTATCCAACCATGCCACTGATCTCATCTGTGGGGTCACCTGCATCTGTGACGTCTCATTGCTTCCAGCTACAAATCAAAATTACTGGCTAATATTGAACCTTCAAGTCTAGATGAAAAGCTTTAGAAACTGTAAGTTACACAAGTAAGAATAACATCTTATAGCTAATATTAAACTACATCTACATATGACAGAGATGGGGAGAGTAAGAGGAGCTGCTTCCAGAAGCTGGAATTGTTGGTTCAAGCAAAATTCTGCAGTTTCAATTTTGTTCTCATAAACTGAAATGAAACATTGAATAACCTTTTCCCCACCTAATGGCTCCTTCCTTTTGCAAACTTATCCTTCGGCAAATCAAAAACTTATTTTAAAAAAGGAGGAAACTATCAAGAAAAATCTAAGAAAAACAAGGTGGTGACAGAGCTGATAAAAAAAAAAGTCAAATGAAATATTACATTCAAAACACGGTAAAATAAAATGTCGTACCACCACCAAAACCTTTTAACCTTTTCACTTCAAATAAAAGTTGAAAAAACAATGAACTCATAGTAAATTTATATTTTGATGAAATAAGATTTTTTTATTAGAAAAGCACTCCATCAGAAAATGTTGAACCAGTAAGAAATTATCTACAAATTATACAGAAGAAAACTATTCTATTCCATATTGCTCACATTCAAAAATAAGTTACTCTTCAAATACCTACATTATTCTTATTATCATTTATATTACCTCCATTGATGCACAGCCAACTCATTCCATGACATAAAATATAGCACGTTTCCATTTTAGTTTTGAGTTACTTTATCCTAAAAGTTAATAACTTACCCAGGACTGAGAAACCTTCTGCAAGCACAGAATGACTTAAGCCCAGCAAATTCATGTGGATGGAAACTTATTTATTTATAAAAGAGGAAATATTTGTTAGATTATACCAACATAGCTGCAAACCTTTACATTCCTCTTACATCCCCTGAGCATTTCAGACTATTGCCCATATTTTATGAATGGTTTTAAGCTTGTGGATACTTTTTGAAAGGAATATTAATCTTCACAAAAATTGCTTGCCAGTTGCTAGCAAGTTAATAGACAACATTCTTCAAAGTAGAAGCCTGAAAAATTTAGGTATTTTTCGTGAAACAAAGACAGAGAGATTAATACAAACATACTTGGTTTAAGAACTTACTGCAATGAAATTTTCCTAAGCTTTTAAGCTTAGCAAAAGTTCATCTGATAAATGTTTACAAAATTCCATTGGGCAAAATACATGGGAATAAATCATCATGTTAGAGGCAGTGGTACTTGCAAGAGAAGATGAAACAGTAGCAAGCAGCACTTGTCGGAAATGAACAGCCCATCAATTCATTAAAGGAATAGTATTTCTGGCAACAATCCCAGAGCTGCTTTCTAGCACTATTCTAGAGTTGGAACATAATAAAAATTCACCTTTTCCACCACCACCCCTAACACAGCTTCTAGCCATCCTCTTCGCATCCTGAATGGCAAGCCTAAAGCACATCATAGTCCCAGCACCTTTGCTCATATTGTCCCTCAGCAGTTTGTCCCCCCAGGGCTCCGCAGATCCTCACTCTTGATCTAGTCAACTGATAAATTCTGAGGATAGGGCTTGGAATGACACCAAGCTGGGAGGAAGTGTCGATCTGCTGGAGGGTCGGGAGGCTCTGCAAAGGGATCTGAACAGGCTGGACTGCTGGGCTGAGACCAACGGCATGAGGTTTAACACGGCCAAATGCCGGGTCCTGCACTTGGGGCACAACAACCCTAAGCAGAGCTACAGACTAGGAGAAGCCTGGCTGGAAAGCTGCCAGGAGGAGAAGGACCTGGGGGTGCTGGTTGACAGCGACTGAACATGAGCCAGCAGTGTGCCCAGGTGGCCAAGAAGGCCAATGGCATCCTGGCTTGTATCAGGAACGGCGTAACCAGCAGGTCCAGGGAGGTTATTCTCCCTCTGTACTTGGCACTGGTGAGACCGCACCTCGAGTACTGTGTTCAGTTCTGGGTCCCTCACGACAAGAGGGATGTTGTGGCTCTGGAGCGAGTCCAGAGAAGGGCAACAAAGCTGGTGAAGGGGCTGGAGAACAAATCTTATGAGGAACGGCTGAGAGAGCTGGGGTTGTTCAGCCTGGAGAAGAGGAGGCTGAGGGGAGACCTTATTACTCTCTACAACTACCTGAAGGGAGGTTGTGGAGAGGAGGGAGCTGGCCTCTTCTCCCAAGTGACAGGGGACAGGACGAGAGGGAATGGCCTCAAGCTCCGCCAGGGGAGATTTAGGCTTGAGATTAGGAAGAAATTCTTCACGGAGAGGGTGGTTAGGCATTGGAACAATCTGCCCAGGGAGGTGGTTGAGTCACCGTCCCTGGAGGTGTTTAAGGTTAGGGTAGATGAGGTGCTTAGGAGCATGATTTAGGGATTGGTGGGAATGGTTGGACTCGATGATCCAGTGGGTCTCTTCCAACCTGGTCATTCTGTGATTCTGTGATTCTGTGAATGCTGGGAATCACTGGAGTCTCCAAGATCATGATTCCTCTCTAATCAGCATTTACCTCTCTGAAGGAGCCCATTCAGTACTCCCTTCTTTTCTGAGAGAAGGTAGGATACTGCTGTGGCCAGGCAAAGTGCTAGGTGTTAATCTAAGAAAAGCTAAATATGAGATCTCAAATCCATTACAAAATAGAATAACCTTCCTGTGCCAGCCCAGGTGAGGCTTTTCTGAAATACTGGAAAGGATGTACACATTTTGAGCAGTTTCTGCCACTATCTTTGTGTGATACGATGTTCGCAGCTCTGCCAAGAATTTCAGTTTTCTCCAATAAACACTGAAATATTGCAACAACAAATCATACTAATCATCATAAAAAAGATTCACAGCTGCTACTCTGTGACACACCATAAACTTTCTACCAGTCTCAAAGGCAGGGAGAGAAATTCACTCCAGCCAGGCAGCCCCTTTCCAGCTGTACTGCAGGAAAACACACATTTCCTCATCTACTTATTTGTCAGGCTTGCAGGGACAGAGCAGCTGGGGAGCATCTTGAGGTAAGCAGGGGTTCCTTAACTGGTTCATTGCAACAGGTATAGCCAAGTAACAAGGCAGCAGACTAGGACTGGCAGCCTGAACAAGACACAGTTGCAACACTGCTCCTCTAGATGATGTCTGAACACAGAAAGTGGCTGTTCCTATCTCCTTATGCCCACACTGTGGTTTCACCTCACTCTATCCCCACTAGAAGAAACTCATTCAAAGTCACAACTCTGCTGTCGAGAATTTTATTTTTTTTAAAAATAACCTTTTTGATGTCTTACTGCAGGATGACTTTAACAAATAAGAATTCTGCTATCTGTTTAACTCAAACAGCAACAAATTTAAAGACTAGTGTGAATGACTCAGCACTGACATGGAGACACAATAAATACCTATGCCTTCAGTTTAAGAAATTAAAGTAACATGTAAATCAATTAATACATCCAGTTGTTTGGCTTTCCTTAAATGCGTAGCCACATAAAACATCTCTCCTTCCACATATGAATCTCAATATAATAAACTTATTATTTAACATCAATTCATATATTAATTAAAAATACGAGAAGCCTAGATCAGTTTAAAAATTCCCAGTGCTAGAAAACCATGTACATAACCCAAAACACCTTTCCTGAACAACAACAAACCACTTCTAATATTCAAAACACTTTAAGAATTGAAAAAGTTGTCAGCTTCTGTTATTGGGTTTATGTTGTTTGCAATTAATAAACTGTATTAACTTGGAAATAACTTAGACACCTTCAAACAAAGCACTGTCACATCTTGGCTAAACAGATCTGAACTGAAGCAACACCCTAGATGGGGGATAGTATTCCCAGGAAGCATGATCACTACCTGAAATGCAGAAACCACATTCTTAAAATAGCCAGAACTTAGTATTTTTAAATTCAAGCATCCCTCATGTATATCCACACACCTGAAAAGTGGCCAGAGAACTATTAACATGCATACAAACATTTTATAATTTTCAGAACATAGAAGTAAAAAAAGCAGAGGAAACTTTAATATTGAAAAATGAAGATAAAATTTCTTGACTAGTATTTAGCCTGTTTATATTCATTCTTATCATGTTAGCATTTAGCATAATAATACTTAAAAGTAAAACAAAAAAAAAAGGTAACTAACCTGTGGAAAGAGAGAGTAAGTTGCATTGTCAATAGTGAAAGAATATAAAAATTCCCCATCAAACCAGAGGTTCTTTCCCATCGGGGAGTTCAACTTTGTCATAGCAAAGAGCTGCCCAGGATCACAGCATTCTTCCAGCAGTTTCCTAGTGAAGGCAACAAAAAGAGAAAAAGCCATATTAATTAGAGCCTTGGCATGCCTTCTCTAACAACGACCCCTCACACCTGAGCAGATGAACCATGGGTGACCTTTTTCACTTTACAGAAGGGCTTGATTGCCTTTCAGAAAATCTTAGAAATAGACAGTAGAAAATTTAAACCTGCATTCACTTTTGAGTGGCATAGAAATAGAACCGAGATTCAGCAACAGAAATTCAATTCCTTATGACACACTCTAATAAATAAAAAACTGGTCTCTAATACACATGGAAATCAAAGAAGCGCCTTTGAAAATTAAAGCTTAGGTATACAAAAACTCAGTGTGAAATCTTATTCACGAAGAACAGGTCTCCTAGTCCAACCTTCCCATTACATAACTTCAGTATGGAAAAATTTGGCATCTCTCTCTAGTTACTAAATATCTTTGTGCTATATTCACAGCAGTATTAGAGCCTGCCTTCTAACTGAAGTCCAGCTTGAGTTATCTCAGTATGCTCTATATATATAATGGTTATCACACTTCTTGTTTCTCTGCCAAAACTGCATATCCTCTTACACATCCACTTCCCAAAAATAGTTATTACTCAGTCTGAGTAGAAATATGAGAGCTAGTGAGGTTGTTGAAGGTTGTCTTGAGAAAAAATAAAAAACAAACCTGTATCACAGCAAAATAAGCAATTAATATCCTAAAATACAAAATGATTAAAAGCTCTAGACATCTGCAGGGCAGGAATGTTCTACCCTTCTAAAGGCCACATGAGAGTAGCTCTGTATAGGAAGGGTGATGCTTACATTAGTTTTATATATAACAGAAGTATGTAAAATATACATTGCAGAATTATGTCATTGCAGTATATTAATATGTTTATATTGTTATGTTTTAATATATAATAATAAATAATAATATGGTGTAATGTAATAACATTAATATATTTATATTATCAGTGACATAATTAATATATTATATTATCAGTGACATTACGGTCGGAGGCAGCCTGGGCTGCAGTGATCATGCACTGGTGGAGTTCAAGGTTCAGAGGGATATGGAACAGGTGAGGAGTATAGTTAGGACACTAAACTTCAGGAAAGCAGACTTCCAGCTCTTCAAGGAGTTACTCAGTAGGATCCTCTGGGACATGGTCCTCTGAGACAAGGAAGCAGAACAGAGCTGGAAAATATTCAAGGCTGCTTTCCATAAAGTGCAAGAGCACTCAGTCCCCGTTTGTAGAAAATCAGGCAGGAAAGGGAAGAGGCTGGCATGGCCGAGTTGAGACCTGCTGGTTAAACTAAAGAAGAAGAGGGAAATGCACAGGCAGTGCAAGCAGAGATAGGGAACCTGGGGCATGTATAGGGACACTGTCCAGTTGTGTAGGGATGAGGTCAGGAAGAGCAAGGCGCAGCTGGAGCTAAATTTGGCAAGGGAAGTGAAGACTAACAAGAAGGGCTTCTACAGGTACATCAATCAAAAGAGGAAGGTCAAAGAGAACATATCCACACTGATTGGTTGGAAATGGTGATCACATATCAACAGACAAGGAACGGGCTGAGGTACTTAACTTTTTTCGCCCCAGTTTTCACCGGTAACTGTTTTCCTCACCCTCCTGGGTCATCGGACAACAAAACCAGGGAGGTAAACCTCCTCCCACTATAGAGGAGGCTCAGGTTTGTGACCACCTGAGGAATCTGAACATATATAAGTCTATGGGACCTGATGAGATGCATCTCAGAGTCCTGAGACAATTGGCAATGTGGTTGCCAAGACACTCTCCATGATATTTGAAAAGTCAGGGCAATCAGAAGTCCCTGGTGACTAGAAGAAGGGTAACGTTGTTCCCGTTTTTAAAAAGGGTAGAAAAGACGACCCTGAGAACTATTGACCTGTCAGCCTCACCTCTGTGCCAGGGAAGATCATGGAACTGACTCTCCTAGAAGCTTTGCTAAAGCAGATGGAGGACACAAAGGTGATTAATGACAGCCACCATGGCTTCACAAGGGGCAAATCCTGTATGACCAACTTAGTGGCTTTCTATGATGGGGTAACTGCAGCAGTAGACATGGGTAAACCAACAGATGTGATCTACCTGGACTTCTGTAAAGCCTTTGACATAGTCCCCCACAACATCCTCCTTTCTAAATTGGAGAGATATGTATTTGATGGGTGGATGGTACTATTCTATGATTATTATATATGTTTCTCATTTATTTTAAAGCAAAACCTAAAGACTGACACCATGCCCAATGGCTGCATAATAGCTGCAAGCAGCAGGCAGAGAACATTAGTAATTACCGACTACTTATATGTTTGATACAACTGTTCTCCTCTGTGAAAGAGAAGGTTTTATTCAAAAACAAACAGTAATTCACATAAATGTATGCAGTTTTTTTACATTTTCTAAAGTTTTACAGCTACATTTGTGGAAAAAGTATTGATTTTTAGAGGAGAAAAATCGGTGTGTTCCTCTATCAAAGAACTGATTTTGCTGCAAGATAACTTTTCTGCAACTGTGTGAATACTATTTTCCATACATACTTCAACTGAAAATTTTCTGAAAATCATGGAGTGCATTTGTTGTAATCTTAGCAGAAGATGAAACAGCTTGAAAATATTGCGTAACAGCAAACCCAAAACCTAGGGGTGTTAGGGCTGTTTGTTACCTTTCCCCACTGGGGAAGTTCAATGATTTTTCTTCTGGCTGAACTCCAGAGCAGTGCTGCCCCCATCAATGCCTTGGGCCCCTGGGACACTTCCTCACATGGAGGAAGGCTCTCAAGGGACAGGAAAGATGTGAGGGCAGGAAGTCCACTCCTCTCCTAAACAGGTACCCAAGAGTAGCTTTTACATATGACACGCAGGCAAATTAAACTGTTAAAAGGAAGCAAATTGCACAAGGTAACTGGATATCATATTTTGTTGTAAATCACGAGTCAGCTTCTACAAAGAGCCACAAGGTCAGTTCTACCTCTGCAATAGGCTGAGCATCCCATCCGTCCCCACAGGCAGCCAAAGAGGAAAGTGACTTTTACAAAGACTCAATTAGAAGCTTATGACAAGGTGCTTCATGGCTCAAAATTTCATTATTTTGTCCAGTTGACTGCATAGCACTGTACTGTAGGGCACAAGTCTCCACCACATATCCAGACCTTACATTGTGAGGATACACGTCTCATGACTGCAGAGCACACTGCTGCACATACTTCAATGCTATGAGGAATAGATTGTTTCCTCCACACACACCTGAATCCCTCCATCTGTATAAATACGCATTTCAGAAAAAAATGTGAATCACTGTACTTGGGTGTGTAAGACAATCCCAAATTAATGAAGTCCAGGAAAAAATTGTTTCCAGGTCTAAACCCCACAATTCAAGAATGACAGAGACAGACTAGAAAGGGTCCAAAGGAAGGCCATAATGATGATCAAAGTGCTGGAAAACCTGACCTTTCAGAAAGGACTTCAGAAGCTAGGCCTTTTCTCCCCAGGGAAGACAAGACTTAGAGAGGATTTCAACACAGTTTTCCAGTGCTTGAATGGGAGTTACAAAGAGGATGGAGGGTCTCTCTTCAAAGGAGCCACATGGAGGTGACAAGGAGCAATGACACAAGTTGCACTAGGAGAAGTTTTGTCTTGACACAAGAGAGAATTTTTTTACAGTGAGAACAACTTCCCCAGTGATGTGGTGGAATCTCCATCACTCAAGGTTTTCAAGATGCAACTGGACAAGGTGCTAAATAATCTCATCTAAGCTCCATTTCCCACAAAATATTGTACCAGGTGATCATTTAAGGTCCCTTCCTACCTCAGCTATTCTGTGATTTTGAAACTGCTTCCCCTTCAACTGCCTATTGCAGAACTGGTCCATGTCCCTCTGAGCAGAACAGAGCAATGTGTTAGACACAGGAGCAATTTCCATTCCCAGAAACAGCAATGGGTCTGCTTATTCCCACATCACGTCATCCTCCTGCTGATGCTCAAATAAAGCCTTCATCACAGAACTGAGAAATAGAATCAGAGGAAATTTGAAATCTCTCACCAAATAGCCTTTTCAAAACAGTTTAGAACAAGTATGGAATACTGTTCAAAATAAAAATTTGAGAGTGGAGATTTTCCTGGCTGTCCACAAACTCTAGTTTGCAGCCTTTGGAAAAATTACTTCTTTCTCTGTCAAGTGGAACGAAAAGAATTTTTCCCTATATTTTCCCTGCTTTTCTTTGTATTTTCTATCCCAAAAGCAACCTTTTCAAGAAAGTATAAGGTAATCCACAATCAGCTGGAGCCTCAATTCTATGTATAGGGTTTTTTTATACAACTGTGAAACAATATTAAAATTTCCAACTTAAATTCTACATCTCATACTTTCTCTGGAAGTCTGGTCTGAGCACAAAGCACAAAAAGATAACTCACTGAAAAAGCATCTAGGGAATGTTTTAGACTAATGAATCTTTCCTTAGCCAGGGTACAACAATGAGCTAAGGAACAGCTCTTTGTACAATTCCCTCCTCTGCCTCCCCAACCTATTAGACTGGATATATATACCTACTTCTTCCCCTCTCCAAAATTGCATTCATCCAGCTCCCATTGGATCCTTCATTAATAAACCTGTTATGAAAAGTAGTAGGAGGTCTACAAATAGATAGCTCACTAGTTCGGGTATGCATTTGTATATATTAGCAGAAAAATATTGTGCACTCAAATGTACTTTCTGTCAGAAAAGAATAATTACTAAATGTCTTACATTATTCAGTCTCTCTTTCTAATCCAAATCCCAAAATTATGAAGTGACACAAGCTCCGTATGAAAACTTGCATTAAAAAGCAGAACAGATTCAAAAGCAAACCTAAAGTAGGGTACTTTGTAGGATAAGGGAGTCTGAACCAATTTGCTAAGCTCGATTAAAATGCACAGCTTACATGTTATGGTAGAATTTGTAAAATGCAGCAGCTTTTAGTCATGGATTTCAATTCACTGCAAGCATTCCTTCACTGGCAGGACATTAATGTACCTTTGACTCAAAGTTATCTCCAGTTCAGAGGAGATCTGTGTATGAGAAAGAAGTATTAAACAACTTAAATATTGGTATTGAAAAAGCAGTGGGGGCCCTCAGATCTGACAGCACTTAAGGAATAAATCCCTACTTGTGAGAGAAGAGAAAAGTTACTTAAGAATCTCACTTCAGACCTCTTGGATTTCAGCCAGAACTGGGTGCCATCAGTACTGAGGTGAATCTGCAGAATAACTCAAGCAGCACCTTGTGCACGAGGTGGGAGCTGAGTGGCAGTTTTGAAGCATTAGCCATCTCCCCACTGTACACTTTGCGGAGGTTATATCAGCAGACACTACATGTTGAAAGAAGCAGAGTGAAATAGTTAGTTGCGAGGACCCTATATCCACATTATGATATTTTCATGGGATTTACTGCAGACTAACTCTGGTCTGATCCCACAAAGAGCCTGTGAGAGGCTGTAGTACATGAAGTGCTACATTAACTAGGGGCAGTCAGGAGATTTGCTTCAAAAGCCCACTTCTGACAAAAGGGCTAATACAGGTACACTCCATCTCCACCAAGCAGAGAGGGAGCCAGACCTCTTTGCAAAGTCTAAACCTAAATTCATACATAATGTAAATGAAAAAGCTTCCTCTATTCCACATCTTAAGCTAAGGAACTTTTTTGTTTTATTTCAGTTTGCAGCCAGTTAACGCTTAATTGACATCAATAGGAAGAGGAGGGTCTACGACCTCTGGAGGAAGGGGCAGGCATCCTGGGTGGACTATAGGGAGGAAGTGAGAATGTGCAGGGAAAAAGTCAGGAGGGCTAAGGCCCAACTAGAAATGCGATTGGCCAAGACTGTGAAAGACAACAAAAAGTCTTTCTACAAATACATCAACAGTAAAAGGAGGGCTAGGGAGAATCTCCAGTCCCTAGTAGATGCAGAGGGAACAACAGTAACAGAGGACGAAGACAAGGCTGAAGTGCTCAATGCCTACTTTGCCTCAGTCTTTAACAGTAAGGAAAATTGTTCCCTCTGTGCACAACCCCAAGGGTTGGATGAGAAGTATGAGGTTCCCAAGGTCCAAGAGGAGGAGGTGGTTAAAGACTTGCTTGCCCAGCTAGATGTCCACAAGTCTATGGGGCCGGATGGAGTCCACCCAAGAGTTTTGAGGGAACTGGCGGATGTGCTGGCCAAACCCCTTTCCATCATCTTCCAGCAGTCCTGGATGACTGGGGAGGTTCCGCTGGACTGGAGGCTGGCTGATGTCGTGCCCATCTATAAGAAGGGTTACAGGGAGGATCCGGGGAACTACAGGCCTGTCAGCCTGACCTCGGTACTGGGGAAAGTCATGGAGCGGGTGATCTTGAGAGCTATCATGAAGCACTTCCAAGAGAACCGGGTGATCAGGCCCAGTCAACACGGGTTCATGAAAGGCAGGTCTTGCCAGACTAATCTGATCACCTTCTATGATCGAGTCACTAAACTCTTGGACGAGGGAAAGGCTGTGGATGTGGTTTTCCTGGACTTCAGTAAAGCCTTTGATACAGTTTCTCACAGCATTCTGCTTCGGAAACTGTCGGCCTCTGGCCTGGACGGGCGCACACTCTCCTGGGTGAAAAACAGTGTGAATGACCGGGCCCAGAGGGTGGTGGTAAATGGAGTTAAATCCAGCTGGAGGCCAGTGACAAGTGGGGTTCCCCAGGGCTCAGTCCTGGGTCCAGTCCTGTTTAATGTCTTTATCAACGACCTGGATGAAGGCATTGAGTCCTCCCTTAGCAAGTTTGCAGATGACACCAAGCTGGGTGGAAGTGTCGATCTGCTGGAGGGTCGGGAGGCTCTGCAAAGGGACCTGGACAGGCTGGACTGCTGGGCTGAGACCAACGGCATGAGGTTTAACACAGCCAAATGCCGGGTCCTGCACTTGGGGCACAACAACCCTAAGCAGAGCTACAGACTAGGAGAAGCCTGGCTGGAAAGCTGCCTGGAGGAGAAGGACCTGGGGGTGTTGGTTGACAGCCGACTGAACATGAGCCAGCAGTGTGCCCAGGTGGCCAAGAAGGCCAATGGCATCCTGGCTTGTATCAGAAACGGTGTGGCCAGCAGGTCCAGGGAGGTTCTTTTCCCTCTGTACTCGGCACTGGTGAGAGCGCACCTCGAATCCTCTGTTCAGTTCTGGGCCCCTCACCACAAGAGGGATGTTGTGGCTCTGGAGCGAGTCCAGAGAAGGGCAACAAAGCTGGTGAAGGGGCTGGAGAACAAATCTTATGAGGAGCGGCTGAGAGAGCTGGGGTTGTTCAGCCTGGAGAAGAGGAGGCTGAGGGGAGACCTTATTACACTCTACAACTACCTGAAGGGAGGTTGTGGAGAGGAGGGAGCTGGCCTCTTCTCCCAAGTGACAGGGGACAGGATGAGAGGGAATGGCCTTAAGCTCCGCCAGGGGAGATATAGGCTTGAGATTAGGAAGAAATTCTTCACGGAGAGGGTGGTTAGGCATTGGAACGGTCTGCCAAGGGAGGTGGTTGAGTCACCGTCCCTGGAGGTGTTTAAGGCACGGGTAGATGAGGTGCTTAGGAGCATGATTTAGGGATTGGTGGGAATGGTTGGACTCGACGATCCAGTGGGTCTCTTCCAACCTGGTCATTCTGTGATTCTGTGATTCTGTAATCTCAGCCTCGTTTGACTGAGTCCCAGCCAATAATGACTCAGTAGCTAGTTCAAACATCCTAAGTGGCTTCAAAATAGCACATATTACATCTAAAAGCAGAAATGGGCAATTGCACAGTGTGGGTTGTCAGCCAGGAGGCTATAGCCCTTTAGTTGGCAGCATTGTGCAAAGGACAATTCCTCCACTCAAATTTTTCTTTTTAAACATTTTGCAAGGGGAATCTAGTACATGAATGAGGAAAAGATCAGGTTGACAGGGAACTAATTGTCAGGCAGCAGCAGGACGACTGAAGGCTTAAGTCTCATCTTAAATGGAGTGATGGGCAGAGGGTGCATGGCACAGTACAAGATACAAGGTGGAGGGCTAAGGCTCCGGGGTGAGGCTGGTCAAGGTTGTTAAGGCATACTGGTTCCCTGGCATTATTTACAGTACCAATACCCCTTTTCTATCCCAAGGACATAGCATTTTTTCAGCAAATTCCCCCTACTACACACTTACTGAACTTTGAACTGAACAATTCCCTATCCAACTCTGCAGAGTGGTACCCTGAAAAGGCTTACGCTGTACGCACAGGAGAGGGGAGACAGCACATGAGAGGATACAGCCTGACACTGCTCTGCAGGTGCCAGCAGTTCCCATGCTGAAGAGCATCAGCTTCTTGTCCAACCATTGCTCAAAAACGTTAACACAAAACTTTTATTACTGCTTTGTTACAGTCCCACCTTAACAGCAGCATTAAAATAAGGACTGAGGTTCAGGTTCAACTTTGAGATAAAAATAATTGGTCAAACCAATTGCTTTAGTCAGGCTTTGTTCAGTTGCCTGGATTTATCTGGCATCATACTGGCCTATGTCTGGTGACTACAAAACAGTCAGGAGCTGACAGCACAAGACTGCAGCATGTGGTCTAACAAAACCTCCTTTTCCTTACACTGAAGTTCTCACTCACCTCAACTTCCTATGTTTTGCTTTGCGATCAAATGAATCTGAACAGCTGGAGAAAAAAACTAATTTGCCTTTGGAGTTTCAGCTGATGTCAAGCCAAAGCCATCAGGCCTTCACAACCAAGGATTTGTGGCCTTGCTGAAACCCAAAATACAGGTGGTCATTTGGCTTCAGCAGGGAAGGTCTGCACAGCTCCATTTCAGTGCAATTGCTTAATTGCTTCCATCTCTGTATCCTCAAATAGAGGCAGGAGCACCTACCACGAGCCTCTCGGGCTTCTGAGCTAAATCAACATTTACTTCCCAGCACATGCACACTTAATGGACCCTGGGCTACTGTCCCTATCGGAAAATCTTAGCAATTAATATAAATAGTGGCTCTGAAACACAACTGGTCTGACTACTTCCAACACTATGAGTGTCAAAATCTAACCCTAAAATTCTCTAAACTAGGTCTTCTTCAGTGTAATGTTTCCATAAGAATATGTTCTTGCAAGAAGTTTTGGTAACAGAGGAGAAACTACAATTGCTGCTTAATGGTTAAAATGTTGCCTTTAACAAATTTGCACCCAGGTTAAAGTTTGAATTTTTGTCACTTCAGGTTTTTGGCAAATGTTTTTTTCCCTTCCTTTAATACATCTCTGCTTCTCAAATTTCAACCTGCCCTTTGATGCATGGAAAAGCCAGAGTTTTCACACACACGCGCACAGAACCACTAGGTTGGAAAAGACCCAGTGGATCATTGAGTCCAACCATTCCTATCTGCCATTAAACCATTTTCTGAATTTCTTGCTTTGAACAAAGTCTTTTACTCCTTCCTATGTCTATTCACTTTTTCAGAATCCACCTTTAAATATTCCAAGCGTGGAAATAATATTTCTAGTGTAGTCACCTCCTGCCAACTCCAAGGATAAAATGACCTTTCTGTTATTACCTACACATCCCACATCCAAGGCCAAAACACATTTAAACAATATAACTATTTAGCACTCTTTTCACTGCCAAGGCTGCCCATGATGGAGACACCGACCTGTAACTGCAACCTGCACTCTGATTTGCTAAATGTGAGGCTTTGCATTTGGCTCTAATAAAAATTAGGGAGCTCAGGAGGTAACATGGACTGCTCTCTCTTCTAGGCCTGTCCCCTGGGTCAGTTGCTGCCTTGCTCCTTTCTTATCTGAAAATTTTATCAATGATAATTTAATGTTGTCTTGTAGATCACTGATTAAAGGAACTGTGGAGGACGAAGAATTATTCTCAGTAAATTCAAATCTGAACATAACCTGAATTCATTCATTCAACGACTATCATCATCCAAGCACATAAACAAAATTTAGCCCCATATCCCATCTCCAACTGTAGGCAGTAGCTAATGCTCACAGATATAAAAAAGTCCTCTCATATAGCCACATAATAGCACATTATGGTTGGATTCGATGATCTGATGGGTCTTTTCCAACCTGGTGATTCTATGATTCTATGATATTTGGGGCCATTTTTCGCTCCAAGCTGGCAGCCTGAGAATTTTACGGCTCTACAGAAGGCTACAGAAGCCATTCAGTAACAGTAAAATCACTGATTGAATTACAATCAGTGTGGTCACATCAGTTTGTAGCTGCAGTTGGCAGCTGAATATTCTGTGAAAGCATCATTAGTAGGGTTTGACCACATATACTGAATGTCTCTTTCCCAAAGAGCTGAATACAATACTTGTAACTGGGGATTAGCTTGAAGAAGTCATTGAGGCTTTGAAGTTTTCATGGGGTTTAAAGTACCTTAGTATTCAAGTGTTTCAAAGCATGCTAGCCTGCATCTTAGGCAGGGCAGGAGACAGCAAGTATGACAAAACTTCAAGTGAAACGTAACGTTATTTTCTTACCAGGCTGATATCACACACATCAAACTCTTACTTCAAACACCTAACTGGCCCTGTACCAAAGCTGTGGGCAGGACCTGAGTAACAGGTATGAATATACCACGGAGGTGGAGGGAAGAAGCTGTTGCCTTTCTGCTGCCATCAGATGCTAAAAGACACACTGAATGAATTCTAGGTCACACAATACAGAGCCACATGGTATTTCTCCTTCACATCAAAACAAACTGGATCCAACTGTGCCAAATATTTTGGCACCAATCCTCTCAATAGCAGACTCCGCCCCACCTGAGATGAAATTTAAAACTACCCTCAGCACAACTATTCAGGAGTATGAACTTAAAGTGGCCTAAGAAGATCATGGGAAAGTAGCAAAAGAATAAGAGACCAGCCAATGGAAATGCTCTTTATATTCAAATAAGCACACTAAATTGTTTCTTTTGGGAAAGCAACATTAGTTTAAGCTTTAACTAAAATGAAGACCTTTGCCAAGAACATCTAAATCAAGAATATGCTGCTCTGCACAAGTTCATTTCTGAAAATCCCCGTTACATAAACTTCAAGAATTGGTCTAAATGCCATGAAAAAGAAATATGAAAAAAAGGAGTGAACATCAGAGAAGAACAGAGAGATAGTCTGATTTACTTCCCAGCTAAACTTTCTGCAATATGGTAAGATTTTATGAATAATAAAGTCATGATAGTTTTTCTCCTCACATTTGTTAATATATTGTTTCCTTTTATGAAAATTTCCACCTACTTCAATGCCCCCTGCAGCAAGTAGTATTTCCCCCATCTTCCTCATGAGAGGTAAAAGATCAGAACAACAAAAAGGTCACTGGCGGACAGAATAAGGACGATTCATGAAAACTGCCTTCATTAGCTTAGCAGTAGAGCTGTATGTGATTTTTTTAAAGTGCATAAGAAACTTTAATTAAAAAACATTCCATAATTTGCTACAAATTACCAAATTAACAGTTGGGGGGGTGATGGAATTAGAAATCAAGCATTTCCATCTTCTCTGCATTATCAGCATCTCTATCTCTTCCTTTAGAACTCTATTCCATGTCTTTTTGAGGTGCCCAAATGGGAAACAAAGTATTTTATTAACCAGAGAATATAGTATATTTGAGGTTTCACTATTTATTCTAAAATCACTAAACAAGTATTCGGTGCCACCCACGCAGTGTAGTTAGCAGTTGCGTTTTCCAGACTGCAAAAGAAATATAAAACTGGAGGTTTTTTTCTATGGGTTAGGCTACTCTACCCTTCCTTCTTTGGCCTGGTACAAACAATGCTGCCTTGCAGCAGGCAAAATCTGAGCTGTCAGCCACTGCAGTTTATCATCCTAATCTGTGGCTGATTTTGTCTAACTTTCCCTGCCCCCCCACTTTGGTTGTTTGGGTTTGTTTGGTTGTTTTTTTTAAATATACACGTAATATCTTTTTTTTTTCAGAAATGTTCAGAGTATAAAGAAAATTTTCTTTCCTCTGCCTCCTTTCCAAACAATGATAGATTTATTGCTTAATACATCAAGGATCTTAAGTCTTCTATGCATTTTTAGAAGACAGCAGTAGCTACAATATTACAAGTTGCACTTTGTAATTCCTCAAACTTGCCTAAATTCTATTCTCTCAAAGTTGAACTATGGCTCAGCCCAATCTCCAAATCTCCAGGTTATTCCAGATTATTTAATGTCTATCAGATTCTTCTTTGGATTTAAACTCAAATCTCAGATAGTGTGATAAAGATATGCAGTTACTTTAGTTGATTATGCATTCTCTCTTTGATCAAAACCCTACATTTTAAAGAAAAGGAAGTGAAAACATATCATTTTCAGCAACTGTACATGATGCTTTTAATCATATCAATTTATTCTATACCTTTATTAATATTGCAAGTGCAAAGGAGGGACTGAACTGTGCAATATTTATTTTGCAGCAGTAAAAATGAGGTCAAAATTTGCCAGGAATTATATTTGGAATTGAACAATGTTCATGAACTAGAATAAACTGGGATATTTCTCAGTGAATACAAGTCTATCTAAACACCTGACAAGCCTTAAGTTTACCTTTCTTCCTGCCAATTCTTTTACCTACAAACTGAGCAGATTTGATCTGTAGAGGTATTGAAACAAAGAAATGTTAACCTCTTTTCAGAGAAAATACATTTTGATTCAGGTAAACTTGCTTCAAACTGCTATGCACAAAGCCTGCTTATAAGCTTAGAAACAAAAATTATAATGTATGAATTATAACATGCAAATTACAGAGTATGAATTCTAATATTCATTCAGATGAAGTTTGTCTAAGACTATCATGCTTGATTTATAGAGACTTATATACAAGTAAACCATTGCAAGTTGTGACTTGCAATAGCAAAAGCAGTGGGCTGTCAGAAAGATAAGATGGCATAACTGCATGAACTGGTAGTTTTGTCAGAGAGAATTCAGAAGCAAAGGGGAGTGGAGCAGAGGAAACGGATTAAACACTTCATGCACTGTTCTTTTTTTTAATCTTATAAACTCCAGCAAGAGGAGAGCAGCTTCCAAAGAGATGAGATTAAATTAATTAATCGCTGTCTGGCAAAACAGCAGAACCATCAACTGAGACAAAAATTTACAATATATGATGGTGCTCCTGCAGGCGATAAAAATGTGTTGTTCTTACCACTTCGCTCATTCCTGTCAGCATAATTGCTGCTTGCTTTGCGCTGCTACAAGCACAAAGAAGTATTCAGCTTCCACAAGGGCAGTGGTCGGCTTCCAGGAAAAGGAGATTCACTAAAAATAAACCAAGCAGCTCTAATCTTATATTTGAGCTTATAATATCTAGAGCAATGACACTTACCACCTAGACCTAAGCAGTTAAGTACTACATTACGATGACTTCTCCACCCCAAATAAAAGCCCTGTAAGTATTATGTAACACTCACTGCAAAACTGCCCCCACATTCCAATCCAACGAAGTCCACAGGGAGGCTACTTTTTACTAATGTTAAATTCATGCCCCTCTATAGAAGGCAAACTGACCAGAAAAAAAAATTTTAAATCCTCCCTTAAACAGATTTAAATGGCCTAAACACTGAAAGCACAGAAATGAAGAAGAGGGGAATAATCCTCCACTGGTCAGTGTGAATCCTATTTAATGCCAAACTTGTAGGTAACCAGGCAGCTGCTGCCTATGCATATTATAGAGAGAAGAATATGGAAAAGTATCACATGAACAGGCATGAAAGAGCAATATATTTTCAAAGGCATACAAAGCTGTATATTTGGGGGGAAACTATAACCCATCAAAGACAGTATGGGTAGATCTACAACTAAAGGAAGCCTTGTTTTGAAAAGAAATACGTTCCTCACTTTGCAGAAACTGCTTCTCACATCTCCTAACTATCAGTTGTTAGGGAAACAGAGAGAGTTTTGCCTGGTTTGGAAGCATCCACCTAATGGCCTGCCAGCTAGCACGATGAGCAGATCTGCCAAAGACGAGGCCAAACGAAATAGGAAATCTCAGTTTTGATCTCTCTCTCTTCTACCCAGCCACTGTTTTTCATGAAACCTGTAGGAATTGACTATTTTTAAGACTTTTATTATTCTGTCTAATTTGGATGAAATTAGCCAGTGAGATAAATTTCATAAAGGAACTGAATCATGATTGAGATTCCAGTCATATACATCACTCTTTCTGCAGGCTGGAAAAGGGAAAAAAAATATATCCAATAAATGCCAAACAATGCCTTGCTTTAGCTTTCTTGAAAGGATATTTACAAAACTGTCATTTGTTGCCCCTTGCATACCCAGAATTATACACCACTTAAACTGTGATAGCAATTTTGGATGAAAGCCATAACTTAATTCACCGTCAAGCACTGACACTGGACTTCAGTAACAACCTGAGTTGCCGCAACCATCAACGTCTCTTTTGAAAACAGCTGATGATCAGTTGCCAAAGTATCCAGAGATATTTCTGAGCTGAGTTCAGTGATCCCTCTGTATGCTGACAGATGGCTTCTAACAGATGAAAGTGAATGGTAAAATTATCACAGATTAAAACAGATCCATTTACCTGAAACATATCTGGAACTTGCACTTACCCTGGTTTTGGTTACAAGCTTCATTTTTAAGTAGTTTTGCTAACATGTTTTTAATCTTGCCTGAGTACTTGGTGCTATAAAATCAGTTTCACTAATGCAAATACTTAGCTAAATACAGAAAGGAAAGACACATCCTTTTCCTCTGATGAAGACAAAGAAAAATGTTAAATGGCAGTCATCTTACACTCATCTTTTACTCCATTATGCTTTAATTCTGGCTATTGCCTGTTTTACAGACTTACTGAAATCAGAAGGAATCTCTCCTGATCTGAGCTCAAATTAGTCCATTCTTACAGACAAGGTCATCTGAGATGCTTTCACTAGTCATCTCCAAACACCCATCCCAGGAACAAGAAGCAATATACCCTCTATGTCCTCCCAGCTTGCACAGAAAAAAAAAATTAGGTTTATTGACAAACATCAGGTATACTGCAGAATTAGGCCTCTGGTATGATAGTGCAAAAGCATAAGTAAATTCTAAGCTTGTTGCTGGAGCACAGGATTTTTTTTTTTTGCAAGCCTCCTACTTCTGGGTGGCTGAGTGACAGCTGTGTATTGTATTAATTGATTGGTGGCTTGTGCCACCAAAACCAGCCAATGCACAGTTAGGCACCTATTTTATGCTGGACATTTAGACTTTCCACAGCCAGCAGAAGGACACTTACCTTACCTTAACACAGGTATCTAAGGCAGAAGAGAGCTGTAAGTATCTGCAAGTACCTCAGCTTGTTCATTACTTATAGCAGTAAGAAACCATAGCAGTAGTAACAGAGAAATTTAACTTTTACCAAGTTAAAATAAGTGTGATCTGCTATATCCATGGGTCACTATACGTTATTAAAATCTGCTATTTGTCCCCTAGCCTAAACAATAGGAACACAACCACAGGGGAGTGTGGGGGTTTTTTTCCCTTCTGAACATATCTCAGTAACAAAAGCTGACATATACCGTACTTCCCCTAGTAGCTCTTTAGAAAGGATAAAATGCTAATGCAGAAGTAAACTTTCAGCATTTGCTCACAGCAGTGGTGCCAACTTACTAACAACTCTATGTAAAATTTCTATTGCAATTACTTAAAATATGCCTAGACCTCCACTCTTACCAATGCTCACTATTGCACAGTAAGCTAGCTGATATCTAACAGGAAGTATGGAAAAGTCCAAAAGATATTTTCCCACTTTCTACCCACATCATCCCATTTCTGAGTCATACCACCCCTTCACTGGCAACCTAACCTGAGCCACGACCCTTTAGCTAGAGTCACCACCGCAACTATACACTTTGATTCCAGGGTGTTTGAAACATCGGGAATTTCCTGGGTCAGACTTAAGAAGCCAGGACCTAAGCACTCTGTGTTTCCTCTAAACATTTACTTTGTATCTCTATTAGTCAACAGTTGCTTCGAAAGGATATGCAGGGTCTTATCATCCGAGCCATTCCAGACCATACGAGGAGCTGGCAAGATTCCTCTGAACGCTTCCCTCAACCAACTAGAAAGAATTTGCCAGTGTAATCAGGAAACACAGACCTGGCCTTTCAGGGCAAATATTCACATGGCGCTGAGAGCACAGTTTCTGAAATGCACGTTTCTAAACCTCCCAGAACTTCACAGGCACATCACTACAATTTGTCAAGGCTCTGAAACAGCACTTAGCACTATCCAAACAGCTTCGTCCATCAAGGTCATCACATATTTACAATTCCAGCTTCTAACACATTGCATGCAATTTTGCCGCTACCATTAAATAATTCATATTTGGCAGCACTCACTGAAAACACAGATTTTCAACACACACCACTGTGTTTTAGGGGTTTGGGTGTAAGGAGGTTGTAGAAGAAGGAGCAGAAGTAGAAACCATGCAGTTGTTTGGCAGTGAAAAAGAAGATGTGAGGAGGAGGGGAGTCAGAAACCATGCTTTGGTCTATCTTAATCTAACTAGTTTGCTGCACTATGCTCTGTGCTTCTGGGAGTAATGCACAAACCCCACTACCCAGAGCAATCAAACAGCTTCCCTGGGCATAAATACGATTTATGTACTAAGCTTTTTTAGGAGTGAAGTCCTGGCAAAAAAGGGTACGTATCCAATTTCACTCTTCTGTCTAAACTTGTGGCCTTTAACAAGCTAACACTAAATACAAGAGAAAAGTTCCTAAAAGCCTGTCAAACACAGAACTGCAGAGACTACTACATGCTATGACTCCTACCTAACTTTGCCAAGCTGTTTATTTTCCATCTACCCCTCCTGCCTCTGCCATCTGCTGGATCTGCCCCCAGCTATACAATCACACCTCCTCTGCACAAGCACACATGCCAAGCGGGTGGTTTTGGGAAACTCTAGGGTTCCAGTGCTGCAAAACAGCTTCCCTACAGCTACAGGAAATGTTCCTCTCAGAACTCAAGTCTGGGTTTTATTTTCCCTTATTTTTCTGCTCTACCCGTTGAGAGTTTTCCATCATCCTTCTTAGATATCTTTATTCCCAAAAACCCAGTTACAGGATTCATTAGAGATAAGGCAGTAAATAGGTGAACTGCTGCTGTTTAGATAGCTACCTGGCATACTACAGCAAGGCAAAACATGCTACCTTGTAATGTCTGCAAGAATTATATATAGTGCAACATTATGAAATTCTAAATAAAAGCAAAACCTGAAGTGTTTGACATGTACAGCCACACATATCACGGGAAGCTATTTTTTGTTTGAAGGACTGCTGAAATTCTACATTTAATTAGCTGCCATGCTCTAGTTTTCACAGACTACCCACAATCTAAGGAAGTCTAAATAATAAAAAATACTGGGTGTAGGTTCTGAAAAGAACTGAAAGGGGAATTTATAAACCAGCCATTATGAACAAGACATAAAACTCACACCCATGCAAAGTCTCTCAGGCTAGCATTTCCAAGTGATCCCAATGAACAACAAAGGGTAAGAGGAGCTGTACCGCTCCTAAAGAATTAGGTGAAGTCTGCACAGCTGGAGCTTTATCAACCAGAGCCCTTCTCCATGGCGAACAGGCAGCAAGCTGAAATGTAGTGCATTTTTCAGAAGTAATAACTGAACAATTTTAAAGAGCAATAATTCAATTTCTATAGTAATTAAACTGTTTACTACAGGGCTGAAGATGAACTATTTAGTTTTCAACATCATGATGACATTTTGTTTTCTGGTACAATGTTACAATCTAGAAACAAACCAGATAAATAAGCAAATTGGTGCAAAAAGAGTGTGTGAGCCAAAAAATAAATAATTTTTAAGTGATTAAGCAGCAATCTAAGAATGAGAATTATATACTTAAGAACTAAGCATTCTGAGAACATCTGCATTTCTTAAATTAAGAATAATGAAGGTTAAAAAGGGATTGAACTTTTATGTATGCACCAAGAAGATGAAAGGTTGTTATAACTAACAACAGTAACTTTGAATGAGGTATTAGACTAAGCTACTAAAGGGCAAGACTCATAACTATAAGAACATGAGACATTGATTTATTGGGGAGATTATACTCCATACCTCCGTCCACTGCATGGCTTTCTCTGCAACAGTTGGTACCAGCCCTTGACAGAGATAGGAAACTGAACTACACAGACCTGATCTATTTAGTAATCTGTCCTAGTAAAGACATTTTTGTGATCTTCTGCACTATAATAGAAGTCCATTATCAATTTATTTACACTGTACAGTTCTCACAAATCTGCCCTGCAGATCCTCAAAGGGTGTATTATCACAGCCACTGGAAAGCAACTATATTTGAGGCAGAAGCTAGATAATGAAAATGTTGCAAAACAACAGAGAGAAAACACCTGAGATGCATAATTTCACTGCTTTCCAATGTGCCTCCTGCTCAATGAGATCAGTCTGGAGAAGGTGCTGGCATTTGACAGTCAGAAGCACAGAAGCTTCATGTCTGCCCCCACAAATGCCTTGCCTTCCCAGAGCTGTTCCACAGTTTGGAGCCAAAACTAGACAAATGTGGGTGACCAAGGAATATAGAGTAGCTGAATATCCACAGTGCAGTTTTGAGTCTCTGTTTCTAAATACACATTGTCTATGCCCTATTTTAATGGCAACCATGTGTATGACCCTACTAGAGCACTAAGTGAGAAGTTACTTCAGCAGATATGCATGACATTCAGACAAAACAAAGAATGTCTTTTTTTTTTAAAGTCTCATCCCAAAACCGTAGTAACTAACCCAGTTTTAGATATGAGAGTTCAAAGAGTTGCCCACTGTAATTCATCATCCCTAAGCACAAGCTGCTGGTATCCCACAGAGCAGTCTAAACCTCAACGAACAAAGTTCACTAGATGCCAAGTCTGAGTGGATTGCCTAGTTGGCAACATGCAATCACAGAATGAAAAAAACAGAGCAACAAATGTTGTTTTCCTGTCTCATTGCTAACCATATGGACATTTTCCCTACCACAGCTCTTAAGTAGGACAAGTACCAGAGATAGCTGCAGTGAGTGGGCTGTACTCCGCATATTTCATCACTCTACTTCCAAATCTCACTACTTTAAGAGTCATCTCTAGAGCAAAATTATTCCCATTTCTCCTATCTTGTGACATGAAAATGCCCTCTTCTGTTACAGTTTCAAAGCCTCTCTCATCCCCTACACAGGCCATCGAAACTGGACCCTCATTTGACTCACGTGATCTGCTTCGATCTGATACTTGATCTTCTTAACTGAAATTATAACTTAAACCATGTTGTCTTAATTAATTGTTACCATCTTGGGTTATGTTGCCTTACTAACTGAGCTGTTCTGAAATTGTCCAATTCAATGAATGTTTCATTCTTAATTGATTGCCCTTCTGATTTATCCACATATTTGTTCTCAAATTTCCTAATTACAGACTCTCTTTCTCAGCTATATTGTTTGACATAAATGTTTCTTTACTTTATTCTCTGCATTTAATGTTTCTTCTTCTTCAGCACCCCTGCTATTACAAACCACTCGCTTTTATTGTGTTAAAACCTACCCATCTTCCACTTCCCTTCAAACTTCCCAAGACCCCTCCATCTTACCAACTTTACACCACCACCCTGCTCACCCTGCTCTACAAGTACATACATTTTCTTTCTTTCTGGAGTACCCTACTCACAATCAAAATTCAGGTTTTAAGTAAAAATAAAAACATATGAAGAAGGAAATCCTGTCCCTGAGAACAGCCAAAAAACAGGACAAGACTAACACAGCAAGGAGAGAAGGAATATTGCTCACAGTTTGTTGCAGGCAGGAAAGGGCACAATCTTGTCCTTCAGAATACATAATTTGTCTGCTCCCAGCATGATCACTCACTATGACTTATGATTTGGCTTGGTCTGAGCTCAGCTCCCAGCAGGAGAGGCTGCCTAGGATGAGGACAGAGGTCTGTCAGCTGTGGGAAACTGCCTGCCCTTAGTCACAAAGAGGAGGCTGTTCCCCACTGAGCAGGGACTAGGCTGGCCTGGCCTAGAAAGCCTAAAGAAGACAGAGGTGGGGCTCCAGTAGCCCACAAGTAATTCTGAGAGAAATCACCTGGGGAGAAAAGGGTGTATTTTAAATAGGTATGGCAAACAAAACTTAAGTGAAGGCACTAGCTGATATACCTGTCCCATGCACCTTGCAGAATTCTGAACTTGTTGGTTAACTTAAGCAACATTTGAACAGGGAAGAAGAAAAGTGTCAATTATGATTAAGATCCTCTAAGTTGTGTGAAAAGTTGGGTAGAAGACCCAAATTTTTGAGCCCCGTGATGGCAGATGTCATGCACTCTGATGGAGAGCAGCCAGCTGTTCAGTCAGCACCCACTGCCTCTCTTTCTACATTTGTGTCACAGGGAACATAAAGAGTTGAGGGAACTGGGACACAAATGGAGCCTAATTAGCACTGCTATTTATAGGACAACTTACTCTTTAAAGTGGGAAGAGATGATATGGGCAACTGAGGTAGTTTTGGAGGTGATCCAAAGCATTAAGGTAATCAGCTTCAAAAACACTGGGGCACAAGTTAATCTTGAGCCTGAGTGCCTGCAATGTCACCTGTGAGTAGGCTTCCAAGGACAGCAACAACAGCCACCACATGGCCCTCAGGCAGGGATGTGAAGGCCTGATGAGGGAAAGGAAGCAAGAAATCCTAATGGTACTTGTAACATTTATTTTGCTTGCTAATACTGGGAGGATGCAGATACTGTGGCATAGGACAGCAACAGGTCCCTCCAGCTGCTAAAACAGCAACCAACACCGTTGTTCAGAGGAGGGTCCGGAAAGCAGAGAGGATATTACAGTAATGCTGGATGTAGAGACTAAATTTGAGCAAAGTCTTCATGAACCACTTCAGTTTAAAATAACTAGACGAGTAGCTCAGTGCAGGTCTGCTATTAAGATGCTCAAAATCACATAAACTTTGATTAAAAAAGCAACACTAGTTACTGTTCTTTTCAGAGAAAACTTACTAACTTCCTCAGGGAAAGGATAAGCCAGATGCACCCTAAGTATTCTTCACTGTGAAACAACTTCCTTAAGTTTTATGGTCTTTTACAGCATCAATATTTAAAAGATGCTGCTAAAAAAAAAAAAAAAAAAAAGCAAGCAAAAATCCTATTCAGCCTCCCAGCAACTAATGCAAGAAATCTGCTAAGCATGAGAATAAAAGTAAAAATTCATCAAATAAATCATTTGGTCTACTCAGTCCCTCAATGCGGCATCTTAAGACAAGAATATTGCTTGAAAGTTGGTTTTAAAATACTTCCAAATCACTTTCAAGTGCTCATTGCCTAATCCAGAGCCACTGTGTTTGGGGAGATTTTCATCCCCATACATTGAATTTATTTATTTCAGACCCAAAAAGGTGATAATGAAATGACAAAGCCTGGCTACTTATTCATTAAACTTGTTGAAAGCTGATCTGCTGTTAGCAGTTACCAAATTGTTTAAGAAATATCTGTAGACTGGAGGCATTTCACAAGCGGCAACAACTTACTTCTCAGGCCAGACAATATATTTTTCCACAGATTATGTGAGGAAGAACAACAACCTTCATAGTACAAGATTTTCACTAGCAATGGTCTGTTTGACAAGTGAAGCACAAGACAGATTTTTTTTAAAATAAAATGAAAGGAAACCCTGCTACCATTCATCAAAAACCCGAGGCAAAAATAAACATGTTATCACACACTGGACCCACTAGCAATTACTGAGCTACACTAAAGAAGTGTTTTCACTCATTCCGTTGTCTAAACAGTACCACCAAAACACATGATTTCTCTAATGATAGATTTACTTTTTTGTTGTTGCTACCACTTTTGGATCAGCTAGCCCAAGTTCCATGCTCTGCTGTTTCCCTCTGGGTGTGCTTTAACATTTTAAGGTGATGACCAAAGCGGGATAGAAAAAAAATATCCCTCATGTGCATTTTTACTGCTTCATCCATCTGGGCATACTATACCTTGAAGATCCTCAGCATTTGTACATAAGGCTTAGCAAGTGTGTTTGTGCTAGATGTTTGCTGGGTCTCAAGACAAAATGTTCAATTAATAATAAGGCCTAAAAAGGAATGCCCAGATTAGTTTTGCTTCTCCTATTCCCATCACTGTTGCAGCTTCCTTAGTTAAAAAAATACATCTAATTACAGGCTGATATGTAATTCTCACTATAGCAATCCCTATCATTTAAAAATCATGAGTCAGGCCACCAAAATCATGATTAAGGCACAGAAATTAGGCATCTGAAAAACAACTCACAATGAATTTTTTTTTTTTTTTTTTTTTTTTACTTCCGTGGCATGAGCTCTCATTCACATTTTTCAACCCCTCGCTTTAGCTATGAGGACTAAAAGAAAATCCTTCTTCATTTCCATTCCACAAAATCAAGACTAACACACATTCGATTGCAGGAGCCGGCATAAGCATTACAAGGGTGGGTAATAGCAGATTTTTGTAGGGATAGCATCCTGGCTTGTATCAGAAATAGTGTGGCAAGCAGAAGTAGGGAAGTGAGCATCCCCTGTACTCAGTCCTGGTAAGGTTTCACCTCAAATACTGTTCAGTTTTGGGCCCTTCATTACAAGAAATACATTGGAGTGCTAGAGTGTGTGCAAAGAAAGAACATGAAGTTAGTGACAGATTGGAGCACAATTCTTACGAGAACCAGCTGAGGGAACTGGAGCTGTTTAGTCTGGAGGAGGCTGAGGGGAGACCTTATCTCGCTCTACAACTGAAAGGAGGTTGTAGTGAGGTGGGTGCTGGTCTCTTCTCCCAAGTGACAAGTGACAGGAGGAGAGGTTTAGGATAGATATAAGGAAACATTACTTCACTGAAAAGGTTGCCAAGCACTGGAACAGGTTGCCCAGGGAAGTGGTGGAGCCAATCCTAGAGGTATTTTAAAGACATGTAGATGTGGTGCTTAAAGACATGATTCAGTGTTAAGATTTACAGTTGGACTTGATGATTTTAGAGGTCTTTTCCAATCTAAATGATTCCCAAAGTCATATTAACAGCCCCAAACCGTAAGAACACATCCTTCAACATCTATTCCTGCTTTGCTCTGGGAGAGAGTAACTATCACCAATCCAGCCGAAATTTTACAAGTGGACATTCCCTGGACTGCAGAGCCTGAAAAAAAGTCAAGGTCATGGCCCTTGGCAAAAAGCCTCTTAGCACTGCTGAATGAAGTCCCTCACAGCAGTAACTTCATGCTCCTTTCCCTGTAACCACGGAATGGTTCTGGATGAAGAATGAACTTCGTCAGAAATTACAAGTGAGCTATCTGGTTTGCAGATAACTCTTCTGACATGCAGGGCAGACATGCAGGTGGATGTAAGTAGATAGTGTGTGCAGTGTTTCTCACGCCATGAGTATTTCCTAATTAATATCATAAAAATTACAGTGGTATAGTACAAAACAAATAAAAAAATTAATCCAACACCTATTTCTTTCAAAAGTATTCTTCAATCAAACTGGGTTGCAATCAACTGCTCCAGAATGGCCTATGATCTTTCTGTGCACCTCACAGATTCTTCTGCACAGTTCTTTTTTCCTTCTTGCTGGAAATGCATGTTTCCCCCTCTTTTTCCTACTCAAGCCATGACTTACTTTCATTGAAGATTCTCCCTGTTTGTTCATCTCCCTTTAAAACCTTTCTTTGTTCTGACTTTTCTGGAAACCTTATTGCTTTGTAGAAACAGCTGCACCAAACAAAAACATACATCATTCCATTGATGCAATCTCTAAGAACTGTATTTGCCCATGCACGAGCACAAACTCCACACATTTTGATAATTTTCTCTCATACCCCAGAAAAGTCTATCTTCAGCATATCCATCAAACACATATATTAACCTAAACTCCCCAGTTGCAGTAAATGTTCGGAAAAAAAATTGGACAGTCTTAATCCATGACAGGCAGTGTGATGCGCTGCAAAGAATCCTAACATAATGGAACACAGGAGCATCCTCCACACTTCAGAACTGCACCACATTGCTGATCTCACTGCACTGCTCTTATCCATTCCAGTCCTTAAAGGCTGTGGGGAGAAACAAGCCAACACATTTCTCGTTTCACAGCCCTTTGTGTCTTATCCCCGCTCACTTGTTTTCAGGGTTAACAATTACACAAGTTGCACTGTCACTATTTGCCCTCCTAGAACAGCAATCTGACTGAGGCCAGGAAAGAAGACGCCCTGCACAGAGTTGTGCATGCACTGCTACAATCTGTCCTCAAGCAAGCTGTAGTAAGAGATTTCTCCCCATCATTCCCATTCTCATTTGACTCAACAGCACCCCTTCCACTATTGCCTCATGAATATGCATTTCCTTGCTAAACCATATTATGGCCCAAAGCCTCTATGGATTTATTCTCATGCCTTTTACATTGCCACTAAGTAGTAAATAGCACAGTACAGGAGACTGCAAAGAGTCTGAACCTTGCTCAGACAAACAAGAACCTAAAGTTGCCTGAATGGATGGACAGTAAAATCACCCATAAACAAGAAAAGGTAATCTAAAGATTACAACTTAAATATTATATTTTCAGCTACTTAGCAATGTCTACCACAGCACTCACTGCTATGACAGAGCCCACAGATCTGCCTCTTTTCTTGGGGCTCCTAGCTTTTTTTGCTCCCACCAAGCTTTCACATAACTCAGAAACTGAACACACAAAGTCAATTAACTCCCATGAGTCAGGTTCACCATTACAGAACATGAAGACCAACTGAAAAGATGTTTCAAGAAGAAAGGCTAACAAGTAGTCACACTCAACTCCCCAACTAGCCATGTATCTCCTTTCTCTTCTTTGCCTCCTTGCCTTTCTTCAGGTACTGATTTCCTCCCATTCCACACAAGCAGCTCTTAGTATGCTCCAAACTGCTACTCACAAAATTCTGGTTTCCCCCTCCAACTCCTATGATTGCAGGATAAGTCTTGAGGAGCCCCTGAGGATGATGTGGAGGTGCTGCCATGGGATCAGCATACAGCTCACCCCTGGGGTGAGTCTGAGACACAGGGCAATGCTGTAGAGTCCAAAGGACAATGCATGTGAGGCACCACACGAGGCATTAGGGAATACAGCTGCTAGGGGCTTGCCAGCAAATAGAAAGTGACGGGATGAAGCTGAAGGGTGCACTGCTGACCAGCAGCATTGTTCAGTAAGCGAGAGCTGACAGAGACTGAACACTCAAGGAAATGCACGTACTCTGCAGCTGGGCAGCTGAGCAAGGTGATGGCAGCAAACAGCACACAAGCGATACAATCAATGGTTATGTTTTCTCTCCTTAGATGGGACTTTGATAGAAGATAAGTGGAAAGAATAGGGAACAAAGAACAGCTAAAGGAGAAGAACAATGGTAAAAGTAAGCAATCACTTATCCAGAAGAACAAAATGTGTCATCAAAATTAACAAATCTGAATTACATCAGTAGCTGAAGATTCATTCATCCACTTCTTTATCAGCTCTAGGCTCTGGTTAATCCTTTTCCATGTCTTTCCTCCCAAAGGCACGTGACTGATTCCACATGCCTGCTTTTAAATACTGATACAGACAGAGCAAACAATCTATTACATACGGTAACACTATCATTTAAATACAGCTGAGGACCTGTGACAAATGTAACAGCATGAAAGGCAATGAAACATGAAGCCATGGCAACTAAGTTTATCGACATTCAGGAAAAAAAGAAAACCGTGGAATCATTGTTAACATTGCAATTCATTAGGGAAAACAAAGTCAGTTACTGCCCAGGAACAGGGGTTCATTTCTCAAGTGAATACTATGTATGGAATAAAGACATATTCTATTCCCTTTTAAACATACTAACGCTTCAGTCAAAGCCACAGAAAGAAGGCAAAATTTTACACAAAAGTATTAAGCACTTTACAAGTAATAAGCTCATAGTTCCAGGTACCAGTAGGAAGAAGAATCAGTATCCACCAAACCCTCAGCACAAGTATTTGTATTATTCTTCCAGCAAACATTCAGGTGACCTGTCAGTAGGAAAGAACCTAGGTATTTCTCTGCATTAAACATTGTACTAACAGAGGGAAAATTCATTCCATTAATCAAAATTCCTAATCTGCATAGGTGGGATAAATCTCACTATACATATTCTTGGACTGAAAATCCTTCAAAGCACAGAATATCTCTCTGCAAGCTTATGGCACTGTATAAACAATAATTTCTGTACAGATCGGTACAGGACTTCCTACTGACTTCACTGATGTCCTAGATCTGAAGTTCAGTTACAAGAGATAACCATGCCACAGGACACCATTTTCTCAACTTCCTTTATAACTCTGTTTCCTTCGCTGCACAAAAAGTACCTGGGGAACCAGAATCAGGTCTACCCTAACAGTCAAAAGTGAAAAGATTGAAACATAGCTGAGTAACTTGAGACTTGTCATCCCATTTCACTGAAAGAGGCAGGAATCAGTGAGACTTGGATTCAGCACCAGCACCTCACTTTATATTTGAGTACTTTTTGACTGGTTCTTAACTCTTGTGGTACTTGTGAGTACTGCTTATAGCTGTAGGTAGTTCACACATTAGACCACAGGATCAACTTTGCGAGTGGAGTATCATATACAATAGACACTCCAAGCATTGTGGCAGATGAAATACCATTACCAGAGCTGACATTTGGCCAAGACAAAGAACGCAGGAAAACATTCAAATTTCTTTACTTGGGGGAGGGAGGCGAATGGTTTGTTTGTTTGTCTTTCATCTTTGACAGGAAATACAAAGCCATTACTCCTCTATTACCCCAATGTCCACTCCAGGCATTCCAGAAATAGGCAGAGTAAGTTTTCCCACAGGAAAGCAAGTAAAATAGCTGATCTGCTTTCCTAGTGTTTCTTATAGGTGAGCTATATAGCAGCTTTTAAATTAAAGCTAGCTGTGCATCCTCAGAGCAGAGGAGACCTGATAGCTAGAGACTTTATCTTGCTACTACATTAAGGCAGAATCTGCAGTTTACCTGGAAAGCCTGATAGCCTACAACTGGCATGTAAACCATGGGAAATGACAGATGCCCTAAGCATCAGTGGGAGATGTAGGACTCTGAAGAAGGTGACTGGCTACTCAGTAAGAGAGGAAGATAAAGGAGTAAATAATTTCACACAAGTTCTTTACATTACTGCTATGGGTGATGATTGGATAATCATAAATGGAGCCATTCAAAGGCTCTGGGAGTCCCCTGAAAGCTGAGGATATCAAGCAGCTTAAGAATGGGAACAGATTGAAGAAGAGGTGGAGGGAAAAAAATATTTAAAAAATGTTTGTTCAGGAAATTAAATGAGGCTCACAACAAACACGAAAGACAAAAAAAGTTAACCATTTCTATTCAGCTGTTTCCAGCAGCTTCAAAGACCTCATTGTACCCACATCTCCACTTGAAAAGAGAACTCTAAACCAAGAATTCAGGAGGGTATTTTCAAGGCAGACAGAATGGGAGAAGTCAAAATAATTCAATCTGTTGATTTAGTACAACAACAAAAAGGATCTACCATTCTGCTGGCCAGAAAGTGCTTTATAACAATCTCATTTCACATTCTTCACCTCTTTCCTGAACAGAGCACTGGGAAAGCAACCTCCAGAATCCTGGTTAAAGCCAAGATGTTGTTCTCCACAGTGTAATTCACTCTGTTAAAAATTTCAAATACCACTAAGATCAAGGAAACAGGCACAGGTTCTTCAAAAAGCTCAGAGCTTCCACAGCAATTACTTTATAGACAAAGTCTTTGCTGGGGTTAAGCTACTTATCAGTGCCATATTCCCCCTCCACCCTTTGTTCATCAATCAGTTCAGATTCCAAGACCTGGGAGAAGAATGTAAAAACTGTGACACAACAAAACCTGAATTTCCATTGAGGTTTGCAATTACTACTTAACGTGGATTAATACGTTTCAGTGTGAATTTAACTGCATGCAGCTATATTGAAATGATGTAACATTAGGAGCCATTTTCTTGCATTTTGGGAACTACATACAGCATATAGGAAAAAAAAATATGCAAAGATTTCAAATTAAGTAATTTTTGGTGCTTAGAATACTGGAAAAACAGAAGACTGCAGTCCAAACAGCCTCACCAGTTCAAAGAGGATCATCCTCACAGGGAGAGGATAAATTCTACAGGCAAAAAGACAATTCATTTTCCATGCACTTACCTAGCAGGAACTAGCCTCCAAAACAGATCTTGCTATATATGTCAGTGAACATACATCAAAAGGGAGCAATACTCTTGGCTGCTCTGAAGATGAAAATTACAAGTAAAGGAATAAATCACAAGTTACTATATTGTGCAGATGATTCAGTGCCCATTCCATCCACTATAAAGCAGAAAAAGGGAAAGCACAGATGTGAAAATATAATAGACACCTCAAGCAGCGTTGGTGTATGTACATACCAGACCTAGTTGGGGACCTAGTCGAGGAATTTAAATTCCATTAAAGTATGTTCCTCCTGTTGCCCAGTGCCTGGCTTTGGGCCTTTAGATGCTCCCAGCTAACAGGAAAAGAGCCTCCAGGAGTTGGCTACACTCTCCCATAAATGCTGGCAGTACTAGAGTTTTTAAAAACTTAAAGTAAAGGAGCAATCCAAACTTTGCAAGAGCAGACCCTAGAAATAGGGATCTTGACTCTGTTTCGTGAGGAAGGATCAATCAAAGTCTCTAAGAAAATGCTACTTACAGGCAAAAAACAAGGATAACGTGAGGTGGAACTTAGGGATTGAAGTCAATTCCTATCTTGCCACCACAGCCCTCATCTGCAAAGCTGTGATAACTAATCCTTACTGCTTTCTTGTCATTTAGATACCCAAAGACACCTAAAGACCTTGAAGATATGGAGCCAGAACTCTCTAAAACTTGCTTTCTTAACCACAGCCTCCAAATAGTAAAAAGGAATAAGAACTTTTCTTTCCTCTGAACTGCTCTTCAAATTGTGCTTCTTCACCAAAACAACTTCCCATCTCAGCTGGAGACACCAAGAAACTACAAATTACAAATACCCAATTTTCACCAATACAGCAACTACAACTGAAAAAAGCCAGTAATTCAAAACGTTTGCAACTGAGTTTAAAACACAGCCAGGCAGCAGTGATGCCTCCTCAGGAGAGCAAAAAGAGCATTTAATTATATCCAGTGATTTCAGGGCAAGGATTCGTGGACCACAGAGGTAGAACTAATCTAATCCAGGATCTCACAGCTCTAATCCTAACTTCACTCTTCACATGTCTCAGAGAAAGAAGTAGGACTAATTCAGTACATGATAAAGCTGTTTAAGCAAGGCAAAACTCTTATCTAGCAAACCTGAGAAATATGAAATTTAGTCTCAGATTTGCCTTGAAATATACTCATAAGGATTGCAACACTCATACTTTGCAATGCTCATATCAAAAGAGAAAGAAAAATTCACCTGAATAAAAGAAGCTCTTGCCAACTTAGTGACAACACTTGTCTTACGCAGACGGGGAAGGGATCTGGAATTCCAGTTCTGCATTAATACAACCCAGCAACTGGAAGAAGGGCAACATTGTACCCATTTTTAAAAAGACAACCCTGGGAACCACTGACCTGTCAGCCTCACCTCTGTGCCAGGGAAGATCATGGATGAGATCCTCCTAGAAGTTATCCTAAAGCACATGGAGGACAGGGACATTATTTGAGGCAGCCAGCATGGATTCACCAAAGGCAAGTCCTGTATGGTCAACCTAGTGGCTTGCTACAATGAGGTAACCCCATCAGTGGACACAGGAAAACCAATGGATGTGATCTATCTGGACTTCTGTAAAGCCTTTGACACAATCCTCTCCAACATCCTTCTCTCTAAACTAGGAGATATGGATTTGACAGGTGAATGGAACAATGGTTAAGGAATTGGTTGGATGGTCACATTCAGAGAGTGATGGCCAACAGCCCAGTGTCCAAATAGAGATCTGTGACAAGTGGTGTTCCTCAGGGTTCTGTACTCGGACCAGTGCTGTTTAATATTTTCATTGATTACGCAGACAGTGAGATCAAGTGCACCCTCGGCAAGTTTGCACATGACACCAAGCTGAGTGGTGCAGTTGTCATGCCAGAAGGACGGGATGTCATCCAGAGGGACCTGGATAAGCTGGAGAATTGGGGATGTATGATTCTTATAATGTTCAAGAAGGCGAAGTGCAAGGTCCTACACCTGGGTCGGGTCAATCCGCAGTTTCAATACAGGATGGGAGATGATGTGATTGACAGCAGCCCAGAGAAGGACATGGAGGTGCTGGCTGATGAGAAGCTCGACATGAGCTGTCAATGTGTGCTCAGAGCCCAGGAGGACAGCTGTATCCTGGGCTGCATCAAAAGATGTGTGGCCAGCAGGTCGAGGGAGGAGATTCTCCTCCTCTACTCTAGTCTTGTGAGACCCCACCTGGAATATTGTGTCCAGGTCTGGAATCCCCAGCATAAGATGGATGTGGAACTGTTGGACTAGGTCCAGAGGAGGGCCACAAAGATGATCAGAGGGCTGGAGCACTTCTGCTATGAGGACAGGCTGAGAGAGTTGGGGTTGTTCAGCCTGGAGAAGAGAAGGCTCCAGGATGACCTTATAGGTACCTTCCAGTACCTGAAGGGGGCCTACAAGAAATTTGGGAAGGGACTTTTTACAAGGGCATGTAGCGACAGGATGAGGGGGAATGGATTTAGTTTGGAAGGGGGAAGATTTAGATTAGACATTAGGAAGAAATTCTTCTCAATGAAGGTGGTGAAACACTGGCACAGGTCACCCAGGGAAGCTGTGGCTGCCCCATCCCTGGAGGTGTTCGGAGCCAGGTTATATGGGGCCTTGAGCAGCCTGGTCTGGTGGGAGGTGTCCCTGCCCATGGCAGTGGGTTGGAACTGGATGATCTTTAAGGTCCTTTCCAACTCAAATCATTCTATGATTCTAAAATGAAAAATTATTTGCATACGGGAATGTTCTTCAGCACCTACTGTTGATTGCACTCTAGGTACAGACACTAACAGCTGGCAGACAGCAGCTTGCAGAGGTCACAGTGGGAAGACCCCCCCTCCAGCACAGTGCATAGCAGTGACAGAGCATTATTTTTACAAGACACACAAAGTTAACAGTAGAAGAGGCCTCACACAGTCTGTCCACATCCACACTGCAAGCACCAGAGTCCACCACGTCTGGATAGCGTGTCAACTTCATCCACTGATCCTGTTGTGTGATTTCATGACAGAAGCCTTTCCTCTCTGTCCCTAGAAAATGGGTAAGAGGTCAAATCTGATGACAAAGGAGTTGAGAAGCCACCTGCCAAGATAAGCATGGTTGGTGTTGCTCCAGGGACAGAGAGGACAGCACTGGGCAGATAAGCCAAGTTGTAGCAGATGCTTTGGACCAGAGGCAACCAGTTGAGTTCACAGGAGACATGCCACATCTCAACCAAGCCACTCCGCGAATAAACACAGGGTCACCTTTCAGCATCACACAAAACTGCTGTAGCAGAAGCAAGAGCACAAACTGAATCTCAAGGGTAGCCTTTCTGTTGCGTTGCAAATGGGATTGTCCCATCTCTTTTTGAAGAATCTCTAAGTCACTAAGTCACTACCCATCCCTTTCACTGGGATTTCTGACAGTCAAGTCAGCTGCCCACCACAAGCATACTCACTCCCAAGAGAAGGTCCATCTGGGCAACAAACGAAGCACAAGTGTCAAATAAACATACAGCACTTGAGATTTGTGGTTTCATGGAACTTGTAGGGCAGATGAAAAGATCCAGCTCTGCTTTTAATCAACAGCAATCACTTCAAATAAAATCGTTCTAAATTTATCATTGTATAGCACTTATTTCACTAATAACAAACAGCAATTAACAACACTTTTGCTTAAATAATTTAAGCAGCACTAGGCCCTTAAAAAAAACCTAAGCAATATGTAAGAACAATTAGGGTGCAATAACATTAACCACCTCAGAGGATGGCAAGCCACTATATTGTAGGTAAATTAAACGCATTAGCCATTAGTGACTCTAATGACAGTCTCATTCCTATTCTGACCACTTTGTACTTAAAGATGAAGCAGTTTACCATCTGAATGACAAACTGCTCTCCAGCATTTGTCAGAGAGGGATGTTTCCACAGCAGAGAGTTTGACTACCACCAGTCACTAGTGTCCTGAAATGTAAAGGATGCTAATACTAATAGCTTGCTAGTAGGCTCTGGTCAACTCCAAATGCCCAGAATGTGAGGACTTTAAAGGAAGCTATGTTTAGCTGAGGAAAGGTTTTGGACCAAAAGCTTTTTTAGGAATCTCAATTATACTCAGGCTTTTCAGGATCTGTCCTTCCACCTAAGAACCCTGGCAGCTCTTGCACAGACACCCACTGCACTAGATGGCAGTGGGACTCAGCACACTCATCATGCCAGGATTACTCATGGGAGCTGCGTATGCAGAGCTGAGGCTGAGACCAGGCTTTAAATACAGACTCACACCAGAGAGAAAGGCTTAATCCAGTTCAAACTGTCTTTACTCACAGCTGAAGTAAGGCAACACACACCTCAGAAGCAGCAATCCGTGGCTATTTACATGGGTATTTATACCTGAAAACCAGTACTGCAAATCCATATTTAAACACAAAACCCTCCTGTAAATCATCCCACAAGTACCAGGACAGTCTGAGTTCTTGCATAAGCAAGAACTTACATGGGTCAGATCTACACATGAGGCTTCTCACTATACAGAGAGGAGAAAGAAGGAGCAGTGGAGAAGGAGGAGTCACTGGCACTTGGCTGCCAGGGTTCAACCCAAATTACCCTAGATGTTTTCATTGATCTTGCTAAGTTACTTACTGAAATTGTGTTTGATCCAGGTACAGAAGGCAAAGGGGAATAGCACTTCTGAGGTTTGAAAAGTATGTTTTGATTAAGTTAATTACAGATATATTAAAATTTATCCCTCAAAACTGCGCAAAAGCAAAAATGTTTGGCAACCAGAATATGCCAGGAGGACTAGGGAGAATGGCAATTAATCTTATTCTTCATTAATAATATATTAAAAACCACTTAATACTAGGCTATTATGGAAAGCATATTCCTTCAGAGTCCATACACAGGATTTCTGTGAAGCTCTATATCTCCCTTCCAGTTAAAACAGAGACTCGCATTCATCGCCAGTTTACAGCAGAAACTGAGTCTTGGAGCTTTTACAGTGCTCTTGTATAAGAGACTCTTGGCAGAGTCGGGCATTGTTTCTGTTTAATCCCCTCACAATATAGAGCAGCTTACCTGACATGGACTTCAATTTCATAATCTTCTACTGATATTAACTGAAGCAAATTTACACAGCAAAACCAGAGTTCTACATCACAATTATTTGACTGTTGCGGTATACACATTTCATATATCCAGTGCACATTTTCTCTTAAAAACTTTAAATTTATTGAAGCAGACTGATTTAAATCTCATTGTATTTAGTGCTGCAGCAACTCATCAAGAGACACAGACAAGAAACAATAGCTGCTTTCATTGCAAAAGACTCTCTTCAATAGCATCTCTGAGATAATCACTGTGCTTAGAGAGTGGAAAAACATATGGCTAAGCCCTCTCTTTGACAAGCCACACAGACTTTTTGTTTCTAAACCATGTGGTGGAAGTGGTCTAAGACCTGCTTTTCAAACTGAAGCTGCAGCAGCGTTATCAATGTTCAAACAACATTTTGTTTACAAACATGAAAAAATAATGCATCAAACTGTTCCTATATTACCTGTCAGAGTAATTTTTTTAGAATCTGGATTCATCTACCCTCAAAAATGGGAATCTGTGGCACAACAGGACCGCAATGAATTAGTATCTGAGAAGATCAGCCTAGTTTCTGGTATCAGTGTTTTAGGAAAAGGATCCTGCATCTGTACTTTATTGCTAGCTCTTTAATAAGGGGGGACTTCTTCCAGGCCTATCCAATGACAAGATATTAACACACACCTGCTTATCACCTCACATTGCTTATATTTTCTGCAAGCTTCAGGGGCTTGAGGAAGTATGTGCTTTTGAAGAACTGAAAAGTTTCTGTAACCCCAGCAGACAAGATATTAAGCAATCACATGCTGGCTCCAGTCCATGAAAGAGATAAGTTGAGTTGCTTTCAAAAAATACTGAAGGACATCAAATAAAGCTGTAAACCACTTTAAAAGAAAAAAAAAGGAAAAGAAGAAAATAAGTCCCTTAGAATTTGGATGTCATTCATTCTATGATTTACTAAAGAAAGAGAGCCTTTTTGCAGGCAATTTCATTTTCACTAACTCTCATCTTTTATTTTCTGCTTAGAGGAAAGGGAGAAAAAACGGCTTCCCTCCAGGAACGGGAAGGAAATCTGCCTCTCTTCCAATTGTCTGTGTTTTACTCAGGCACACGAGAAAACTTCGAGGGGATGGAATTCTCCACTGCATATTTTTTTCAGCCAGGGTCATTCAAAAAAATCCTCCCCGCTGCAGGGACCTGGTTCTCCAGCGCTATGAGCTGAGGCTCCCTGACTGCAACGCTCCTTGTCTCTCTTGTAGCTGGGGAAGGTGAAAAGGGCTCCAAGGACTATTCGCCATTTCCCAGTCGCGTCAAAAGAAGAGAAGAGAAAAAGGTGGCTTTTCACATAGGTTCTATAATAAACTGCCAAGGGTCAAGGACCAGCACAGAGCTTCCACAGCGCAGCTCGGGCAGAGGATGCTGACACCAATAAGCACCCACACGAATTTCCCCTCGAGCATCCCGAGGAGATCCACAAGCTCGGCTTTCTCCGGCAGCACGCAGGGAGCCACAATCCGTACGCGAAGGAGGCTCCGAGCCCCTTGCTTTGTTAGCAGCCACGGGGGCTGCCCGTGCAGCTGTTTTCCAGGAGGCGAGAAGCATCCTATTGTGCACCCAGCACCGCAAGCCCCAGGAACCTCACCCCTCTCCTGGGAAAGGCATCCGAGACGGGTTTATTTCCCTGCGAGGAGAAACAAGCCTCCATTCCCCGCGCCCAGCCCCGCAGCGACAGAGAGATCCAAAAAGTTTTGCTGGACAAGAGGGGTCCAGCCTGCCTGTCGCCCGCTGGGGAAAAAAAAAAACAAAGGGTCGGGTAGGGAAAAATAAAGTTTGGGGCTTCGCAGGGCGGGGAGGGAGCCCGGCTGGAGGCGGGGGGGTCTCTCTGCTCGGCTGAGGCGCTTTGTCTGGCTGGAGGTGACCCTGCCCGGCTAGGGGGTGTCCCTGCCTGACTGAGGGGTGACTCTGCCCGGCTGGGGGTGACTGTGCCCGGCTGGGGGTGTCCCTGCCCGGCTGGGTCTCTCTGCCCGCTGCGCCGCGCATCTGCCCGTCCCCAGCCGCTCGTCCCCCGCTGCCCTTGGGCCGCGCACGGCGGTACCTGAAGAGGGTGACCGCAGTGTGGTTCCTCCTCCACGCCTTGCCCTGCTGCAGCAGCACCCCCTGCACGATCTCCTTCTCGTCGGGCAGCCGGTACACGGGGAAGACGTAGAGCCAGCACAGGACGAAGACACCCAGCGCGCTGGCCCCCACGGGCAGGCGGGTGCGCGGCCACTTCCACGCCATCCTCCTCCTCGCCCCGCAGCGCCGCCGCGGCCCCGGGCCCCGCTCCAGCATCTCAGGCCCGCGCCATGCGGGGCTCCGGCTCAGCCCCGCGCCCGCCGCCCGCCTCCATCGCCGGGTCTCCTGCGGGGGCCGCTGCCGCCGCGCCGCGGCTGGCTCCTCTCTCGGCGGCGGCTGCCGTCCTTCCTCACAGTCATTTGGTCGCTCGCTTTCCCCGCCAGACGATGCTCCGCCGCTCCCACCCTCCCTCCCTCCCTCCCTCCCTTCCTTCCTCCGCCTCCCGCCGAGCCCCAATCTCCCTCTTCCCTCGCTCGCAGCCGCGCTGCGGGCGGCCCCGGTAAATTTCCAGCCCGCCCCAGACGCCGGGAGAGGGAGGGGAGCGGCGGCCGGAGCCCTGGGGGCCGCGGGGGCGTAGGGAGGCGGGGAGGTCCCGCACCGGGCGCCCACCGACCCCCGGCCGAGCCCCCCGCCGCCCCCTTCTCCAGCGCGCCCTGGTGGACACCGCGGCCCCGGCCCCCCGCGGCCCCCCCGGCGTCGCCCCGGCTCCGCATCTCCCCGCGCTCAGCCCCGGGTCACCGCCAGGAGCCCAGTAGGTGGGAGAGCAAGTGGAGAGGTCGTTCGCCAGGACCAGCCAAGAAGAAGCAGCGTTAGCCACCTACCCCCAGCTGAGGTTTCCCAGCAGGAACCCACCGCCTGCCCCGCGGGATGAGGCTGCCACACGCGTGGCCCTCAGCCCTCTTAAATCGGCACAAACAGTCTCATTTCATGCCAACAGGGTGACTCCAGAAGAAGAAAGCACCTCTCCGAGGTAATCGAGTAGGCTGAAATGTGGGAGACATGTCCACAGTTCCCAATTTCAGAGTCCAGTCTCCAGCCCTTGGCTATTGCGTAAAAGGCAAATTCAGCCTGGGCTTGTACCATCAGTTTGTGTTCAGTGTTTCCAGGCGCATCTATCAGATCCACTGGGGACCAGCGCGACCTCCCATGTAGCCTTAGGAATAGAAGGGTGTGAGTTAGTAGCCAGTTGCTTTCCAGACTTTTACGTACTCACAGATACGTGGCTACTTTGAACACTTCCAGGGCTGAGTCATAACTAAGGGACGGCTTCAAGCGCTTTAAACCTGGGAGACCCAAGGTAGCAAGGAGACGCCAACGGGCAACATTTCAAGACCAAGAGTGGTCTCTGCCTGACTCAAGGCATGTCTGCACAGCACAACTTGCAGGGAGGTGTCAGCCGCGGTGTGTGTTGGGGAGGGAAGTATTGCCAACAGATCTGCTAAAATTGTCTGAGGCACGGTGATGAACATCAGTAGTTAGGCACCTACCAAAAGGCGGCAAGAGAAAAACCTGTGATTTAAGATTCTCACCTTAGCAATTAGACAAACGATTTTATGTTCCAGAACAGATAACACAAAATTCCATGGCTCCTTGCGCGAATGTTCAGAACTTCCCCTGGACTAATAATTGAAAGAAGATTTGAAACAGGTTTTGGATGTAGGAAAGAAAGCAAGAAGAAAGTTTGACAGAGAGTTTAACATGTCCTGATTGTAAGGTAGCAGTAAAATATAAGATTGGAATTCTCAGTGCCCTTTTGGTGCAAAATAATACTGAGTACTAGCTGGCTATTTATAGAAACATTTTCAGTGCCAAAACAGATGCTACTTAGTTTCAGTAAAATATAAGGTTGGAATTCTCAGTGCCCTTTCGGTGCTTGAGAAGAGGCAAAGCATTCTCTCTTTCAAGGTGTGTTGCTATGTAGAAATATATAGAACGAATATTAACATCATGATGTTTAATGAATAAAAAGAATGCAGAAACTTGTAATTGCATAAGAAATGTTGTTTTCATTCATATCTGCCCTGCTAGAGCTGTCTAGAGCATTAGAGATGTTTTCTCTAGACAAAATGGGAAAAGAAAGAGCAAGGTATTTGGGCCAACCTCTGACCAAAAAAATATTTTGAGCAGGGTAAATATTTTCATTTTGGTGAGGAAGCTGTTTACCAACATTAAATAAACGAAAATCTATTCAGTCACTTAGACTGAAAACAAAGAACCATTCAATCTCTGGAGACTAATTCAAAACTCATTAAAATGTTTTAAAAAATTGACTGAAAAGTGCAAAACTATATCCCAAATTAAATTCTTCCTCTTTGCTCACCTTTGACTGAGAAGAGAGACAAACAGAAGGCTCGGTGTTGCTTGGGAAACCAGAAAGTGGAAAAGAACAAGAGAAAGTAGTAATGACTGCTATTCCTTCATTGTCTGAACTGCTTGCAATGAAGTAAAAATAAAACCAATATAATTATTTGTTAATTTCTTGAGTTGACTGAAGATTAGCAAGCTGCCCAGGGAAGTGGTTGAGACGCCATCCCTGGAGGTGTTTAAAGGCTGTGTAGATGTGACACTTAGGGACATGGTTTAGTGCCAGACTTGGCAGTGATAGGTTTACGGTTGGACTCGATGATCTTAAAGGCCTTTTCCAACCTAAATAATTACGTGATTCTGCGATCCCTCTCAAGGGATTATTTCTTTTATTAAAGGGCTTTTACTCTTGCATACTGAGACACAAGATTTTGGAACATCTTTTATTTGTAAAACTGTGAGATATTCCTAAACCTTTCCTCTTCTTTCTTCTGAATATGTTTCAGCATGAAGCCCCCTGGCTCCTCACTGAATTTACTACAGTACATGCCAGCCTAGTGCCATGGCAGTAACCCCATCCTCGTGTCCTGTGTGCTGCCCTGTGGATCCTGTTGGAGCCAGCTGGATCAAGACAGAAATGAGGCAGTCTGTTACATTGCTGCTGACTTGTCATGGAGAACTGAAAATCCCTGGCCTCGTTCTGCTGTTTTACAGGAATCACAGATACACCAGGACAAGCTCATACCCAGGTCTTTTATTCTGTAGTCAAATCTGTTTCTAGGCAGCGTTACCAGTCTCTGTCCTTTCCTTCTGTCAGTCAGCCCTGAAGAGAAGCGCATCAATGCTTTCCACTGAAGATAATGGTTCCAAGTGGAGAATAAAGGTAAGAATAAACTGCTAAATATGAGTCTTACTTACAAGCAAATAGTGACATTTTGCAGTCATTGAGAAGATGTAGAGATGCAATGATCAACAATCCATGTCTTTAATTCAAAGCATAAAATTTGAATTCAGGTACAATTCTCTGTCTCACTCCATTTTAATCAGAACTTGAGCACGGTGATTTAACCTCATCTCCGTTATTCTGGTCCCAGTAAGTTCCTCAGCCAGAAAGGCTAACTATTCTAGGCATAGCTCATATGTAGCCCTAACACAGAAAAAAAAAATGTTATTGAGAGATACCTTTAAAAAGCAGCACAGAGAAAAGCAATGAGTGAGAGCATGGATTAACAGGCATCTTAAGCATTCAGTAGAAATAGTACGATTCTTCACTTACCAGAAAGAAGAGTGTTGTAGTTTTCCTGGTTTCACTCTAAAATGCATCGGCAGAACTCCTTTCCCATTTTCTATTGCCCGTTTATTTTCCACTAAACTAAGCAAAGACATTTTCCTCCACCAAGGGCAGGTAGATCCCTGACCCAGCTGCCCTCCCTCTGCCGCACCCCAGCTCACCCTGCAGCTGGAGATGACGCCCTGCCCAGCCACTGCCCACCGGGAAGACTTTTCCCAGCGCTATAAAATAGGACATCCACTCTTCCTTACCCCCAGTCCCAAATGTGCATGAAGACCTCAGCTGTATTCTCCACAAAATCAAGTTTTTGCCTGCTTTCATTTAGAGAATCCTGCATTCCTACAAGTATCCTTTGATAGTTTGTCTTTGCTTCCTGCCCAGACCTCTCACTTCCAAAATAAGAGGGCTTTTCCCCTTCACTTCAGCATCCCACCCATTTTTCACTCTGCAGAATTCAGTGGAGGAGTTGCATTGGAACCACCTTTAGGCTACAGCATCCTTTCACTTGATGAAAATATTATTATGCCCTATACCTACAAGGTAAATCTGTTATCTTCCAAAGGCACTCGGTTACCACTTGACTAAAACACCTTGCTTTAAACTGTGCCCTTGATTCTCCAAGTATTTCATGTTCCATTAGTAGAGTCAATGTGAAGGGTGGATTTGTTTTCTAAGAAGGAAGAGAGCTTAAAAAAAAATCCCATTATTATTAAACGCTGAATGGCAGCTATTATTCCCCACTGCTATAAATACTCAGTGCTCCTTTGGTATGTGTTTTGACCAAATGTACAACAGCAAAATGTTCAGAAATCGATGTCTGCCTGAGATATTATTGTAGGTCAGCTTTTCTGTGGTGTTGCCTTTGAACAAGCTGATTTCCCTGCATTCCTTCTATTAATACAGTTTGAAAACCTGACATCTGAATCTCACTCTGTAAGAATAACACAAATAGCCTTTATGAATGGATGCACAGTTGCCCATACAAAAACCCACTGGCAAATTCCCATAATGCTTCTTCCTATCAGGATTTACTCTGCAGCTTTGTGAAAATCACCAACAAAAGTGTATTCTCGCTAATAAAGCACTTTAAGCCCTTGATATGACAGATAGTTTTATGTAATTCTTTTGGAGGGGGGAGAAATATAAATACAATATTGAATTAATATTCTTGTAAAGACATGGTGTCTAAAAGCTGATCTTTTTTTACCTGGCTGCAACATTTAGCCTTCAGAAAAAAAAAATATTACTAATTTTGCCACATTTTTTCCCCTCAGCTGTCATTCTTGTAATAATACCATTACTGTGACAACATCTACAGTCATCCTTCCAGCTGCAGAGAGGAATCAGAATGCACAAGAGCATAAAAGGGGGGAAAAAGGATCTTACTGATGAAAGGCAGAGTTCATTCTCAAAAACAGAGAACCTCTTTTATAAGTAGTGTTGAAAGGACTTTCAAAACATATTTTTATGTGACCAGTGATGTTAGCTGGTAGCAACATGGAACAAGAAAGAGTGAAAACATGTAGGACTAAGTAACTTGGAATGTATCGAGACATTAGCCACAAGCACTTTGCTTTTTTGTTTTGCAAAGAAAGAAGTTTTGATCACAAAAAGAAGGAGCACAGGCAATTTTTGACAACTTTGCCATCAATGCTGTACATCATTACAGTATCTCTAGGAAGGCCATAAAGCACAGACCTCTGTTCTACAGCACTGGCTTCAGGATACATCTTTGGTAAGTTTTAATATATTTTAGAGTGTTCATGAAAGATATGGATGGCCAGGATCACCATTAAGCTGAAGATGAGTAAGTACAGTGAAATTCTGAGTGACATGCCTGCCATGTGCACTACAAGACGCTCCCTTTCAAAACCAATACATATCTATTCACAGTATGCATCCCAATCATCCTTTCATATCTATGATACAGGTATTCAGACAATTGGCATACTTTTATCTAATAGAAGTAGATGCATTCGTAAATTACAGTAAATTTATTACAGTCCTTAAAGGTTTTGACCTTCAGCACAACTGGCTCCATAGGTCTGCTCTGTCATAACAAAGGGAAAGAAATCTCTTTCCTGACCAGACCAGACCACTGCAGCAGTTATTACTGAAAAGCATAAGAGTCTAGAAGCAGCTCTGACTATAAAGCATACTTCCTCCAAACTTGGAAATCAAATTCCAAGAATAGCTGTAAAGCTGTACAGAAAAAAATTACAATGCATATTTGAACATACATTACTAGAGACAGATGGATTCAGCAACCTTTCTGAATTCTCCCATAGGGAAAACTACCTGTGAAAGCCCTGCTGGGAAAACTACCTGTGAAAACCCTGCTGTGAACCTGAATCCCTGTGTAGCTCTATGAGTTGCCCTTACTAACAGGGCAATCTGTGCTGAAGTTAAGATGTTTACTCACAAAGAGAAAGGCTACTCAGAACTGTAAGGGACCTGCTGGATTACTATCAGTTAGGTATTAGAATTGTCATGCCAAAAATATTGTGGCTGGAGGGGGGCTATTTTATTATGCACCATTTAAAAAGGAAACAAACTGCATGTAAAAGTAACAATGGAAGATGCACGTACAAGTGCACACAGACTGCAAGCACATCTCTTGTTAGGAAAGTTCCTTTTCCTTGGGGACTCAAACAGATTCTGACCTCATGTTTGACATTTGCTGAAATTTCGATCTGAGCTGTGGCTGTCAGGAAGCCATCATTCATAATTTAACATTGTTTAATAATGTCTGTTCATATGAAGGTCATGTCTGATATAGAAAGGGACACAATAAATTTGGTCTCACAAGAAGCAATCCCCCTGGGCTAGGATGAATTGTATGAAATAAAAACAAAGGAGAGAAAAAAATCTTGTTAATATTGTAGCTGTATATTTTATTTATTTATTTATTTATTTACATTTTATAACAAATGATCTTTAGCTTTTAGTGGGGAGAAACATGAATTTATGTGAGGCATCTGAAGTTTCCCTCTGTTTCTGAGACTAGCTGAGACTTAACAGTAGGCCTAAATGATATGATTTATTCAGTTGTCCTCCCTGAAAAAAGGGTGATGGAGAAGTGGATGGAAGCAAAAAAGGTGACGCAGAAGTTGCAGCAAGGACTTTCACTGTCTCTGACCTCCTCTGGCAAGCACGTAGACCCTGAGCATGACCTATTGCTTTGAATGGTGCAGGATCATGGGTAAAACCAGATCCAGCATCTGCAGTACAAATGGAAACCTGGCTTAGGAGCAAAAGACAAGGCTTGAGTGATGGGAAATGAAACAGCCTGGCTGGATTAGACTTCAGGCGCGGAACCAGTGCAGAAACTGCTGAGTTCTGTGAAGAGTTCAGGAAGTGTTTCAGGTTTCTATTAGTCCAGTCTTCCATTAGCTCTTTTATTTACAGCAAAATTTACAAGTTGGCCTCAGAAAGTTTTTCCAAATATATTAATTAAAACATACTTTTTTACAGGAGCAATATACATACAGCAACATTTATACACAGGAACTAGAAACAGTATCACTCTTGCAATTTAAAGCAGGTCTCAGAAGTTCGGGCTTTTTTTTTCCAGAAGACTCATAGAATCATAGAATAACCAGGTTGGAAGAGACCCACCGGATCATCGAGTCCAGCCATTCCTATCAAACACTAACCCATGTCCCGTAGCACCTCATCCATCCATGCCTTAAACACCTCCAGGGAAGGGGAATCAACCACCTCCCTGGGCAGCCTGTTCCAGTGCCCAGTGACCCTTTCTGTGAAAAGTTTTTCCTAATGTCCAGCCTAAATCTCCCCTGGTGGAGCTTGTGGCCATTCCCTCTCATCCTGTCTCCTGTCACTTGGGAGAAGAAGCCAGCTCCCTCCTCCCTACAACCTCCTTTCAAGTAGTTGTAGAGAGCAATGAGGTCTCCTCTCAGCTACTTCTTCTCCAGGCTAAACAACCCCAGCTCTCTCAGTCGCTCCTCTTAAGGCCTGTTCTCCAGCCCCTTCACCAGCTTTGTTGCCCTTCTCTGGACTTGCTCCAGAGCCACAACATCCTTCTTGTGGTGAGGGGCCCAGAACTGAACACAGTACTCAAGGTGCGGCCTCACCAGTGCCGAGTACAGGGGGAGAATAACCTCCCTGGACCTGCTGGTCACACCATTTTGTATACAGGCCAAGATGCCATTGGCCTTCTTGGCCACCTGGGCACACTGCTGGCTCATGTTCAGTCGCTGTCAACCAACTCCCCCAGGTCCCTCTCCTCGTGGCAGCTTTCTAGACAGACTTCTCTTAATCTGTAGCACTGCAGAGGGTTGTTGTGCCCCAAGTGCAGGACCCGGCATTTGGCCTTGTTAAACCTCATGCCGTTGGTCTCAGCCCAGCAGTCCAGCCTGTTCAGATCCCTTTGCAGAGCCTCCCGACCCTCCAGCAGATCCACACTTCCACTCAGCTTAGTGTCGTCTGCAAACTTGCTAAGGGAGCACTCGATGCCTTCATCCAGGTCATTGATAAAGACATTGAACAGGGCTGGACCCAGGACTGAGCCCTGGGGAACCCCACTTGTCACTGGCCTCCAGCTGGATTTAACTCCATTTCCCACCACCCTCTGGGCCCGGTCATTTAACCAGTTTTCCACCCAGGAGAGTGTGCGCCTGTCCAGGCCAGAGGCCAACAGTTTCTGTAGCAGAATGCTGTGAGAAACTGTGTCAAAGGCTTTACTGAGGTCCAGAAAGACCATATCCACAGCCTTTCCCTCATCCAGCATCCGAGTCACTTGGTCATAGAAGGCGATAAGGTTACTCTGGCAAGACCTGCCTTTTGTGAACCTGATCACCCGGTTCTCTTGCAAGTGCTTCTTGATAGCTCTCAAGATCACCCGCTCCATGACTTTCTCCGGTACTGAGGTCAGACTGACAGGCCTGTAGTTCCCTGGATCCTCCCTGCGCCCCTTCTTGTAGATAGGCACAACATCAGCCAGCCTCCAGTCCAGTGGAACTTCCCCAGTCATCCAGGACTGTTGGAAGATGATGGAAAGGGGTTTGGCCAGCACATCCGCCAGCTCCTTCAATACCCTTGGGTGAATCCCATCCGGCCCCATAGGCTTGTGGGTATCTAGTCGGGCTAGCAAAGAAAGTTATAATTACCCTTACCCTCACCTAACTGGGAAAACAGAGGCAGACACCTGAACACATTTGACTGATGACTGAGCTAGATTTGTAACAGAGGCTTCTTCAAGCCTAATCCAGTGCTGTAGAACACACATTACAGAGAAATTCAGCTTGTACTTCAAAATCTTGGATGCACTGACAGTTAATCCTCCATTAAGAAGAAGAGGAGGGGGATTGTTGTAGGGGACTCCCTCCTAAAAGTAACGGAGGGACCCATTTGCAGACCAGACCCGCTCCACAGAGAGCTCTGCTGCTTACCGGGGGCAACAGTGAAGGAGGTGGCTAGAAAACTTCCTTCCCTGGTCCACGAGACAGACTACTATTCTCTGATAGTAGTCCAAACTGGTAACAATGATTTAGTTAACAGAAAGACCAAAGCCACCAAGAAAGACTTCAGGGCCTTTGGGAAAATGATGGAGGGCTCTGGGGCTCAGATAGTGTTCTGCTCCATCCCCAGGCTAAACAGAGAGGAGCAAGAACTCAGGAAGAAGAATTCTATTAATGCCTGGCTCCGAGCCTGGTGTGAAGAAAGGCGCTTTGGCTTCTTTGATCATGGGGTGGCTCACGCATCCCCAAACTCTGTTGCTAAGGATGGGACATGTGGGTCTCCTAGAGGGGCTGAAGCCCTTGCTAAGAACTTATAGATCAAACTTTAAACTAGATGTGAAGCGGGAGGGGATTGAGACCAGGCTAGACAGGAGCGAGACTGGATGTGAGGCACTGATGATTCAGAGAGGGTGTGCTGGTGAGGACCACCAGTACATCATCACACAGAAAGTGGGAGTGAACACACCTGGGGGTGGTAAGGGAGATACGGGCACTCTGGTGCTAGCTACTCCAGTTACCAGGCAATTGGGAATGAACTCTGTTCCCTCTAAGAGGGCTGAAGGCTCAGCAGCTCAACTGAAGTGCATTTACACCAATGCATGCAGCATGGGTAATAAGAAGGAAGAGCTGGAAGCTGTTGTAGGGCAAGGAGCCTATGATGTTGTTGCCATCATGGAAACGTGGTGGGATGACTCATATAACTGGAGTACAGATATGGTGGGGTACAAACTCTTCAGGAGGGATAGGAAGGGAAGGGCAGGGTAGCCCTCTTTGTAAGGGAGGACTTGGACACTTTGAAATGGATTGTGGCAATTAGGAGATTGAGTGCCTGTGGGTTAGAATCAGAGGAGCCCCTAAGAAGGTAGATTTTGTGATGGGAGTCTGTTACAGGCCACACAGCCAAGGAGAAGCAGCTGACGAGCTCTTCTATAAACAGCTGGGGTTAATCTTTAGATCAATGCCTCTTGTTCTTGTGGGAGACTTCAATCTCCCAGATATCTGCTGGAAGTACAATAGAGCAGAAAGGAAGCAGTCTAGGAGGCTCCTGGAGTGCGTGGAAGACACTTCCTCGCACAGCTGGTGAATGAACCGACAAGGGAAGGTGCCCTCCTGGACCTGCTGTTTGTGAACAGAGAAGGCCTTGTGGGGGATGTGGCCGTAGGAGGACGCCTAGGACTAAGTGATCATGAGATGATAGGGTTTTCTGTTCTAGCCGAAGTGAAGAGGGTGGTTAGCAGGACAGTAGCATTAAATTTCCAGAGGGCAGACTTTGAATTCTCCAGAAGGCTGATTGGCAAAGTCTCATGGGAGACAGTGCTTAAGGGCAAGGGAGCTCACGAGGGCTGAGAGCTCTTCAGAAAGGAGATCCTAGCAGCTCAGGAGAAAGCCATCCCCATGTTCCGGAAAAAAAGCCAGCAGGGGGAAAAAACAGCTTGGTTGAACAGGGAGATCTTGAGTGATATCAAGAAGAGGAGGAATGTTTATGGGCTCTGGAAGAGGGGACAGGCCTCTTGGGTGGACTACAGGAGGGAAGTGAAATTGTGTAGAGAAAAAATCAGAAGGGCTAAGGCTCAACTAGAAATCAGATTGGCAAAGTCAGTGAAAGATAACAAAAAATCTTTCTATAAATATATAAATAATAAAAGGAGGACTAGGGAGGACATACAGTTCCTATTGGATGCAGAAGGAACAACAGTGACAGGGGATGAGGAAAAGGCTGAGGTACTTAATGCCTTCTTTGCCTCAGTCTTTAATTGTAAAGAAAGTTGTTCCTTTTCTGTACAAATCCAGGAGCTAGAGGAGCAACATGAGGCTCCCATGGTCCAAGAGGAGGTGGTCAGAGCCCTGCTGGCCCGACTAGACAGCCACAAGCCTATGGGGCTGGGTGGGATTGAAGGAGCTGGCGGATGTGCTGGCCAAACCCCTTTCCATCATCTTCCAACAGTCCTGGAAGACTGGGGAAGTTCCACTGGACTGGAGGCTGGCTGATGTTGTGCCCATCTACAAGAAGGCTTGCAGGGAGGATCCAGGGAACTACAGGCCTGTCAGTCTGACCTCAGTGCCAGGGAAAGTCATGGAACAGGTGATCTTGAGAGCTATCATGAAGCACATGCAAGAGAACTGGGTGATCAGACCCAGTCAACATGGGTTCACAAAAGGCAGGTCTTGCCAGAGTAACCTGATCGCCTTCTATGACCAAGTGACTCAGATGCTGGATGAGGGAAAGGCTGTGGGTGTGGTCTTTCTGGATCTCAGTAAAGCCTTTGATACAGTTTCTCACAGCATTCTGCTACGGAAACTGTCGGCCTCTGGCCTGGACGGGTGCACACTCTCCTGGGTGGAAAACTGGTTGGATGACCGGGCCCAGAGAGTGGTGGTAAATGGTGTTAAATGCAGCTGGAGGCCAGTGACAAGTGGGGTTCCCCAGGGCTCAGTGCTGGGTCCAGCCCTGTTCAATGTCTTTATCAACGACCTGGATGAAGGCATCGAGTGCTCCCTTAGCAAGTTTACAGATGACACTAAGCTGAGTGGAAGTGTGGATCTGCTGGAGGGTCGGGAGGCTCTGCAAAGGGATCTGAACAGGCTGGACTGCTGGGCTGAGACCAACGGCATGAGGTTTAACAAGGCCAAATGCCGGGTCCTGCACTTGGGGCACAACAACCCTGTGCAGTGCTACAGATTAAGAGAACTCTGTCTAGAAAGCTGCCACGAGGAGAGGGACCTGGGGGAGTTGGTTGACAGCGACTGGAACATGAGCCAGCAGTGTGCCCAGGTGGCCAAGAAGGCCAGTGGCATTCTGGCTTGTATACAAAATGGTGTGACCAGCAGGTCCAGGGAGGTTATTCTCCCCCTGTACTCGGCACTGGTGAGACCGCACCTTGAGTACTGTGTTCAGTTCTGGGCCCCTCACCACAAGAAGGATGTTGAGGCTCTGGAGCGAGTCCAGAGAAGAGCAACAAAGCTGGTGAAGGGGCTGGAGAACAGGCCATACGAGGAGCGGCTGAGAGAGCTGGGGGTGTTTAGCCTGGAGAAGAAGAAGCTGAGAGGAGACCTCATTGCTCTCTACAACTACCTGAAAGGAGGTTGTAGGGAGGAGGGTGCTGGCCTCTTCTCCCAAGTGACAGGAGACAGGATGAGAGGGAATGGCCACAAGCTCCACCAGGGGAGATTTAGGCTGGACATTAGGAAAAAAACTTTTCACAGAAAGGGTCACTGGGCACTGGAACAGGCTGCCCAGGGAGGTGGTTGATTCCCCTTCCCTGGAGGTGTTTAAGGCACGGGTGGATGAGGTGCTAAGGGACATGGGTTAGTGTTTGATAGGAATGGTTGGACTCGATGATCCGGTGGGTCTCTTCCAACCTGTTTATTCTATGATTCTATGATTCTATGATTCTATGATTCCATGATTAATATTAGCAAAGTGCTTCAAGATTATTGTGATGGGGATTTTTTAAGGTCTCTTAAGTTATGCAGGATCACATCATTGAGACCCAGACAAACAATTTGAAGTTGGGTTAATTGGCAAACAATAAGGAAAATGTATTTATTCACAAATAAAATGAAGATAAGAGCAAGGCTCCGCACAGAGATTGTCCACCAAAGAACAGAGATGAAACTTGAAAAAAACCCAAAGCATTATTTTTCATACTGGGTGACAATACAAAGTGTTAGTGAAGGAAGACAGAAGGATCTTGTGACTCAAAAAGATTTCTCACACAGCGATCTGCAGTATCACCCAAGGAGAATGTCAACATCATCACTAAAAGTTCAAGCAATCAAGGACTTGGGAACCATTGCTAGCGCAGTTTGCATGTTTCTCTGTTGAACTTCAGCTGTACTTTGCATCCCAGACCACAGCAGCTCTTTCACAGCTGGCAATAAACAATGCGACTCTGCCAGCACTATCCAGGTTACAGGGACTCCAGATTCAAAGTAAATTTTAGCCCTGGAGCATTTTTGTGCTTATATTTCTCAAGTTAGTTATTCAAAAGTGATTCCTATTAAGAACAATTGAAAGGCCATGCTTTCTCTCTGTTTCAAGGTTAGTCCTACAAAACATTTGAAAGGAAAGGAAATAACACTTTCCTCTCTTGAGAAGAAACAAAGGAGATGGATTACTTTGTCTTACAAAATATCACACTGTGGTGTCTGCCATCTAGAAGGCAAGTTTCACAAGCCATTAATTCAACCAGATGGTGGTGTAGCATCTAATAGATAACATAAGCTGGGTGGGAACATAAATATCAACAAAGCTTTTTTTTTCTTTTCAGACACAACATACTTTTCAACTTACCTATTCACTTTGTGGGAAATACATCAAGCAGCTTAATTTATATTTTAACAGCGTTGCACAAAGAATAATTTTTGGTGCTTGGAAAGGATAGCAGAAACATATACCAGAAATGAAGCAAAGAACAAATTCTTTGATGTGCCAATAAGCAGCCATCTGTTAACGTGTCCCCTTACACCAAGATGACAAGTACAGTTGTACTATCAGTAATGTGATCTCTGCTGAACTGGAAGGGACAAAATACAGGTTAGGATGTAAAAAAATACAATCTGAATGCCAAGCACTTCAGATACATTGTTGAGTGTCATTCCAAAATCAGTTATTAAAAAGGAGTCCTTATATGCAAAGTATGATGTCTTTTGTGGACTCAAAGATTCAAACAAATTGGATATCCCTGAGAATAGTTGAAAAAAAATGCATTGGGAAGCGCCACATAAAATCTGTTCCACAAATGAACACAAAGTGGCCCTTCCCCTTAACTGCTATATATATTCAGCAGATATGGAAGGGAAGTGACAACCCGTAAGGTCTATATTTTAATACCTACCATAAGTAGCTTAGAAAAACACGAAAGAAAGATAAAGTTGACTGACAAATTTAACTGAATTTCCATTTTCTCTCTTTTCCATGTTCTTCAGTTGCAGCAGGCCAGACAGAATTGCTCAACCACCACAGAGGAGCCTGTGCTCATGAGATTCCCAAGCCAGAAATGTCTGAAAAAGCTTTGAAATGTAGGCCACTTAACCAAACTGCAAAAAAACCACCAAGCTTCTTGATGTCAGGACACCAGGAAGGTCTAAATTGCAGTGAAAGCTACTATTTATGGTTAACATAACCATAAACTGAGAAAAAGGAAAAAAGAAAAAAGATGGACCTCTCTTTATAGGATTGTGCGTTTTCAGAGAAGGAAATGGAAATTTAAACATTATCCATGAATCCTTAAACAGTGGTTGCTTCTAATCTCAAGATTACAAAAGTGAAGGAGCCTTGCTAACTCTAAGCAAACAGTCTTAAAACAAAGAAACTTCCAAGATAGAACTTTGCAAGATAGAAGACGGATTTCTTTCTGTTCCCAAATGAGAGAGGAAAGGTGTGTCAAAGAGGTTTTATTACAACATTATTGGTTGCTACAGTGCTCTACCAATTCCAGAAGTCATGATATATAACAGCTAACTCCAGAAATGGATGAAATCTGTCCTTGAAAAGTCTTGAGACAAGGTCAGTGCCTGTTCTGAGAGCCTCCAAAGGGGAGCAGGTAATTGAAAGGGTGTGCAGGCTGTGCGCTGGCTCAAGGCTTAGAGGGAAATTTTATCTTACAGTCCTAGCTGCCACAGCTTTATGACAATAAGTAATATTTGATATTGAAGTGTCCCGCTAATAGCAGAGGAAGCATTTCCAGAGTGTGATACTACAAAGTACAAAACTAGATATCAACAATCTTCTTCCCTTCAGAGGGAAGGAGAATGCAAGAAAGGATTTTTAGTAGGAAAATGTGCTTGTATGTCTGAGATTTGTGGCAAACTTGAAAGCCTCTCTTCAGCAACAAAAAGAAAACACAACTCTGCCCACATGTAGTTACATTTTGTGGATCCAACTGTCAAAATACTTCCACAGCTGAAACCTGGAGGAGAGGAATACCCTTTATTGCTGTTGAGACCTATTGTGAACAAATAATGTGATGTGTTTTGAAGGTACAATAATTATAAATGCCAAACATCTTGCAAAGTCTGCAAGTTTTTTCTTCTGCAGATTTTCAAAATCCATAAATGCTGAATAAGCAGATAATTCCCCAGGTGGAAAGTTGGGAGTTTTGTTTGTACACATTTGTAGTTTTACAAAGATAAGTTAGTTGTTGGTGGCAGAAGAAAAAAATGCATAAGAGCAGTTAAGTACACCTGCAATCAATAGTTTCTATCAGCATAGAAGTAATGAAACAAAGGATGCTTTATTCATTTGGGTTAGAGGCTTTATGATTGCTAAGTTTAGAGTATGGGTAAGGGCTGCAGTCTAGCAAAATTTCTGTCCTAGGACTTAACTATAGACATTGCTGTTCTGCCTTGGATGCCATCTAGATGAATTCAAATATTGTTTATTTGCCTGAATGATACAGATCACAGGAGCAGATACTATTGGTCTTTGAGTTATTATCTGCTCAGCGACTCTAAATTTTGGGGTGATCAACTCAAATTATTCCCAGCACGTCTAATTTCAATGACTCATTTTATGATTATTTAACATGACACATCCTCAGGAGCTAGATTTCCAGAGGGGTTAATTACTCACAACTCAGATGATTCATAGAAGCTCTAAAATATCATTGTAAAACCATAGGAAGAGTACGTTAAACTCAGGAAAACTCAGCAAGACATTTCTGAGCTGACTACCCATCAACTTCTCTAATGAAAGAAGGATCATTTAGGCCAAATTCTACCAAGCATATTACCTAGTTTCATAAGGAACTGAAACTTGTCTTACAGTATGAGAAAAATATTGAGTAGCTCATAGAGTTTAAATTAATTTTCAATGTGTTTGTTAAGATTTTCTTTCTCCTAACTGCTAACTTACGAGCATTCAAGCACTGTAAAAGCACATACTAACATATTCATTTAATTCAATTTTGTAGCATGATAGGAATTAACCCAAGCATCAGTTTAAAAATTTAAATAAAGTAACTATCATGATATAAATGACCCACTAGTTTACTGTGTTCTGTGTTTTCTCTGTATTAGATCGGTGTTTAATTTGCAGTGTCTTGAATTTTGTAGCCTGCTTTTCACAAGCAGTGTGTTTTGCCCTGGTTGTTTGACAAGCCATCCAGTTGAGCCTCTTGATATCATCGCTGCATAATTTTCAATTGTTAGATAGATCTTTTGAGCAGTTAAAAAAATATGAAAGCATATAGATGTGTGCTGTGGGAATTCTTATCTAAACATGCAACAACATGTTTGCACGTGCTTAGTCATGCTTGTATATGTTACTATTACATGCATCCAGAAATAACACATATAGATTTGATTGTCATTGATAAAGTGGACAGCTAGGGAAAGCAGATTTTATGAATATTTCACTGTCTCATTCATTTAAAACTAAAAATAACATTTTCAGAAGCTTCCTCAGTTCCACAAATGCTAATTCTCCAATCTTTTGAGTCCTTGGATATTTGAAAATTTACAGCTAGGATTTCACTATTCAGCTCTTACTGATTTCCCCTCTTTATGGCAGCTATACACACTTCTATCACTCTTCGGCACACTTCTGCATTCTTATCAGTAATATGTTGGTCTTAAGACTGTTCCAAACTTCCAAGTGTCTTCAGTCCCCAGTTAGCCAAAACAGAAGAATTTTTTAGCAACTGAGGAATTTTTTTGGACATTATGCCAGAGAATGGTCAGAAATATTTGAATTTCCTGCCATAAAGGGAGCCAGGGCTAATATAATAAGAAATTTGCTTCAGGGAAAAGTAAGCATAGCTGGTAAAATTCAACGGAAGTGAAATTTGTATTTAATTTGATTTCCTGTCATCTTCATAGATGATGTTTTCCTTTTCCCTTGCTGCTTCACTCCCACTCATTCTCCTAATCTCTAAATTACTTTAGTCTGAGATATTTCCTGTGCATTAACTGTATTTCATTGGCTTCCAATTCAGTTTTCTGTTTCTGGCACATACATTTGTATTTAGGCAACATGATGAAAATTAATATCATAATTATACCATTCAAGCAAATCACAGGAATTAAATCTGTGTCTAGCCAGCCAGAAATATCTTTCTTTGTCAGTGGAGTATATGGGGGTTTTTCCTCCTCAAGTCGCATCACAAGACAGTATTAAAATTGTTCCTGTGTGGTCATGTTCCGTGAACAATTACTTCACACAGGAAGAGCCACACTCAAAGTGTTCCCCTTTTTAAGTATCATTTTTAACTTTCCTGTTATGTTATTTCCTATGAAATATTTATTGTGATTTCCTTGAAGCTCTTACAGAAAATTGTGACACCGTTCATTTTGAACAGACTTCTAAAGAGAATGAGCAAACCCACGCAAGCCCCTCTTAACTGCAGAGACACCTGCAGCAAAGCCCCAACATCAAGCACAGGGCTAAGGAAATGCTACAATGAAGCACGCAGTCTAGTACTGGAACCAAGGGAAGCAAAAACCTGGTACCTTCCCTGCACATGGCTACACTAGAAATAGTAGATACAATTTTTGGTTTTGCCTAGTTGTGATATCCATTTTGTCCAAACCTTAATGTTCTTGTGTTCCGCCACCATATGAATCTTTCCTATATTCCCTTAGGAGTTCTACCCTGTGCTATAGCTTTTATACTGATATTTCATTGACTGGGCTTGAAAATTGCTGTTAAATGCTGTCAAAACCCTCACACCTGAGAGCTTCAAAGGAAGCAAACTGATCACAATAGCAACTGAAGGTTACCACTTTAAAAGAAACACATTCTGCTCTAGACTCATTTTACAGTAGGTATTTGAGAATGGTCAGCCATGCAAGTATTTAACAGAATGAGCTGCAGAGAAATTAATTACACACTGTTAGTATTTTTCACAGACTGGCTGTTTGATCTCAAACAAATCTATGGTTAACCCACTGAAGTAATTAATCACTCAATGCCTCTAATATCAGACTTTCTAATGGTTTGGGCAACTGTTTTGAGAAGTCTCACATCATTTCCTCATAAAGAAATATCTCTCCTAAGTATGACCAGAGTTCCTGAGAGATCAGCTGCTTGTTCTATGCACCTTTTCAATTTCAAGAAGTAATGACTTTGTGGTTCATTAAATTAAATGAGACAATGTAATTGTTTTACTGTAGAATATTAGGTTAAATTTATGCATATGTGTTTGAAATAATGCTATCACCAAGATCTGAGCAAACTTCTGCCCAGGCTATTTTCACATTCCAATTTAATGTAAGTGATTTGGACACTGATTTAATTGCTGTAGTACAAACTCTTTTATTTTAGAGGGATGGAGTTGGGATATTTTAAAGTCTAAACTCTATAATGAGTTCACACAGATCATAATAAATCTTTCTTCCAAGGAAAGGAACAAGAGCTATGTTGGGTTTCATACCGCTCTAATTCCATTATTGAAAATAATGTTAGTTTATTTGTAGGCAAGGCAACTGTAAAAAGCAGCGTTTGTTTCCCTCCATATATAATTAAGTTTATTGCTTCCTGCCAGAAAGTTATCAAAACACAGGTTAGGAGGAGCAGCTCAGACTGTACTTGTGTACTTCCGAAAAAAGATCTTTTTCTCAGTTCAAAACTAAATCCATGTATATCTACAGAGCACGAAGGCCTAGGAGTAAGAAGGATCTCAGGAGGTCATCCATTTCATCCGCTTCTCAGAGGCACACATGCAAGTCCTGAAAGACGTTCATCTAACCAGCTCTCTGAGGCGTTCTGTGCAGTGTAATGCTACCATCTCCAGGCAATGTCTCTGTGCTTCCTGCACCTCATGACTGCAAAGCCATGCCTGTGCGCATAGCCTGAATCTTTCCCGTTCCCCTTCAAGCTCATTACTTCCCTCTGCAAGCTGCTGTAGTTGTAGGAAACAGCCCTTGAGGCTGGTTAGCTAGTTCACTATTTCACTTGCTGCAGTTGGGTAGCCTTTCATTGTAGATCATGTTTTCTTAACTTCTGAGCTCTCCCTGCTGTTGGGCCTACAACTTTCTTGAAAAGCAGCAATCTAAAACAGGCACAGCACTCCTGCTAAGTTGTGAGCAAAGTAGCAGTAGTATTTTAAGTGTCGTCGTCTTCTTCTACCTTCCCCTGTGGTTTCTTCCTTCTCATCAACAGGGTAACATTGTTGACTCCCATGCTGTCTGTAATCTCTGGATTATTTTCCATAGGTATGTGTGCTACCTATCTAGTTGCATCATGACTCCAGCAGAGATTTCTTGCTGGAAACAACATTGCAGTCATGTCCTGTCAGCATTCGTCTTGTATTTGGCAGGTGTAAGAAGGAAATGGGAGCTTTCCTACCTGGACCTTACATGCACGCATACATGAGGAATGGTTGCCTAATCACACTGCAACTTTCATAGGCAGAGGCTGAAACTATCATGGGAAGTACAGCCAAGCAGCAGTGTGTACAGAGGTGTGAAAAGCTGAGTAAAGAAGCTTCTGCTTTTAAAATGGAGACATACTCCTATGTACCTACAGAAAACATGCATGTCAAACACACACTGTTCATTGACTTCCAGAAATACAGCCTAAAAGCAATGCCTAGATTTATATCAGATAACTGATTTCCTGGCATAGCTGTCCAGCTGGGTACAAAAATAGGGCTATTCTTCTTCAAGTAAGAAGGGTAAAAGTGTGATTATATTTGACAATGGCATCCTTCAAGACAAAAAGGCAATGATCTAGACATTGCTCCCTGGCATCTAATTTGGCAAGATCATGAATCCAGGTGTAGGAATGCAGTGGAGACACCTCAGACCATCAGCCATGTCTTTTACTGTGGTACAACAGTAACTCTCAAAGTAGGAATCAAAGAGGTTGAGTCTTGCAAGTCAGTCTTGTTACCCATCACCATAAATTCAGATAACTATTTAGATCTTCGCAGATTGATTCAAGCCCTAATGATGAAGTTTCAGATAAGAGCAAAATATTTTTGTAGCTATTGCTAAAACAACACATTATCATATTTTATTTTCAGTATTTCTTGTTTATTTTGGTTGGGGAATCATTATTAAACTGTCTCTCCAATCAGCTATTTTCTTCCCTGTCATTTTTTGTTGGTAGACACAACTTCATTTTGTTCTTTTCCCTTGTTTCTCCTGCCTACATTACCTTCTTTTATCTACTCCACCTCTTGTTCTTCCTTTCTTTGTCTCAGCCCCTCTTCTTCTGCAGAGGCAATTGGAGACACCAGACTCTCCCTGGGATGTTAGCTGGCCCACAGATGTGCTCTGCTGCTCATTGTGGAGGCAGTCAACACCAGCAATGGTCTCAGAAACACAAAAGCATTTCACAGCAGTTTGACACTGTCGACAGAAACAACAATGCGAACGCATTATTGCTAAGTTTCATTCTCTTCAAGTGGCCTGCGGGTAAGTTTAGAAGTTAATAAATGTAAAGCTAAAGTGACAATTTAAAAGCCTGTTTGTAGGTTTCTGGCATGAACAAGAGATCCCTTCAGGCCAGTGCACTCTGATCATCCTGCACACAGAACTTCAATTGACAGAGTAAATGAGTAACGAAAGATGTGGTGCGCAGCACAGGGGTGGGATTTGAGCACTGGGGAATACAGAAGCGGGAGATTAGGACAATTTAATAACAAGCACCTCTTCCATTTCACCTTCTCTCAGCCCTTTCCACTCACGCAAACAGCACCAACCCTTGGACCGACACCAAAGTATAAATAGATCCTGAATTTCAGTCAAAGCTTGAAAACTGAATTACAGCTCTGCAATGCAGATAGCTCTGCTGTCCTGCAAGAAGTGTGAAGAGAATCTGCAATTTCCAAACTTACACACAGTGACCCCCTTTCCTCTGTGCAGAGCAAAAGGAGAGGGTAAGTGCATGCTTAGCTGCTGACCTGCGGTTAACCAAACTGTGGGGTGGGGAATAAAACCAAAACTGGAATCATCCTCACTCCTCTCCTCCCTATCATTCAAGGAGATATTTCTGTACACATTAATGGAAATGCTTTTGCAATTAAAAAAAATACACAGAACCATAGAATCACCAGGTTGAAAAACACCCACTGGATCATCGAGTCCAACCATTCCTATCAAATACTAAACCATGCCCCTCAGCACCTCGTCCACCCATCCCTTAAACACCTCCAGGGAAGGTGACTCAGCCACCTCCCTGGGCAGCCTGTGCCAGTGCCCACTGACCCTTTCCGTGAAATATTTTTCCTAATGTCCAGCCTGAACCTCCCCTGGTGGAGTTCGATTATTTAATGGGAACATGTATGTTTATGCTAAAAACCTGCAAGCCAATTGAAATGTGACTCCTATTTCCAAATACAAAATCTACAATTTCAACTCCATCTTCTACTCAGCAAAATCATTTACTCCACCTATATCAATGCAGGTCTGTTTTTCAGGCAATACATTCATCAAGTAGCTGCAATAACAGAACTAGCACCACTGTTTGTCTCATTTTGTGGCACCATAGTCACAAGGATGGTGTTTTGATGCCTGCAGCAAGACCTGCTTCCACCAGCCCCCAGCACAACCTTGGTGTGTTGCTTCCCACCTCTCCATCACAGTTACTTCAACTGCAAACTGGACAAATTATACCAAGCAATTTTGTGAAACACTTGAGGTACACAAAACGTTACCTGATGGGGTCATTTGTAACAAGGAGGATCAGCAGCCTAGCTTGCTCTCCTACCAGCCAGGCTTCATACAGCTGACTTCCCAAAAGTCTTGTAAATAAGCTAGGGCACTGGTGGCAGCGCCAGCTCAGCAGTGCCCATGGCTGGGCAGGCCGTGGGGAGCTGGAGACTGGCCCGGCTTCAGCATTGCTAGGGTAGGGGCTGGAATGGGCAAAGTGGGATGAGGCCAGGCAGGAACTCCAAGTCCTGTTAGTGTCAAAGGGCCTAGCACTCTAATGCAGACAGGGCAAGTCATTCTGTCCTTTTTTGCTTCATCTCTGCTTTGTAGAGTAAGTAAAACTATATTTCTCCCTGTCCACCAAAACTAAATACTGCTTGAAGAGTTTTCTTGCCAAAAGTTCTCTTGCTGCACAGCCTAGAGCTCAACAGATCTGCAGAAGCGGTGGCAGCACAGCTGCTCATACAAGCTTGTCAAGAAAACGCGTTACTCACTTGGATCCGTCAAAGCTTCCATTTATCTTATCTGAACACCAAAAGGGAACCAAAAGCTCTCAAAAAACTTCGGGTCTCACTCTTCACAATTGTTTGCAATTCCCTGCATCTGCCTTGCTTCTATTTTCATGTATCCACCTCTCAGAGCTGGGAGTGAGAAGAGTACAGAGCTGTCTTTCAGCCTGACAAGTGAACCAGACCCTCAGGTTTAATCTTCAAGGAAATTCTATTTCATCTAAACATCAAGAAAAAATATTTGATTCCACTTAAGGGAGAGGGGAGCTACAATTAACTTCACAACCTTCATTTGCTCTCACTTGGCAGCTTTCATTAATGCATTAATGAGAGTTCCTGAACTAGGTTATCAAGGGAAAAAAACCAAGCTGAGGACACTGCAACTGGCTCTGAAAATAAGCTCCTAGTGGAAAAAGAAAAATGTGGAATGCTATTCCAAAAGATCCATCCCTAAAGCACTGAGCTGGTTTGGACTCCAGCTTGAAGCCAGTATCTCCCTTCAAGTTAATTTCTTCAAGCTTGAGTTGGCTGACTTGGCAAGCACTACACATCACTTAAAATAGCAATGGTTAGGGAAAAATGTGGAAAGAATCAGCAAGCAGCAGCATCACCTGGAAATGTTCTTCCCAAGTCTGCTATTCCCTGGAGGAGAACAGTTGCTCAGGGTCTGAATGCCACCCAGTCACCCGAAAACCTGACACAGACCTAGCTTCACTGCTGTAAGTAAAAAACTTCCCAGAAATGTGGCCTTTTACAGCTCATGCTACTAAGTCCTTTGAAATGAAGGGCAATATCACTCAATTTGTTGACAATATTGATGTGAGGGTTGCAAATAGGAACCAGGCTGCTTTCACTCTACCCGCTACCATTTGGATTCCTCAAGTCAAGAGAAAGCAGTAATGCTATGCATTAACCTGGGTAGGCAGCCAGACTCCACACAGCTGCTCTCTCACACCTTCCCCCCCCGAAGGAGATCGGGAAGAGAACTGAAAGAGCAGAAGTGAGAAAACTCTCGGGTTGAGATTGTTTTATCTTTTTTCTCCTCTCAAACTAAGAAAAACAAATGATGAAAAAAGATGATTGCTTACTGTCAGCCAACCAATGCCAATCGCTGTACAACTGCAAGCCCTGACAAACAACCCCCTAGGTTTACTGCTGAAACTTCAGCAGAAACTTCGGCAGAAACTTCAATGCTTCTCCCACAATCAAAACTGCATGATACCATGACTAAAGAGGCAGAAGTCATTAATTAACACGGTACCTTTATAGGACTTTCAGCCATTCTGAACTTGGCATGGACCATAAATCAAGTTAGATTTTAGGCGCACAGCTCCTCAAAGGTGTTTTATGCACAAATGACAAACTTTGAACTTGTGTTTTAGTTTTCCTTTCCTTGCATACTCTAGCAAATTCCCTGAATTTTGTTTTATGTTTGTATGATCCTTATTGTGCCTCTGTGAAATGTATGAGATCCGACATTTCAAATGACAACAGATTTACACAAGTTTATCCCTTTTTTCACACCAGAAAGAATAAAGTAACAATCAAAGCAATTTAAATGCACACTTTCTACAGGTTAAATTTATACAGCTGGTCCAACTAAGAAAAGCTAATTCTTAATTAGTAAGAGTTAAAAAACAAGTTTATTTCTAGAATAAAAATTGGAGAATTTAAATTTCCAGATAACAAAGCACCTCCTCTATGTCTAATGAAACACACTAGAAATTGTGACCTTTTAAACACTTAGAATTGAAAAGATGGCATTAATACTTCCACTGAAGCTACCAAAAATACCCCAAAAGAACCCCTCCAAAATCAAAACTAGCTATTTAAATGTGCTACTTTAGGGAATATTCCTATGCTGAATACTCACACTGAAAACAGCTTCTTGTGCTAGATCCAAGACCATGCAAAGTTATTAACATTCTGCCATTAGCTTCAAAAAGAACAAGATTTACCTTACAAAATAATCAAGACTGCTGTAACTATTTACAGGCAACTTAACTTAGGCAGCTATAGAATCTGGAAAGACAACTAATTGTGTGAGTAAACTGTTCTGGTAAGCACTCAATTAAAATACTTTCAATATAAAGATAATTAGCTTTTCAAATTTTAAATAATTGGGTTGTAACGTTCTACACAAAAAACATTCCTCTGAGGAGAATAGGGGTGGAACATCTTTAATATGCATCCAGCATACACATTTAACCATTGCACATTAAAAAAGGCAATAAATTTTATACAGAAATTTATTGTGCAAGAATGATTTTCATGCTCATTTACAAGAAATAATTAGTTTTAACAAATAAATCATGCCATTGCTTAATTTCAACACTAAGCAGAATATTTACATTCAAGTTTACATGTTTGTTCAAGTTCTGTGTACGGTATTGTCAGAATTAGGTAAGAATGCATCTTCCAAACGACGTTTGCATTGTTTACATTAAAATATCAGTGCCTTTCAAATATATACTGGACTTGACAAGTTTCCTTTCTTTGCAGTACCTTCATTTCCCCAACTACTGTACTGGGGGGAAAAAAAGCCAACTAAAAATCAAAACTAACCTGCAGAAATGTGATCACAAACATACACCAATCTTCAATTAGCCAGGCATTTCCAGGTTATAAAACGGAAAGGAGGTTCTGTACATACACACCTCTGTATAACTGACTAACAGAAGGCTGTTTATTTCATCCTTGCAAGAGATCATGCTTTAAGAAAGTGAGTCTCAGAACAATTCTTTCACAGGATCTTACATAAAAAAAAAATAAATCTGTTTTGTCAATATTGAACAGTTTCTCATAGCATCTAACACACTTTAGAACTTTTTGGTTTTTTTTTTTTTTTTTTTTTAACCATACAGATAACTAGGAACATCACGGTCTGGCAGATTTTGAAAAACAAAACCAAATATCTTCCCCCAACATCCACCCAAAATGTATGCTGCATAGTCATTATTAAAAAAAAAAAAAAACCAAAACAAAACAAAACCAGCAGTTCACAAACACCTGAAAAATACTTTTAGTGTGCAGAAATTCAAACTGTGACATTTTAGTGCTGCTTCTTCCTCTTCAGACTTTACAATCTAAGACAAGTTCAGATTTTACTTCACATTTTATTAGTCTGTGCACAAATCTCTTGTTTCTTTGGCAAACGTTGCTAATACAGGCTTCTCTGTTATGTACCGCTCACACTGACCCCACTTTTATTTTTTAAACTGAGCTGAGAATCAGCTAATACAATATGCAAACTCAGAGACGGTTCTGAATTACGGCTTGTCATGGTCCTAAACAGCTGAAAAATGCAGCAGAATTCTTTACTTTCACAGTTTCATGTGATGCCTACTATTTTAATCCATATTTTCCTATCAGTGCTTCACCATCTGTCTAGGTTTCAAAAGTTCCTGGAATTGTAACAAAAGAATCAGAGCATACCTGCCAATATGCTGCCCTGAGTATTAAACATAAAGGATGATGTACAGTGATTGTCTTGGACTTTGGCTATTAATGCTATGGAGAAATACTGATTTTGAAGATGCAGACCTAAATATTCCCACATAATAAACAATCTTTGCATTTGGCAAAGACGATTACACTTTTTTTGTCTTTATGTTGTGACATCTCCAGAACTCGTAGGTTGAGAAACAACTGTAGAAGGTTGTACTGGTAACACTTCCAACTCAGATTCACGTACAAAGATGACTGCATCACCACTTACATTTATTAAACACTGGGCCTTTAAAAAAAAAAAAAAAAAGGACCGTACACAGTTAGCAAACATGAAACAAATTATGAAATTCTTTACCTGGGAGTTTTTACTATGCAGATGATAAAAAATCAGATGCAGATCAAAGAAGGAAAAATTATTAGAATTTATTAGTGAAGCAATCCCTTATGTATTTCCTTTTATACCCACTCACTTGTGTGCTATCAAATATGTACACAGTTTTTTCTAAGAGCACCATAAATTAAATTGCTGGGTAGCTGTACTTCATCTTAAGACTGTTTTCAACATAATTCATGTGTCAAATCAACCACATTCACCTGGTGTGTTTACTAATATTCACTTTATGTCCAAAACAGACTATCTTATATTAGCAACCCGAAAAAAGGATTAAAATCCTAACACTGCAACACCAGAAAAGCTGAGTAAGTTCAGCACTACTTCCCACAAGTTACTGCATTCTAGTGAATTTAGTTCATGAAGCATATTTGTAATTTCATGTCAGTGCAAGTGTTCAAGAATGCTCTTGGCTTCTTTCAACAGGCATTACAGTGACAGATCCAGAAGTGTTATGCAGACATAGCTCTACAGCATTTTTTCCTAAATACATAAAATGCATATTTGTGTCATACTAGTCACAATAGCACTGATATTTAATATCAAAACTTACCTGATTTTTGTTTGGATTCTCCATAAAAACACACTGCTTCATTATGTACGAGACAACAGCATTTCCCCCTAAAGCTGCAACATGAGCTCTCACCATTGCAAACACTTCAGCAATAAATGCATGGAGAAAACCACTGACACCACCCTCCTAAAATGCAAAAACAAAATAAATTTTGTTAGGTATTGCTGCAAGATGCTGAATACTTTTCTTACATTTTTATCAGCTGAATATTTCAGTGAATCCTACATAGTACATTTCATGGAACTTAAAAGTTATTCACTGTTTAAACAGAGTTAAAAATCAGACCAACGGAACTTGCTGTTTGAGTAACAGAATCACAAATACGTTATTCATTTTTTACTGGTGTTCTTTGCAATCAGTACATTACATATAGTCTTATTTTTCAGACTTTCCTACATCTCTGTAGGAACACATAATATTCCACTGACAGCTGAATAACGAGTTTGTCTTTCACAGAATCACTAGGTTGGAAAAGACCTTCAGGATCATCAAGTGCAACCATTCCTATCTGCCACTAAACCATGTCCCTCAACACCTCATCCACCCATCTTTTAAACACTTCCAGGGACGGTGACTCAACCACCTCCCTGGACAGTCTGTTCCAGTGCCCAATGACCCTCTCTGTGAAAATTTTTTTTCCACTGACCAGCCTGAACCTCCCCTGGTGCAGCTTGAGGCCATTCCCCCTTGTCCTGTCCCCTGTCACTTGGGAGAAGAGGCCAGCTCCCTCCTCTCTACAGCTATCTGAAAGGAAGTTGTAGAGAGCAATAAGGTTAGACAACCCCAGCTCCCTCAGCCACTCCATCTAAGACTTGTTCTCCAGCCCCTTCACCAGCTTTGTTGCTCTTCTCTGGACTCACTCCAGAGCCTCAAAATCCTTCTTGTAGCAAGAGGCCCAGAACTGAACACACTATTCAAGGTGTGGTCTCACCAGCACAGAGTACAGATGGAGAATAATCTCCCTGGATCTGCTGGTCATGCTGTTTCTGATACAAGTCAAGATGCCACTGGCCTTTTTGGCCACCTGGGCACACTGCTGGCTCATGTTCAGTCAGCTGTCAACCAACGCCCCCACATCCTTCGCTTCCGAGCAGCTTTCTACCTGCTCTTTTCTACCCATGGTTCCCCTTTTCATCACGAAAGATGCTATCCTTTTTTTTTTTAAACTGGGAAGCAAATAAAGAATAGTTGCTAATGAGGATTAAGAGAGATTTAGACTTCTTGGAAATTTCTGGTAAGGAGTTGTCATTACCTTCGGCCATTACCTTCATGTATGCTAATGACTGTCATTAGTTCTCAGCATTCACTAAAGAAACATTCCCTCGAAATACAAAGTAATTGTGAGACAGAGCTGAGACTTGACAAATAAGATACTCAAGCTATTTTTTCCCCTTGAGGCCCAAAAGAACTTCTAGCCAAGTGTTTTAACAGCCATGACACCTGATAGGAAAATAAAATCTGTAATATTATAAACCTAATACAAAATTTTGATGACAACAGATAACAGAAGTTTATAAATATCCACCTGTAAATGGCAAAACATAAGAGCAATAGATAAACTGGACTTAAAATTATCATTTTGGAAACACACAGTGTCGGGTACATACATGCAACTTATGAGAGCACTCACAGGGCACCAATATTCCATAAACTACTACAAGGAAAACAAAGCAATGCCAACACAAATGCTGCTAATTATTTTTTTGTACAATCTGAAACACATTCTGTATAATCTGTAACACACTGCTCAAGTTGGACATAACGACCACTCTGATTTGACTCTTACAGCCTCAGGGCAATACTGTGCAACTAGTATCAAAAGCAGTTTATGACTCTGCCTACGTAGTTGAGATAGAATTAAACTAGCTGCCCTGGGCACCGCAAACAGCACTGACAGTACCACAGAAACTGCACAACTGTCACAACTTCATGGTGGAGTTTAATCAAATACTTGAGTAACCAATGTCAGCTGAGATCTGCTATGACAGTCACTAAAGCTAGCTTATTAGCTATTTAATTTGTACGTACAGAAGATGCAATTAGTACAGAAATGTCATGTAAGCATTTATCTCGTCATACCACACACATCCTTCTGAAAATGCTGTCCTTTTCACAGAGATGTCTCAAGTTAAAGGGGGCTGTAACTTGCAAGATCCAAATGAGATGTTTGTCTGATCAGTTTCTCTAGAGACTTTGCAACAGACTTTTATGAAGGGTAATCATTTTTATTAGCATCTTGCAACAGATTTTTATGAAGGGTAATCATTTTTATTAGCATCTTAGCATCTGGTATGTAATTTTATCGAAGTCTAATTAGCAAGAAACAGCACTGACAAACCAGGCAAGAGGTACATTCTATTTCTGTGACTGGAAACTGTAGCAGAAGGATGCAACTTCCCAAAAGGACATTAAAATGATAAGGAATGTGTCTTGGATTTTTGCATGCTCAGAGGAGCCCCTCTGTCCAGATCCACACTGGAGATCACCGTTTGAGTATCCACTAACTACATCCTGTAAACTGCTTGTGTGGTTGTATATTCTACGGTACCTTTTTTTGCTGTTCATCACACAGAGTTATGTTACTCAGAATACACAGAATGTAATATTAAAATTCAGCTTAACAGTTATATACGATACAGAAAACTCTGTATTAACCCAAGAATTCTAAAATCCAAACACACTGTGAAGATTCACCGTTCAGCCCGCTAAATAGAAGAGTGGAGATTATTTTCTTTTCATTGCAATGAATCTCAGTTTTCAGTTCAAATGATCTGAAATATCATTGTTGGTCAAAGACCTTTTTTTTTTTTTCTAAATAGGTCTTTAAAGAATTCACTGATTACTGTCATAACCCAATTCAGCAACAATGGCAATGCTTAAATAACCCCTTCCTTATACTGCTGAACACAAAGCAGCTCCATATGCCCTACAACAAAAGCAGTGAAATGCAACTTTTGCTCCTCATTCAGCACGTACCCTTAAGTGACAAAGACTTTGTACCCTTGCTGTGCTACACCTCAACTCATACTTTTTCAGATATTTACTTTTGATTATTGTAATTAACAAGAAGTGCTATTCCCTGATACATGGCTCACCTCACGCAAGGAAGTGGTTTCTCGTATAAAAAACATGTTGATTATCCCAAGATATTTGGTTATTTTTGCCCCAGGTAGAAAAGAAAGAGGTGTCATCTTAACAACTGAGACAGTAGAATTGGTGCATGATGGAACAGAACGGTGCCGTAAGTATCCCTCGGCCAATGGACTTGCTTTATCAAGTGAAGCAGCTAAAAAGATAGGAAAAAAGAAGAGAAAGTAACTATCAAGTAAAATTAATTACAGTTTCTTAAAACACAAAAACTCTTCTTTACTGTTTCCAAATAGCTTGGTGACAACATTCAGCTGCCTGTGATGCTCAGCCATATCATGTGAGAAAGGAAATTATCATGCAAAGCATGCAAAGGAGACAAAAAGCTGAAATGGAATTTATTTGGAAGAGTGGCATTCCTGCAAAGGAAAACATTGAGGCGAGTAGCTGCACATACAACAATCATTATAAAGTGAAGGTAAAGAAAAAAGTGCCAACATTTTGAAACACACATTCTGCTGGAAGAACCAATTATAGGAAACGTGAAAGTTGTTGTGTTTCCCCAGTGCAGCATTTTCCATTAAAACAGATATTAATCTGCTAATTTAAGCAAGATAGTCAGACCTGTGGCCAAAGAACTACTGAAAAATAACTCACCACTTACTAATTTAGTGACCATTGCCTTGACTGTCACCTTGGTGATTGCTTCCTGTTTCTCACCAAAAACTTTCCAAGATCATACATACACCTACATCCATGCAGTGTATGTTATATAATTAGAAGGCGTACACATTTATTGATAACTAATTTTTACTAAGTGAACAGAAATACTATATTTTGCTTTTTATGATACTGGTTCATAAACCCTATATTAGCTTACAAATTCTATTAATGTCAGCAGTTCTCACACTCAGGTATTCATTCTACATGTGACCTGCAATAATACTGCTGGGCAGGAAACTCCACTATTCACCACTGGGAAATCAGAGATATGTCTCAGATTATCATAACGTGGTAGAAACAGCCGCCTACTTGTCTTAATTGATCCGCGCCTTATGGTCTGAGCTTTCAGTTTAATGAGCTCTATCCAGCTGTTGCATCTGTCTGCAAAGGAACTGTAATCAATTGACGTTGCTGAAAACACAGACAGAAAAACAAAAGAAAAAACAAAGAAAAAAATATGGATGATGTCTCTTGCTCATCTCAGTGCTCCTTTTGAGGAAGCAATTATCTGTGTCTGAGAGAGAACAAACATCCCTTTCCAGGTCTGTTTAAAGGAAAAGTTACAGTATAGGTCTGGACTCGTCCAAACCAGTGTACCGATTTCTGGTGATGTCCCAGCTGTGAACCAACTGCCTGACTGGGACTTCATCACTGAAAAAACATGCAAATACAGTCATTAATGACTTATGCTAGATGATTTTTTTTTGTTTTCAATCTCATTTTAGCTATTAAGTTCTGGCTTTTTTACGTTTATATAAGCCTTGTTTAATTTTCACATTCATTACTATTCTTTTCCTTATGAAGCGCTGCTGATCATGAGTTAAACGTCCGAACTATCTTTATCAATAGCTAACCTACAGACTAAAAAACCCTTTCATGATGAGGATAAGATTTGCAAGCTGAAACAACACCTCTGTTTTAAACATAAATGAATTTTCATTACAGAATCAGTCCTCCTTCCTCCAACACCCTTGTAACAGCCCCATTATCATTACAATGAGAAGCAGAGGTGCTTCTGCTATGACTTTTGGTATTAGTTGCAGGGGTGTTTGTGTATCTTTAATTAAAAAAAAAAGTTTTGCAAACACTGTTTCTTCATTAACCTGAAGCAACGGAAGGAACGCATGCTAACTTCAAATTAAGACAAGCAAAAAAAGGTCTCTTTCACAAAATTTTCTGTCAGATAAAGTGATATCAATATATCTGACAGATTGTTATTATTAACAAATCTGACTTTTGTGGTTAAAAAATACATCAAAAATATTATGATATCATTAAGCCACACCAGAGCATGCATTCTTAGTTAACTAGTAAACACTTCCTGGATTAATACACATCCAAAAAGAGTATACCAATATCCAAAGAATGCTCATTCTGTTCTGGCATAAGGCTAAATTAAGTAAACTCACCTCTCTGAGTAGCAGGAATACCTGTATGGGAACTTGCACCCTCCAAGACTTCTAATAGGATAAAACGAATTCCATTCAGATAATATATGAGAAGAGTCATGCAGGACAGCACAACAGCCATCTTATAAAAATGTTTTTAAAGCACAATATGAGGGAATAAACCTTCTTTATATACACTATATTATATACTTTGATAGCACATCATAAATCAGTATAAATAATTAACTATTAAATCTATCTTGCAAATTATAATATGATCATTTACTAAAGGTCACTAATGCGTAAGGTTGTATACAAATATTTTTTAAATAACAATCCTGTAGAAGTATATAAGAAGGTATCAATATATTAAATAAACTGCTAAGTAAATGTAACAACAATGAAACCTCAACTCTACTTGAGAAGACATGACAGACAAAATAATTCTCCAGTCGAATGCTTCTAAAGTGATATGCAGTACAATATGGAATGGGAAGAATCTCAGGAAAAGCAATATATGTGAACAGGCTACCCTCTAGTGGTGAGTGCCCATTACACAAGTAGCACTGTCTACGGTGAAAAAGGCACCGTTCAGGCATTTCTAGATAGATCCTCTCTTTGCAAACGAACGGTTAACAGTATCAGTATGTGATCAATTTTAAGTTAAGCACATACAAATGCATAATAATAAAAAAAGGCAATAAGAATATTATTGCTGAAATTAAACTGACCTCTGAAAATACTAGTAAATGTGGTTGGAACTCTCATTTGTACAACTTATGTAATGGGCAAAAAAGGGAGCTCTAACATTTTAGTAGAAGAATATTTGTAATAATTCACAGATACTAAATTTCCTAACACTAGCCGTTTTGGTAGGTAGGTAATCCAACAATGGAGAAGGAAATAAAGACAACTCATTTCAATGAACCACAAACTAATTTTTAATACCGTCACAGAAGAATTGTGATAACCATTTTCAAATTGCAGCTTTATTTCAGATAAAATAAAGCAGTTGTTTAACAGCTAGCATGAGCTACACTGTACCAATCGTTTACCATGTGAGTTCAAGGCTCCTTTCACTTAAAATGAAAGTTGCATGAAATTTTTCTCAGCTGAACAATCAGTATTTGCTAGATTTCCCACCATGAAAACTATGAGATTAATTATTTGAGGCTGACAATACATGGAGTTATTTTATATGGGCCGCTACAGAAGCAAAGCGGTATGAGGCAACCCTAATTATTAAGTAATTTATAATTCTTTAAGTCAAATCATATGCAATACCCAGTGGTTTGCAGCACTTTCAATATTGTAAATGCAAAGACAGAAGAACTACAGGAAATCTACAGAATACATACAGAACGATAAGCCAACCACATTTTTCGTGACTCAAAAAATTTGACTTCAGGAGCAAGCAAATCCATTATGCTTAGGTAGCAAAGAATATCTGAAGCATGTATAAGAACGGATATTTTAAAGCTACTGCAACAATGAAAGAGCAGAATACAAAATAAGTAAAAAACCAATAATCCAGCATTCTTTCATTTAACTGACCTTTAGTTGGTGAGAAGGGTTGAGAAGCAAGGGGATCAGAGGAAAGTTCCAATGGAAATTGTAGCTGTTCTTCATTGTCTGTAGAAGCTTCAACAAAAAAACCCCATACCCAACTGGTAATTAACCCCCAAAAGATTTGGCAGTAAAAACAAGCACTACAAGATTCAATTTAGTCAGGTCTGACTGAAGAGATTTCTTCAACATGCGCATAGTGATGCAGTTCTGTTTGAACATATAGATGTCTGACAGTAAGTCCAGCTACTAAACTGAACAGAAGCCATGTTCCATTAAACAGGATTTGATTTAGTATTTTTGGAAAAAAAAATAAGTCAATTCATGTATTTTAGATTTGATTCTGCAGTTGGATCTGAATTAGCTATACATTATGGTAAAAGGTAATGTGATTTATTTCAAATAAAAGAAAATAAAGCAATTTACTGATATACTATATAAGAAGTAAGGTATAATTAACGCCTTAGAATCATATGGCTCTATTCTACTACCTAAATGCATTCTTTAGAAGGGATTATCTTCAAAGTTCTGTCTGAATTCCAATATCTAGTTTGCATAGATATACATTTACAGCATAAGATTGTGATTCATTAGCAAGATGACATATGCAGATTGCAGTAGTCTGTTCTATTCCCTCCATATTGCTACATGCTTCACTGATCTCCAAAAATATCACTGACCTATTTAAGGGTTTTTTAAGTATTATTAATCATCTTTTTTTTACCTTCCTGAAGTAAGGACAAAAATTTGCTACTCATAAGAACAAGTATCCTGTAATAATTTACACATATCAAATACAATGGAAGTAACAGAGTACATCTGTTACACTAATTCTTTAGAGGAAAATATTTGAGGATGGTACATGGAATACGGAAACGCCAAACTTCTTTTTCACATTAATGTAAGTTTGTTGATTACATACTTATCAAATATTGTTTGCTTGTAAGTCATCCAGTCACCATTTGTGCTGGAGGTCACATGTATGAACTTTAAAAACCTCTATGTATTAACTTCACGATTTTTAAAGAAAATGTAAATTCATTAAGTACTGGGAAAAAAAGAGAAAAAATATATCCTTATCTTTACATGCCTCAATATTTACCTCTTTGCTGCGATTTTTCTGTAGGAGCTTTGTTGGCTTGTAACGCTTGGTTTTTGTCAAATGTAATTGCAACAGCTGTGACTGCAATCTGCAAATCAGAAATATATTGCATATTAGGTAACTTAAATGTCTTGTGCAATCTCGAAAAATAATGCTGAAAAGAAGCCAGCTTTTTCCATGGAAAAATATCAGGGGAAAAAAATATCATCTAAGTAGACGCATTAAAAACTCTTCAGAGCAGAATATGAAAGGTAATACTAAGGTCCACTGTTAGAACATAGTCCTGACAGCATTCGTCCCACATTTATGATTTTGTTCATCAGTTCTTTCCTTCTTAGTGAACTAACATACAAAAAGAATCCTAAAAGCTCATTAGCCCTGCATTTGTAAGAGAGCAAGAGAGATGCTTAATTGATCACAAGAATGCTGCTATGCTTCTACAGAAATCACTATATTTAAAAACATTCAAGTATATTGCATTGTTTTGAAACAAAGAAAGAAAATCAGACAATTGTAATGACAGCACACTAGAAAACTGGTATGTCATATTCTTGTAGTGTATGGGTTAACATCTTTCAATGGATATCTAGTCAAGGCTTTTGTTTTCCTAACTAAAAAGGTAAACAGTATTACTATGAATTGTGCTTGTGAAATGCCATCTAGCCCCATAACTCTCAAAACTGGTTAACTCGTAAATTATCCTATTTATTCTCCAAAAATTATGACTTTAAGTTTCACTTCAAAATTCTCCAGACACAGTAGGAAATAAAATCCTAGCTTTGTTTAATCTGAGCAACAAATGTTAATTAAAGGCCAAACCTGGCATGCCTACACGCTGAAAATCAAAAGAAGCTGTTTACTTACCTGAACTATTTCATCCTCTGGCAGAGCAACTGTAAAATTTACATGACAAAGGCAGCATGGAACCATAGACCGTAGCTTAAAATACAAGCTCTGTGGGTGACAAGACATTATTTGTGTTACTCTAAAAGACGTATGGTTTATTTCAGAGAAATAAAAGATCAAAACTCTTTTCACAGTAGAAATCATCCAATCATATCAATTCTTTCTTGAAGAAGCAGCCTTTGTACTCCTGTTTCTATAGAACACTACCAAACCAAGGACTCATTGCAATTCAAAAAGCTTTGGAAATCCTTAGTATATTAAGGAAGATGAATTTATCTTTAGAGCAGCTTATAAACTATTTACAGACACTTTGCAGTCAAATTCTGAAAAGTAATTACAAATAAAATGTTACTTTCAGTATAGCCTGATTTTACTCCCATTTGAACAATTCGATAAAAGGTTTGAAATGTGATTCTTACCTTCAAGAGATTCTCACAGAGATCATTAAAGTTCTTATTAAGTGTTTGATTTGTTAGGTTAACGTTGCTTAATCTGGATACTCTTACTGCTGTGAACATCTGCATTAGAAACAAATAAACTTATTTTTTTCCAATATATCCTTGTTTGTTATATTTAAAACAAAACAAATTAATAAAGAAGGCAAATAAAGCCTAACATAGTAAGGGGTAGGACAGAGGGAGGGTGACTGATGGAAAGAAAAGGAAAAAATTGTAGCAACAGTTAAGTAAAGTGCTTACTGCTGTTGAAACATGAACAAAAGGCAAGTTTTCTGCAAACTTGAATTCATAAATGAATATATGAAACAAATCGTTAACCAAGATATGAAACACTATGCTCTTTTTACTTGCTTCATAAAGGAGTCATTCCACATGCTACACATTTTGTTAACTCCTGTTGAATATTATACGTTAATTATGTACAATAATGTAGACAATAACAGAATCTCATATACAGATACACAGGCATCCCATCAAACCTGAGTGTGCTGCTTGTGCAGTCATATTGTTTTCAGGTTTGAGTTGTGCCTCTGAAAGGCAGTCTTGCATTCTGTCAATTAGGCGTAAAAGCTCACTTAAATATACCTGTTCCAGCTCTCTACAAGACTGAATAGTAATTGCACAAATATCACCTACATGTTTAAATTTAATTATAAATGGAATTTTTCTTTGCTCACTAGATTTGCTTTATCTAATTCTTATCTATCTTAACCTATTAATGTTATGATATTCAGTATCTCACACTGTCAAGAGTTTGTTTCTTTTAAGAGGCTTCAAAATCTAGCCAAGCTCTTAATAACACCCCAAACTTTTAAGTTCATATTTACTGTAACAATTTTTTTCTATTTTTGTACCAGCTTCTTTATTATATAACAGTATTGACAAAAAACACAAACAAACAGATCCTAATACCTTATGTTTTGTTACCAAAATACTACTTTTATTTCGAACACAAGAGTATTATTTTAATTTATCTTTCAAAATTAGTGCTCTCTAATACATATTTAAATTGCTAGCACATATTTCAACACATGTCAACACAATTTGGAAAAAAATGTGGGTTTTTTAATTTGAATAAGCTTACTTGGATTTCTGGTGTCCAGTTATTTATACCAGGCATAATTTCTGTGTTGCAACTGTAAAAACCTGAAAAGAAGATATTCAGGGAAGTCTATGTTGTGCAGTGAAATATCAAAATACTTTCAAAGAAACATACCTGACTTTACCTGGTGGTTTGCAAGTATTTTCCCTCATGTGTTTTTGACTATTGAATAATATACTATAAATAAAACCAACAAACATGCAAAAAACAAACATAGCATCTGAAGAATGCAGTATGACATGCAAAAGAAACACATCTGTTTCATTAGTGATACTGCAGTGACAAACAAGGGTAAGAAAGATGGAACTCACCACTTCTAAAACACTAAATCACAACAGAATTCTTATTTTGAATATTTCCTCAACCACCAAAAAGCAAGGCCAGAAATGCCATCATGTTGAGGAACAGAAGAGAGGCTGTAATGGCATGAAATGCAACAGTGACAGTTGCTCCCCATGGAGACTGGGTGACTCATGTCACCTGATGTCAAGTCTAATTGCTTAAAAGGCTCCCCTGAAACTGCTCCTTGTAGAATTAATTCATATTCGTACTATGAAGTAAAATAACAATATCAAGCCTAATGATTGGGTTTTGAAAACTGTTCACTTTAATCTGTTTAATGTTCTCAAGTTGCAACACTTTCTAGAAATATATCCATAAATCATCAAAGAAATTAGAAGCTATTCTAGTTCTATTAGCTGACTTTACCACCATCTACAGAAAATGACCAACACTGATTAGTGTAAAAATACTGTGGGTGATTGAAGAATTCAAAAAACCTTTGGACTTTGCATTTTTGAACAGTAAAGGCTACAAATGCAGTGAACCAAAAGGCTTAAATTGACAGTATGGCACAATCACAAACAAGAAAAATACAACTGCACTTCTTGAACAGGAGTACTGGAAGGGCAAATAACACTTCAATAACGTTCTTGGAATACAACACTAAGATGTCATACAGCTAAAAGTACTTAAAGGAGTATTTTGCTCTCTCTACCTCTACTTTCACTGACCCTGCCAAAGAAATACTGTGCTTATTTCAGTTTTCAATAAGAAATTCCCATAAATGGCTTAATGACTTGTTTTTCATAGGTACATCTAATAAGCTAAATACTTCAAGAATATTTTCACTGTTATGCTTGAACTTCTTGTTTTTTAAAATAAAAATATTTTTATTTTGTCATTTTGCAGCCTACAGTATAAATTAGATAAATATGTTTTGAACTGTACCAGAAGGTGGTGGAACATCTGTCAGTAACGAATGTACATCCTCCATTGCATCAGTATCATCAATCTGGAAAAAGGAATAAATGATAAAAACCATGTTTGTGTTTGGGTCAGAAGTCTCAGAAAAATGTAAAAACGTTGTCATCAACTGACCTGTATCTGGCAACTAAGCTGAGATTTTAAAAAAGGATTCCAATCAATCAAACCTCTGAATCTTAATTAGCAGCCTGTGATATTCTTAATTAAATTGTGTTACAAATAAAGCAATGTGCACAGAACACACAAAAACTGCCGCAGATAAGACTAGAATGATAAGAAGATAATTTTAAGAACAACTGAAAATGCTGAACAAGGTTCCATACAACTTACAGCTTTTTCCAGCTAAGAGTCTTTGGCTTACTAGAGCTCTTATAAGGTCTGTATTATACTGATGTGATCATTCTCCGCCTATTCCAAGGACACATAAAAATCTTTCCAAGCCTTTTATAAAAACCTTGCTTAGTATGAACAGCAAAAAATCAAATAGGAAAAGGTAAACTTGGGGATTATTCATTTTTACAATCCAAGTAACCTCTATCCTATCCAATCTTTGAAAACCTACACTTTATAGGTCAAACTGAGAGCATATCTGCTCTGCTACATTCTGTAATTATGTGTGTCATGTGTTTCCAGGTTCCTTCAGCCTTTTTGATCTATAAGAGATCCAAGTTTACCTCTAACTTCCAACACCAAGTTTTTTGGAAATGGTTTATCTTTTAATTCCTGTATTAAAAGGTCCTCTGTCAGGTATTATTTCTCCTTCTCTCATGCAAAGTAAGAGAAGGAGTCTATCTACACACATGCCACTCAAAAAAAATAGAGCCTTTCCCCTCATATTGCCATCTCAGCACCTCATAGCATTTCCTCATCACAGACAACGTTTTATCACGTTTTCCATACATATTCTTAGTGAACACTTATTTTCTCTTCCAAGGTCAGTCAGGAGCTTCACTAAAGCTCCTGGAATATTGTTTCCGATAACCACTCTCTTAGAAAAGGCAGTAGTGAGTGGTCCTGTTGATGAAAAGTCCTTTCCTCTATAAATAGAGAACTACCAAAACACAAGGACACACATTTTAGGATCAACATAACGTAAACTAGTAAACCAGAGTCCTTAAAATCAAATCTTTTCTTGCTAACTTTATCATCATTTATAATGGACTTCATAGTACATTACAGTGTAGTAATGTACTATAAAGTTAGTACTCTAAAGTTAGCAAAGTTAGGTTTTTCCCTTCTGCATGGAGATCTCCTATCTTCTAAAGTCCATATACTAGAGTAAACAGTGTAAAAAGAAGACTTCTCCAGAACTGTAAAAGATATGCTGAACTCAGCTTGCAGTACATGATGCAGTTCTAACCAGCTGACCTTTGCTTATAACGTATCAAGCTTCTTTATGAAACAACTAGACAGAAGTAGTATGCCAAGCTTCTATTATTGCTCTCTGCTTTGTATTGTCAAAAAAGGCTGTTGCCTTGTTGAAAGTGAAATGGAGGCCGGACTTAACATTTTTTACAGTAATTTTCCTAACCTAGTCCAAGGGCCTCCTGCAGTACAACACTCTTAAGGTTTCGAGGGGTGGGAGGGTGTTTAATGCCTTACACAATCCTCTATTTTTTACAAAGGCATTCAACCCTTTTTGCATTTTTCTAAGTATTTTCTCACTGGCTCAGCCATTTCAATACAGTGCCTCAAGAGAACGTCTTTTGAGTATACAATTCCACTCTACTCCACTCAATCTACACAGATAACTATGTTAAAACAAAACCAAAAACCTGGTAAGATCCGCTGCAAAATATACTTGATGAAAATTGTCCTCATTTCTTTTTAATGTCAGAACTAACTAGCAAATTTACTTTTAGGGACTTCTTAATTTACTTACTTTGATCCAGGTAAGCCCACAATATATTGGAAAGCAAAAATTATTTACTCAAAGCACAAAACCACTAATTAATCTCAATTTATTATGCTAACCTCTCCCACCCTGTTATATTTGCACTCTCCTTTCTTACCTCTGTTTTCAAATGAACTGCTGTGACAGTGCTCTCATTCTCCCTATCTACCACCTTTCTTCCAGATTATTTTGTATCAAGATAGTGGTTTGCATAGATAAACATAAAGGAAAGTCTTGAATGTACCTTAGGCTACGATTACAGACTGAAATTTCATTCAATTGTTGTCTTTTTCTTAGTCTAAGACAGGTATTTGTAATATCTGTATCTACAAGATGATCAAAACTCTAGCTTTCTTTAGAATCTTTTCCTTTAAATTTGTACAATGTTAAAATCACATCTTTGAATTTAGTGAGAGGTAAAAGGAGTTAAGTTCTTTATCTGAGGGTTTTGTTCCTGTTTCTAATTGTAGTAAGAAATGAAAGGTATTCTCTGAAGTTTCATATTCTTGAACTCTGAAAGGCAGCAGCTGAAATTCAGAAAAGGAAGTCTTCTTTTATGTGCTCTCTTGACATGTGGTTTTTGAACAAATTGACTATTACCAGTGCCAGAAATTAATAATTCTAAATATCCAACTATAACAATAAGAGCTGAGAAATGGGAAGAAGATTTTTCTTAGCTAAATGTGCTGTAACAACAGAGAATCTCAACATTAAAAAAATATCTAAGTTTTGGATGAATCATGACTGCTGCCTATAGTACGCAGAAAAGTATTTCTTACAGCTCTTAGTTATTATTCTAGATATTTCTACATGTTCAAGAATAGTAGAGGAATCTTTTCTGATATTATCCCCAGCATAATATAGTTACGCTTTATGTAAAAAGAGTAAGAGAGACAAAATCCAATACTTAACATTTTCTACTGCTATAAAATGGGAAAATTTACATACAATTCAAGAACTGTCTTTAGAGATGAGTAAGAAAACTGTTATACATTTTTAAAAATATATTTCAGGAAAACAACGGGAAGAAAATGAGTGCTGAAAATATTTATTACCTCCAAGACAAAAGCATCCTTTTTCCCATGTGAAAGGTCTAGCTCTGTAACTTCATCAGAGCTTTCTGATTGCGATCTTAATAATCTGGAACGCTGTCTTGGCTCTGGAATGGGAGACCCAATGATTTCTTCAGGAAGCTCCTAAAAGGACAGAAAAATTAATCTTTCTTCTACAAAGCTTAGAAATAACTTTAATTATGAGCAATAGATTAGGAGTTCTAAAAACCAGAACATTAAAAAATAATTTTACTGAGAAATAAATCTAAATAACAACACACATACAAATTAGTTTGTAAAGAGATATGAAAACTCCACCAGGTTCCCAAAAAATAGAGACAAGACCTTACAACTCTTTTAGAAAACAACTTATGCTCTGAATGATTCAGTCAATAAGAATTCACAGATACACGTGGTGTGTATTTGTTTGACTCAGAATGCTTTATTTTTATGAATATAAAAGCTTTACTTACTGGAGGATTAATCTCATAGAGTTCCTTGTTTTTTGCTATTGTATCATTTATTTTCTTTTGCATGTGAGATATATGCTGCTCATAGGTGCCATCATTTGGAGTCTTCCCAGCAATCTGAATACCACCAGGTGTTGGTAAAGCTGCCAGATACACACCTGTTGCAGACTTAAAAAGTCATTAAGAAAAATTACAATTAGATATGCATGTACTTCTAGTATTTTCATTCAAGTTTTCCATGATGTTTATGTTATAATGGACAGCATTGTGACATGCACACTACAGCATCTCTTCGCATAATAAAGGGAGATCCCTCTCCTGTTCACCGATTAAAAACAAAGCACTACTCTTTTAATAAACTCTCTCCTCCTCATGGGTCTTTTCCATGGTGGAGCTCTGAATTACCTAAAAGTTCCAAACAAGTATGAATCAAAACCTCTGCCCTAGTACATTTTGCCAGGCAAGTGACAGTTTCAAGGACTCAAAATTTGGCCAAAACATTTACAGTATCACTGAAGTTGTGACCATCCCACTTCTATTCACAGAAGAGAGATCATCATTTCAGACAAAAGAACACAGCAGATCAGGCAATATTACCCAAGCACTGATGCAAGAAGAAGCAATTTATTTCACTATTCTAACCTCACATGACAGAATGAGGTTAGAAAATACTATTAATGAACATTTCTTAGCTATCTCTAAGGCACTTCCAATCTATCATTTGTTTCTTCAGTGGCATCAAAGAACAGGCAACAGACCTTTCTCTTGTGGGCAACTACTCAAAAGAGCTATAATTTGACATTGTTTGTCATGGAACTTCAGTGCAATTTGAGGAACAGGATGTCTTTCACAGGATCGATAAAGAACACAACGATATTTCAATAATTTATGTCATTAAACCATCTAAAGTTTCTTTTCCTCTCTTGTTCATTCTAATAAGCTTGTCCTCTGCAACAGAGTAGAGATTTGAGTCTTCTTTTTCTGGTGCTGAAAGACAGTCTGGCCTGACCTGTCAAAAATTAGATACCTCATTCCTTTCCATGATTTCTTTTATTCTTAAAATGACATTTTAATACCTGTGGTTACTCTGGATTCCACATCATTTTTATGTCTATATGTTCTGGAAAAATACTGCAAGAAAGCAAAAGATAAAACGCATACTTACTGCCAATCCCATCAGCATGTTTTCACCCACAGTGATCTGAATTCTCAGCCCAAACAAAGCATTCATTCCTCTCAGTTTAAGTTTATTCATCAGTTGGGTATGCACTTCATATTCCATAAATGGCAAGAGATTACTGATGGATGTGGCATTTGCTTCAGCTTGAGCTTTCTTCTTTAGACGGCATAACCTGACAATACAAAACAGTACAGAGACATCAGAAGATAAAAAATTTTAATGGACTGTTGAAGACACAAAGTTATAACAGGGTATTTTCATATTTTTCCTCGTTGTATAACCTAATATAATGTTTCTTTTAATGTATTTTACTCTGGAAAAAAAATGTCATCAGGAAGATGGAGACATGCAGTGAGCCTCAATAAGTAAGAGCTTCATTTCATTTTTTACAGGAAACTGATCAACAACAAAACCAGGTAACATAAAAAGCAAGCTTATGAAACAGAACAATAACCTTCAACAGCGTTAAAAAATATTCTCCATCAAAGCAGAAGACAAAACCCAAATAACTGTATTTTTCTAAATAACTGAATGCAGTCATTTCTCCTGTCTTAGAAGTCCAAAACTTCCCTAAGAAAACATTTTTATAGATACCTGGCTTGAATTAGACATCCCTTCCCAACAACTATTGCCTCTACTGGAAGATCAATTGTGGTGAAAAGAACATCGGGAACTTTTTGCTTCCTGCAGTTGTAACAGTAAGTCAGATGAGCAGGAAATGGCATGTTCAATTCATCATACGGTATATGGCAAAATCCACAACCTGGTGGTGAAGCTTCTTCAATCCTAAAAATACATTATGGAGAAGACACTTAAAATATCTTATTACCATCTTATTAACAACGATCAATACATGGACATGCATAAATACCTACAGATACCCACTTATACCACACACTGCAGCTATATTCTGCTCCATTATACCAATGTGTCAAATATTACATTTTATGAATTAGAAGAATAAAATTAGGCTGCATATTACTAACTAAAATGCTATAAATGAAACTTGCATTGAATTTTTTTACGCAAGGATCAAGAAAAGGCACATACAATGACCAACAACTTACATAAACCTAAAACATTAACTGCACTGGCTTTAGGCACTATGATTTCTAAATGTAATCCATGGTACAAAAGTAGCACAGAGAATTTGCTCTACCAAATACAACAAAAAGTCTCTTTTACATGGATTGTGTCCAAAAAACCTACACAAACCCAATGAGCAGAACATAAACAACAAACCAACCATCCTACTGAGAAGCAGAACAATATATATTAACATTGCAAGAAGAACAGCAAGGTTATTTCCTAAGATAAGGTATTAGGCAAAACTTGTTATTCTCTTAGAACACCTAGACCTTCTCCCCCATGAGAAATATCCAGGAATGACCACTGCAAGAATATGAACAGGGACAGCACAGGCTAACTGCATCACTCCAAATTTATTCTGTTTCACATAAACAGTTCTTCTCAGTGAATTTTGAAGAGATGCTTAAGCTAATGTGACAGATTTGGAACATTAGTTATCATTGACTTTGGCAAATATATTTTGTCTCAAATATGAACTTTGTCTGTTTGTTTGTTTTACCTTCCTTTGGCATGTCTAATCTATGCCAAGATTCTCAATAGCACCAAAATACATAGTTTCATTAAAATGCAATTTAATTCATACTATGAGAATGACATTTCTTTCTCTCCATCATACAGTGATTATCAAAACAAATATTTCTGTTCTGGCTACAGTTTTCAGCAGTCCATCTACACAAGAAGATAACAGCCTGCTGCTAACAAAGTAAAATAATAATAATACTATGTTAGCAAGGTTATTATGGAAAAAATAATGCAAGTGCTAAGCTGTAATAAATAGCCTTACTTACGACTACAACCCCTTGAAATATCTTATGACTATCCTGATGAACACATAAATTACCAATATGCATTAGTTAATCTTATTTTTTTCAAAAAAAAACCCAGCTGTTTGTCAAAACTTGTTCTTCACATTTTACTGCAAGAGCAGAAACAAAGGAAAACTTCATGTTTGTCCTTCAATATATTTTGCTCATAAACTTCAACTAAAACACACATCTTTTGTAAAAATCTGGCACCATCTTTGTTTTACAACCAAGCTATATAGCTCTTAAAGAATATAGAGAAGAGGGTATATACACATATTACAGCCATAGCAGCATTTAGCTTGTGTACTTTATAGTATATCTGTCATTTTTTTAATAGTGTGATATAAAGTTGAGGAAGATACCTGAAGAGCAGCAAAGAAAAAACTGAGTTATGATCTGTGGTTAGTAGTCAAATGTGTTACCTTATTCAGACTGTTAGAAATAAAAACAGAATATCTAATGTGGTGCAGAGTTCCATTACTTCTGTTGTTGTTGTTGTTAGTGAAAAGCAGAAAAGTGGTTGGTCCCGCATCCTGCACTGTAACACTGTAACCTACCCTAATAGAGAAGAACTATCTTGGCTCTGAGGAAAAAAATCAACCTCTCCCTTCTCTGACCCTATGGAAAAGAAGTCAGGCTGCCATGACAACCTTTGTTCCAAACAGCCTTCCATGGTGCCATCCTGAAGAAACCTAGGGTTCAGTACAGCTGCAGTGCCAGACGCGGACAAAATACAGACCTCTTCACTATAAGAGAAAAGAATTACAACAAAATTAATTTCTACTACTTAGCATTACTTTTATTTAAAACTATTAGACTAAAAGGCTGGTACAAAGTCTCTATGAATTCCATGTAACTACTAATTTTGTGCATTTGTGCAATTTTATCCATTAAATATCACAAACAATCCTCTTCATGTATTTAAACCATTGCAAAAGTAAGAGATGCAGAAAGGTTGAATAGAAAGACTAAGGAGCTTTGTCCTGTGTTAGAAATAATATGCTTTAACATGATAAAGACTAGTAAAGTTTAAGTAAGGTCTTCAATGCTACGGTTAATAACATAAAGAAATCCAGGCAAGCAATAAAAGCAAAGAAACATTTTAAAAAAAGGCGTAATTTTTACCAAAATAAAATGGAAGTTGAGAACCTCATCATCTTATAAACATTCACTCTCAAAATGAAGTTACAACATAACACTGACAATCATTCTTCTTGGAAGATAAAAAAGTAGTAAACCAGTAAAATTTCACTATGAACAACTACAGTAATGGAACATATAGCATGTCAGGTAACTGATCAGATTCCTTATTTAGGAGAGTAAAGCCCTTGAGAGTGTGAAGCATCATCACAGAGTCTTTAATATTTCTGAAACTGTTAAATAAGAAACAAATCTCTATAACCTTAAAATATTGTATTTGAAAAAAAGAGAGAAAAGCTGTCCAACATTTTCTGGAAATATACATGTGCCTTCTTCTCTCTGATGTTTCTCTTTCCAGAATAATTTTTCATGTATAACTTGTCTGGCAGACCAGTACTTACAGACAGAGCCTGTAGCTCTGTAGTCTCTTTAAGCATAGAACAAAGCTGAACTGGCAAGTAAGCATGGGAACTCTAATAATTACACTATTTTATCAGTGATCAAATACTAATGCATTAAATTCTTGAAGAAAAATGAAAGTGTGAAATAACCCAATAACTGACTGCCTACCCACACCGTATATACTTTCCCTACAGTTACAGTAGAAAAAAATCTACAATTTAGTCATGCTGTCTATCAGATTGACAGCAAGAGGAATAAATCTTCCATTTCTAGTGCGTCTCTCCCTCAGAGATGTAAACCTGCGCACTGCAATCCTGAGGTAAATATGATCTTTAATATACCAAGCAAGACAGGACACAACCAGACAAGACAGCATATGGAATACAAATCATGCTTTGTCTGTAAAGTAAGCGCTCTTGTTTTCCTACTCTACTAGCACAAGCCCTTGACTTCTACAAATGGTTTTCAAGTTTTGTGAAAGATAGACATATTTGGTGAGGTTTTTTTTACCTGCGGCGAAGCAATAAATGTATAGGAGCAACAGATGTAAAGCAATCAATGCTGTGGCTTTCAGACCGATCATTTCTGGTTATCTTCTACTTTACCAACAGGTGGTACGCGCTCATGAAAGTACTGTATAACTCTGTATTTCTTTCTTCAACTTATCAATTGCAAAGTAAAATGAAACTTCTTTTTCCAACTTCTCTCTTTAAAAAAGCAAATCTTTAGTACTTTTTCTTTCAAGTATTTAGGCAAAATCAACTTGACAAAAAAGAAAACTTTGCTTCAGTTACTTTCCTAAAGCGATTCAGAACAACTAGGGAGCCAGAGTATGTTTCTGTTTGATACCAGTCAGACACACTTGGTACCAGGAGGAGCTCTTCATAGATTACTTTCTGAAGCTGTTATAGAAAAAGGCACAAACTTTGTTGGGGCAGAGAGAAGAAGAAGTAATAACATGAATCCCAAATTATTCCTCCCAGTCTCCAAGCCTCTCACAAAGTTCGTTATAAGTCACCAAAATATGTAAGATTGGAATTTTCTCAGCCAAAGGGAATACAGTAGGACACTGGAGTTTTGGCCTGAACAGAATGCAGGGTTAGGGAATTTGATCTCAGAAAGACTACTGCAGAGTAGCAGTTTAATATGTTCAACAGCACTGTAGTACTGAAAGATAAAAATAATGACATACATTTTCCAGAAAGAAATACAGAACATTTACAGCTGAAGTATTCTAGATCTATCAGGCATCATATTCTCCTTTAACATACAATTAATATGTTTCTAGCAAAGCACTTGTGCTTTAAGCTTGAAGTTTTCCATTTAAGTACTGGTCTGCCAGTTGTTACCCATTAAAGAAACTGCAATACATATACTTCAAAAAATAGTCTTAGGCATTTACATAGATTAGGTTTAGAAAATTTCATAGATAAATCGATATTTTTACTACAAAAGCAAACATTTTGGTTTGAGGTTTTTAAAAAAATAAAAATTGTAATGTTCACTAAGAAAAAAAAAAAAACTCAACAAAAATCCAAACCCATTAAAAAAAAAGGCAACACAATACTGAAATCTCAGAAAGTTACTCTTAAAAACTCTCCAAAGTAGGTGTACTAGTCAGTACCAACAATGGTGCTGAAAATGTTTGTCATTTTTAATTCACAGTACATGAAATAAACTTGTTGTGACATTTTGAAAATCAAATCGTCATCATGATTTACCAAATGCTAGTAGATTCACTGTAGCCCACTACAGCATGACAACCCAATGCCTTGGCATGGGATTTTATTTCTTGTCTGATTTCTGCCCACCACGCATCTCGTGTCTCTGGTTCATCTGAAAGACAAAGTATAAATGAGTTCACTATTCTGCACTATTTTAACATAAAGCTTCATGCAATTAATCTGAAAAGTCAAATTTTACATATTCAAGTGTTTTGTTTTATCTGCACACTTTTTATTTCCTAGCTATTGCACTTCAAGCAAACACTAACAGGACTTTTTGATTAATTTTCTTGTTTATCATCCATGGGAACAGGTTCTGACATATTACTGCATTCCTGTTGTTGTCCATATGACAGATAACACCAAAATACTGTAGATAACATTTCAGTCTCCACCCCTTTGAAGACCATACTGTCAGTTTCCAACAACACGAGAGCAGCATGTAACTTTCAAGAAAGCATCACAATTACTCTAATAATATTGACAAACCAGAGTAGTAGTAGTAATGAAACAGTATTTGTAGTAATAAAGTAATATTTGATTTTCATGTACACCTGACATCTTTGAAATCACCTGAATAGTTTTTCCTACTGCAAGCAGTTCCGATAACCAGATTTTAAAAACATTTGTTCAAGACTGTCTGACTAATCAAACATACAGCTCTGTTGTCTTTTTTTAGCTATAAGTATTTGAAACTGTTCTACATTAACAACATGAACAAGTACAAGATTTATGTTGAATACATATTTGTTTACCTGCACCAATGAACTTAGCTGAAAACTATTAATTACTGATACATATAATAAAGGGGAAAACGGTAATAAACAATAGGTACTCAGATGCTATAAAGGGTTCAGAGTACACGGGTTCTTATACAAATTCCCTGAAATTGACTGCACTTTGCACAAGTACAAAATGCTAGCCACTGAGACCTCCTCGCTTAATTATAATTTAAATTATTAATGTCAAAACCTGAGAGTCATTGGGAACCAATTTTGTAATATCAGGAATATTTATAAATATAGTGTATGATATCCCTATATCATACACTAGGTTCTCTGACAACATGACAAACAAAAATGAAAGATGCACATAACACACATACTTTGAAATTTACTGAAATAAAAATACTGTACAGCAAGATGTATTCATTCCTGAATTTACTTCAAATTTTCATTTGGAACTAGGCTATGATCATTTCCTAATTAAAAATGGAGCACAGATGTATGTATATTCAACTATACCTAACTTTAGATGTTAATGCTTGTGTAACTCATAGCACTGTACTGACCAACAGCAGCCTTGTCTGTGCAGACTGAAGTTTATTCAACTTTTATTTTAAGAAATGAAAACTGAACAGAAAAAAAAACCCTACAGTGATAGTTCTTAGGAAGGTTCTCTGCAATCAAGACAAAAAATACACACATTGTGACACATAACAGATTAAAGATTTTCATGAACCATATCAATCATGTTCCATTATATCCGAGTTCACCTTCAGTAGGTTTCAATGCATTATCACAGTATCTCAAGGCATTGCATTTCACTGCTTCTCAACATGAAAACACTACTTAGACCCTTCCACTGACTGGGAAAATCAAGTGCTTCAGATGATATACAGTAATGCTGAATGAGATGACTGGAGCACCTGCTATTATGGTCTCACACTTTTCAGCTTTCAAAAGGTGAGAATCATGCAGAAATAACCCATGGCATCAAGGGTCTGGAGTTCCCAAGCTCAGCTGTTAAAGCCATTTGTGGTAAATAAAGGAAAGTGGGAGGTCAAATATCTTCTTTTGCATATGCACCTCTGAACACAAGCTGTGATTGCTGCTGTTAGTTACTGGCAGTAGTGGTACATGAAGGAGCAACTTTGGAAATCATTTTAGGGCAAAGGCTACAGCATCTGACAAAATGGAGAGTTGTATGGCAGATGTAAGAACACAGTGTATTCCTTAAATGCTACCACTAACTCTTTATAGTGAAATGGACATGGATCACAGAAGCAATTCCTCCTTCTCCACCCAATCACAGACAAGAAGATTGTTTATTAATGTGTGTTCCTCTCTCTAATAGAAAAGTATAAGTAGTAGAAAAAGTGACCCACTGACTATGCAGAACAATTCTTGCTCAATTAGACTTGATCATAGGCAGCTGCCTATAAACACTGACTGAACAGCCACAAAAATTTTTGTACTTCACAGAACACTTGCAAGAAATAAACTTTTTGTAGATATAAACAAAGATGAAAAAGCCAATTTTACTAAATCATCACTTCTTTTCACATCTTTAGGTACCATTTGGCAAAAACTGTTCCTACTTGTTACCAATGACAAAAAATGCAAGAAAATGTGAAGACATAATGAAGGAGTAGAAAGTTAGTAACAGGTGAAGTGACTGGGGATGAACAGGAAGAGTGCTGTGGAATAAAGAATAAGATTCCAAACAAGAATGACACTGAAGAGGTATGTAGCCACAGTAAAAAGTGAAACAGAATGAAATGCTGAAAGGGAACAGATGTGTTTAAGGGGAACAGGAAAGGTAGAAATAGTAGTGACGGGTCCCAAACTCTATGTAAAAGTTTACCTTTACTCCACAAAAATTTATAGTTTAAATTAAAGTTTAGGAACAAATTCCTAAGAAAGTTAACAACTTTCTCACCTGTTGTAATGGAAAGCATGTATTGTTGTGAGGTTGCTACCTCTTGCTAAAGTAACATTTAACCCTTTACGCTGAGAATCTGTCCAAAACTGGAATTACCAAAACTGTTAACTACAGTAATATAATGGATCATTTTCATTCTCACTAGATATAAGAACGATTTTCCAGCCACTGACTTCAGTGTTGACAGGATCAGTCCCAACACTTCTCAAAAAATCCAAGAAATTCTCATCACAGAAGTTCAAAAATTTCTATACAACCCATGCATGGTGTTCATAAAGATGACCAAGTCCTCTGCTTAAGACATTTAGTTCAATATTTTTTTCTTCCAGGAAGTGGCCAAAAATGCAAATCAGTATGCTTGTATATAGATAGTGTTCATTCAGTTAACATCAACTTACCTTTGCATATTAAAACACAAAACGACTGTCTACAATTAAAATCAAACACCATGACATTGCAATAATAAATTGATACAAAACATTGAATGCAGTGCAATGTGTAGCATTCGTATTCTTCTGACAAATATTTTCACAAGCAGCCTCTTTTGACACATGAGCCACACAATTTCACATGGGGATGTCACTGTAGCATTTACAAGTTTAGTAAAGCTAAGGATTTACATAAACAATTAGAGGAGTTAGGGAAGCAGGATGGCATGTGTCCAGTACACTCCATAAGAGTGCCTGTTGTTTTTTGCTAAGGCAAAAGCTTAAGAACTAAGGGTTTGCAAAGCAGATTCAGCAGACAGTAGCCAGAAACGGTGGGTATTTTGGCGCATGCTTGGATCAGGTGACAGTACAGACTGAAAACTATGGCAGCTCACTGAAATGGTTACAGAAAGTAATGGCCCTGGATTCTAGGTGGAAGCAAAAAGGCAAGCATACATAGCACTCAATCACAAGCTCTTCTAGCAAATCTACTGAGTAGTTTATAGCAAGGTTTATCTACAACTTTAAGCAAAAAAGTTTGCAAAAATTACACTATCAAGCACCCTTTATTGGAAACCAGACTTAATATTAAACCTAATTTTCTTCATGTTTCAAAATCGGCATGATAATTCTAAGAAAGTGGAAGCAAAGCACACCACTTCTAGAGGTGAAGATCAGAGCAGCAATGTTTCCAACAATACAGTATTCTATAAAAATCGTGCCAACTCAGAACTCCTCTAACTGAAATCTTCAAAACTTATTTTATTAAACAGCTTTAGAAGATACAAACAGAATTATGTTTATTCTGTGCCCTAACTGTTCCTTTAATCAGTTCCATGCATCACCAATTCACCTATCTCTTTCCTTCAAAATATGAGGGTGACTTCTATGAGGCTGAACTGTCGCTAGGACAACATGTGCAAACCTTTCACCCAGAGATAACTCTAGACGCTACTGACACTTTCCGATTCACAAGAAGCAATATCTTTCCAAAGTTACTTCCTAGAGATTCACTTGTAAAGGGCCTTTCAAGATTTAGCCACAATCTGCACAACTCTAAGTCCATACAGATTCTTAAAAACTTAAGAAAAATTAAGAAGAATGGTGTCTGGATTACACAGGTCATACTCAAGAATTGTATTAAAGCTAAATCCCTAGACATCCTGAGATAGTAACTTGGAAGTAGGAACTATACAGTTCATTTCAACCTAGGTTAATATTGCTTAATTTAGCAAATATTTACATCATGTAACATTCTGAAATTAGGAGAATAATCACACTATGAAAGTTTTCACAATCTACAAATGACTTGTTCTGTTGTCTCAAAAATAGCAATGGAGACACCAATACTATTCCTTCAAATTCTATCTTTGCGTATTTCACTAAGCAGAGCATTATCCACACACCTTCCTTATCCCCTTATTCTTGGATCTTCTTAATTAAAACCCATTAATCAGTTTATAAAGAAAAAAGCACAGGGGTTTCTTTGTAGGTTTGTTTGGTTTTTTTCCTAAGACATCCCTCATCCCTTTATTAAGTTTACAAGCACCCTTCACTGAACCTGAAGGCTTAATTTAATCCTCTCTGGCTATATCACAAATACTGAAACTTCCTATCATCCTTCTAAAACATTTAACAATTAAATAGGTGTACAAAAAGCCAAATCACTTGACTGTAAAGTTTAAGCACCAAATTTGGATAGCAAATAACTAAACCAACAGTCTAACCTAAAACATTTAAAAGATTTTCAAAGCCACTCCTCCCTTTTTAAAAAATTTCTCCCTACATTTATCTTTAGCAGTAGTCAAGTGTTTCTCTTTGTAACATTCCCATCAAAATTCCTGAATTCTTTTCTGATGTTCTGAATTCCATGAAAAAAAATACATCAATACTAGGAGGCTAGAGAATACTCTGGTTTTCCTTAAAAATAAAAATTTAAGAATTATGAAACAGAATTAACAGAATCTCCACAGCTTCCGTATCTCTGATGCAGATGAGTTTGTAATGTACACAGAAACATGGAATTATAGTTCCATTTAGTGATTTTAAAAAGGATCACAAGATGTTTGTACCTATGCCACCCCTAAAATGGAATAATAAAAATCCTAATTCAAATTTGACTTTTGGAATCCTACCTTAACTTCCAATCAGTTCTATCAGCCATATATTCCTGAATAATTTTATATTCTCAATATCCCTGACAGTACGCCTTGAGATGTCTTCCTGCATCTGTTCCTCACCTCAAGTAAACATTCTTTGGAACAGTTTAAATGCTCAGATAGCTAAAGATTAGCAACTTGTAAGGCTTATGAATGACATCACTAGACACAAGTATTTTATGTAGTCCACTGTGACCTAAACTTATTTAGGTTTGTAACTAAACTGAAAGCCCCAGTTTAAAAAAAAGAGAGTAATTATTGGATTCTCACAGTGCAAAAAAACCCTCAACTGCTCTACGCTTTGTCTATCAGTCACACACTGCAAGTTATATATGTAATTTATCTTAGGAATAAATATGCAATAATCACTTGGACAGACTACAACATAATTTAACCTTTTCTGAATATAAAAGTAACCTTTGGGGCAATAGTCTTCCATAAACTGGTTCAACAAAATCTGCTGCAAATACTACCAAGTATTAACTATGCAGCCATAATAGTAATACATCCTATAACTTTTGCTTTTAACTGTACATGAAGGACTGACAGTAACATCACTTGCTGCAAAAAAGTATAGTCTTTCCAAAAAAAGGAATTCCTATAATAATACCAAAACTACGGTAAAAAATGAATTTAGCTTATACCTAAAGTAAACCACTGAATGATACAACTTATATTAAATTAAAAAAAAAAAAAAACAGCTAAAATTAAATGCTGTGTCTTTTACAAGACAAAAAAAGATGTTCAGAGTACTACAAACTAAACCTAAAACTATTTAGACAACATTTTAAAAGTAAAGGTTTAATCTAATCTTCACCATACTTTCTTAGAATTGTAAAAGTTCAAAAGTACTGCCCAGACATAACAAGATCTTTAATATAAGAAATCAAATTGTCTCTGGAAAACAGGTGTGCCTGGCCTAAATATTTAACTTTGTCATTCCCATGTTTAAGATTTTATGTTGATCAGTCAGTCATCCTAAATGGTCAGGACCTGATTAAAGATGTGAGAGACAATACAGAAGATCTAGGTATCAGCTTCAATTGATCTTATTACAGCAACAAAGGGAAGGTCTGCCACTTCAAAGTGCTGCTAGGTAATAAACTACTTATTTTTTCTTATGTATCTCAGATGTTTTGTCAATTTGGTACAAAAAACCACAATCTATTTTAAAACACGAGCAATCTACAGATGACAGCAACAACGGGGCTATTACCCAAAGCTGGAGATAACTATGCTGTAACAAAAAAAATAGACAAAGTGTGGTTTAAGAAGACTTTAACAAGTCTAACTAGTGTAACAAAATGCACTGCAAGTATGATTTAAAGCTTTAAACAATCCAAACTATCTGGAACCTTAAAACAAGCAACAATAATACTCATCTATCTAACACAGTCTTTTGAAAGAAACATACACCATTTTTAAACACAAAAAAAAATAATCTCTCAACAAACAGACAGATGTTCACAGACAAGACTGTCACTTTCCTGGTGACTGCCGTGCAATCAAACTACCTCATTGCACAACTGCAGAACTGGCATAGCATAATTTTGCAGGAAATTATACTGCCTCTGCATTTCCTATTAACTTTTTAAACTTCTCAGGCTTTCACTTGTCACATGTACAGAACTGGTGCATTCATTATTTCTATACACTCAAAACTGATTATTTTGTCTTAATATACAGTAGTCAGAAAAGGTTCTCTCAGCTTTGGGATCCAAAGAGTCTTTCATATAGTGCCTTCTGGAGTGAGTTCAAGACCTCAAGGAGACAGCATTAAGAGAAACCAAAACCTCAAAACTTATGAAAAATACTGACAATATCAGTGCAAAAGGTCAAAACACACTGCACTGTTAGGCAGAACCCAAAGTACAAAGTGCACTCGGAACAAGAAAAAAACCAACCCAACTATGATATTTCTTTATAAAAAACATAGCGCACCAAGGAACTTCAGCCTTAGCACTTAAAAGAGAAATCTCTTGTGCCTAATTCAGCTCAGATTATGATCTTATCCATTAACATTTAACCAGGGTTATTTCTGTAACCCTGTTAGTCAGTCAGAACTTGTGTTACCTGCCATTTTCCTACAATACTGTCCATAGCCATTTTACAAGGACATGTTTACATTTAATTATGTAGTAGTTAGGAAGGTGTCCTTTCAACGAGAATCATTCTAACTTTCTTCTAACAAGAACACTTTTTCAAACCAGGCTATAAGTTCTACAACCATGTATCTGCAACTAGAATGACATATCACAAAAAAAACTCATTGCAATCTACAAAGGAAGAAAAAGTTTTAGTAAAGCCTCATATTTTGGAATTAGGTGCAACAACTCTCCACAAGACCAAAGTTTGCTCACTTATGTACCAATTCAAAAGCAAACTGTAGTGGTGCAATAAGCAACAGCTTTACTGGAACATTTGTGCAGTGAGAAGTCTACAATGGCTTTCACATAATTTGTGAAGTGCAGGGAGATTTTTAAAATCAATATGAACAGATTCAATAGCATTACTTTATTTCAGAATTATTTGCCTAAGTTCAAGATTTTAAATGCCAAGTTTGTTAATTTATGAATCTCTAACACGGCATAGGAGTACTATTCTGTACTCAGCCACAGCGACCATCCTTTGTTCAGATACAAAAACACCTATTCAGAACTCTCTCTAAAAGAAAAAGAATGCACAGTCCCAAAGAAAATTATTTCATTAAGATAAGGGGGTGTGCTCTTCCACACAGGATATTCGAACACCATTCACATTAACCAAAAAAAAACATTTAGGAATATTCACTCCTCTGGAAAGGTTGCAGAAATTTAAGAGTAAAATATCACTAAAAAAACACTGTACCCCTCACTCCATTCAGAAAAGCCTCTGACAACTGCCTTAACCTCCACTATCATATCAACACACACTCCAATGTACAAGAAGTCAATCTGGAAATTCTCCAAGAAAAGGCAGAAGGTCAAGTTTAAAATGTAATTTTTCTATTAGTTCTGAATGATAACTGCATCAGACACTGACAAAAACATTCTGAGATTTCCTTCTGTGTTCTTACAAGTATACCATATCAACACCCTATACAGCAGTATGAAATGCAATTTGCACATTCACTGCATGTTTGTATTTCTGCAAAAGAAAAACACACATTCAGTTACAGAACCAAAACATACTCGAGCTTTCTTCTTCCATTTCTTCATATATAAAACCAGAGTTATGGAGAATTTCACACTCTAACAGCAAGTCTGAATACCAAACAAGCAGCAAAGAGTTCCTTAGGAGTTTTATTAATAAACTCTCCTTCTTCCACGTTTCTGACTACTGGAGCTGAAAAACCACTGCTGAAGCAGCTCCCCAAATGAAGAGTTTTAAAATGTAGTAATTATGTGGGAACAATGTATATGTTAGTGCTACTAAACCACTGTATGCGAAAGCAGTCTCTTCAACAATTTCCTTGCACTTCTTAAGGAATGTTTCTTCTCTGTATTTAAACTCAGGGAGAAACTTTAACAAAGATCCAGTCTTCTGTATCCAGGATTCCTTTCATATTTTTGTATTTATAGTACATCTTCAACGCCCTTCTCAGAGACAGCACCAGAGTATTTTTAACACTGTATTACAGGCCCTCTTGTACATGAATTTATGCTCATCTTTCTGCCTTTGTTTTGCAGATTCATCTTGATTATAACTTTTCTGGAATTTTACAAACATTTAAACAATTTTGTCATTGAACTATATGTAAATCCCAGATGTTTAAGTAGTTTCTTTTCCATTCATCAAACGAAGTCAGTCTTTACTTCAACATTTCATTTTCAAGCGCCTTCAAACCTCTGACTTGTTACCACCATCAGATGGTCCTGTTGTGTTTTACACACTTAATTAAAACAAGCCCCCTTGCCACTGGAAAAAATAAATGTAAACCTACACAGGTTACTAGCAAGCTTAAATGATGTCTTAACATTTTCAAAACAGAAAATATTTTTTGCCTGCTCATGGTTGTGATTATACCCTTGCTAATGTGAATGTAACATAAATATGCAGTATTGTTTTCCTTTAAGTTGTATAAATGCTTTGCTTCAGGCCAAGTATTAGTCAGCAATGACAGAGCTGGAACAAGGCTCTAGAATGGGGACATGACTAGAAATCTACTCCTTTGTCTTCTCAGTGGTAACAGATCTGCACAGTATATTCTTTATTCCAGTCTAAAACAGAGTTAACTTGTATATAATCTGCAACTCTACTATCCCTCTCTTCCTCTTAACTTCTTTGTTCAGCAACACACTTAGCACTGCAAAAGAAACATACTTCCAGGAATATGAGGATAACTTGCTAAGTCCCTAACTAGTCGGATTATAATTAAAGACTGTTACCATAGAGCTGCTGGCGCATGTCAAGCAATAGAAATAGACAGCTTTCAGCAAGGTATTCACTCTAAATTAACTCCTTGGTTTAGACCTCTCTAGCCCAAAATTTTTGGGTAACAACCACCTCTGGGTGTAAAATGTATATACATGTCTCCTTTTTCCTGTTATATCTAAAAAAAGTAGGGTGCTGGTTTGGATGTTCTGTCAAGAAATGAATTCATGATTTCCCCTTAGCTTTCCAGGCTTATATTTTGGGATTACTTTTTAGCCTAGATCAATACATGTTCAGTGTCTGTATATAACTCATTTACTTAATTATTCTAATAAAATTATTCCGTGATGACATCCTACTGAACACCATCTCCAAAAAGTAACAATTAATTCAAACTTTTCAAGGCAGCACACAAGATGAAAAATTTCAACACATCTTTAACACCTTGGATCAGACTATGTTATACCAAGTAACAGATCTGAGAATTTTGTAATATTATTTTCATATGGAAAGTAAAACTGTTTTCAAAAGATATCACTTCAGAACAAGCAAATAAAACCAACAAAACCAGCAAACCTCATAATTATAATATTACAAGACACTCACTGTAGCAAGGAACAAGGATACAAAAACAAGCCAATAGTTTTAGGCACTATCTATTATTGAACTGTGTAAAATGAAAGATGTACACAGATAATTTAAACTGATGTTTAGAGTATGACACTGCCACTTCCGAAGTGACAAAGAGCTACACTGCAACAGTGAAGTAACAAGAAGGGAAGTTTGTTTCCGTGGAAAACAAACCCCCAGAGATCAGATTTATACATTTCTATTGTGTCAGTTTTAAAAACATCAAAGTTTGGCAAGGTGTGCCTGCCTGGATATTATAAGCGGAGAAGTTATGCTTTTATTTTTTCCAAAGCTTGTTACCTTTTCCAGAGGAAAAGATGGGGAGGAAGTCTTTATTTCTCCCCATAAGGAGGCCAGTACTCTACGTAGCTTTTACGGAAACAGCATTGACTCACACTCTGATGCCTAGAACTACATAAAATAGAGAATAAGGGAGCTTTTTTCAAGCTAGCTGTTAAAGTGATTAAAAAGTTTGAATCGTTCTGTTTCAAGTCCTGCTAGCTGACTGTATTTTACAAGACAATTTAGGAACAAAATAATCCAGACTACATATTACCCTTCTCTTTAAACAGATCATCTTTTTTATTTTCCATCCTCTCAAACAATTTCTGTTATCTATCATTTAGAACAAGTAAATTCATCAACTTCCTGAAATTAACAGAAGTACTGTCACTGTTCAAGAAAGCGCAAGCTCATGCAAAACAAACCAACAGCCTCCCCCAAATCAAACCAACCAACCAAAAATAAAAATTATTTTAAAAAAGAGAAGAAAAAGGATTCACACCCAATACGATCCCAACTGTATAAATAAGAATTCTTCCTCCTTCCCTAAATTACTAGCTTTGTGGACACTGAGCTGAAAGCTACTACAAAATAATCATCTGAACATTCAGATTTCCAGATCAATATCAAATTATTCTTAACAATACTATTTCATACTAAAACAACATTTTGCAATTTTAAAGAAAGTCTTTAACAACATTAAAAGAAGACATTTAAGCATTTGATGGTTAAACAGATTTAAATTTGAAGCATTAACCTAAAAATCCTACTGCATTTCTAAGAACTTCACTGAGCTGCCATAATTTCTGTCAGCATATGTAGTACTGAATGACTAATAAAATACCTGAATTGAAACTATTCCAGTCTAGCAGTTTGTATGATCTTGTGTTACCCATAATTCCGACAAAGGCTGAGTTCAAAACAGCAAATTAGTAGATCAGTTATAGGAGCAGAATAGTGAAAAAAAACTACCAACAAGAACACAATTGACAACACCACTCCACAGGAACTGGAAAGACACAGACAGCAGAGTTAATAAGAGGCTGAAATAGAAAGGGAAAAAAGGAGCATGCTACAGTAATCTAGTTCTAAGCGTGACCAAAGTGAACAGTATATAGCAATTATCGTCTTATTGATAAGTTGTCAATCCATCCCTTCAAATGTTCTTTCCTCTTCTATATTCTCATGCTTATTCACTTGCCAGTTTATTTCCTTTAGCATTTTACAAACTTATTTGACTTAAATGCATAGTATAATCATCACTATATCAGAATTTTTTTTTATACTTCTTCACCTTCCCTCCCATAGCCACGTGCCTTCATTCCCAATTTTGCTTTCATTGTTTTGCAATATACTGAGTTCAAAGTACCATGCATCTTACATTCACTTGTCAGGAGCAATCTACAAGTCTCACAAGAACACTGCAAAGAGCCACTCAGTTGTGCAAATATGCATCTCTATCTTCTATTATTTCATATCCTGCTTTCAGTCAGTTGTTAAAAACAAAGGAATGCTTAATGTAACAAGTTGTTTTTTAAAAAATTATGGCCATAATTGATTTTTTTTGTCTAAGACAGATTTATCTCAATAAATCTTGCCCATAAGTGACCTGTATCAGAAATACACTGAAAATACAGAGGCTTAAGACAAATGTGTGGCAAGGAAAGGAGGGACTGACAAAAATTACACTTTCATATTTCTCTTGATCTTTTCTCCATTGTGTAGATAAGTCTTAACAATAGGGGAAAAAAGAACAATATTGTGTATGTATAAGTTTTTTAAAAGTCCCTTAAAGTAGTCCTTCTAATCAAAATTAAGTCTCAATTTTATTTAATGTTGTCAGCCTTTACATAAGTAATTCTGCTTGTGTTGGGCTGCAAGAAGGAAAAAAGATTTTTTTTTTTTGCAGTAATTTATTTTAAAAATGCATTTGCACAAGCTTTGTTTTGTTACTCCTGACTAGTGCATGCAAACCCACTGGAGGTGCCTTTTTTTTACCCTCCTCTGACTGCATTTTTAAGCGTACTGTTAACTCAACTTTTTACAGGTTATTTCTCAGTTTGTCTCAGTGAGTATAACGATAAATTCTTCAGAGTCAAAAGTCACTTAATTCTGATGTCAAAACTAGGGCATGCAAAAAAACGTTCCAGTACTGGGGTGCCCAGGTAAAATATTAAATAAAAATTTTAAAGGACTATTCAGAAACAAAGCTACAAAAGTTTTATCAGAAGAGGTTAAAAACATGTATTGAGCTAAATTGCAGTCATTAGTCCTTAAGGATTTCAAGGAGCTGAAAAGTAGAAAACATTCACAGTTGAGAACAAGCATTTACTCTTATATTTGTTTGAGTGGAAAAATTGCATTATGTTTTAACGTTAAGAAGTAAAAAAAAAATTAAGCCCTCAATAACCCAAAGCCAGTTTTTAGAGCAAAGTTACTGGACTCAGAGTTTCCTACTAAAAGTTTCCATACCCTCTGCACGATTATTATTTTTCAAACTTTAAAAGATTGCTTTTAATATAAATTATTAGAATAGACTTATATCTATTCAAATAGTGTTGTGTTATGCTACAAAGCTATAAAGGTTAGAAGTACGTGATCATTACAATTAGACTGGAAAGTCATTACTGTGTTAACATACCAGGATTGTGAATGCGGTCCAGGAGCTTCACAGACCGTGCACTGACAACACCACCAACATGGACAAGGAAGCCTGGTGGAAAGGTCGTCAACGTAAAAAATGGAAATTCCTGTTATGATTAAAAACAAACATCAGATGACTGCTTACCAACCACCGCTAACTGCCAATAAACATGCATTGAATTGATAATTTCTCGGAAATACAAGCAAAGCTGTTACATTAGGCCAAACATGTCCTTCAGGCTTACTAAGAACTGTGTAACCATTCGTCTTCATGTACTCAGAATATAATAAGAGCAGAGGTATTATACAATGTACGAATACTTTTCCCCCATAGAGTCCTATCTCAGTACAATATTAAATAATCAAAACTTTACACATCTGTGTTAACAAAGCCTCAATTGAGGCACTTTTAGGATGTCAGTTACATAACAGTATTCTACTTGTTAGCTCATACAAAATAAAGAAACACTTTTCTCAATTTTATTTGGTCTTACTGTTCTGGGTCAAACTGACTGCAGTTTGACCCTGAAGCACAGGATAAGAAACATCTTATTAGAGGAAAACATGCCTAAAAGATATTAACTGATCGTTCTGATAGTGTCATAAGCTCTAAATATAGAAGTAAATATCCACCTTCAAGGATACAGCGTAAGTCTTCAAAGCATCACTGTAAGTTCCTAAACTAAGGAAATTCACTTCCAATTCACTGCATAACTAGTTTTTACCAAATCAAAATTGAAATGAAGAAATAACAAGTTTCAGCAACTACTCAAAAAATGCAGTTCATACAGGAGTCAAAGTAAGAGAGACGAATTTTTCATGACACACACCATGAAATAAAATAGTCATATTCAAAGAAGGTGAGACCAAAACTGGAAGATTTTATTTTCTACAGAGACATTTGATGGAATTTTTAATATAGACATGATAGAACACTTATGGGGGAAAGGCAATAGATTTGTGTTCTGCAATTCTAAATGCCCAAAGACAAAAAGAAATAGAAAAAAAAAGAAAAACAGAACTCATGCAATCACAGTTTGTATAGTCATGATGATTGGTTAAATGGAAAAAATAAACACTATAATTTTATATGGGAGAAAGTACAATACAGACTCCTTTCTCACATACTTGCAGCACTTGCAAAGGTACAGTTCAACTGAGCAACTACCTAAGACAATGTACATGCTGCAGATTAAATGAGGATCACACTTCCAGCAATACATGACATGAAAAGTCATCTTAAACTGAAGTTCAACGTAGATTTAAAAATTAAGACTTCAGAATTACAAACACTTTTGTTATTAAAACTCTTTTAAAAGGTCCTACGAATGTCAAGATTTTGGGACTTTGGTTTAGACTTTCAAAATTCAGAATCTAACTTTGATAACAGCAACTGTGGTATAAATGACCAAAAGAAAAAAAAAACAAAACCCAACACAAAACCAAACAACAAAACATAACACAAAACCAAACAACAAAACATCACCCAAAACCCACCAAAACCTGCAGACGCGCCTGCAATTAGAAAGCAGGAATATTATATCACAGCACTCTGCAAAACAGCTTGACTAATCCGTCTTCAGAAGCACAGATGGATCTCTAGAGAGATCCCGAAGGTTCTCACAAACCAAAGTGCTTTGAATGTTACCAGATTATTCAGAGATCTCTGGCAACAACACAGTCCTTTTCTGTGTCTTTCATGTCATAAAATGGAAAAAAAACAACACATCAACACTTGTTAAAACACTCTTTCACTGCAGCTCTGAAGTATCAACTGTTCAGTGATTCAGGAGTATACCAAAAATGTTTGCTCCTGTATAATTCAATGACCCTCATTCTGCATACCTTATATTTAAATACATAAACATACAATTGCTCTGTCCTCTGACTAGTTATCCCATGTTAATTGCATTAAAAATAATTAGTTCTTCCAGAACTATGGAAATCAATAAAAAAGTTTGCACAAGACACCTATATGAAGCTTCATTAAGCCTACACTTATACTTTATACATAAATACCAATATATACACAATTTAGTCACATTGTGCTAAAGCAGTATGTAGGGGACAAAGCAAACGATACTTCATGCGCTAAAGCAAACTGGATGCTTTTTAATCTATATGGAGATTCAGAAATTAATTTTTCATTCATTTTCATAAGACTGTGTACTGCACATAATTTTAACATGTTCAAGACTTCCAGTCTGCCTTACTTGCTACACTACAAACCGGGAATATAACTCTGAAGTAATAGCATGGGTTTGTCTCAATTAACACATTTGGATATATCAGTACTTGCAAGTCTACAATACATGTTAAAACTAGACCTATGCCCTATCAGTTAATTTTGGCCATTGACAAATCTGGGCAACTGACTCACTGAACCATTCTGACATGCTCTTATTACTTAACAACGTCTCAACCACTCTGACACAAGTGGAATTCCACCACTTTGTATGATGGCTTTCCCCCTACATCCCTTCGTTTTCTTTTTTAAGTTCATTTAGAGGTTTTGGGTTTTTTATTATTGTATTACTCAAATACAAGTTCCAGCCTCAACTACATGCACTAATCTGTAATACTTCAAAATTAAAAAGCAACACTTATTTCATGGAAAACAGATTCCACAAGAACCTGAAGCAGCTTCCGTATTAAAAATCTCCATTACTGGAACTTGCAAAGGACTATCTTTACATCAAGGTGATGCAAGTCCAGAGCATTCCCATGTGAGAGAAAACTCAATGATCATAACATTTCTAAACTACAACTGAAGATAGTCAATCGTTTTACCAATGCCAATTCACTGAGCCATTTCAGAGGCATTGACTGCACAGGCCCTGAAAGAACTGTCACTGGTTTAATTCTTGCAACTATACAGATATTTCAGAGTTGGTAATTGGGGAAAGTTAGATAAGGTTACAGTAAAATGCTTGTAATATTTATTAAATACAATGTTTAAAAACATTTGGATATGCATACATGTATTGCTAGTATTCTTTTTTAACTACATTTCATACAAAGACACACAAAATAATGAAAAAGCACATGGAACAAGACTATACACACATATTGCTTGGTGTTAGCGGCAGGAGAAGCAGTTCTCAGATTCCCTTCCAGCCAATCACCCATTCCCATAGTTGCACCCCTTCCTCAGATAATGCTCATAGTGCTCAGGTACGTTTGTGGAGCTTTTGGGCTGAACCAGAGTAGGTCCATATTAAAACACTATTTATTTGAGGTTGAATTATTTTTATTATAACCATATCTACTGTGCTGTAACACACGGTGACCAAACAGCCATACAAATTTTCTTCAGCTGAAGCGAGGGGATGGGCTGGGTGGTACAAAGAAGTCACTGGAAAGAAAATTTGCTTAAGTCAGCATTGCAGCCAAAGACTCTCAAAGAGAGCTGCACTCTAATACAACAGTTATCAAGCAATGCTCTTCAGAGACAAAGATGAATAGATCGCCACTTTGGAAAGGCAGCAGTAAAGACCTCTCAAGTACTTGAGGAATGCAAACACAAAAGAATAAAACAACATTTGTCCAAGTTGAGGTCAGCAGAGATACATAATGCTATCAAAAACATAGCCTAGCTTTGTAGGATTAAAGTAAGCTCGAATTTTCTCACTGACAGAAACGTAGCATATACATTTACAGATAAAAACATACACAAAGATAGCTGTGTTATAGTTACACTTGTTATCAACAGGCATCCTGCAAGTTGCTAAAAATGTATTAATGCAAAACACAACACATATGTGAGTCTTCCATGGCTGGTATGCTTTCCTGGAAGAAATCAAATATTACATTTGCAACAAAATATATTCTCATTTGCAATGGGGATTATGTGACACATTAAAAACATTTGATTAAAAAAAATACTGTGGAGATATCCAGTTAAATGAACTAGATTTAATACACCTTAGCATTACCATATAGCCAAATAAACTGAACTAAAATTCAGAACTTTCTATCTGTGTGTAAATACACACATTGAATTTAAGCGCTACCCTAACCAACCTAGATGAGTAACTTGAGTGCAGAATTTATGTGTGCAACATTAAAGCAGACAAAATAACTTACAAGGCTTATTCATTCTAGTTAAATAACTGAAAAAGAGGTAACCGCAGAAAAAAAATTCAGACAGCATGAACCTATTTTTTATATCAATTAACAACATCTGCTTTGCTACATCATCATTAATAACATATTCAATGAGTTTCCATCACATTTTACAGTATTTTTTCCACTAGACAATGTACAATGTGGAAATAATTAAAACTCTTGGTATATTTTTAAAGTTCTTAATTTATGTTTTTAATTGTTTTTAAAAATCTTCCTAAGGAAATTACAGATCAGCCATGAATTGTCCAAAATGCTAGCAGATACAAAATGGAAACAGAGAAAAGGCTTTTTACGGCACATTTTAGCATTTTTTTTGAAGTAAAACAATAAAAGCAAAAAGGTGTTGATTTGTATTTTAAGAGAAATTAAAATTTTAACTGAAATGTATCAACATATAAATTCCACCCAAGTAAAAATATGCCAATTTGATATATGCTGTTAGAAAAACCACACAGAATATTAAAAATTCCCGCATAAACAAGATTACAAAGAAATCTGGAAAACCTCACAAAAAAGAAAACCAAAATATTTAAAATAATTGGTTAGAAGTCTTCAATACAAGAAAAAGGGCTACGAAGAGTCACACAATGTTTTGGAACATACCCGCCTTTTACAGAACCTATGAGGCGATCCTCCCTTAGCAAAGGATAACAAAAAATGAGAAGACAATCATCCACTTACTCAAAATAGTAGCTATTCACTTATATTACACAGATGTAGCTGGTTTTATTTTCTAAAAGTATATGGTTCTATGTAAGTAGTTCAGGTAGTCAAAAATTATTATTAAAACTAAAATTTATTTCTGAATAGGAAAACACATTTCTTCCTGTGAGACACCTCACTAACAGCATTTACAAATGCAGTAAATAATGTCTAAAAAAAGGTTGCAAGGACTCATTCCAAAATGTAAACAAAGAATTAAAACCAGTATTTTTATCACAACAGTCTGTTCAGCATAACAGATAGCATTTTTAGTCCTACAGATGTTCTTTAAAAACCTGTAATTCTATAAAGCCACTTTATAGCTAGAGAAGTAATTTAGGTTTAAGTTACCATTTTTCAAAGGCTACATACACAACATTTCAAGTAGTAAAACAAAGGCTAAACTACGCACCAAGTCTTATTTTTCAAAACAATATTTTCACAACCACAAATGGGACTTTTCACCTTGCTTAAAACTATTCCAATGTTTTTGAATTTGGCTTCCGTAAAAAGCTTACCTAAATACAAGATGGTAAAGTATTAAACTTACACAAGCATCAGTACCTTACAGAGGTTAAATAACAGTAATTCTTACTATAACTGTTTCTTATCAGATCAACTGTAATCACTTGATTACTGTAAACATTACTCTTCTCCATTCTTTTCTTAATATTTTAGTAATATATTTAAAAAATAGTGTATAAAAGGGCTATTAAACGTTCAATGTTGATTTCCAGTAAGTTTTCAGTCCTAAAAATTATTGTTTAAAAATGCAAAATGTAAAACATTTAACTTACGACAAGCTAAATTCTCACTTCAGTAGACCAGAAATGTAAGTATGACATGCCTTACCCTTTGTTCCAGAGCTGACTGAGTCTGTTGTCTTAAGAGAGTTTTAAATGGCCCCCCTTCTTTTCCAGCACTCCCACTGCCCATTCCTGAAGAGTATCAGTACAAATGACATTCAAAGAAATATATATTATCATTGGTAATCAAACTTGGATTAAAAATATATAGTAATCATTTTAAACAGTCTATATTATCCCCATAATTTTAATTTTCAGACAAAAAAAAGCTAAGCATGACATCTTAAATTTGGGGGGGAAGGTCTGGGTTTGGCGATCACCTGACTAGCAATGTTGGTTTTAGCATACAGATGAAAACCTCTGATCTAAGATCTTCTGCTGCTGTCAACCCAAATTAAAAAAAAACCAAAACAACCTCAAAATACAAAGACTTGCAATTCTTTCCTATCTCATAACTTCTCTCTTTTTTTTTTTACTTTTTACTACTGGAAGTTTTGTCTATGATTTCACTATAACTTCCCCTACTTCTCACAGAAAGTTTCTACATTATTTCCAGCCCTTATCAAAAAGGACTGCAAAGTCACCATTAATTCCACACCACTAAAAGATGCCTCTCTGACAGACAGACTACTCTATAATCAAGTACCTCACGCTACTATCATTATCAGTATAAAAACAAAATTCTGGCTGTTTGAGAGTTTTAGAGTAGCTAAATCACCTTTCCTGACCACTGGGAGGAGACTCTACACATAATTACAGCAATAGCTATATAATGCGTGATTTGAACTACAAAGAAAATTGCAAAGGCAATGCACATCCTATGCTTCAAAATATAGACACTGAAACAAATAACCAATTATTATTTTCTTTAATATCTATGCAATGAAATATTCACTCATCTGATTCATTCAAATAAGCTAAGGACTACCGCTGAGCATTTAAAACCACCACATTTATTTGATTACCATATTTGCACACACAGAACCTGCAGATTGTCTGTAAAAGAATATAGAAATAAACTCCATTTTTGCATAACAAGGTTAATTCTCTTCTTCCTTCCTTTCATATATTTTGCTCCCAAGTCTACTCCCCATTGCAGGAGCTTTTCTGAAGAGACAGGAAGTTTATCACATACGCAAACATTTTGGCTATTGAACTATCTGTTATTAAGGAATTTTATTCTTAACTGACTGCATCAAGATGCAGGTTATATGTATGACAGTATGACACTTGTTCTAGCATTAGAAATCACAAAGGTAAAAAAAATAAACACATACCAAGATTGTGTTTTTGCTAAAGCAAACACAATGCTGGTGAATCAGATTTTCTTGGTAATATTTCATGCTTAAAACCATACTATCATTGGTATTTCTTCTACCTAAAAACCACCAGTGCTAACTTGTCAACACAAATACAAACATGTAAGTTGCATAGGAAAGCACAGGATAAAGAACAAAAAAGGTGCCAAGAGCAAGATGAAATACAAACACCACAGTTATGAATGAAGCCAACATTTTCATTTACTGAATTTATAACTAAATTAACATAACAATCCAATCCCTAACATTTTTGGAAAAATCACTAGGCTACCATTACCATAAAATTACATATAAAAATACTACAATTCAGAAAAAATATTTTTAGCTGTTCTTGGATAAGGAAACAAAAATATTAGTATTTGTATAGTCCCATTAAACAAGATTAAATTGCTTTTACTATTTGGCACTGATTCTAAACATTGGTGTCAGGGACTATACAATATTAAATACAGACAAACAGCATAAATACTGGACATGAAACAAACTTAAAAAAATACAAACTAATCAAAATAGTTTCTACAGAAAAAAGCAGTAACATCAACTATTTAATTTAAATCCATGAAAATAATGCACGACAGTGAAATGGAAATGGAAGCAGTACAAATAAAATGTTTGTGTGGATTTGGTTTAAAAGATTAATTCAAGAAGCAGAGTTGCTAGCCATCTGATAGCCATTATTCCAATAAGTTATGAATGAATTAATGAGCAAGAAATTGATCCATGCAAAATATAGGAACTAAGTGGCAGAAGTGAAGGAGATTAAAAAAAGTAAATTATTTTCACCCAAATACCATGGGAAATTGTGCAAGGGAAAAGGATAATGTTCTGTAGCATAAACTATGTATTGCTTAAATCCTATAAGAAGCTCTGAAGCTGTTTGAAGCCTCTAGGGCAGAGGCGAGAGATGGTATGAATAGTCATGTAGCCAGCAGTTTTCAGAGGCTAACTGAACAAAAACGTAGTCTTATAAAAGGCTGTGTTAAGTGCCCCTAAATCAAATAAACAATAACATTTTCTTAAAAGTTTGTTTAAAAGGCTATAATAGATAGATCCTACCAGAAGCAGCCAGAAGCAGCTCTTCAGTGAAAGAAACACTTTTCCTCAGAACAACTGGGCTGACATGGCTAGAGTGTAGAGGGTTAAGGCTAGACCCCGAGAGGAGGAGACGGGACTTTTTAAGATGTGGGAAATCACAAGAGAGTGTAGGGGAGCTGGGAAACAGGAAAATCCTAGGTCCCTGTGGGAAAGGTGCTGTGGAGGAAAGTAATAGAGACAGAGAGATGTAGATTCAGAAGATGACTAAAGAAACAAACAGAAGAAATCAAAATGAAGCGCTTTTTTTCTCTCTCCAAATGAACCAGCAATAATAGCTAATTAATTCTCAACACACAAAGAAATGGAATGACAATACAGCTCCACCATGTGAATCATGACTTGATTAACTTTACTTTGAAATTAACTTTTTAAAAGGCCATGGTAATCTAACATTTATTTAAATTTTATACAAAACTTGATAATAAATGCTATGGTGTAAAGGCTAAATAAAACAATCTTCCTACACACGTTATCTGATTACTTTCATTGTTTAGTTATAGGAAAGTTATTTTCCAGATAAATAACAGATTTGTTTTATGATTTTTTTAGAGCCAGAAGACTTGTAGAATTCTAAGCTCCCACAAAGTAAAAGCCTTGCCACTTTCTCAATTTCCTCCAAACATATACATGTCACATCAGAATGTATTACTTAATTAAAATATGTTATGCTTTTTGTCAGTCTGATATTCTGTTAGTTTGCAGTAGCATAAAATATATTACTGTTCATGGAAGTAATCTAACTTGAAACCAAAACAAGCTTTCTTAGAACAGAACTTTCCCCCATATTTACAACAGAATGGGTAACAATTGCAATTGTATGTTATAAAAGACATTAAGGTAATATTCTGCTGTTTTGCAGCTACTGAAAACTAGATGCTTAAGCAGATCCAAATTTCAATCTGCTCTATTTAGTAATTCATACTGTGAAATTGTGGTATCTGCACTCCTCCTCCAGGTTAGTCTCCATTTCAAACACATGAACATCAAAAAAGACTTCATTTTTCTTATCAGCCAATCTGAGTAAAAGTATCTCACATTTGACAGTGTTTGATGTGTCAAATGAGATGTTTGCCTTTTATTTTAACCACTGACATCACCAACTTTCACAGTGAAATATTCCAGCTTGGTAACTGTCTTGAGAAATGAAAACAGAGGTCTAAACATAAACCATGTATTGTTAAAAACAACATACTGAATTTAGTATGTTATAGGACAATCTTCTGCACACCATCAAATTTTTGGTAAAAGGTAAAACAATTACTTGCAATACTGTCCTTTCAAGCTACTATGATTCAAAATGAAGTATTTAACGTCAAGACATAGAATTTTTAAAATACAACCACCAAATCATCTGAAGACAAGTTTCAGTAGCAAATGTAGAGGCTATTAAAAGGCCAGTGTTAGTAAGCAAAAGTGTGCCCGTTGTAAAAAGATAGCTAAAAAATACCTATACATTTCAAAAATCCCTTAAATTAAGAGGTACCAAGCACACAATCTGTTTCTGTTTTGTATGAACTGACTGAAGATGAGAGGGCCCATCCACCTACATAACACTGCCAGGAATTACCTAAAGATTGCTGCTTTAAAAACTTGACAAATTCACAGTGAGTTGCCACCTTCATAAATTCTGAACATTTACATTTATGAAGATGACTGTCAACATTACATTTAAACCCTTTATATGACATGATTCTTACCATGAGAAAAAAAATATGATCAGAAGAAACAGGTTTTCAAATACTCTGCAAACCAAATATGTGAATTTATGGTTCAAGTAACAAGCACCCAGTTATATTTGTAGGTCCTTTAAACAAGTAACCACCATAGGTTTTCATAAAAACCTCAATGTTTCCCCAAAAGGACAAAAAAATAAAAAGTGAGCTTTTGTTTGGTTGGGTTTCTTAAAAATGAAACAGCGAAGATAGGAAGTTGTTTGTCTTAGTACTAATTGGGCACATTTTTTAAAAATACCTAGGGAATAAACTGGGTAAAATATTTACTATAACTGCATGGCACAACATGCAACTATTCTGCTTGGAAACATTCTTTAAAGGGGGGTGGTTTACTAAGTAAAGCTGCATCAACTACTTTAATATGTTTAAAAATTGTCTAGATTAGAAGGAGACAATGTTTTGAGCTTCAAATACCACAATTTAAAACATCATTTGAAAAGCAACCACACTTTTAAAAACAGTTCAGCAAAATATTTTGCCCTTCAGTAGCGAAACTCAGGGCATTGGTCACATAATGGAGAATAAACAATCAATTGTTGTGTTGACATTATTACCGACATGATTCTAACCACAGAATAAAAAATAAGGAGGAGGAAACAACAAGTTGAAGAAAAATTGATAGACCAATTGAGAAAAAAAGATGGTTTTTGTAAGATGGCTGGAATATAATTTAAAATACTTTCAAAATGTATACTGTGTATGTAATTTCTCCTTTACACAAGAAGAATAAAAAGACAGCAGCTGCTACATTTCTAGTATTACATTTGCAAAAAGGAGTTAAAAATCACAGATAAATATACCTATTGCACAACACACTAGGCCTGAAGACTACACAGTTTTTGTAACACTGTCCGTAACATACTGTAGTAAGAAATGTGTTCCTATGATTTGTAATATGAAATGGAGGAAATAAGAAAAAGGCAATTAGTTAGGACTCCCTTAATACTCCAAGATGTTTTATTTCTCCTTGAACACAGTTGTGTTACTAACGTCATTTTAATATTATCCAGACTAGTGGAAATACAGGCAGAATTAAAATTTTTATCCTGCAGAAACCCTTTCAAGCTTGAGGTCTGAAGTCTCCAATTTCCATATCATTTTAATAACTTTAATGCCAAAAAAGCAAAAAAGGGTTGAACGAAAACATAAAAAGAGAAACACAATTTTAACAAAAAGTGGATGGAAGCGCCTTACCAGTTTTGGGTGTCAAACTCAAATCTGTGTCAGAAGAAGAGGACTGTCGACTGTAGGACTTGGAAGGTGAAAAGGAATAGGTTTGGTTTTTCAGAGGGGTGGAGGGTCCTGATGAATGAGTATTGGGATTGGGATCTTCATTGAAGGGAATCCTGCCAGAAGAAGGTGGAAACATATTCAGTAATCCTGTGCCAAAGGACCTGGCTGACAGCAGCATGATCCAAACACCAGGATGGGATTGGGGCAGGGCCAGCAGCTATTCCTTAGGTGCGAGACTGGGGATGAGGCCAGAGGCAAAGAAATGCTGTTTTATTCATTCAGCATTCTACAGATAGATGCTGATAATCTACAATGAAACAATTAAGCCAAATGAAAGGCGTGAGATGTAACAAAAAATTATATATACGCAAAAGGAAAAACTGAAAACATTTCATGGCTTAAAAATCTGGTCAAATACACAATGCTTTGAGTTAGTTTAATAAAAAAAATGATTTCAAAATATATTTGTGTTTATACATATTCATACATTTATGTATATACACACATATGCATTTTAAGGAAAAAAAAAATGTTTCCTTATCCTATAGCATCAGTAGCATGCCACAGCTAAAAACAGAGCAAAGAGGAGAATCTTTATGGGAACAACTATATTGACAAACAGTTCACTTATGCACAGATTGACTTACCTGCCCTCTAAAACCATCTCTTCCACAAACGGCACATACCCTTCCGATAACCATTTTAAAACCTAAACACCACTTTATGCCTGAAAACAACTATGAACTAGAATCAATATGTGATTTCCTCCAGTGACTGTAGAATTGTCAATGTTCCCCAGACACATAACTCACTTTTACTTAATTTCTTAGGAAGTAAGCCTGTTAAAAAGAAATTAAGAGTGTGGCTTTGTGGAAGAGACTCCAATATATTTTCAAGAAACTAGTGACTTTGTTTCAGCAGCTGCACACAGAGTAGTTCTTCACTGACAACAGAAGGTGTCTCCACGAGAAAACGAGGGAGAAAAGATGGGTGGTACCTGCCTACACTGCCTGCCTGCCTGCACTTTGCGGCCACTGTGCCTGTGGCCTGCCTCTCCCCAGCTCTTGAGTCTGAGCAGTCTCGTACCAGTGTAGATGAGAGTGGGAACAGACACAGAGAAGTTCTGAGTAAGTCGTGAGCCAGTAGCAGTGTGAATTGGGCTGTTGTGAGTCGAGCGGCATCCATGGCTTGGCGGATGAACCAGCGGAGACCTGAGAGAATTTGCAGCCAAGGTGGAAGAAAAGAAAACAATACATACAAACAGGTTGCAAAGTTATATGTTATAAATGATTACAGGGAAGTTTAGCTAGAAGAGATCTCTTATTTTAAGCAGACTCTAAGAATTTTAATTCCTAGCATGCAGGAGTCCAGATGAAATAAAAAAGAGAGAAAGGAACAGCTTAAGCACTAGCTTGTGAATGTGTAATTGACTCTTTGGCAACAGGACATCAAGTTAGTAAAGCCAAGAACAAGAAGTATTAGTTGGTTTTGGTACCTTTAAGAAATATACACATTTTTTTTGGACTGAGGGACAATGATTCTGACAATACCCACCACCAGGCTGAACATGGACTATTTGGAGGGTGGAATTCCCACATTTTGCTCCAGAATGAATGCTACAGATTTATTTATGAATGTTTTTTAAGTTGGTATTTACCAGGTCCACCTTTTCTTTTCTTTTTTTAAAAATCACCACTGTTATTTTATGCTAAAGTGTATCCAGAAGCTCTTTAGATGGCATTTTTTTAAAACTAAGACAAGTTAAAAAAGAAACAGAAACCAGTAATTTTGAGAAGTGAGAGTGTACCAATGTCTGCACAACAAAAATGCCTAATTACTATTATAACAACACAACAGTTCAAGCTAATGAGTTCAATAAGTATTTCTGTAAACACAGCAGAAGTAGTACATTTTTTTAATGCTGTTTTCCCCGCCCCTAGATCTCTCTACCAAGCCAAAAATAACTGATTTACCCAAGCAACAAAGCGCTAACAATCTGAAGACTGCCAGTATTTTTCTATTTATTTGCATGCACACTAAAAAATTGCATTCAAGCTGTGTTTGGCTCTGCAGATGATACAACAAAGATCAAGAAATTCTACCTATCATCACAAACGATTTCTCTGCAAGTACACTACTTAACTCTAACTGTTTTAAAATATCCCCACTAGTTTTGCAACAGTAAAAAGCTAAGCAGACAACAAAAGATGAGACTACTTCAGGATCATTCTCTAAACTGTCTGAATTCAACACACCTCAGTGTAAGTACCCAAGCCTGACCGTACTGAACTTGGAACATCTTGATCAGAAGGTACATCATTAGAAGCCCTCACAAAAACGTTTACCGTGCACGCACAAGAGTCAAGGCAATTATTAGTTGGGAAACTGGTGGATTGTAACTCAAAGATACGTAAATACTGCTATTATATAAATTCAAAAAGGTCATATTAAGGTTCACCACTCCATCTTCTACAGAAATAACTTAAGTAAACCAACCTAAAACATTTCAAAAATGTAGACTATAAACTGAGTTGCAGATAAATATAACTACAAAAGAAAAACAAATTCTGGGGGAAAAAAAGAAATCACACTGGTTATGTAAAACTAAATGAGTATGAAAAGAAGAGATATGAAACTTGTTCCCCTATATTAAGTCATACTTACTCCTTCATTTCTTTGGATGGGGAGTTACATGCAGGTAAAAACGCTGACGGGTTACTTAATTTATCCAACGTGCAGGCTGTTCCTATGGCTCGCACTACCAGTCCAGATTCTCCCTCCAAATCAAAACACTGCAAATACCCAACAACAGCATTTCCTCTCATTTCAAGCACCTTCAAGCCAATCTTCCTTTGCAATTCACCTATAAAACAAAAGGTAAAATGCTTACGATTGCTGTGAACTTTCCCTATTCTTTTGGTTGGCAATTCCAAAAGCATAGGCCAAAGGCAACAAATCAGTAAACCACATTATAGATATAATCTGACATGATTATGCCAAGCAGCTGTTCACAACCTCTGCCTCCTATAATATAGTGTGACTTCATGATTTACATCGCTTTTTTCCTTATTGCTCCAACTCTATTCCGACTGCAATAATACCACGTTATTATATTAAAACCAAAAAAGTTAATTGATCCAGGTAACTAGATAACCTTGGTAATATTACGTGGAAGATATCATTCCTCTTCTGACAAAATGAAAAGATTTGAACTAACAAACTGAAAAACACTGACCATCACAAAGGTTAGCCCAACAGTCCCAATGTCAATGGGGATGTTTAGAAATCAAGTGGAATGAAGTGATCACTGCTGCTTTGTCAAAGCTGCATTTTAACATTACCAGAACATATTCCTGTAGCAAACTTCATAATAGACACTGAAATTATGCTTGTATTGGTCTTTAAAAAGTATCTAATGTTGAGGTAGAATATGAAAGTTTCTAGCTGAGTGAAAACTGCTATGGATTCCATTCAAGCCAAGTTTGAGACTGAATTCTTTTTTACATGTACAACATGTAATAGGACAAATATCTATGAAACAGTCTCACAAGACTTCTTCAGGATTCTGTAGGTGTGGCCACCAGTAACAATGACTGCAATGTGAAGCATTGACACTACATGACAAGAAACAACACTGCTATGAGGTCCTTTTGTTTTTTTTTCCTCTCAACCACTGTCATGAATAAAAAGCTAGCAGAGTAGTTCCACATGTGCTACTTTATCCACTTTCAACACTTGTGCAAAGCAAGAGATGCGCAAATGTTAATCCTCTAAACTGACACACCAAGGGAACTATACTAAAAACCTGATAAAGAGTGAATTCCTTTCAGTTATGAAAATACTGTTTGTTCACATTTTTCCTAACAATATTCTCTTAGTGAAGATACTGAGTAACATCTCCATGATGTCATTTATGTTGCCCCACTTAGTGAAGATCTCCATATATCCTCACAAAACCCAACTCACTTTTTCTTCCTTAAAACAGAGATGATCTGGTGGGTCTCTTCCAAGCTGGTTATTCTATGATTCTGTACTTACAAGAAATCTGATTAAGAGCTATTAGAGAACTGAAATCACTACCTGCCATTCTAATGACTATTCATCATCATTTTTATATTACGTATCCCTTCAATATTGTCCACTTTTGTCAACTGGTTGTCTCTTGTCTCAGTGTGCAATACTCTAGGGGTGTTCTGTTCTATTAGCACTGAAACAGGAGGACTATGGTACACAACTGCTGTTCGCAAGCATCAGTAGAACTACAAGAGATACTTGATACTGTGCAGACATCAACTGACTGTAATGACTGCTCTCCCCAGGAATTGCAGACATGTCCTGTAGAATTAAATCCAAGCCAAAAAGGAAGCATGCTTGAAAAACAATGAACCAATCTTGACTTTGAAAAGATGGGATGAGTAAGGTAAGTAATACACACTGTATCTGAGATGGTGTATATTTGTTCACACACTTTAAAGTAGTTCAAAGAGGATGGAGTAGTTTTGTTAATTGAGTCAAAATTCTAGTAATATTCTTTCATATAGATTAAGGCCATCTTGAAGAGTTTCACAGGTTTCTTGGACCTTGCTAAAAACAACCAACAAGAAGGACAGAAGGACAGATCAATGATATTGACTATCAGTTAGGGCAACAGAACATTCAGAAACAAAAGACACTGTGAACTGAAAAAATAAACATAGTAACAAAAATCATATTCAACCTTGTCTTAGGCAAGTCACTTATTTAAATGGTGAATATTTTTAAAAGCAGCAATAACCATTACAGCCTACATGTTTAATACCTGACATGAGTGAAATAAGTCTCTGTCTAGCCTCATTCGATGCCCTTGGTGTGCGTATCCGGTCTATCCATTGGTATTCTGGGTCTTCATTAACTACAAGCTCTTCCACAAATCCATGAATTATTACTGCTCTGTAACACTTAGGAATAGATGTAGCTGTTAAAAAAAAAAAAAAAAAAGCATATTAAAGATGTAAGATATGACCCTACAAGCCAAGAAAAACATAAAATTACATGTGAAAAGTGATGTGAAAAACTCCAGAAAGTAATCCACATGATATTCTGTTAAAAAGTGACACACACACAAAGCAGTTTTGTTCTGGGAGACCCTGTAACAGTGATAAAACTGTCCAGCATAACAGTTGCAACATGTATGATTATGAAACCTTTTCACTTTGTACCTCTTTAACAGGATATGCACCTTAAGTAACACACCGTGCCTATGTATGTGCATCGAAATGCAACTTAAGAAAGGAAAGGAGGAAACAAATCAGTTATTTGTATTTTTTTGAAATGAGAACAGTAAAACATTATTAAAAAAAAATAAAAAATAAACTAGATCATTTTCTTCATTTGCTACTGGCTTCAATGTCATCTCCACTGGGCCTAGGCAATGTGGAAGAACGAGGACAGGGCAGGGTAGAGGGAGGGGCAGAGTTTTCTGTTCAAACAGACTCTTTTCCTCTACTTACTGCAAAAAAACTTGACTCCACAAGATGACTGTCTAAATCTGTTTAAATCATTGAAGAGATCTACTTTCACCACCACATTGATCTCCCCACGTATACCTACCAAAAGAAAAAAATGAAAAATGACAAGCTATAGCAGAAATAAATATAAAACTAATCATATTAATTACTCTCAATTACTAGTACTTAATGCATTTTCTATTACCAATGAGCTAGTTTTTCTGTAAAGTAGGTACTATAACCCTGCTAAAACTGCTCAGTTCAACTGGTGGTTCATGTGCCAATTGTATCCTGGGCCAGAGGAGCAGGAAGACGTCTCCTGGCCTCTCAGTTTTGCTGCAGAGATGCTCTCTCAGAGGAAGTTTCTAGTTCTGCCCAGCCTTTAAGGCTGAAGCTATGCAAACAACAACTCTGCACTAAACAGCTCTCTCCGCTCCTTTGGCCTGTACCATCAGTTCAGGAAGAGTATAAATCCAGTATGTAAGTACCATGACTGTCCCACAATATCCTTACCACAAAAGGTCATAAGCACTAATTTCTTTTAGCAAACACATGGTGATTGGAAAAGTACATTTGGGGTTTTTTTAACTTGACTTTTGCAGCAACTATTTTAAATAGAGTGTGAAGATTTCTTCCACTTGTGACAAGTTCTATGAAAGGCATTCTGTCAAGTACTAGGTCTGAACTACTGTTCCAGAAACCTTCTCATGCCGGAAATAAGGAAAAAAGTACCAGTAAAGTAGCTTTCCAGCTCCCGACATTAAAATTATTACAAATTTCTGACAACAATTTACAGAAATTAAGACTGTAGGAGCAGATTACATGCTGAACAGCACGTTTTTACTTTTAAATTAGCATATCTTACCATGAATGGTATCATAAATAGGAAACCATCCCGAAATAACTGTAGCTGCTTCACTATAGAGTAAAGGATCAATATCTATGTACACTTTGCCAATGGCATCATTGGCACTGTAGGTATCATGATCAAGAACTGTGATTTGGAGAGGCTCGTCTTGTAGCTCTTCATCATCCACCTAGAAACAAGTATTAACATGGAATCTGAGCATGTAAAGAAAACATTCAGGGAAACACTGCTGAAAAACAAATGCAAAAAAGAGGAAAGTTGGCTGTGTACAGTGACCTGACACAGATAAAGCTGTAATTTTAACTTCCTGTACCTAAACAACATATTAACTTATTTTGATTTTACCCTTCACAGATTGGTGAGATCCTGGAACCAGAGTTATGACTGGGAGAAGAACACAATTGCAAGATTACACTGAATGCAAATTTTAAAATTCCACATGATTTGTTTTAAGTCACATTCCCTAGACTGTATACCCATCAGCACATGGGTAGACATTTTGAAAAAAAAAACCAACCAAACAGAAAAAATTAGACCAAAGATAAAGCCTCTCAGAGGACTACTACACTCTGAAGTTTTGATTACTGGTGCTCTCACCCTTTCAAAGTGGTCACTGGCTCAAAAGAAGACAAGACCTTTTAAACAACCCACTGCAAAAATTCAGTAATTACACACATGCACTTTCCTAAATAAATGCAATAATCCACCTACAGAAACCTTGACTATTTTTTAGGATGGACAGTCTACAACACTTTGTGCTGAACTTCACAAACCAAGAATCCAACTTGCTAAAGGCAATGGGATGACTCACATGTTGGCAGAATTATAACACATACTCTTGTAAAAAGATCAAACTATATACACACACTTATGGTGTCTTAAGCAGTTAGTCTTTTTAGGTTTTTTCCACTCTTTCAAATGTGGAACTCTATCTTTTTTTTTTTTTTCCTTCAGTGCTGCTGTTTGGCCGTTTTCTTTACCAAATCCACTTTTCCATGGAAAAACATAGAGTTTCTGAGACTTCTGTTATTGTAAAAAAAAACCAAACAACTCTTTCTGTATGAACAGCTAGCCCTCTACTTATTCCACTAAAGACATTTAAACCAGAGTGTCTCTATATCAGACAGGCAAATTCAAAAAATACTTACTTCAAATTTGAACCATTCAGAATTCCACTGAGGATTAAGTGATTTGGGATACACATCTGTCTTAAATGTTGTATTTCCAAATTTTACCTAAAAATATAAGTATTCTATTATGAATAATAAGTAGTAATAAATACAGAAATATATTAAATCTACACGTGCAAATAATTTCAAATACATATTTCAACAAAATAAGCTCTTTTCAGTGAAAGTGGCTTTTCAAACTGATTCACATGTTTCACTAAGTAATAACTTTCCACATATCAAAGACTTCCCATAAACATCTCTCTCCTCCCATTATTAAAAAACTTTTTCTTCCTCAATTGAGAGGTAAAATTTTCACTTATATTGGCCACCTAATTTCACTTCATATATTCTCTTTTGCCTTCCCTTTAGAAATACTGTAAGCAAAAGCATTCTATCTAAATATTGACAGTTTATGTCATATTACTGTATCTCTAGCGTTTCTACACAGCTTTACCGATGTTTCATAGAAGAAATATAGAAATAAAATGTTAACATTAGTAAATTTCTTTCTTGAATTTAAGAAACCTCCCCAGATACACACCAGACAATAACTGAAACTATCTAAACTAACTGCAATCTTGATATGCTGGACACATACCAGGAAATTCAGAGTAGTAAAGGAAAAGCACCTTATCGGTTTTTATTCCTTTCTTAAAATATAGAGAATCCCAGAAAGCACATAGGCAAAAAGGCTGGAAAGATTAGTTAGCTACACACATCTCTCTCTCTCACACACACACACTATCTATCTATATATCTCCCTGTAAATTTCAGTTAACTAAAGATTAAATATTCTCCACACTAGTATTGATTAATGCAGCTTCAATCATTTAACAACTTATTTTAGAAATCTCCATTTGGTCTCCATATTAGTCTATTTTAGGATGACGTCATTTCTCCCTTGGTTTTGAAACTGAATTTCTGTGATGCTCCATGCATCAAGCAAAATGCTGCAGAATCCAAGAGCCTTTTATTTCACTGCAGCTTCCATTGCAAACCATTTACAAACACGTCATTCTCCTAACATTACCTCCTCAAATAATTAGCACTTCAACTTGTATCAAGTATCTGATGGTACTTAACAAATACCCACCGTTGTGGTTTTTAATTCATTCAAAATTCTTAAGAATAGAATTAGTCTGCCAATACAAAAGAAATGCTGTAGCCAAAGACAGCTGTGGATTTCAAATGCTGTTCTCTTTTTAGAAGTCTAAATGGATTTCGGAGACTAAATTTAGGCTTAGCTTTGAAAATAGTATAGTAATTTTGAAACACTCTTGCTCGAGAATGTATTAAATGAACACTTTAGACATTTCAGTAACATGGTGATTATCTTGCATTGATCATACCCCTGCACTAAAGAGATGTTCCTCTTAGAACATCCAGTTAATGTAAAAAGCCTAAGGTACTGCAGAACTGGACCAAGAGCTCATACTGAGCTCTGCATATATAACCATACGTATTTCATTCAACAAAGCTCTGTACAGCATTCGTGACCAAAGAAACAAATTAAAAAAATGATGGGGCCTACTACTTGCTTCAATGAAGAGTAATGCTTTTCAAAAAGAAGTTACTTCAAAGTAAGCTTTAAAGTTAAAAGCCAGAGTGGTGCGAAAGCACAGGACTAAGCAAGCTCAGTGAAAAAAAAAAATCATCAAGCTATTAAAAGGTGGAAGCAGCCTATGTGCATACAGAAAACTAACAGCACTGCTACTTGGATTGCGTATTCACTGCACACAGCAGGATAATAAAGTGATACTGACTCAAGTTTTAACTGAGCTACTTTATACACCAGAATGCGCCAAGATACAACAGCACAGAGCTCCACCCAATCTATTTTTACACCTTATCTAGGAAGCAAATTAGTTCTCCTGGAGCCTCAGGCAGCTATAACAGAACTTCTCCAGCACGCAAGCTAGTTCATTAAAGCTAGTCGAGGTAATCAAGCAACTACACTGCTGTCTGCTGTACAAACTTGGAAACACAGTTTCAGAAGTTGTGCTAGTATTCTCTGGTTCACACATGATGACTAAGTCCAACTTATGCACAATCTGAACCAAGCAACAGCTCTAAAGTCTTTTGTCATTTTCTTTTCTAGTTCCAGACTTACACTAGAAAATTTAACAAGGAAATTAAAGGCTTGTAACCAATTAGTACCTTAACATTACTTCAGCTTTTCATTTTTATTTAAGTCAAAACATTTTGTACAGGCTTTCACCAACCTTACACAGTACTTTCAAATTCACCTGCTGCCTTGCCACACCATATCTGGAAAGAGCAGTTCTCACAGTCTTTCTAAGTTACAGTCCTAAAAGCAAGGCCACATGTATATATTTCTTCAACCTCATCTGTCCCCAGACATTCATGCAACTGCACATGAACCCAGGCAAGCAAACTGAATTTTCTGAAAAAAAATATTTTCCTTTTTTCCTAAGACAGTCTTTTAATTGATGAATTTCCAAATCCGTTTTGCTGTACAGCTATTCAGACAGTGGAGTTGGCACAGATGGAGCATGGTTAGGAACAAGTGACCAACAGGAGAAAGCTGGTTTTCTTCAAGGGAAAAACTGGCACAAAACCAGGCCAAATGAAACTCATCACAACTTCCTGATGTTGTTCTCCCTGTCTCCTAGCAGCACACATTAGAGTTGTTATATCTGTCGACTATCAATCCAATTTAAAATTACAAAATAAGTGTTCATAAATTAAAAACTTACTGATGAAACATTTGAACCCAAACAGGGAATTATTAAGCTAAACAATTGCCATTCATGTAATGAGGAAACTGCATACTATTTCAGCTCCATTTAAAAGCACATGAGAAATGCATTGACACTTTATGACCAATTTACTGTACCATTAAGCAATTCCCTTAGTGTTTAAAGCAAATTAAATTTTTAAACCCCAAACCAAATTAGGATGTACACATCCCAAATCTATTTTAATATCAATATCATCAGACTTCAGTTTATACAGTTCCATAAAGAAATTCTCTTTTGCTACCTTAACACCTGTAATGCTCCAATCTTAACTGCTATTTGCAGTACAAGCATGCATTTACGCAGCATTCCATTTTAAATACCACTTTGCTTTATCTGAGAGTATGATTTCTGAATCTATGAAATGCTACTGAAATGGTTTGGTTATTCACAGTGCAAACAATTAATTATAAACCAGTCAGATCACGACAGCTTATTTTACAATCCCTTCCTGAGAAATACCCTATATATTGCTCATTACATATATAACTGTAAAGAATGTTGAGGTTACATACTTCTAGTAAAATAAAGAGATTTAAACATGCAAACAATATTAAATATTTGTCCAATAAAAATCCCCTTTGAAAATATCTCAGTACTTCAAATATTTCAAATAGAAATAAGAATATTGACCTTAAAAGCAAAGCCTGTATAACTACTCTGCACTTCATATATCCAAATATGCAAAATACTTAAACGTGCTTTTGCTACTTCTCCATCCTCCTAAGAATGCATCTATCGAATCCTGAAATGGACTTCATTTGGCTGTCATACCAGCAAGACCCATTCATTAACAACATGCAGTCAAGAGAAGCTGAAACACAACGTTACTGAAATTGCCATTCAGATTTTCTGCAAGGTGCCAGCTAAAACTCACACCCCTCAGGGTAAACCAGAGCCTTTTACAACACCCACACGGATGCTCCTCGCCTGCCTGTCCGCGGCCAAATCTGACCCACTATCCCACCCTCCGCAGAGGGGCTGCAGTGAACGAACGATGAGCTCTCGGGCCGAGCCCAGGGGCACAAGATGCTATGGATTATTTTCCCTTCTTTCTAATCTTACAAAAAGACTAAATGACGTTATGGGCTGGAACGCGATACTGTAAATACAAAGCATATAAACGAAATACAGTTGCGTATGGCACAGCCAAAGATGATCTATACATTGATTTGCTATCTGTCCTCCACCCAGCTGCATGTAGGCTCACTAATAGAGCATTTTCTCTCTCCACCCTGTTTTGAAGTTATCTTTGAAACATTTCACATTGTTGTTAGCATTCATGACATCCAAGTAATAAACAGGCTAGATGCATGTTTCTTCCTCATGCATCCTCGTTTCAGTGCAGTACTGCAATGAGACTACTCCCAAGGCAGGAAAGGAGCAAAAAACACAGACCCAGGAAGGGAATCCAAAAATCAGACAGTAGCCGCGAGCCCCACCACCACCTCATCGCCCTGATCGCGGGCTCCGAGCCGGTGGGGCTGCTCTCCTTCCCTACACACACACACACTCACACTCTCACATTCAACACCCCTCCTACGCACAGAGACACACACAGAGATACAGAGACGACCCCCCGCCCCTGAAGCGCCCCGTCCCCTCCCGCAAACCTCCACGAAGGCGTCGGTCAGGTCGCTAGCGCGGTCCATCACCGGCAAATGGCGCCCCGCCACGATTTTGACCTTCAGTTTCCCCGGCATCTTTCCTCGTCCTCCCCCTCTTCCCCGCCGCTGCAGGGAGAAAACAACAGCGCGTGCCCCATGGACCGGGGAGGGGGGGTGGCGGGTGAGGGAGGAGCGCATGCGCCGCGGCGAGAAGCTCTGCCCCTCCCGGGAACAGCTGCGGGGCGCATGCGTTACTCACCTGTCAGCGCCGCGGACGAGCAGCACAGCGGGACCGGGATTGGGGCTGGGAGCGGGCGGCCTTCCCCTCCGCTCCCCCCGCCCGCCTCGGCCCTATCGGTACCGCCCTCCTCCACGTCAAGATGGCGGCGACCTCGCTGGGAGTCGAACGCCGACTCCACGATGGGTTCCGCGCCTTTAGCGCTGCGGCGGCGGCGGCAGCGCCTCCGGGGGAAGTCGGGGCGTCTGAGCGCCGAATCATCGATGGGCAGCGGTAGGACAGGGCGGGGCCGCTACCAACGCCCCCGCGCGGCCGGGTCCCTGCCTGCAGCCTGTCCCGAGCCGGGGACTGATCCCGCCGGGGGCTTGAGGAGCTGTGGAAGGAGAGGCTGGGAACGCGCGTGCGTCCAGCCCGGCTTGCCCAGGAGGATGCGAATGCCCCATCCCTGGAGCTGTTGAAGGCCAGGTTGGGTGGGACTTAGAGCAACCGGATCCAGTGGGAGGCATCCCTGCCCATGGCAGCGGGGTTGGAACTGGATGATCTTCAAGGTCCCTTCCAACCCAAACCATTCCGTGATCCCCAGGAGCTAGGTAGAAGAGTCCCGTGAAGGATTTAAACCAAACCCCGTGGGTTTGGGGTTTATTTTCCTTAATCAAAGACAAACATTTGCACTATTTGAGGGATTATGAATAGATTAAATGGAATTTAGTTATCAGAAATAGGATTTTATATAGTTCTTGGAGCCAGTTTTTGACTTTTTGATGCCTGAAAAGCCCTTTGTTTAGGAACTGTGGCTGTGGAAGCTTGGGGCAATCCAAAGGAGCAGAGTGGCCAGGAGACACATCAGGTGGGTACCTGTGTGTGGGTGCCTGGCAGCGCAGAACCAGAGTCTCTGAAAATCCCTGGTACCGCTGGCCTGGTTGTCGACAGGAACATAAAGGAGCCCTTGTGTTTTAATTAAGCAGTCCCCAGGTGTTGAGCCAAATAGTAGATCTGGTTGGATTATTTTCCCTTCTTTCTAATCTTACAAAAAGACTAAATAATATTATGGGCTGGAATGTGATACTGTAAACACAAAGCATATAAATGAAATACGGTAGTGTGTGGCACAAAGATGATCTAAATATTGATTTGCTATCTGTCCTCCAGCCAGCTGCATGTAGGCTCACTAATAGAGCATTTTCTCTCTCCACCTGGTTTTGAAGTTACCTTTGAAACATTTCACACTGTTGTTAGCATTCGTCATATCCAAATAAATTGTAAACAGGCTAGATGCATGTTTCTTCCTCATGCATCCTCGTTTGAGTGCAGTGAGGCCCCCCCAAGGCAGGAGAGGAGCAAAAATCGCAGACCCAGGAAAGGAATCCAAAATCAGAAAACGTGCTGCTAATGTTAGGGTTTTAGGTTAGACCAGAGGCATATTTTTTTAATGGAATCTCCTGATTTCACTTGCTTACATGTTGCTTTGGCTCACATAATCGAGCAGTTACAGAGCATATGAACTGAGTATTTCATTTGGATAAGACTGCACTGGAAAGCATAAGCTAGCAATACACCAGATACATTCTAGTTGTTAAGGGCATTTGGGCTGTGGCACCATATTAAAGCTAGTATGAAACTAAACTCCCCAAATTGTGCATAGTGTGGTGGCTAGGTCCTTTAGCACTGTTTCACCCCAAAGATGGGCAACAGGTGCACCACATTACTTGTTAACATAGGCTCTCCTGTGTCTTAAATTCCCTATTAGTGCAAGAAACCAGTAGGAGAAGATGGGACTGCAAAAACATTCTCTGTTGCCTGTGTTGGGAAGAGCATAGTTTGGCCTTCAGTACTTGGTGGTGTAGTACTGCTCTACAGCCCAGGGTTTATGGAGTGTAAAGTAAGTTCTTGGCTACAAACAAGTAAAAGCAACATAAAAGTAAACTTTATCGTATCTTTTCTGGCAGAACACTTGTTTCTTTGCTTCTTTAGGTAGCTATGCTACAGTGCAACAATCACTAGGAACTGCTGCGTGGTTACTGCAATTTTACAGCATGTCTTTTAATACATAGAAAACTTTTTCAGGTTATAAGGACACAAATCCTTGAAAAAACATCTCTTTAATTTGCAAAAGGACACAAATGTAGTTTAGTTCTGTCTCTTTAGGATAGGTAGCTCGACCAAACACGCTTGTGATGCTAGGGTCTTCCTAAACCCTTCTGTAGTCACTGAGCACACCAAACAGAACTCCAGAGCTCGTTATTGTTCGTGGAAGACTGGGACAATTTGCCTGACTAATGGCCTGTTAATGCAGTGAATACCGAGCTAAATGTGCTGCCTTGTTACATGCAATAGCTACAATTAGGGACACTCCTCAAACAATTAAAGCATTATTGTACCAGATGCTTGCTCAAAGGGGAACATTTAAGAGAATATCTAACACGGTATGCTCTTCCAGGCAAGTTCTTGGAAACCTGCGGTACTCCTGACTTTTAAGGACCTTTTTTAATCTTCACAGATAGACCACCTCAGTGCTTCTTATTCTCAAATTTTTTAAAAAAGATTTATCTAAAGTTAAAACGGGGGGAGGAGGGGGGAAAAAGAAGTGGGGAGTTGTGATGAAATACAAATCTGTTCTTGTCTTTTCCACTGAGCCTAGAGAACAGATTATCCCTTTAGAAACAGAAGACTCTTACTGGATTAAACTAGTTATAACTGATACATATTCTTTTAAGTAATCTTTTGTTGTTGTTGTTTAATTTATAGCATCTGGGCCAAAAAGGATCCAGCAGTTGGATCTGCTTTGGGAAAAATTAACTCATTTTTATTCTAAATTTACAAACTGATTTCACTTGTGGTCTCCTATGTTTTCCATTATGAAAGAGAAGGAATGATTGTTTCCTTTATTCGTGCAAAGCTTTTAATGGATTTTTTTTTATGGACTTGCCACCTAACTTTTTTTTTAAATTGACTTGTTCGAAATAAGTAACTATAATTTTTTCAATCTTCATAAGTCTTTTCTAGTACCTTTGAACATTCTTTTAAATTTCATCTAGAGATACTCTGAATATGCCATGTTGTTTTGGTTTGTTTGTTTGGGGTTTTTTTACAGTACAGCATCTCAAGCAGGAAGTAAAGTTTCAGGGAAGCTTTACCAGTGTTGCTTAGTGAACATTTCACTCTCTCTGGGATTATGAAATACAGGGATTAATGCAATATTTCTTTCTCAAATTCTGTCTAAGGATGCAACTTTTTAGTGGAAGATTTTAGTAGTCAGGGGACTGGAAATGAGAAAAATGCCTGTTCTGGAGAACCAGTTCAAATCTGGTTTGTTAAGATACTTGGAAGAATATGATTTAATGCATTAAGAAACCTCCTTGGTGTATAATAACTGGCTTAGGGCTGAGGATTTTCTATACTGGCAGAATGAGGCCTGTCTTTGTAAATCAGTATGTTACTGAACACGTTGCATTCCTGTTCTCTATGGCCAGCAGGGACTTTCAGAAAATGGAAGGTAGAAGGGACTCAGATGAAAGTTGTGTCAAAGCCCTGGGATATATAAAGTATTTGAGGCATCTAAAATAGCATTAAATGGTTTAGGCAAATGATGTTCAATATAATGGATATACCTGACACTAAAGTGATAGTATGTTGCTTTCTCCATAGTATTCATGCCAGAAGTCCACAGAAAAATTTAAGAGGTGTATATTCATTGTATGGAGAAAATAAAAGATGTGACATCTGACTTTGCACTTTAGTACCCACTTTGCTTCTTGCTGAGGTTTTTCCTTTCTGCTTACAAGAGATGTTTTAGCAGATCGTGTCATGTTTCAGCAAGATAACAGGAGTGATATGCTTAAATAACAGCGTTATCTTATTTGAGCAAACGTTGTCATGTGTTAAATGGCATTGTAATCAAACTTAACAAATTAAGAATGTTGCGAATTACTATACTGAAGACATCTTGTATGGAACAGTGAGTAACATAAAAATAGGAGAGTTCTGTTTCATTTTTACCATGAAAGTGTAAATATCCATGTATTCCTTTTCTTCCAATTGTTGTAGGTATGATAGGATTTTGGCTTGTGCTTTCTTTTCTGCTTAATTGCTGGCTGAGTGCATGCCTGAATTTCCAACAGAGAGATTTCCGTTGTTATAGATGTGTGTATTGAGCCCTTAACTTAAAAATTGGTGCTCCAAAGAAAAGAGTTTCTCTGTAACTTCAAGCTGCTGATGCATCACTTCAGGGTAGGTTTCAGTTATATTCGCTTACTAGCCGTCTTCAGCATACAGATTAGAAGATGGTGGTCTAGGCTTTCCTCCGGTTTTAACGTGACCTGAGATGTGATGGACTGTGTCCTAACCATAGGGAAAAAATGCTTTTAGGTTATGTTGCATTGAGTTTCTTTGAACAAAAATGAATTAAAAGGTTTTTAGTTTGTTAAAACACACTGAAGATGCTTTTTATCTGCTTTTGCCTATTTGCATTCACAGAATATTCTGGCTTGATCTCTACTGCGGTTACTGTGATAAGTAGTTGCAACGGGATTCTTTGTCAGCTGTTACCAACAAAGAACCTCTGTGGTGCCAGTTTTTGGTTTGAGAGAATCCTAATATTTCTGTGTAGTACTATGTGTTTTAAAGCAATCTGGCTGAAATCTGCAGAACACCGATCCAAAAATATTTTAATAAGGCTCAGAGGGGTCCTATATTCAGAGTGATATATAGTTATATATATATAAAATTAATAAAGGACCCCTGCATCCCAGAAAAAAACCCCAACAATTTCTGCTCTATGTGTGCTACGCTGTGGGTCCACTTCAAGGATTTATATAGGGGCAAAACCCTGATTGCTACTGTTTATTATTGCCTGTATGTATTTGATGTGGCATTGCATCCCTAGTTACTCTCAGCTTAGAAGATACAGAATGAAATCTTGTCCTGAAGTGCGGGTAGATGTCCATAACTCAGGAAGATTTACAAAGCAGGTGCAATGATGAGACCGCACCTCGAATCCTGTGTTCAGTTCTGGCCCCTCACCACAAGAAGGATGTTGAGGCTCTGGAGCGAGTTCAGAGAAGAGCAGCGAAGCTGGTGAAGGGGCTAGAGAACAGGCCTTATGAGGAGCAGCAGAGGGAGCTGGGGTTGTTAGCCTGGAGAAGAGGAGGATGAGAGGAGACCTCATTGCTCTCTATAACTACCTGAAAGGAGGTTGTAGAGAGGAGGGAGCTGGCCTCTTCTCCTAAGTGACAGAAGACAGGACAAGAGGAAATGGCCTCAAGCTCTGCCAGGGGAGGTTTAGGCTGGACATTAGGAAAAAAATTTTCACAGAAAGTGTCATTCGGCACTGGCACAGGCTGCCCAGGGAGGTGGTTGATTCACCTTCCCTGGAGGTGTTTAAGGCACATGTGGACAAGGTGCTAAGGGACATGGTTTAGTGTTTGATAGGAATGGTTGGACTCGATGACCCGGTGGGTCTTTTCCAACCTGGTTATTCTATGATTCTATGAGTGAGAACAAAACAGAAAAAGGTTCGTGGCCTTACAAGGATGAGCACTACATGTAGTTGGAAAGTGACTGTGGGTAAGCTCCAATCTGCCATTATTGTCACCTCATTGTCACCCCCTACTTCTCCCCTCCTTCCTTTCCCCTCCTCTTCTCCCTCTCCCTTCCTCTCTCCCCGTCCTTCCCTCCCTCCCTCCCAATGCAAAACAGGTGGAGAGCAGAAGCCCAGGGAAGGGACAGCAGGTGAAAGAGCTGCAAAGGCAGTCAATCAAAAGTGGCAACTTAGTGCTTGAGTTCATTTTGACTCTTAGTTGGGTGTTATAGGCTCAGTTTTGCTGACTTTATCCTGCTTCGACTAAAGCTGCATCTCTCAGTAATGGTTTTTAATCTTGAAGCTGTAACTACTAGAGAAAAATCAGATGATCATAATAAGTGCTTTCCCTAATGGAATTGAAGTATGTGATATGAGTAATGGTGTTCACAGCTGGGTTACTTTTGCCCTGAATCTAATCAAAGTCATTCCCAGACTAACAGAACTAAGTTCAGCTGACATTAGTAATATATTATAAAATAGTCTATTATTTTATTTCATACAGAAACAGCATGCAGAACTTATTTGGATATAGTGGCTTGGAATTAATTTTCAAAGGTAATCATTGTCAGGAAATTCAAATACTGTACCTATGATACAATGGGAAGATAAACATGCTAATATTCTATAATATATATATTTTAAAAAAAGCTTATCCAGTGAAAACTCGTTAATTGCAATGATATTATGAAATATCATTCCCATGTAGGTCTTGAAAACTGAATAAAACCTGGTTGTCCTTTAAAGAAAAACAGAAAGGAAGTAGTATTCTCCAGGCTTACTTTAAGAGGGTAAAAATAAGGCCCAATGTGTCTTAGTCCTAAAATTGTATTTCTGAATTGTTTATATATGCTTGTTTCCTGGATATCAAATTAAAGTATTTCCTTTATAAAAAGAGATTCCAAGAGTTCATATGCTTTTGAATGTGACATTTTTCCAACGATAAACTCAAGTCAATCTTCTGTTGACTTCAGTAGTTTGGGATTCGGTCCATATCAAACAGCTCATAAGAACAGAGCACCATCAAAATATTCCATTTCATGCTATTACTGCCGTATGGAAGGCCTCAATTTCCACATAGACCTAAAAGAAATTGGATAAAATAAATATTCACTAACACGGGAGTGTATGCAATTACTGGGAGAATCAAACAACTGGATCTGATGTTGTGTTCTCAGCTAGTAATTGGATATTGTTTATCTTCCTTACAGCTCTGTGAGGGAAATAACTTTGCATGCAACTGTGCATTTTATGAGCAATGAGTGGCAATGGCATAACCAGGATACCAGATCACTGAGATTGCAGGAGAATCCTGTGTACATGTGTTCTAACAAAGATATTTAGTTACAAGCAGCACAGTAATAGCTATTCAGAGTGGTTCATGCTCAACACCTAGGTAATAATTTAATTAAATGTAATTGTCAGCAGAATAATTTATATCATTAGAAGATAATTAGTCCTTCAGTGACACTTTCAATATTTCTGCACTTCATCCTTTTGAGTTGAGACAAATAAATTAAATATTTAATGGTGGTGGTAGTATGTATTACACTTAGACAGTTATTATAAAATGTTATATTTGCTGGTTTTTTTTTTCATTCTGCATAACATCATTGGTATTTTCTCTCCCTTTTTCCTGTGTAAATGTAATAGATTGTTACTTTAGGTCCCATCAGAAAACATGGAAATATTAATGAATTTGTATATTTATATATAGAAATTTCTGTCAGGATGAAAGATGATGATCCTGAAATTGTGAAGTAGGTTAATGCTTGTTATAGCTATGATCCTTGTAGTTTGTTTCATCAACAGCTATAGCACAGGCAGCAGGATTACATATATACTGCTCTGCAAGTCTGTGTCTTGGAGGAGACTGTTTTAAGTATAGTAACTCTGCATAAACTATCTATAGAGTAGTCTTCAAGATCCTTCACAAGATATGCAAGTTATTTCCTGGTGCATTAAAGAGATTAAATTGGATTACAATCAAAACAATAAATCTTTGTATCCTAAAACGTGTTCTAAAATGTGGAATGAATGCAGTTCTTAATAACCATGTAACGCTTTTGCTTCTTGTGCTCCATTTGGAATAGACATGATGACGTGAGTTATTAAACATTAAAGGGTTTTTTATGTATAAACAGTAAAAACACCTTAATGAAGCAAATTCACTGAGTTTTGTTTTCAGCAGCATGTGAAGGCCTATATTCAGCTTCTTACTGAAGTGTATACTTGATGATATTTGCTGGCAAAACATCTGACACTGAGGAGTTCACATTGTTTATTTTAAGAGTTTAACTTTCATGCCCAGCCACAGGAGACAGAGGGGCTACTGATCTGAATTCTGTCTCCTCCATTAGTATGTGGAAAGCAGAAAAACTAGGTTCTGAACTCAGGCTGGTAAGGTTAGACACTTAAACTATAAACCAAAAGTAGTATCCTTCTAACCCACTTTACATCACCATTCAATTTGTTGTGAAAAGTATGTTATACTGCTGCAGAAAATGTCAGTCAAGCTCAGCTGAACAAAGCAATCATGACATATCGTGTGGAAACGGCAGGGAGAATTGTGATTGCTATGAGATGAAGCACTTCACAAGCTAGATAGAAAAGCTCTGTCTACAGGCCTATGGTGATGGGGAAAAAGATGAACAATTAGAAGAAACTGTTCTCATCCAGAGCCCTCAGGGAAAGGGGGTGGGTGGAAAGACCCAACCAGAAGTCCCAAGTGCATTTTATGTTTTCTGCTGAGAACGCGCATTGTGGCTTTCCTGAGGTGGTGTGGCAGAAGAGTGCTGCGGCTACAGGATTTGAGATGGAGCAGCTCTTGGTGGTCTTAGTGATAAAAACTTAAGCTGAATGTGAAAGCACAGAAGTCCAAAATAGAAAAGAGTTGTCTTAGCTATGGCTGATGGGTTATTGGAGCAATCAAGATGACTACTTGTATCAATGCAAATTTTTTTTTTTTTTTGTCTGTAGCAGTCATATCACCGTTCTTGTATGCATCCCTCAGTCCCCCTGAGGGTCAGACGGAAGTCTATTCGCAGAGAAAGCATGGAAGTTCAAGACTTGCAGCATTACTGGAGCCCCACAAAACACACTCTTCAAAAGAATCCTAACTTATATATAGCGCTGGATACATATAACTGTATTATGTGGAGTGGAAAGGAGAGAAGATGGATGGTCTCGGTACTGACCCATTCTTTATTACTGTGAATTAATCCAGTTCACTCTTCATTGCTAGCCATTAAGTAAATGCTTTATTACCTTATTTCTTAAGTAAAAGTGCTTGCAGAGTAAAACTTGGCTAACTGAAGTTGGATCCTGTCATCTGTGCTTGTTCTCTAAGTACTATCTTCATTCTTGACAGAGTTGTGTTTGATACTGCCTTTGACATTGTTAGTGGCAATTTATGGAGCTTTTGAAATGTGAGGACAATGTCTTCAAACTGCCTTCAAAGTACAAAAATTCTCATTTATCAAGCTTGTTATGCCTCTCTCTCCTTTTATGTAAAGGAGAATTATGATCATAACCTTGGACTGTCTTGATAGCAGCTGAGGGAGGTACTGCTTTGATTTTATTAGCAAATATGATTAGGAACAGCACAACTTAAGAAATATATGCTAAACACATCACTTAATTATACGTTTTAAGTCTGGAAAATGACTGAGTGTCTTCCAATGCATAAAAGTTAAATGCAGACTTTAGTCAGGCAAACCGGCAGGTTGGGGTTACAGCAATGCAGGCGGGGGTGATGTCATCATGCACCAGGGTGCAGCCCCAACATACCCCAACAAGAACTGAGGGGATCCAGTGATGGTAACAGGGGTCAGTCAACAGTCTGATAATTCCAGTTGAGTCTATAGTGATGAGGTAGGTGGACAGTCAAGACAAGGTGGCGAGGTGAGGCCGTGATCTCCAAGGCTGGAAACAGCCCACCAGAGCTCTCAGACAAGGACTAAGGAAAAAGCAAGGGTAGGGGCCTTCATGCATCACCCAGCTCCTTGCCTGGGAGGAGGATGAGGGTGGCAGGAGCCTCAGGTGAGACTTTTCCCATCACTCGCATGTTTTTATAAAAGCTGTACAGCTGTGGCACATTAGTGGTCATTTTGGACACTGGCAACTAAAGCCTGTCGGGTAGAGGTGGGGAGGATTGCATAGGAGGGTGGATATAAGCTGATGAGGGCAATTTGAGCTGGTGTAATTGTGTTGTGTTCAGTGCCCTCATAAAGGTACGCTATTAAGGTTAGAAGTTAAGGTAAGTAGGCTGCTGGGGAGTGCTAAAGCATTAGGCAGCTAGGATAATTCTGCTAAATTAAAAAAAAACCCACCTGTTTTAATACAAAATAAGGAGATACATGGCTGTATTTTTAAGGAGAACAAAAAATAATCTCTACAGTGGTTCAGACTAGTTTTCACATACCCAAGTATGTGATTGCCATCCCATAAGAGCTGTATCTTGCAGTTAAGGCTCTTAGAGTAGGAGAGATCTCTGCTATCTTGCCATTACCAAGTGTAAGGACTAAGAATAGACCTGCTTTGGCTAATATTAACAGTCCAAAAGAGGTAAGGAGAAATAACAGTATTCTAGTACATCCACCCTAATTTTTAAACACATTTTCTAATTTTGTGTCTGAATTTCACACTACAAGTCTTGCGGTGTCACACAACTGACTGAAGAACATATGAAAGCCTGCTGGTTTTTCTGATTTTGTTGCTGTGACTCCTGAACCCTCCACAGAACAAAGGAAAGCAAGGTTGATGTAACTGTTTTTCAAAAACAAGCCTCCATATAGTTTTTGCAAAGGTCAACTAACCAAGAATTTGTTGCAAAGAAGACCTGAGAACAATGGGAAGATGATACTTTGAATTTTGGAAGGTCTAATTCTTATACATTTTCTGAATCCCTATAGAGTTAACTGCTGTCACCTGTAGTATCATATTTTATCTGTGGCCTTCCTTTCCAGTAATTTTCCATTTATGTCAGAGATTATCTCAATGAACTATACAAGTTTCAGTGCATTAAATCAACAGATTAATCACTTCAGCCTTCACTTCGTTTTGGAGGATTGTTTTGAAATTAGGACAGACGTAATATTATTTTAACCTTGTTGTTTGCATGTGTGGGGAAACAGCTTGATGGCATTGATTCTTCTAGTTTAAAAAGCACAAACTGTCTCAAATAACATTTGAGACCTATTTCTTGTGCTATATGCTGTGTAAGATCTTGCATTACAAAAACATGCACATAGTGAGTGCTTGGTTTAGCTTTTTAAGTGTCACTGAGATAAGACAGGTGTGAGGTATCACAATAGATGAGTTATACTGCAGATGGCCTTTTTGAATTTACTTACAGCTACTGATACAGGGTGGGTAGTTGGTGTGGTGGAACTACTTGTAGTGCTTCTACAGTAGGTGGCCAAGGGGGAAACTGTCCTGAAAGCATACAGCTTATCTTCCATGGGCAGTAATTCTAATGCTTGTGTTTATGTGTTTGAGATGCACTTGTTTTGTCTGTTTGATCATCATGTACTGTAATGTTTCCTCCGAGCCAGGAATTCTTAGCTTGGTGCCTTAGACAGTCCAAAGCATGGATGAGAATTATAAGGCTCAGGCAAAATCTGTTTGGGAGCGATGCTGCTAAGCTGAGGGAACTAACAGAAAAGTGCAGAAAGGATAATGACTCCCCAGCAATTTTAGATATTTGCCTGCATGTTGTAATTCACGTCTTGCAAGTTTTCTTGCTCATTGATGCTTGTTAGATAAGCATACAAAATTGTGTCCATGGACGCTTTTTGTTATCTGTATGTAGCAAAGAAGTTACAGCACAGTCTTTCAGATGCAACCTTTGCACCTATGATCTTTTCTAGTGTCAAACTGAAGCTTCATTATCAGAGCAGACTGTTACAGAAGTTATGTTTCAAATCTATCTGTGATATTGAATGGCTGCCAAAGGAAAGAGAACCTCCAGCTCATAAACTAGATATGTGTCATGGTTTCATTTTATGATCTTGGTGACTGTATACATTTTTCTTTGGTGTAGTCAGTGAAAAGTACTTTGGTACATGGTCAGATGCAATCCTTACAGCTTTGTTAACTGGCAGTGTCTAAAATGTGATGAATGAAATCGAGTAGTTGAAGTTGATGCAGGTGAAAAGTAATATGGAAAAGAATGATGCTCTTTTAGCCACATTATCTGACCATATGGTCAGGTATGGAAAAGTATCAAAACTCGTAACTGAGGGTGGGCTAGGTGTAGACTGGGTTGTGCTTCTGCGCCTAATCCTTTTCATTCCAAATGGCCACAACTGAAAACAGCAGGAGGCCGAGTTTAAAGTACAGCTAACTAGTTGTTCTCCACTTCCCTCTCTGATGAGAACAAACACACAAGAATGCCTGGTATTTCTTAAAGATAATACACTACCCTACATTAAAAAGCTCATTATTGTTGATTCAGTATCAAAGAGGACAGAGTTATTAATGTTCTTGTGATTTATCTATACTTGTTGCTTTTTTTTTTAAGATTTCTTCTCCCTGTTACTCATATCTGAAGGTTGTTTCAGAACCTCATGCATAATTAGAAATTTCCTACTAGAATGCCAGTAGCAGTTTATGCTTATTTTGCATGCACTGCTATTATTTTTTTAGCTGAAATGGACCTTTTACCTTTAGGATACATCTATCCAGAAACTTGTGTGATGAGAGGTTCTGCCAACACAAAGCTTTTCTTGTCTGAGATAAAACTAGCCAAGATCCAGACAGCTCTTACAAGAGAATAGGAGTCTCCATTTACCTGATGATGTTGTTATTCTTTATCCATACCTGTTCCATTTTTTTAACATATGGGACCAGAACTTTATGTGGTACTTCAGATGAGGCCTCAACAGTGCTTTGTACTATAATCGTCCTAGTTCTGTATCCCATCTATCTCTGTATTTGTAAGGAGTCCCAGGTGGGTCTATCTTCCCCGATACATCCTAGGATTCCTTTTGCCTCTTTGCCAGGCATATAGTATTTGTGTGGCAGGCAAGTTTGTAAAGACAGAATAATGCCCTATCAGGGTACAATTATAAAAACAGAGATAGAGAAATTAGAAGCTAATCCATGTGTGTCCTATCCATGCAGCACTAGTTGATACACAGCTGGGCTTTTGTACAAAAAAAACCCACCAAGAATTAAGCAGAGGCCTTTGAGGATCTGGATTTCCTCAGCATTCCGTGAAGGGCTAGGGAGCTCATTAAGAGAGCAGAAAGGCTTGGAGGCAGCAAAACTCCCTCTTTCTCTCAGATCTCCATGCCGACGTGCAGCAGCATGTGCTCTGAATACTCAATGTAGAAATAGGTTCTTATTCTTATGGAGGACTGAGCTAGTAAATTAAAAATGTACTAAAGATGGCGACATTAATGTTTTAGCATACTTTTGACTATGTACACAATACAATACATTGTTCTTTCTATGGATTTCTGCTTGTGGGTTTCCACTGAGTACACCAAAAATAATCCAACGCCAGATGATATCAGTGATCCACTCTACTATTATTGGCAGTATCTGAAATCCAGAGGATACCATTTCAGGTGAATGTATTTTAATCCCTAAAAATATAAGCAGTGCAATAATAAACCAAGTTTGGAAGAAAAAAAATTACCTCCTGTCTTTTGCCAATTTAGTTTATACCCTACAAGAATAAGACTTAATTACTCTTATCTTAATTATCATTAACTTGGTATGTGCAGTAACTGCAGGTATTACTATCAGCCGTAAAATTATTCAGCCACAAAATTTACCTAAACTGCCCAAAGCATTATTTTCCATACACCTTTCTCAGTTAAAAATGCTTTTCTTTAATTTATTCTGAGTTCAGTTAGGGTAAGTTTTATTAGAGCGAATTCCATGTTTTGCTGATAAGGGACATAAAAGTAGTGATTAGTTTTTGGAAAAGGTTTCCATAGGCTATGTCTGTGGAAACAGCTTATCTTGTTTTTGAAATGCCTTTACTGCTTTCACTCACTTTGTGGCCACACCGAAACATCTTTTGCTCATATCAAACTGGAATTAACTCCAGGGTTTTGCAAAATTGGCTCGACGATATAAGTAGCACATCTCCACAGCTATTTCTGGGTCTGTTTCAGTTACTTCCTTAACTTTGAGACTAAACTTCTCTATCATGTGTTTTTTTCTATTGTTTCCTTCCCCTGCCCCTTATATTAGATTGTGTTTCCCAACGCAGTATTCAATAAACCCAAACCCTGTACTAATTACATTTAATTACCTAACTTTTTTTCTGATCCTGTTTATGCTTTAAGCAACTGCATCTACAGTGTGCTTTCTTCTTGTATTTGTATTCTGCTCTGTGACCCTTCCCATATGAAATTCAGATTTTTGCCAGGCTCTCTTGACTGGGTAAAACCTCTTATTTGTGAGCTTTTCTTTCTAAGAGAAGCCTTACTCTCTTTATGGAAACTTCTAGTGAATTATGAGGGTCAGATTTGAGTAGCTAGCTGAGGTAAGAATGCTGAAAATCACCACAAAGATAAAAAAGGCAAAGTTGAAATATACCAGAGAAGAGCAGAAACCAGAATATTTCTGGAAGCAATTAAAGAATTTGCTTATAAAAGAGTAAGCAAGGAAGATGTTATTGTAGAAGAAAATATTTTCTGCCAGAAGCTTGGTTTCCAGCATCAACTTTAATGTTTCTTTACAATATAGGCAGTTGCTGTTGGTATTAGAAAGATTATTTCTGGTCAAAGAAGAAGAAGAAAGATAATTATCAGCAAAACAAATTAGAGTGCAAACCACTTCACCAGAAACTGAAAACGTCTCTCAAGTTCCCTATTTTTTTGCATTACAATATTACTTGTAACAGACATTCAGAAAATATGCTGCCTGGCTGCTTTGCTTACTGTAAGCATTCTTTTAATTCTGCAGATCAATTAAATATACTGTTGCAAAGCATGAGAAAGTGATTTTTTTTTTGTTATAGAAGAGGGAATTGGGTTAGAAAATGTCATTCCCCTGAGAAGCAGCACCTCCAAGAGAGTCTTGCAATGAAAAAAAAAAACAAACAAAAACCCAAGAAAGACAAAATGAGTGATGAGTAACAGAGCTAGCTAACATGCTGTTCTTTAAAAGTTAAAGATGTACATCAGTTGGAAACAGGATATCAAACGTCAGTAGGGAGTGCAACAGGAAACTTTTTCCACTGGTTGAAAGGGATAAAAAGAAGAAAAACAAGTCTCTGTTGCACTAACAGCTGACTAAGCTCCTGACATACTCAGAGCATAGCCAATTGTAATGAATACCCGGGAAAAATATCTTCTAAACAAAAATGCTGCTCACTTAGAAACTTAAGATCAAGATAAAAATATAAATCTCAGAATAATATTGAAGCAGAAGATACATAGATCCCAGAACTGAAACAAAATGCTGCAGTTGCAACCTGTTTGCAAACGATTTTCTGCTGTACTCTGGGTGAACCTCAGCCTTCGGGGATTGTGGGCAGGGAGGCCCAGCTGACATAGAAATGCAAAATTCCAGTGTGTGAGAAAGAATCAGAGGCATTACTTTTGCACTTCTGGTGCTTTGGAGAGAGGGGTTGAAGCGAGAATGAATATTCTTCCCTTTTCACATGTTAAAAGCTTTGCGGATTCAAACAAACCACAAAAGTTGTCACATCTTCAAGTGCAAAGACTGCAGAGCTGAATCTGCTGCACAAACCAAAATATTTTAGGGGAGGATGAGCAAGCAACAGAATTTAGGAAAACTGGTAATGATTAAGAATACATGTTTGTTTAGACCGAAGAGAGGCTTCCAGTTCTCTTTCAAGGTGTTTTGATAAGACTTAAACTCTGAATTTCACTTACAGTGCGAGCTCCTGCTTAAGATACAATGTTTTTTTTTGTAGTAGCAACTCTCGCTAGCTTTCTCCTTAATTACCCTCCTGCTTGCTTACTGCTTGCTGACCAAGCTGGCAGGAGCCGGGAGAGCAATTCTCCCCCGCCCTAAAATTCTTTGTGCTTCTTTGATTGCAGAGTGTCTACAACCCTAGGGAGAGGAAGAAAGAGACTTTGGCAAAGTTTGGCTCTTTACCATTGGTATATCGCTATCGTTTTATTTTTAATTGTATTATTTTACTTTTGCAGTGAGAATATAAACCTTTATTATCCTTAAACTTGAAATGTAATTTAATTAACGTGCCAAGCTCTCCCTTAACAAATATACAAATGAAGCTGACTAATTCAATGATTTCCATGCTTAGCAACAGTTGCAAACAGAAAAGTCTGTAAAAGATATTTACAGCCTATGATTAAATATCAGGCTGTTCTGAGCCATTCTGCTCTTATGCCCACTGCATTTCTTTGGCAAGCCCCACAAGATTCCTCATCTAGGAGTAAATAAAATCTGTAGGACAAGTAATTAAATAAACAATACTGAGAAGAAAAATCTGTAGGACTTTCAAAAGCAGCCGGAGATGGTGACCTGCAGCTTGTAGGTTCAGAATGGAAATATGAGTCTGCCTGTTAAGAGAGCAGGTTGGTTTGCTTCAGGGTGGAACCGGGGGGAGAGTGTGTGTGCTGCCAGGCCCTGGGGCACTCGTGGGCTTTAATGATCCTGCCCTGCTCCTTGGCTGGGGTGGTGGGACGAGCCCTGTTCTGCTGTTCTGCTCCCATAACTCCTGGCCCCCAGGGCACCTGTGGCCGCTGCACCCCGAGGGGAGGGTGGAATGTGCACTGTCACTGGGTGAAGCGTGACGGCAGCGCTCTGCTCCAAAGTTTAATCCAAACTCATGTGACCATACAGACGTACATAGCCTGTTTCACTTCATTTGGCTCCTAATGAAGGAAACGGTGATTTTCCTGGTGACGGCAGTGGAAGCTGAACGAGCTGCTCCTCTGGCATAATTGATTTTTAACCAGGCTGGTATACAACAAAAGACCACAAGGAAACTGGAATTGAGTAAAAAAAAAACCAACCCAAAATACAAAGCCCCACAAACCAACAGACAAGGAAAAAAAATCCCCAAACAAGCAAAAGAAGCATGTCTGTTATAGAACAAAAAGGAGAGCTCTGGAAAGAGAAAATGACTGCAGCGCCATGAGCTAATTTGGGGTGCTGTTGCTCGTTCCTTGGACACAGTGCAAGTCATTCATTAAGGAGCTACGTACTTCCACTCTGCCAGCAGGGAAGGATGAAAGCATGAAACCTTTGCATAAGGAACAAGACAATGGGGTCAAAATAAAGAAGGAGACAGTGTGTGAGCTAGTACTAATAAAGTGTGATACTAAACAAGGTTATGGTAGTAAATTTTAATCCGGATAAACTGAGATTACACACATTTCAAAAGTGAGGGGACCTCTCCCTCCTACCCTACTGCGAAATGGCAAATATAGAGGCAAAACAAACAAACAAACAACAAATGTAACTTCATCGACAGCAAAAGTATGGATAAAAGCTTAGCTCAACTAGCCTTTTTTTTAGTGAGAAATAATAGTGATTTTCCCACTTGTTCAGTAATTCCCAGTTACAGGATTTTAAATAATCTTTGATTGAAAGTCCCAGTGAAACTCTAAAGTCACTCCTCCTCACCTTATCAAGGGGAGACAAACGCTAAGTCAGTCATGATAGCCCTATTTCTGTAGGAATTATGCAAGGATGGAAGTAAGGCTTAGAGAAAAGATGCACACAGAGTCACCAAAAGAAAGCATCCAGTGTAGAGTCTACTGGTCACGCAGGCCTTGTTATGCTAGCACCAATACTTATGGAAAGGATGCAATGACCAGAGTTCTGATTATCCATCAGCTTTGATATAAAGGCATTGGATACAAGTACAGGAAAGCAGTATATTTTTTCTATAATTTCTACATCTTTTTCAGTCCTTGACTTCTTGAAACTAAACCTGAAAGTTGCTAGGAACTGATTTTGTGAGGAAGAAACAGCCAGTTTAGTAATTTCTTTTTTCATTTGCACTGAATCACAATGATTTCCAGCTCTTTCAATTCACCCTCTTAGCTCCCCTCTTTGCCACTCTTCTTTACCTTTCCTTCTTCTTTATTATTGATTCAGATTGCACGTGAATTGGCAGTCGTTTGTATGTGATAACCATACTCCCAGTCTTTCAAGATAGCTCTGTACACGTTTTTAATTGTTTTAATTTAGTTTAGCTAACTCCCCCCATGCTTTTTATGCTATAAAATTGATTAGAGATTTCGCTGGAGAATACGGAATGGCATTCTGATAATACCTTAAAACAAGGAAAAAGTATTGTAGGCTTCTTTTATGAGCTTGCATAACATTTAAATGCATATTTGATATTGTCTTTTTCACAGAGAATGTTTCAAATTGCTGAGATTTATAGCTTTTCTTCATAGGAGGATGTTTGATTAGTCAATAAAATGTTAGAAAAGCTTAAATTTTTAGAATATATAAAAGCCATTCAACTCTTCCTCTTATATTGCTGTAGGTGAATTTATTCTTGCTTGCAAGGCATCCTAAATCTGTCTAAGGCAGACTCTTTTTAGGTACCTAAACAGTACAGTGTATTTGTTGCCTTTGAGAAAAACACCAGGATATGGCAAATCATTAGACATGTGTACAGTTCAAGTTTAATCAAGGATCAGTCAGCTCGTAATTACTCTTTGTATTTTAAAATACAGATGTATCTATTAAAGTAAATGCAGACACTAGCCTTAATTATGGTTTTGTACAGCTTTACTTAACCTGTATTTTCGAGTAGTGTAATTAGTACAAAGATTTTCTCTTCTTCCTTTATACCCTGTGGCTATTATGTTTTATAAATAGCCCTAAACAAACATATAGTTCAGGGATTGGAGACATCATGGAGCGTGGAGACATCACAGAATTCTTTGCTGAGCTGGTCATTTTGATTTAGAACGTGCTTAAGCACAAACCTGACTTAGGCAAGTTTTGTCTTTTCACTGAACTCGGATTAATTAATATGCTTAAGTGTTTTGATTAGTTTGCTTAGATTTCCTGCAGGATATGTGACCAGGTAACTACTGGTGGCAGTTCAGCCTGCGGTTCATGAGCTCAGAGTCAAGGACAGCACAGAGAGAAGACACTTCTGCGTTTATCTGAAGGGGCTTTGGAGGTTACGAAGCCTATTGGGCACTGATATGCAGACTTCCACTAGAAATTTCTGAGGTTTCTAGGTGAAACCATGAAAAGCTGAAAGAGCTGGAAACCGCTAAGCTGTCTCACATGTGATTACATCTGTTATCTCATTACATTTTGCACTGCACCACTCCCATACTGAAAAAAGTAAGGGTTGCGCAGTCAGGAACTAGTTTATCACATGGAACATTTCAAGTGAGTGTCACTAATTGGTAGACTATTAGAAAATTAAGCCATAAAGCTGCAGTGAGCATTGAGGCTTTTACTCTGCTGTCATATGTAGCTTTCAAAATATACTTGAAAAAACTATAACCTATTATTCTGTCAAGCAACTTGCACAAGAGAAGGGTTTTTAATTCCTTCAACAAGATACCAAGCAGTATTTGTCTCAGAGAAATTTGTAAACTGTCAAGATTTTTATAAAATAATCTATTTCAAGCTAGTTTTCACCAAGATGAAACTGAAATCTATTTGTAGAGTACAATGAATGTATGACAGAACTATCAGCTTTGTGTGTAGATAGTTGTTGCTGGTAAATCAATATGGAAGCTAAGGCACCAGGCACTTTAAAAAAATCAAATAAATAAATAAATAAATATGAGGCAAATAAGAGTTTAACACTGTGTGTACAGATGTGATTTATTTTTACACAAATAATACATGCTGGATAATCAATGGAGATGACATTCTTTATAACACTGAAGAAAGCCTGTGATCTAAGGACCGATCTGGAAGTCAAAAATAATTTCCAGGCCTGCTGAATAATTGGTCTAATGGCAGGTTTAACCTTTTGACGACTCAAATTTTGTATTTGTGAGACTAGGACAGTAGAAGGTATTTTGAGACTCTCTGCTATACAAAATGATATTAAAATTAATTATGAGTAGAAGGGGTATATTTCCCATTTATAGTCACATTTATGCACTAAGTTACTGAATTACTGGGTTTGGAAAGCAGCCAGGAGAACTGCACCTGGGAAGTTAAACTGGTTCTGAGTCTGATGTTGCTCTTTCCTTTAGACTTCTTTTTTTCCTTTTTTTTTTAATTTTATTTTTTATTTTTAAAGAGCTTATAAATCATCCAGCATTGACCTAAAGGCAAGGTGAAAAATGTAGCAATAAATGAAACAGCACAACCTGGTTTCTGATTAGCAGAAGAAGGAAAAGAGTATAGTGGAACAATGAAGATAAGTAGATCAGGCAAGCTTTATGTAGTCAGTATCCAGACACCTCTGTAGAGCTCAGGCCTGGGAGAGAACTCAAATGCCCTGTTTTCTTCAGTTCCATCTATAGTCAGCCTTGGGTTGACTTCAACTTAGTATGATGTACCTACAAAAATATCAAAAGAAAACACGTTATTTTTATTCCTGAGCTCCTCATGTAATGTCACATCTTCTAAGAACAAATCTACAGCTAACCTGAACACTTTATAGCCTGAGAGGAACCCACTAGAGTTCTTATTGATGAATTTAATAGTTTGTAGGTACAAGTGTCAGGAAGGGGGAAAGAAAAGGGAAAATGAGTTTTTCAAAAAAGAAAAAAGTAGTATTCTTGGAAATTTAGTATTCTGGGACTGAAGTCCTAGACTTCAGAAGATGTTGTCAGGGGGTTGATTTGAACATAGCAAATATTTGCAGGAAACAAAAAGTTAAAAGGAAAGGAAACAGGCCGAGCAGCTAACTGTAACTTTTATTGGACTTTTTAAAATGAGGAATTAAGAATTCCCAATGCACCATGAGGACAAACAAAAAGATGCATCTTTATACCATCACCAGAAAGATGAAAGTGCTACTGCCTACATGTCCTTGGTTCTTTCATCTATTTGGTAAATATTTAGTAGGCAGAAGCTCAATTCTCTTGATTCCCAAACAACATAAGCACCATGACTGCTCCAACTTCCCCCCACGTCCCCCCACTTCATGTTTAAAATATATCCACAGCCAGCTTTTTAAATTTAGTCAGACTTGGGCAAGTTAGCAAGGCTTCTTAGAGTTAACAACTGAAAACTCCTGGTAGGAGTATTATGTTCAGCATTAGCAAAACTGAATTTCTGTTTAGATCAGTTCTTGTATATTTAACATACAGAAGCTGGGGCATTCAACCTTTGACATTTTATTTCAACAAAAATGTCACTTTGCCCTTAATCCATAAATAAAGCTTAGTTTATAATCTACCAAACTGCCTGAGCAGAAGCAGAGGGTACTATGTGTCACATGGTTGATCAGTTAGAGTGATATTGTGCTGCTATGGCAATACTAACTTATAGAACTGAACAGTGTATAAAGGTAAGTGTGTTTAAAAAGGTTTTTTCCCCCAATGAAAAAGAATTTAACTTTCAAAATGTCCTTATATATGAAAAAAAGAAAAGTGAAATGGACTAATGGAAGAAATGGATAGATCTAATTGATGAAATGGAGAAAGATTTTAAGTTAGTGGTGAGTTGAAGTATATAAAAGACACAAAACCACAGGAAAGAGGCTTTGAAATGGTTTCTTTCAGGGAACAGATTTTAAAAAAGGCAAGCCAAAAGAGCATTACCACTAGAAATATATGTAAGCTATAACATTTGGATCTGGAAATTTTATAACATTTGAAATTTTATTTGGACCCCCATATTCTTACCATTTTAATCTCTGATAGAAAAAGACTATTAATACAGAATAATGTATTTACACTGATAACACCAGCCCATTTTCATTTAAAATACAACAGAAGGAAATTTTGTTCATTGAACAATCTTACAAAGATGGATTCCTGGCTATAAAGAGTCTAAACACTTGGTCTAAACCAGAGTTTAGCTGGAAGAGAACTAAGATCAATGATAATGAGGAGTGTGAGAAAAAAATATTTAAGGCGATTATTTGAAATATTGTTGACAGACTATCCCAAATATTTAATTTTGTCTGAGGGAAGAGACATACCGGCGAGTGAACAAAGAAGAAATACTGGGATGAGGTGAGGTGTTCAACAGAAACAAGAGGAATGGAAGCAGGGATACACTTACATAGTGAGATCATGCAAAACTTAGGTGGCAAGACAACAGCAATTCTTGGTAAAAGAAAAGACACATTCACAAGGAGATGGCAGTGACTGATACAGTGGAAAAGTTTGTAATGTGCTGCCCTTCTGGAGAGGAACACATGAAATTAATGAAAACTAAACCTGTAGAACTAGCTATTTATCTCTTAACATTTTTCATTTTGAGCGCAAATTATGCCTCTTTCTCCTGACCTGGGTCTTTTTAAAGTGACAACTCTTCATGGAAGAAACAGAAACCATTCTGTTTATGTACCTCTTGTATCTTGGGCTAAATTAATAAACTTGCTTTATAACAGAAGAACTTGAGAGTCCTCAGTGTTTCCTCAATGGGAAGGTCAGGGAATGTAACAGAATGGAGGTACTTGTAGCAATATTAGGGGTGGTAAGAAAGTATTTCTAAAAAAGACAGGATAATTTGTTTATTTTATTTTTTCATTGCTAAAATGCTGTGTTGTAGTCCTGGGCTCTTTTTTTTTTTCCCAGCTGAACATTATTTGACTTTAAGGCAAATAGCATAAAACATAAAACAGGGGAAAACAGACATCATAACTGTTTGCCACAAGTCATCTCAATCCTGACTGTACATCAGGTTTTGCAGGATGAGGACCTTGCTATTGGAAACACAGTGCCTTATGCCTGCCAGGGTGGTGTTTTCATGTCAAAATGGGAGTTGTATGGAAAATGCAAGTACTTAACCAGGGCTTACAGGAAAGCTGGGGAGGTACTCTTACCAGGCAGTGCAGGGATAGGATGAGGGGGAACGATTTGAAGCTGGAAGACGGTAAGATTTAGTTTAGATATTAGAAAGAAGTGTTTTCCTGCAAGGATGGTGAGGTACTGGCACAGAGAAGTCGCCGATGACCCATTCCCTGAGATGCTGAATGTCAGATTGAATGAGGCTCTGAGCAACTTGATCCAGTAGGAGGTGTCCCTGCCTATGGCTAGGTGGAAGCTAGATGGGCTTTAAGGTCGCTTCCAACCTGACCCATTCTATAGAATCATAGAATAACCAGGTTGGAAGAGACCATCGAGTCCAACCATTCCCATCAAACACTAACCCATGCCCTTCAGCGCCTCATCCACCCGTCCCTTAAACACCTCCAGGGAAGGTGAATCAACCACCTCCCTAGGCAGCCTCTACCAGTGCCCAACGACCCTTTCTGTGAATTTTTTTTTCCCTAATGTTCGGCCTAAACCTCCTCTTGTCACTTGGGAGAAGAGGCTAGCACCCTCCTTCCTTCAATCTCCTTTCAGGTAGTTGTAGAGAGCAAAAAATCAGCGTGGGTTCCTACGGTGATGCTTTCTCTGCGCCCTGAGGGGCCACAAACAGCATCCAAACCACCCCTGGGAAGCGCAGCGAGGCGGTTAGCGGGTTTCCATCCCGCTGGGGACAACGGAGAAACAAAAGGCGAGATGACAAAGGCTGGCACATGAATCGAGGGCAAAAATTAACCTCGGCAGATATCTCGGAGCCCGGTTACAACCAGTCCTTTGCCCGGGGACTGGCTGGGCGGCGGCGCCGCAGCTGCTCCCCGCATTCCTGCACGCCCTGGCGAGGGGGGAGCGGGGGGATGGCTCTCTCGCACCGCCCGCCTCCGCAGCTCCCGCTCTGCAGCCTCCAGGAGCTTTTATTAACCGCCTTCCCGGCTGCTTCGAGCCGAAGGGCAGGCGCTGAGGGGCAGGTGAGCGGTGCGGGGGAGGCGGAGGGCAGGGCAGGGCAGGGCAGGGCGCGCCAGGCCCCGCCCGCTCTCCCAGGCTGCTCCGCTCCGCAGCCGGGAACGGGGGAGGAGAAGGCGGCAGCGGTGGCGGGGTGGGGGAAGAGGTGGAGCCGCTTTATCGGGAGCCGAAGTGGAAATTTCCCCCTCAGTTGCCGGCTCCACCGCGGAGGAGACACCAGCGAGAAGCCGCCAGTCCTCGCCGCCCCGCCAGCTCGCCCGCCGCGATGTCCAACTACATCCACGTCCCGCCCGGCTCCCCGGAGGTGCCCAAGCTGGACATCACCGTCAGCGAGCGGGAGGGGCCCGGGTACCGCCAGGGCGCCCTGCAGCTCCTGCGCCGCCTGCGGCCCCACTGGAGACCCGAGGAGGTGACGCTGCAGGTACGGGGGGCGCCGCGGGGCCGGGGGATGCGGCAGCGGCGGGGGGCAGGGGGAGAGAGAGGAAGGGAAAGAGCGAGGAAGGAAGGGGGAGGGTGGGCGGCCATTGTGCGGGGGAGCTGCCGCCTCGCTGCCTTCCCCTCCCCCTTCCTCCCTCTCTCCCTCCTTCGCCGAGCGCAGCCCCCTGCGCGGAGCCCCCCGTATGCCCGGCCCCCCCGCCTCCTCCTCCTGCCGGGCCCGGCTCCCTCACGGGTCGGGGCCAGGGTGGGGGGGGCGTCCTGCCTGGCCTTCCCCGGGGGCACGGAGGCGGGGGAACCCGCAAAGGCTTCACCCTCGCGGGGTCCGTGCCGAGCAGGGCGTGTTCCGACAGCCGTGGGGGCTTTCCACCTCCCCAGGGAGGAGGAGGAGAAGGAGGAGGAGGAAGGGGGGCCTGCCGAGGCGGCGGGCACCGCGCCGCCGCCGGTGATGAACGGAGGCAACTAAGGCGCCGCGGGGCTGCGGTTCGGGTTTGGGCTCGGGGGCGGGGGGGCTCGGGCCGGCGTGTCTTAGTCTCGACCTAGCGCAGCGTTACCCGCAGCTTAGCCTCTGGTGCTCTCTCGAGGTGAGCGATCGCATTTATGACGAGTCATCTGCTTGAGGATTGGCTGCTTTTGTGCTTCTAGAATATGCTTAACCTGGCCCCGTGCGACAATATACCTGGCTAAAACAGCAGTTCGGCCGAGCGTTTCGCTATGTGATCTTAAACAGTGTTATTCAGTGGTTGTTTTAGTGAAGATCCTCTGAAGAGAGCTGCTGGAGCTAATTTGTGTAGAAAACCTGAGCACGTTGAGGTAATGGCGCGTAAGTTGACTGAAGCGTTCTGAAATTGCTTCGCTGGAAAAGCAAGTTGATGTGTGTCAGTCCAGTTAGTATGAAAATAAAGCCAACGAGGTTAAGTAATTTGTTTGAGGGGTGTAGCCGTTAAGTCACAACACCTGGAGGTGCAATGAAAATAGCTGTAAATAATGTTATTATAAACAATGTTGTTGAGAGTTCATGGACTTGTAGAATATATTGCAAGGGACCTGAAAGGATCTTCCAGTCCAACTCCCTGTTCCTTGCAGCACTACCTAAAGTTTAAACACGTTTTTGTTCTTTCAGCTCTCCAAACGGCATTTTTTTTATTTCTTTTATACAGAAATGCTAATAAGTTAAATGGAAACATTCTCTTATTAAGGAAGAATGAGACTGACCTTTTGGGAAAGTTCTAGTAGGTTTAAGGGGAAGAGAAAAAAACCCAACTGCTTACTTCCTACATTAGTCACTAGTCTTTAGTCATTAGTCTTTGGAAGAAGCAATTAACAGAATAAAAAACACCAGTACCATTGGTGTGGAACAGGGACTTACTTGACTGGTCATGTAATAATAAAAGTAGTCGACTACTGTCTGTGTTTAGAGGTTTCTGTCTAAGAATTGTCTTGAGTTTTGTTTCAGCCAAGTTACTTTAAGACCAAAACTTTTAAGCTCCCTTTTTTTCCTTTTGTTCCTTTTTAACAGCATAAGAACATCCTGTTTATGAAGCTCTTCAGTCTGTATTTAAAATGCTGTGTGTCTTGTAACAAGCAGGAGTGCATGTGGTTTGAAATTGCTGCTGCAGTCCATTACAGCACACGTTACACATGTGTCATGTACAGTAAGATTCTGAAATGAAAAGTGACTTTTTTGTTAACAGGAGCAAACCAAAGGTCTCCCTTGGGGTCCCCTCGTGCAGCATCACAATGAAGTTGACAAACAACATTGATAGGTGTAACAAACTGCTTTTCTTTGTTGAACTCTGCTGTTAGCCACCTTTGCTCTTAATACCTCTTGGGTTAAAACGGTTAGTAAGAAGTTTAAGAGTCCAGAGTTTGCCTTTAAAAAGTTGATTAACTTATATAAAAAAATTCACTGTTGTGTGTCAAATTGTTTAGTCAGCGAAGTAATTTTGAAACTAACTGTAGTTAGAAAATGTTAATGCTTAATCCTCACCTTCTGGAACATTTACAAGTATCTCGAACCAGGAGTGTTTTTAGTTTTTTTGCATCACAGCATAGAACCTAAGTGTAGGGTAGTGGATGGAAATAAATATTCAGTGCTTAAGTTATTATTGAATTGCATTACTTATCAGAAGATGTATGAAATTAATAGGTTTTGCCAATTATTTGCTGAATCACAAATGGCTCTGTTGTAATGTAACTCCTCTATCTTACGTTATATGTGATTTTTATCACTACAGAACAATGCAAATATGCAAGTTCATTTACATTGGTAAGGAAAAGCATAGTTTTCCAATCTAAATGCTGATCTTAAAATAGATACTTTGTACATTTGTCATCTGAGGATGTACTAGGGGAGCATAGGATGGGATGTTATTTTATAACATAAATTCTTGAGGTTTGCTTTCTCTGTTTTACAGTAATACAAAGCAATTAAAACAAATACTTTCTTGCAGTAGTCACTTTTGATTCTGTAATAGCTGATTTTAGTAATAAAATTGTGGAGTAGTTCAAGTTGGAAGGAATCTCTGGAGGCCTTTCTTCCAACATCCTACAGAAACCTGACTGCTTGCTTAATTCAGAAATTGGCTGTAATGAACATGGTAAACTTTATTTTTTTATTTCATCAACAAAAATACTCTTCAAAACTCAAACTGTTTTGAGTTAAGCAGCTTGAATTGCATCAGTGGACATACCAATTTTTATATTCTGGAAATTCTTTATTAATGAAATGCTAAAACAAGTAAATATTTGTTCCTTACTATCTCAAAAAAAGGTTGTATCACCCTTTGAAATGTAATGTTCTTTCCATCCTAAAGTAATCTTAAATAATGAGAACAAAGACTGCTTGTTTTTATTGGTGAAAAAGCTTAATATTAATGGTGTTAGTTTACACCATTATTTGCATAGACCAGCATGATATCTTGTGTTGAAAAAAAAATGGCTGCAGAATCATTGAGATATAAAATGATGATAATATGCTAGCAAACAATGCTCTTGTCCTGGCCCAAACCTGAGGAGAGAGTGGAGGGGGAGAAAGAATGAGTTTTGCAAAGTGGATCCAATTCTTCTGTAAGATTCCCTTCCCTGTCTTGAATCCTGAAAACTCCTGTCTTCTTTGGATAAGTGTAATTATTCTTTTTATTCTCCAAAATAATTGGACCTTGCTTGTTTTTTTGGTACTGTGTCTTTGTTGGCAAGATGTACATCTTTGTGTGACTTTAGTGCTACAGCATTTTATAGTTATTTGCAAAAACTTATATCTGTAGCTTTGAAATATTGAACATGCAAGACAAAGCCATGCTTGCGTACTCTCACCAGCAGAACTCTCTGTGTGTCCCTTGGTGTTTTTTTTAATATACCAGGTTAGCTTTTATCCCTGTCTCGTTGTATTTTCTTCCTGAGTTGCTCTCAATAGCTTTTCTTCAGGCACTGTTTTCTGGCTGCTGTTCTAATTTCTTTGCTTGCATTAGTTTTGGTATTTTCTATATAACAAACTATAATTAAGTTCAGATTTCTGAACTAGTTAAAATATTTCATAGTTTATTTAAACAAACAGAGAGGGATTTAAAGCATTGAAATAATTAAATAGGGAAAGGAAAAGTAAGCCTCTGGGAAACACAGTAAACTAACTCTATATTTTATCTCCATGTCATTACATTTTTCAAGAGAGATTTTTATTGCTTAGCTGTTCTTAATACATCATGCTCTTTAGCAGTTGTGAAGGTAGATAGAGAGACAAAGGACTGAGTTCACAGGTTAACGTCCTGGAGTACCAATATCTCTAAATGGAGAAGTCATGAGTGACAGAAAGAATAAAAGTTAATTATCTGCATTGCTGATGTGTTGTGGAAAAACTGTAATTTGAGGTGTACCTTGAACACAATGTCACAGTAAGTGGGAAACATAGGCAGTGTTAGATGTCATCGGACTGGGTTTGTTTGTCCAGTCTTCTCAAACTTCTGATGAAGCTTGATAATCTCAATCCCTTAACGTAAAAGGGCTTTTGTGGTTTCAGTAGGTGGGGCGGCAGCAGTTGTTCGTGTGATGATGGTTTTGTGTAATTGATGTGCCATATCACAGTGCATGATGTAATCCAGTTGTGCAGGAGGTAGGTGTGTTTGTGTTGATGACTGGTTCTAGTGATGGAGAATCAATAATTGCTTAGGCACAGCTTGGATCTGGCGATGTAATGGCATATAACCTATGCTACAGGCTCTTAATATTGGAAAGGATGTTAACTATCAGAGATGCTTTAGTTCTTGTTCTTTCCCCTTGGTGTTACACGATCGTTTTGTGTCAAAATCTTCCAGGGGAGGAGTAGCAAATTAGTTCTTTGAGTCTGAGTAAAATCTTTAGACTCCTTTTTCTGTTAGCATATTATTTTTTTAAATTTATTTTAGCTGTTTTCATCAGTATCACAAAACCTTTAGAGATCTAAAAAATTCACCACTTCAGAAGTCTTAACTTGTTCCTTGATGTTGACTGTTTTCAGGTGGAATATATTTTTGGAAACAAGATGACAAATGTCATTTCTCTTTTGGGGTTTTCTTCAGACATAAGCAAAAGAAGAGCTTTCTTGTCACACGTTTAAATCAGAATTAGTCCTGCATATCTATCATTTTCTAATAGGCTATTGAATGTAGTTTTAAATGCTGTTTATTTTAAGGATGTGAAACTTAAGACCTTATGAAAAAAAAACCAACCTTAAACCAAAAAACCAAAAAGTCACTATTAAAAAAAAAACCCAACAACAACCCTGGAGTTCTTCCTTGAAGTTGCAAGGTTGATGATTTGGGAATCAAAATAATGTTTAAGTGATGCTATATAGAAAAGGTAGAAAAGATGTTGCTTCTCCATGCTGAGCTTGGAGCACCTATGGTAGAGCCCTCCAGGAGTTCAGTAGAAAACTACTTAGTTCAGCCTATGGCCAGACTTACTATTGAATAGTGGTGTTAACTCACTGGCTCCTTGGAAGCCTTGGTACTTTTAGCACCAAATGGCCTTGTTTGTGATCATCTGACCTCCAAAATCACGTAGCAGTGACTTTCACTGGCTGAGAATAGTGATATGGCTCCAGAGCCTGAAGACCTTTGAATGTTTCTTCTAATCCCTGATCAATATATGAGAGTTTACCCAAGACCTTCACTTTCCAGTAGCTGTACTTTGTCCTTATTTTATGAATAGCTACAGAAAGAACAGATGGAGAAATAATTAGAGTTGTTTCAAGAAATTAAATTCTTGAGGGATATAAACTTGTGGATGTGCCTGTCTAGACATCCCCCCCAAAAAAAAGTATTTATATCCTACAAAGCAAATGTGAATTTTTGTGAGTGTTACAGATGCATGCATTAAAAATCTTTTCCTTTCTGGAGATCTTGATGTGCAGTCTGGAATTCTGCAGCAGAATTGGGAGAATCCCTACTTATGCTGCAACTTCACATCGCTGCTCTTTTTCTGTGGCAGTACAATACTACTTTCTATATTTCTTCTCCCATGCATGTTAAAACAGTGTAGAAGGGAAAAAAATTACTTTGTTTTACATGTCTACGGTGAGTGAGAAGTGCTTTCTGCGTTGCTCCATGACGCTTTTTCTGCCTGCCCGTGCTTGTTACACACCATCATCTGAACATCTGGAATGGTAGGATCAGAACCACCTGCTTACGAGATGGGAACATGTCTGTCACATGTCCTGTGCAGGAATCTAATAACATGATCGTTACTGGTAAAGATGCTTTATGTCTTGGTTGAGTTTTATGTGTTTTTCCTGGACTCTCTTGGCCTGTGTTGCTTTCTGAGACTGTATTTGAATAACTCAAGCTTATTTGTAGCTTTCTCTCCTTCCCTCCGTGTTTCAAATAAGCAATTGCTGCTTGTTCCTAAGAGCTAGAAAGTCTTGACTTCAGGCTAGTTCTCTGACAGGATTGTGAGCCAGTATAAATGCCATTTCCAGAAATATTTTCAGATTTTAGTTGTTGTTTTTGCCTTACCTGAAATCACTTATTACGTATCACGTAGTACATATCACAATAATTATATTTTTGCACATTACAAGAATAACAGAATCTAATATTGTTGCTGGAAGGGTTTTTTTGGTGTGTTCTTGTGTTCTTTACTTCTATTGGCTCTCTGCATTTTTTTTATTCTAGAATTTTCTGCCTGCCTTTCATAACTTTCTGTAGATCTTCATCTTCTTCCATATGACCTTGAGAGTTTACAGATTACCTTATCCATGTCATCAGAGTCCATTCTCTGTTTTCGCTGCTCAACTGATACTCCTATTACAGAACTGTTTCTGCTGCATCTTAGGGTTATGCTTCAGGGAAGGCATTTTAAGTTAATTCTTTAAATGCTACAGTAAAGGCATTTTGAATAAAAATAAAGTGAATATTATGTTCCTTTAGTCGTAGAAAACATTAGATGTTTTCTCATGATGGAAAATGAAAATTGCCTGCTCTAGAAAATCTTGTTAGAAAAGTGAGTGAACCCTTGTGCATTTTTAAGAAACAGTAACTGAAATGCTCCTGGGTGTAAATAATTACTTATAGCAGCATGTTACAAATAGATGCTAATAGGAAGCAGAGTTCCTAAATTATTAGTTGAGGGAGTCCAATTTCCTGGTTGTAGATTTCTTTTTATTAACGCTAATGAGAGTTGTTTTAAGGGGATAATAGACCTGTTCAGTATGACAAAAGCCGTGCAGTGGCCAGAAGTTTGTTTAGCAGTTTAAGCAATTCAAATTCTTACTGTATCTTTGCATTGGTACTACTTAATGTCTGGTATTTTGTAGTATCACCTTAGAGATTTGTCCTCTTCATATTTTTTTTATGGAGAGTAAGGCAAGCCTTATTAGAGGATTGTTTTATAAGTATAAAATAATTGCACAAGTTCTTCTACACTGGGAATTATTGCATATTTTGTTTACTGCCTTTGGTATTCAATAAAGACAATAGACGTATTTTTCTTCAGCAAGGGTAGTGAATTTGATACTTGCTGGTTTTGATCCTTCTTAGTTCAACAGAACTTCCATTTTTCTTTTGGCCCTGCAATGACAGGTTAAGAGCTTTTTCTAATGCTACATTTCAGAAGTTTTCATTTAAGTGTGCCAGACAAAGTATGTTTTAACTTGATCAACAGCTCAATGTAAATAACTTCTGCAAAGTGCTCTTTAAACTTTTTTATGAGAAAATTCTGCTAAAATGTCTGAGAATCAGTAATAATACATTGATTTACCAGCCATGCTAGAATGCTCCCCAGTATGAGAAAGATAACAGGTGTATTGGAGCCGATGGCAGGATTTGCCATATTCCTGGCTCCCTTGAATGAGAAAGTTACAGGGTAATGGAAAGTCCAGCAAAGGGCCATGAAGAGGACTGAGGGACTGGAGCATCTTTCAAATGAAGTGCTGGGACTGTTTGTCCTAGAAGAAAGTAGGCTTGTAGGAAACCTATCAAAATGCATAAATATACAACGGGAGGTAGTGAAGAAGCAGGAGCTGGGCTCTTCTTGGTGCCCAGTGGCAGACACTGTCCAGAAGGCAATGGGCACAAAATCAAACACTTGAAATTCTATCTGTAAACGAGAAAAGACTTTTATACTGTGACAGTGTTCAAACAGTGACACGGGTTGCTCAGATGGGTTTTAGAGTCTCCAGAACTCCTGGAGATTTTACTGGACACAGTCCTGGGCAGCTAGCTGTAGTGGACCCTTCTAGATCAGGGAGGCTGAACTGAATGATCCCGGGAGGTCCCTTCCCCTCTAAATAGTTCCGTAAGAGTATACTTATAAGGGGAAAATATATGAATTAATGCATTATAATACAAAGGTATAATTTGTGATTTACAAGCCATATGAAATGCATTTAAGTACTGGCTGTTCAAATTAGATAACGTGGCTTACGCATATCATCCTTCTCTGATGTAGCACATGTGTTGCAACAATATGCTTACATATACAGAGAACTTAGTTTCTGTGAAGACTGTTGAAGGCTAGAAGCTTCATTTCTTGTCTCCTGGTTTTGGTTGTTAAGATAATAGGTATTAAAATATGTTCATAAATTGTAGAGACTTAATTTTGAGTCAAGGAGACTTTGTAAGCAAGTTTATTTGAATTTATGGTTACTGTGTGTACATTGAGGGTATAGGATTTACTTCTGCTGCAAGCTCCGAGTGTTCATAACTGTTTAAGAAAATGGAGTACCTTCATATCCTCTGCTATTCTGTGGCTTTCCTCGGGAACTTGAGCTATTTCTTGTTATTTATAATGACAAGGTAAGCTTCTCCAGTCCTTTCCTGCATTCATTGATGAGTTCACCACATCGCACAGGGGTGCTGAGGAAAGCAAGACATAACAGCTAAAACACAACATCTTCCACTGTGACGGTCTTGTATTTTCCTAAATGGGGAGACTTGACGCAACATCAGAATTTCTTCTTTAGGAATTTTAAAAAAATGACTTACACTGCTTGATTTCTATAAACCCTTGAGATATGGAAATAAGCTGTTGTTTTTCAAAATAAAATCTACCTCAGGGAGGGGAAAAATAAGTGAAACTTTGAATCGTATTTTGCTTTAAAAAAAAATAAAAAGGAAAAACCTCAAACCTGCTCCCCCCAGCAAAATGATCCACCCAAAGCATCCAGGTTTCGAAGGAATGATGATGCCTGTAAAGAAAAGTTGCCTTTTGCTGATGTGTGTTTGACATGTTGTTGACTTATTTTTAATAAAAGTACTTTTTCATTTAATATTAAGGTTTAGTAAGGTCTGAAATGCAACAGACTGTGCCATTTGTTAGTATTTTTGTTCTGGGCCTGACTTGGAGTTTGAGGGAGAAGACATGCAGGAGGATGCACGTATGGGTATTAGTAAATGAGGAATTTAAACTGTTGCCACTGAACACTTGGTGTTTCAATTCTGATACATAGTTTTCATTTTTCATATGATTTCTTGCCTTCTATTCCAACTAGGAATTAAAAAAAGGTATCTAGGGTCTTCAGGTTGCCTACAAATAGAAGCTGCTTGCAGTGTCAAGGACCTGCATAGTTTGAAAAAAAATCTAATAAAGGTGATCAGACTATTTCTCCATTTGTCTATTGTGCATATGCCAGAGTTGTTAACTAAAGGAGAATTAATGTTGGAAGCACTTCCTGAATTAAAATGCTTGGTTAAGCTTGCAGGATGTTCAGGGAAAAGCTTTATGCTACTTCTTGCTGCTTTCTTGTTGTAGTTCAAGGTCCTGAAAGGAGGTTTTTTGATTTGTGGGTGGGTTTATTCATTTTTTAAAATAAGTTTTAATTAGAGGTTTGATGTCTCTAGAGTGGGAGAAGAGACATGACTGAAATTAAAAAATTAAATTTGAATATAAATTACAGTTGGTGTGAGAATCTTGACTTTAAATTGTTTACTTCTCATGTTTAAGACTACAGGAGGCTATTCAGGAGATACAAAAGCATTAGTGGTGTTGTGATTGTTTGTTTATGTCTTGTCCTTCAGTCACTTACCTAACAACTAGAGTTAATAAGGGTAGTGCTCATGTAGCAAGTTCTTAAGCATTCGGTCTGAGTTGACGGGGAGTGCAAGGGGTCTGAGAGCCAAGCATCTGTTTCCTGAGCTGTAAAACTGTCCTGGATTGTAGGAGGAGATTAAGAACTTGCTGTTTTACTCTTGCAGACATGCTTGATTACATGCTGCTGTATGCACACAGCCCAGTAACTCAGGATCTCATGTGCTTGTAAGGTAGTATCTGTAGGAGTTCATCCTGTATAATGACTATTTAGACCTCATCAACAAATGTGAAAGGTGAAGTGGCAGTTATGGAATGGGATTTTTGTTGGCCTGCTGCCCCTGTTGTCTCTGTCCTATAGCTGGGAATTTGTATTACCCATACATCCATCATAATTTGAAGGGCAGTGAGTAGGTTGTCATTAGACATAAACATAATGCTCAAATATATCATCTTACTTATCTTTGTAGAAACTTACTAGCTTCATCGTTAGTATGTACAGGTATTGGTGAAGAGACTGGCTAAAGTCTGGTAAATGTCAGGGCTTGAAAAATGCTTTGTATATATATCGTAAGGACTTAAAATGCTTTTAAAATCTATTAAATGCCACGTACCAGTTATGAAGTAAAATGAGTGGATAGAGGCTCTTGTCAGAAGCTTTTAAATTTGGAATGGTAATTAAGACTGAAGACTGGTGTCTTGAATTTTAAGTACTGTCTCAAATTTGTACAGGATGCAAAATGACTTGAGGAATTGTAAAACCTCAAGGCTAGTGAGATGATTAAAACCACAAAACCTTAACTGTTCCTGACCTGAACTTCGGTTTTTGAAAAGGAGTAGTTTTGCACTCTAGGAGTATCTTTTAGTAGTTGTGCACTGATCAGCAAATACGAAGTGTGTGAAACGTGTTTTTGTTTCTGTGCTTCCTGTATTCATGACTTTGTGTCCTGGTTTAGGATTGGTGACTTATTGGAGCTTTGATTTCAGCCATTTTAATCTATCAGCTTCATAGTAGCTATGTCGATACTCATTTTACAATATTGAGATTTCAGTTATTGCATTTTACATGTAATATTTTGATAGTTCACTGTAGCCTGTTTTCACCCATTCCTCTTCTCTCTCCATGGATTACTGGTAAAAGTCCTTGCCTTGTTCTTTGGAATCCTCCATTTATCTTAAAGTCTTCTTTTGTTAATGCTCAAACTAGTAAACATTTGCATTTTGTGAACTAAAGAGTAACCTGCTTTCTTTTCTGGCACATTGAAAATGCGGATCCGTGTTGTTTATATGTTATTTTTGCTTTTCAGCTGTTCACAGATGGAATCACCAATAAATTGATTGGCTGCTATGTGGGTGACATAACAGACGATGTCGTTCTAGTTAGGATCTATGGAAACAAGACCGAGCTCTTAGTAGATAGAGATGAGGAAGTGAAGAGTTTTCGCGTGTTGCAGGCCCACGGCTGCGCACCTCAACTATACTGTACTTTCAATAATGGCCTGTGCTACGAGTTCATGCAGGGAGAGGCACTGGATCCAGAGCATGTATGCAATCCAGAAATTTTCAGGTAAGCTTTTTATTTTTTAGTTTATTATTATTTCATTATTCAAGTTCTGTGATGCGTTTATGGTATTCTGTCAAGCCCAAAGGTTCTCAAGCTTCATTTATGAACAGGCAGAAAAGAAATATTTCTGTAAGCCTGTGCTAAGTTGATGTTCACAATCTTGACAGCTTGCTATCCTTTTAGTTATCACAGTATTTCAATGCTGAACAAGTTGTCCTTGCTGCCTCCCTAGAAGTCTGTGTATCCATTAGAGGTCAGCTTATTGTGAGGATGGAACACTTGCACACTACTGTTATGGAGATCATTTAACATGATGTTGTAGGGGCTGGACTTAATGAAAGCAACTACTCCTAGCTCTAACACATTTCTGTTGAAGTTAGTCTTCCATTGGGATCTATTCTTTAAAAATTATTAACAATGAAGAGAAATACTGATGTATATAAGATTGTAGCTTTTCACGTATGCACTGGAAATTTGTTTATCTAACAATGGCATCTAATTTGAGTCAACTCTTCTAAGGATTAAAGTTGAAGAGCTGACTTTAAAAACAGGTGAAGTATGCATGCTGTAACAGAACTCAAATTCCTCCTGCCTCCACTCACTCTGCTGCTGCTGACTGCTTGAATCTTGAAGGATGCTACTGTATAACTGTGCTGGTTTTGTTCAAACCCTCTTTGGATTCCCTTGCTGCTTTTTTTTTTTTTACAGTTTTTCTGCTAAATATTAAATGTAGTTGTCTTCTCTTGTTGCTAGGAAAAACAGGATAAGACTGTCAGATAAACATTAAATATAATATCAATTTAAACTTTATTTGTTTTAGACTCATTGCCAGACAGCTTGCTAAAATCCATACTATTCATGCACACAATGGATGGATCCCTAAATCTAATCTGTGGCTGAAGATGGGGAAATACTTTTCTCTCATACCCACAGAATTTGCAGATGAGGAAGTAAATAAAAGGTAGGTATTATGTTATGTGCTTTCCTGACTTCCCATTCTTTCTGGTTAAGGCGTAGAAGAATATTTTCTGATAAAAAAAATTCGCATTGCCACATAATGTTACATTTGTAAAATGTTGAGTTTTGTCATATGCTTTTAGTAGCTGTATATATGTCAAATACAATGAGGAGTTTCTTTTAATTCATTTGGTATGTTGTGTATCTATAATTAATAGCTTGTGATTTGATTGGACAGTTTAGTGATGGCAGTTTTCTTTACTCTTTTTTAAGAACCAAGGTCAAATCATGTGCTGCTTCAGGTCGTTACCGAAACAATTTTTAAGAGCTATCAGTCTCAAACTAAAATGTGTGTTCTGGGGTGAATACTAAAAGCATATTTCCTGGGGTTACAGGAGTACTGTTTGTTGTTCTTTCTAACCTGTACTACTTAACTGTTTCATACTAGTTCATTTTATAGATTTGTCCAAACCTGGGTGATGTATAAGTTAAGTTAATGAAAGGAATTTTGGGGTGATAAGATAAGCTCTCCAAGTGTTTTCCAGAAGAGAAAAAGGTATCCACACAGTCAATCTAGATCCGTGCTATCATGGAGTATGAATACCGTTAAGTCCGGGCGTAAGGGTTTAATTACTCTTTTTTTATCATCCAAATATACCTCTTGCATTGTGTATCAAACAAGCTTTTTCTTAGGAGCTTAACAAAATAAGAAAATATTTCCAAAGGGTTTCTAGCATCAGTCACTGGAACATTGGGATGAAAGAAATGACAAAACTAGGAGCAATATTTAACCTAAATAAAACTTCTGTGCTGTAATCCAAAGCTTAAGTTTGAGATGATGTTTTCCAGGGAGTGGAGAAACTCCACTCATATCAACTTTTATGCCAAAACTGTAATTTGGAAATGTTTGTGTAACATAATCAAACTTCAGATTGCTCGGGAAGCAGATTTCAGGTTAAAGACATTGTTTGTGGAACTTCTTTTGAAATCACTGATGTCAACTGCCCTTCTTGCTGCATTGTAATTAAGAATGCTCTAGCAAAGTTTGAATTTTTTTATTCTACAACATGCAATTCTTAAGAAAACTGAGAACTTAAGTGATTGATTGAAAATCTAGAAGATGAAATGGCTACTTAAATATATTTACTGCAACTAGTACTAAAATGAATGTTTCATTTCCTCTGTAAATATAGAAATAGTAATTAATAATTACTGTTCAGTGTTGATCTTGAGGGAAGCAGTGAATTAAATTTATGCTATAATCCTTTTAATCTTTACTCCTTTAAAAATGTGCAGGATTGTATTCCAGTTCTGCTCCTGTTTTTTGGGCTACTGTTGTGTTTACAGCGCAAATAAGCTTCAGGGAACTATGGTTTTGGGGAGAGCAGAAATATTTGTCAGTAATTTGATTGCCATTGCACCAGGGGAAAGAGTGCCCTGGTTTGGAAGAAGGTCTATTGAATTATTTGCAGCATCTATGTAGAGAAAACAAACACTTGGTATGGAATACAGAGTTCTAAGTATTAACTCTCAAACTTCTTACACCCGAAAAGGTTTTTAAGTGATATTCCAAGTCCACAAGTTCTTCAGGAAGAGATGGCCTGGATGAAGGAAAGACTGTCAAATCTAGGATCACCAGTGGTACTCTGTCACAATGACCTGTTGTGTAAGAATATTATTTACAACAAGAAACGAGGTAGGTATTGAGCTAAAACAGCAAGTAGTGAGTGGCTTTTGTTTATGCTGTAATTGCATTTAATACATCAGTGGCATCATATTACCGACTTGTTCAATTCAACTTAGTTTGAGCTAAGTTTTAAGACCCAATGTAATGATAGTGATACCTGTGGAAATATAAAGTTGCTTAATTAGCCAATTCTCATTTGTATGTTACTCTACAGAGGAAGAATGTTGGTGTTCCTTGTTTTTCTTTAATGACTTTTTCATTCCCTAGCCTGTCTGTATGACTTAAGTTTCAAAGTATGTAAATGTTCATATAAATTCTATTCCAGTCATATAAAGCTTTTTTAGGAAGAAAAAAAAAATCATATGAGCATTGAACACCTGAAGAAACTTTCTGCTATGTGTATTGTTCTGGCTTGTGATTGTAAGAAGACATGTCCATGATGAAGTGTCTTAGTGGTACTTAATACTACATTCAATGACTCTGTTTTCTGCATAAGGTGCACAGTCATCTCAAATTTTATTTTGTAATTACGCACTTTATTTAAACAGCTGTAGGCAGTACACTTTTTGACAAAGATTAATTACTTTGGTTTTATTATAATGCATTTAACTCATTTATATTAAGAAATGACTTTTTAAAATCTTCAAAACTTCTGTATAAACTTAAGAGTTTTAATTTTTCATTTTAGTGGTTTGAGGTTCGGTTACTAAATGAATCAATTAAACCGGATGTGAAAACAAACAAGAAGGGCAAGCTTGCAACACTAAAATGGCCATTGTGCAGTAAAAATGCACAACTTTCATCCCACTTCAAATATCTGAACTGAGTGCAACAAATTCATCCAATTACATCAAGATTTTCTTTTATAGTGGGGATGCCATATTCCTTCTAATATCTTCGTATTTTCTTGTGATAGTTTGATGCATCAGCCTAAAGTGTGTGAAGTAAATGACTGTGAATGGAACTGAATTCTCTTCCTTCAGTCATCATTGGTCTTTGACTTCTTAATCTTATATACTTTTAAGTTCTAAATAAAACTAACAAAAACTTGCTGGAGGTGATTCTGGTAGGAAAACTGGATAACCACTTCCTGCATCAGATATACACTGAGTTACATGCAGATTGAAGAAAGTAAGTCTTTTGGTGGCTTGTATACAAATTTCCATCTGAATAATACCACTTCTAAAGGATATTGCTGGTGATTCTAGTTAGATAGGTATATACATATCATGTTACCATAAGGATTAAATTCTAAGAATTCAGTACCAAACTTGAATGGTTTTATCTCATTTCAATGGTAGGTTATAGGTGTACTTAAAAAGAGGAAGGCATGAGGAAAGCATGGAAGGTATGCAAAAAAAATCAAATTAAGCACATTGAGGTGGTGTTATTGTGGTACCGAAATTAAATCTGTTTTTACTGTATGGATTTTTTTCAGTGCTGAAACCACTGTGAGTTTTAGCACTCCAGATCAGGACCTTTAAGGTAAAACTAGTTTTTATACTTGCTGATAATAGTAGAGCCGTGCTGGAAAACACATTGGAGGATTTCCTTTAAAAGGTTTACTATCACAATCAATATGCTTGACATTCTTACTTATTTTAAAAGAAATGCTATATGCCTTTTCTTTTTGTAAACAGAATGGAGAAAAAAAACAATGCCAGCAGTGCATCACTTACGAGCATCACTTATGAGCAATCCTACAATAACGAGTGTGTGAGTGCTTAGTATTTGGGGACAGGGTTGGGAGGGGGAAGTACATGAAGTGGTTTGGCTTTAGCTTCAAGGTAGCTGTAAACAGCTTGGGGGAAGGCTTGGAAATACAAAATTTACTTATTAAACTTATATTTGAATGTTGCATGTGTACCATGTTTTAAAACAGTCTGGATACAGCAGGTACCGTTTTCATAGTAACCAAACCTCAATGCCATCTGTAGAAAGACTATTTGTCATATGAAAGCTGTTTCTTACAGTGTACTTTTTACAGAGGAAAAGATAGCAATCTGTCAATCTCTCTGTTAATGTTGTACTGTGATTTTTTAGAAGTGTAAGCTCAGCTTTAACTGTAAATGAACATGCATTGTTGCAGTTCTGCTTAGCCAAGCAAAAGCTTTTATTGGTATACAAAACAATTTTGCAGGAGCACAAAATAGAATCTTTAAACATGTGCTTCATTAGGAAAAGCATCAAGATGTATGAAGGTAGTTAACAGCTTTGGTGATGCTGTACTCTTGCTAAATTTACTCTTCCAGCTAGGAAGGCTTCTGTGCATCAAAAAGATCCTAAACTGGAATTGAGAGAACTGATCTTTAACAACTATTTTTTCTTCTTTCCTTAGTAAAGTTTGTGTGAAGTTGGTAGTGTTAATCTAGCTTTTCAGGAGCTGGCACAAAAATAACTCATTGGTTTTAGCAACACTGTGTTGTTTGTGAATGCTTAATTTGCACATTTACTAGTGTGTGTGTATGTGTTTAAGCTACAGACAGATACTAGGACTATCAGTAAATACTAGGGCTCCTGTCCAGTGCAGTTATAAGGATTATGGATTGTCCCAGTGCTTTGCTTTACACTTGTCCTGTCCATTGAATTCATGCTGTTTTCAGACTGAAGCAAAAAGCGTAGTTGTACCACATACTGGTTTTAAGAATAATCATTCTTGTGTCCTTAAATTTTATTCCTGACACTGGAATAACATGTTGAGTGCTAGCGTTGTTTAATGGAGTTTCACTCACCTGATTTGAATTTGTTCATGCTGTGGCTGAGAGAACTCTGCCTCTTGCTGTTTTGTTCATGTCCGTTTTCAGCCACTCAGGATGTGAAAATTAGCAAGTGTTACTTTACATAACTTTTAATTATCAGTGTAATCTACTCTTTAAAGGATATAACTCAGACCTTCACGTTGCCTTTAATTACAATTTGGACGTGAGGCTAGCCAAAATATACTTGATGCTTGGTACTGCTTATTTATAAACCTTGTGTTCTCATGCTCTTAAATTTTGGGTTTTTTCCCAATACAACCTAGGAGTTTCCAAAAATACCTGATATTTTAAGAGTATTCAACTACTTGCTATTCAATAAGACCAAGTATCAGTATTCTTTTGTCTGTATCTGTGCTCTTTTTGAATGTATTAAAATCACCTGCAAGGAAGTTAAGTGTGTAGGTAGATGGCTATTTTGTTCTGTTTGTTCCCTCTGCCTACCCATGTTTTCTATGATCTTTGGTAGGAGTCTGTGGGTGCTCAGTGCTTCTGAAGACTGAGGTATGTTTAAGGCTTCTGGTTTTGATCTAAAAACCTAATTTGTTTTGCAAAGCTATATTGGGTGTTTATAGCTAAAATTATTTTTGGGTACATGACCCGTGTGTGAATTTTCAATTATGTTCATAGCATAGATTGTCTTTACTGAAGCTGTCTTCCAGGGCCTCAGTGACTCACCTGGTGAGCAGAATGGGATGGAACTTGGGACACATCATTCTGCTGTGGGGTAACTACAGCTAGAATTCGCACGTCAAAAGTGCAAGTGCTTACCTCATGAAGCCATTAGAAGTGAAGAACAGCTAAAAGGAGAGGTGTCATCACCCTCCTACCTTTTGGTTCCCTGAGAAGATCTAGCAGATGCTTTATTGACTACTACTTGATATATTTAACAAAACCAATTTCTGATGTATTGAACACAACATGTATTCAATTTTGCATATTTATTACTTTGCATATTGTCTACTCTAGAAGACCCCTGGGAGAAAGGAATATGTTTCAACTTGAAATAATCAATATTCTTGATGTCTCTATTCCTGTTGACAACAGCAGCTTCTCCAGAGAGATAATTAGAACCTAGTTTAAATCATGTCTCACTTCAATTAAATAGAAACGTACTTAGACTAGTGTCTCTTGTTGGTCTGCCAGCTCCCAGTGATATCAGTGGGACGTACAAATAGTTGTACTTATTAAAAGCTGCAAAAAAAAGAGCTAATTGCTTTACTACTAATGTAAGCGGTATCTTTTAGAAGTGACTTTCCTGTATGAACTGCAGTAAATCTTAAAAGTAGCTTCTAGTACTATGGATATTTCAAGAACTAATGCAAAGTTTCTTCTGCATCTTCTAAAACAAGGTAACTGGGACATAGGTGTTATGAATTTATGAAGTAGCAAGCTTAGATATTGCTTTCTTGCAGTTTCAAGAAAGAACTGAGCATCTTTTTGTTCAGCTTTCATGCAAAAAATTAGATATATGTTTGAATTCCTCAGTAACATGAGTCTGAGAGAGATGTGTAAAAAAGCTGGACTTTAACTTTGAACTTTTTTCTTGTCAAATATGAGTCTGCCCAGATTTCTTCATCTGCTGCAGAATAGGTATGCTGTTGTTGCTGCTTTGTGGTGCCATGCACCGTTCTACTTGTGTGCTGGCTGAAGGTTTATCACATCATTTTCACATGCATTTCCCCATAGGACAGTGCCTAGTAACTGCTTCACCCGTATCTTGTTAAATTCAATTCCTTATTGTATGTAATGTTACTTAATGTAGGCTGTACTTAAAAATGCATTGTAGTACATAGGTATATTCAAGATAAATTGGTATATGAGAAACTTCCAAGTATCTATGTTGATATTTTGAAAGCAGACTTTTACCTGCCTTGTTTGTATTTTATGTGAAGGTAAAAAGATAAAAAAGCTTTTTAAATACAAGCACTGTTAAGTGTTTGGAGTGTGGGGGCTGTTCAGGAAATCATTTGTGTAGCAGAGTACTAGCCAGGACTAAAGTAATTTTGGCTGGCTTGTTACTTAAAGGTTTCTTTTAAAAATAGTGTTAAAGAACCAGTTGGAAGCACAAGTGTATGAATCTACCAGTCAAACAGTGGCAGAAACTAATCTCTGAAAAGATTATAAGATCTTGTCTGCAGGTGCTGCAAAATATCTTGTCCCTCTAGAGTTCTAGAGAACCTCACTTTTCCATTGTCAACAAGATTTTCCAAGAAGAAGCTTGCTGCTTTGCAGACTGTTTATATATTGTTTTGTTTAACTTCATAACCTTGGTAAGCATTTCTCTGTTTCTGGGAAAGTAAGGGTAACCTCTGACTTGAAGGATTGTGAATAAGTGATTCTGGTTTGTGTTGTAGGTTTTTTTACTTCCATTATAAGTGCTTAGACCAGAAGATTTATCCACCTAAAAAATATTGATGTGTATATTTCAAATATGGTAAAGATGAACTGTGTAGGAAGGACCACTTCTAACACAATTGTTCTGTGGTAACTTGATCAGAACAATAAGGCTAAACTATTTTATTTGATATGCGAGGTACCCATAAATCCCAAGGAGGCAGTTTATTAGTTAAAATCCTTAGGCTAGGAAATGCATAGTATTCTTTTAATATTATTCTTGATTTACTTTTTTTGCCTGGAGTTCTGTTAGTTAGCATAAATGTTTTAGATGTTTTAAGTTGTAAGAAGATTGTCCATTGTAATGGAAGGAATGTTTTTTATTAAGTAATTATGCAGCTAGTCATCAAAAGAATGGGTGTAGAGAAGAAGGGTACAGCTGTGAAAATTTCCCATTTCAGCATAGCAGTGGGAAATACAAGGTTTTACATTTTAAAGTTCTGGTGTAAACAGCTTTTAAGTTAACACATTGCTTCCTTTTCTGATATTCGTAGTAATTTTGCTGATTTCCCTTAAAATAAGTTTTACATAATCCATCTTTTTAATGTTTGGACTGTTTGTGGTGTAGACATTCTTGAGCAGCTTCAATGCTCTATTAGCTTGGATGAAGCTTCCCTTTTCCCCAAGCTTCACTATATGCAAATATAATTTGGAAACATTTAGAAGCTGTGTTTGCTGCTCTATCAGACCTTCTATGCATAACACTGCATAGTTTCATAGTTTCTAGGACAGTCTGGTTTCTAGAAGCTAGTGTAAGCCGACTAAAAAAATCGAGTATTAAGAATACTCTTGCTTTGTAAGTGTGGTTGGAGGAAGCAGGAAGTATCAATGTGTTAAAGGAAATATCAACATGTTGATATGTGTTAATCCACTGTAGTTGCACATTTGTGTAAGAATAAATAGGACTACTCTTTTATGAGTAAGAGAAAAAATTGATCTGCTATTTCTACATAAAGTTAGAATGTGGCATCTTTGCTGTCTTTCTTGTTTTGAAGGTAAGGGGTGCCCTCGTGTGGTAGAAGTTAAAATTGAAATTCTGCTAGTCAGAGTTTAGTAATAGGGAACTGTAAGCTCTAAGTAATTATTTAAGAGCTTTCTTGAATGACTATTCCAAGGATCTTATAATAACCACAGCCTTACTCTGGAATGTCTTGAGTACACACGTCTGGGCACAAGTAAAGCAGGTGTGTGATTTTGTTTTGTTTTTCCTCTAAAACTTCAAAGGACACCGAAGGATTAGGGTTGTGACTCCATATGGTATGGACTCTGACGTTGCTGCTGTTGTCTCTCATAGGTGATGTGCAGTTCATAGACTATGAGTACTCTGGATACAACTATCTGGCTTATGATATTGGAAATCACTTCAATGAATTTGCAGGTAAAAATTGGGTTTCTGAGGTAAAAGTAAATTAGCTTTATGGAAAAAAACTAATTCTGACATGTTCTCTTTCTGTGTACATATATATATGCATGTGTATACTTGCTCATATGATAATATCAAGATGTGTTGATGTCTCATCTTGCAGGCCAGTTGCAGCTCTGCTAACCCAGAAATGAGACACAATATCCTAAGTTTTGGTAGAGTTTGGTAGATAAATGCAAAACTCACAGCTCTAGCGGTATCCTTCTGTGAAATGACACAGCAGACACGGCCCACTAATGAAATACTGTGCATACATCTTCTACAGCATTGGTATACTAGAGGTCTGACACAAAAAAACCCTGAGACTGTGCCTGTAACTATTTAACAAATTAGGAAAATCAGCTGTGATCACCTTCAAAATAGTTGCCATCTGAGTTGCCACACTCAAGTCAAGCTAGCTGAATCTCAAAATACAAATTGAAGTTGTATGTAGCTAAAAACACATACAGCAGAAATCTCTTTGCTGTGTTGAATGCTGGTTCACATGCGAGGAATTCTTGCCAACATGTAACTGATAAAGTCAGTAAAAACACTGATGTTTGTCAGCACCAATTTGTATGTGTGAGGGCGGTGAGGGGAGAAGTGTTCCGGTAACATGGTTATAATGGTCTTTTTAGATGCTCTAGGGTTTTAATAGGCATGTTTTTATTTTTCTAGGAGTAAATGAGGTAAACTACAGCCTCTACCCTAACCGAAAATTGCAGGAACAATGGCTGAGATCTTACCTTGAGGCCTACAAAGAATATAAAGGATTTGGCACAGAAGTCAGTGAAAAAGAAGTTGAAGTTCTATATGTCCAAGTCAATCAGTTTGCACTGGTAAGTAACATACTTGATTTGAATATGTTAAATGCTACAGAGAAGCCTGCTACTCCATGAACAAATGTAGTAGCCAGTTTCTTTCTGTAAATGCTGAGGCACATAATAGAAAACTTCCTTAGCCTCTTCTATGCAAACTTCTTGCTGTACTGTGTGTTAAAGATTCTCTGTAGAATATTCCTAGTGCAAGAGGCAGTAGGTATTCAGGGAAGGAGGTGGTCAAGCTTTGAGTGACTATTTCTATTGTCTTTTTTTGTTTGGCAAATTCTTTAGTTGGCCAGAGCATGTGGTGTGTCTATGTTGAACTTTTCTTTAATAGTAAGAAAACAGAATGGCAACCTAGTGCTCCATTGAACTATGGATCTTGTGAACAGAATGGCAACCTAGTGCTCCATTGAACTATGGATCTTGTGACTTGGCCACAATACTTTTTAAAATAAGGTGATAAAATTTTTCAATTTGAATTTTATTTTTTTTTAAACAGATAATTAGGTCGCTCTAGAGTCTTTCAGTATTGCCCTAATTCTTTCTTTGCCTGCAGTGTCTTGGCAAGCAAGGAGTTGCTTTCAGATTTGGTTTTGATCTCTTAGTTGTTTATAATGTAGCAAAGTGCATGGTAGTCTCCAGTGATTCCTCAGAAGTTCTGACTTTCTGTAGAGTGTGAGTGCTGTCTAAGTCTGCTCCCTGATTCTCTTGTATCTTGTGCATTATAAGCTGTCTCCTGTCTCTTTCACAGACTCTGGATATAAGATAAAAAGATGCATCAAGTGTAGTTCATGGAGGTAGAATAAGAAGTTGAATAGGTGTAGCATTGGGTCTTTGAATGTCCCAATTATGTATAGTGTTAGAAACAGTCTGAAAGTGTCTTGATATCTTTTTTTTTTTTTTTTTCCCCAAAGCTTTATCTTTGGGTGATTTTTGAAGGTACTTTACAGGTTGATGTTATTTTGTTACAATTTCTGACTAGCTCTGATCTTGTTTTGCCTAGAGGATGTGACAGGAAATGTTACAGAAAATAGTACCTTTTACTCAATAGCTAGGTAACTTTATTTTGCTTTCTCATGGAAAATAACATGCCAAACTAATCATAGGAGGAGAACTAAGGCTAAGAAGCCAGTTTAGCCTGACTGCAGTCCTCTTTCTTACTAACCCAAGCATGTGTCTATTGCTGTAATACCTTCAGTTTTCTGGTGAAACCTAATGGTTGCTCTAAGGAAATACGGTTCACACTCTAGGATTAAAATTTAAAAAGCCCTTAAAAATACCAGCTTGTTTTCTGTTATTCTTGTTACATCTCTATTATCAACTTGTACTGTTAAACAAATGAGACAGCTGGCTTTAGGAAAGTTAAATCTACAATTCTGTAGGCTGATGGTCCATTTTAAAATACGTAACATCGTTTTGTTGGTTTTAAGCTACAGTTATACTAATACTTAAGGGGATGGAGCTCTGTTCAGAGGACAGGTCAAGGCCTGCCTATAGATCACCCATGGTGTACAAATCTCTTGTGGTGCAAAAATCTCGTGTTAGTTAATGTGGGAAGCTTTGTGAAAAGAAAACGTGAGCTGAAGTTAAAGGATGCTGGTTTAAAATGCCAAAGTGCTTGCTATCAGGTAAAGCTATCTGAAATAGAGGCACAAGAAAGATTCATGTGTGCATACAGTAGTTGCCATTTCTGAGGTTTGTGTGCATGCGTCTCCTACGCTACTGGTAGTGTTAGATGCAACGTTCAGGAAGCAATTTAGGTAATTACTGTAAGTAGTTATTTACTGAGCAGAAGTCTGAAGTATATAATTTGTAACCTGGGTGGTCCAGAAACATCTTCCTCAGAGACTGCCATTGTGTTATTTGCCGTTACTGTTATCATTGCCATTATATGTTATTTGTTTACCTGAAGTGTATTACCAATCATATCATTAAAGTAATCCATAGTTTCAATCTGAAACTGAACATAGGCCTCCAGACTACTAATCTGGCTTTGTAATTAAATAAGTTTCAAACAGGTGAGAAATTTGTATAAATGCTGATGAGTTAGAAGTTCTCTTACACAGCTACAGAATATATCTCTTTGTCTAAGTCAGTAGTGAAAGTGAGTTGTAATTATAATGACCTAATATTGTAATCAAAGGTTCAAAAGAATTTCATGTTTGTACTAGAGTTAAATAAATATAGACTAATGTAGTTAATTAGCAGCAGTAGGAATGAGATAGTCATATTCCTGGGTATGGTTTAAGTAATTGTACAGCAATCTGCTTAATAGATGACAAATGACACATGAAGAGTCAGGAAGCTAATGGATTTACTCCTCTAATTGACAGAATTTAATTATTTAATGCTTTTTTACCAATTGCTATGGTAAAGAGATATCAAAGCTTTACAACAAGATTGGGTTTTGAGAATTCTCTTGCATAGATAACTTTTTGTCTCAGCGTTGGATTTTGTATAATGCTATTCTTCCACTATTTTTTTTTTCTTTTCTCTTAGGCTTCCCACTTCTTTTGGGGATTGTGGGCTCTAATTCAAGCCAAATATTCCACCATTGACTTTGATTTTCTAGGGTAAGTGTTGTTGCTACGTATAATCATAGAATACTGGAGGCTTGAAGGGACCTGTGTAGGTATCTAGTCCCCCATCCGATCTATGAGAAACTGAGGTCTGAGTGACAGCCCTTATCTGTGTGATCATTCTATAATTAATTTTTAGGAGAAAAATAGACAGTAAAAGAAATCTGAATGTCTTGTTGCTGAAAGTTCTTTAAACTAGCATGTGCCTCTAGGCTAAAATACATGGTATAACAAGGAAAGGAACACAAGTAAAGGAGTAAATTTTTTGGACACTGTTTTTTGTTGGAGACACAAAGGCATAAGAGCCAAGTTGATCAGTGTGGTGGGCTATGTCAAATGCAAGACCTACATTTACAATTAGAAGAGTCAAGAACGGGGCCCTTGTACAAAAGAATGTGTTTACTTGTTACACAGAGTGTTGATCTTGGAAATTCCTAAGTTTTTTTTCAAAGAGGCATCTTAATAACAATGCAAGTTAAGTTTTTTTCCTAAGACAATGGCTGATGGCGTTCTGTTTCAGGTAGATGTGTGTCTTTGGCATTTTTTTTAATGGTCTTTTATCGCAACAAGCAGAGGAATTCATCTCTCCATTGGGGACTGAGCGAGGTGATAAAATTAATCATTTTGCTTGGTAGAAGTTCCCATTTTAGAATTTTTTGCACTAAGCTGATTTACTAGGCTTAGTTATGTCATTTTGTAAATGAGACAAATGTGAATTTCTTCTTGTGACTTACTCTCAAGTAGAAGTACTTGTTAGTAACCACTAGATGGCACAAAAAAACAAGTAAAAGTGCAGGTGGCAGAACTCAAACTTGTCAGTTTTGTATAAAATGTCATTCTTCTAATGATGATAAGTTTTCTCTGGCTTTGCAGTTGTCAGCTATTGGACAGTCTACCAAGAACTATTAAAACCAAACCTACCACCTCTGATGCTAGAACAGCATCTGCTTTCCAATCTGTAGCAAGTTTGGGAGTACGGGTGGTGGTGAGGATGAGGAAGTACCATAATATGGGTGCTCTGTTCTTAATTTCCTTCTTTGGCAGCTGCTGAGGGTCAGTGTTGGGGATAGACTTCGGCTGTTCTTACCTTGCATGGCTTTTTTTCGTATAAGGAGTTATCTGCTCTTACCTTCAAATCTTTCTCTCCTTTTGAACAGGTATGCAATTGTTCGGTTTAACCAGTATTTCAAAATGAAGCTGGAAGTCATGACATTAACTCTTCCTGAGTAATGAAGAGGAAAAAAAACTTACCAAGTGGATAGACAACCCCTGAATCTTTTCTGAGAACAGATACTGGAAAAAAGCTAAACTTTTGTTGAAGTTCTGTAATACTCACTTGGTGGTTCTTGCGTTATAAATAATGCCTCTAAACAGTCCTTCAATGTTAAATTTAATACGAAGACTATACATACTGCTGTGGATATAAAATGGATTAGAAACTTGCTAAATCTATAAAAAGTTGTAGAAATGGCAATTTAATCCTTCTTTGTAGTTTAACATATGTTGTATGTGAATTATTTATTTTAAGTTTAACATGATTCCATGCTGCTTTCATCAATTTCTTGTAAGAGTTGGGTGCAGACAGTGAAGTTGTTCCAAAGGATTCATTTAACGTGTTTTGTTGAAGTTGCATTAACTTATATTAAAGAAATCTTGGTCAGAGAATTTTAACCTCTTTGATGTATACAAGCAAAATGAGCGGTAGTAGACTTGTGCAATCACTAGTGTGCTCTAACTAGTGAAAAAGGTTAGGATGATCATTATTTTTTTTTCCCTTCTTTTAAAAAAGAAAGGTAGCTTTCCACGTGATGGTACTTTTTCTTTTGTATAAGAATCAACCAGTGTACTGAAATGATAAATAACACTTTTTGCCTTCTTGACACTTAAAGGTGTAGAAATGTGAAAGTTCTATGGCCATCAGATTCTTTGAGGATACGTACCATCATAAGTGTTAAATGCACAAAGCACCATCTCTAACTCATGTGGGAAAGCTGCTTGTTATTAAGTGTACTTTTAAAGCAAAAGACCACTATTCCAAATCTGTATTCCTTTTTGAAATTGATTCTAAATTTGAACACTCTTCTGGTGTCTAGATTTGATGTACTTCAGCAGTATATTGCAGATTGGACTATTGAGCTGAAGATTAGTGAACAGAGATCCTGTTACACTGGGGAGCAAGACACTTAAGTTTACAGTTTGTGTATTGTTGACACCTTTCTGCTTTGTCATCTTCTAACCTTGGATTCTGGTCTTAAATGCTTGATCTTGTAGTCGCAGATTCTGGTATGTCTATGTTGATTGGTTTTGTTTTTGTTTTCTCTGTGGCAGCAAATTGCTTTTCAAAGTCTCCAGTTTGAATGATAATATGGAAAAGTACGTGACTTGAACACTGGGGCTTTGAGCATCACACCCACTTTATTTCTTGAAGCTATTATACCAAGAATGGTCTGGATGTTAAAATGTGAATTGAAAAAAATGTTTACTTAACAAAACAATATGTAAGTTTGTGTGGAAAAGAGGCTTTAAATTTGTAGGGGGGAGGGGTGAGAGGGGAAGAAACCCACAACAGTAAAATAAATCCCAACAATGCAGCGTGGAGTTGAGTAGGCATGTACTCAACTCTGGTTATACTCTGAAAAACTTTGCACTTTGGTCACATAAGTGCCCACATGTACAAAGTCTGTGTGTGCGCGCATACACATACAAACAACCTTACCTGAAGAGTAAATATTATGGGGAGTCTGTTGTACAGACACCAGCAAAGATATTTATTCAAAATTGCTTTATGGCACACTGCTGTGTGTATATAGGTGTATATGTGCACACGTGTACACATGTGCATTACAAAAGCTTAGATTGATTCAGGACAAAAAAGTGATGTGAGTGAAAAATTTTCACCTTGAAAGACCATTTTGAATGGCATTCTGTTATTTTACAAAAGCAAGGATTGGGATTTTTTTTCCTCTTGTTTATATTCACCTCTGAATGGTCGTTTTGGGTTTGTTTTTTTTTAATTTCCTGCAGTCAAAACCTTAATCTTAATACAAATGGGAGAACTGGGTTTTTTTTGTAACTTGAAGTTAGGTAACCCTTTTCGTTAGCATTTGCTAGCTGGAGTCTATTATACTGGACAAATTTTTCTTGGTAGTTAAATAGAAACAAATGGCTAGATATAGACATTTATATTTTCCTTTGTAGCAGTTATGAAGGATGTTGCTAGAGCTCATGAAAGCACTGAAGACTTTAATTTTCTGTACTTTCTCCCTGTTGACATTATTGACGTATGTTGAATAATACCCTGCTGTCTTGGTACTCTCTTTAAGTTCAGCAAGATCTGCTTGGGAGTAAGATTGATAAATATTTTTGAACTCTTCTTATTTTCTTGAAGTGGTAGCTTTATTTCTGGCAGTGTTGCTTTGTATTTGTGAAATATTTGAAAAAGACTGTGAGGTTCACTTGATCTTGGGAAATCCAACTCTTGACAGGTCCTAGCTTTCCCAACAGTTGGCGAAACACATTTCCTTTTTTAAGGTACCAGTACTATTTAAGTTTGGAGTTAGTGTAATTTTTTTTCAGTAGTATTTTTGTTTGTATAGCTCACGTAGCAATAACTGTAGGAGTGGAAGCTTGCTTCTGCAGAACCAAAGCTCTTCATGAGTGCAGCTCAATCTCATTCTTGTGGAGTGAAGTTCCACTGAATCCCATAAAAGCACTTTGAAGCAGAGAGTAAATACTGCAAGCTTTTCCTGAGCCACTTCAAAGAAGCACAAGGATGATCACAGGTTACAGTGGTTGACTTTGCAGTACTGGTAGAGGCTTTCATTTTGCATGTTGAAATTCATTTTACACGCTTATATGCTGCTTTGCATCAGCTTTCTTTCAAGACAAGTGCAGATTAAAACAATTCCCAATAAGGTCTGAGGAAATACTGTAGAATATTTTTCCAAAATGAAATGCCAGTTACCTTTAAGCCTAGTTCCACATCAGTTTGAGCCAGTAGCACTCGGATAGGTCTCACTTGTTGAGATACGACTACAGATGCGTTAAGTTTGAGGCAGTAGTTTGCAATAGCATTGCAGATTATAGGGTAGCTTGAAACTGTGAATACAGGACATTCTGAATGTAAGTTAAGTACTAGAGCACCGAATTAGAAAACATTTACTTTTATTCAATTAGTTTATCTCAATCTCTTAAAGATATTTGGAAGAGGACAAAACCCAGCTGAGCTCTAGAAACATCCTGCAGTAGTTTTGACTGTGACTTGCCAAGAAGATACTCTGTTGCCTTTATGTTAAGCTAAGGGCATGAATGCCAAAATTAATAATTCTTACTGTAGTTAAACCTATATTGTAAATATAAAGAGGATTATTTGTAACGGCATTCTTGCATAAATAGCATCAAGTCAATAGACCATAGTGGCCTGGTTGCTTTTGTAAAGCAGAATAGTGTGAATTTTTTTCTTCTCATTTCTGCGGTCAGATCTGGCTAATCCATGCCTAATTTCTTATGTCACATAAGCATCAAAGATTTCTGAATGATAATTAATCTCTTGTCACATAACTTAAAATTCTTCCATTTACACTTCTTGATTTATGTTGTAAAAGGACCTACCAAATTTGCATTAATCAGGTCTGACTGTATATGTATATACAACAGTGTAAATAACCATTTGTAAATTAGTGTGAATTGTACTGTATCTTACACTTATGGACTTGTGTATTGCATTGTATTCTCTCATATTTTGTAGAAATTTTGATGTAAAGAAGACATCTAACTCTGTGCGTTGACTTCCTTTGTTAAATTGACCTGTAACAGAGCATAACAGTTTTATGCTAAGGTATCCATTCATAGACTTGGGCATCCAAAGGGAATTTACATAGTACTAAGACAAAGAGAAAATTTATTCTGATAATAGGGCAGACCGTGTCAGAGGTATGTACAGTACCTGTGGTACAGGGAAGATGTTAAATTGTTTACTTAAACTCCTAAAAATTTCCTATTCATTCTTGAATGATGGTGACTTCTAAACATAAGAATGTTGAAGTACTCTTAAAAGTGTGTGCTCCCATGGTGAGTTACATGTGATAGAAGTCCCCCAGTTTAAATGTTTTTGGTGGATATAGCCTTATAATAGGATTAGTTGCTAACTTGTAAATGCTCATAATAAATCAGTAAATATAAATCGCCAAAATCGCTAAAATAGTTCTGCCAATCATTTTCCTCAGTACTAGAAGTACTGATAGCCCCTTGAGACTATTAGCTGAGGTATTTACCCTGTGTGCCATTCCTTCCCGCTCCTCTCTGTGCCCACAACCCTGCTTTGTAAGGGGAAATATGAATATAAAAGCTTCTTTCCTGTACTTAATCATCAATATCTTTTTTTGACTGAAATTGTGTTGTGTTCTATTGGTACATGACTTTTCGTGAACATTTTTTTGTAGGAAGTCCCATTCTGGAGAAGCATTTAATCATGGAAGCATAGACATAATGAAGCGTAGTTATCCCCAAATGCCAGGCTGTATTTCGTTACTGTTGCCTTTTGTCTGTTTTGAACTCTGGTGTACTTCAAGCTGTTAGTTTATTCTTGTCACTGCTGTGTTTAATAACTGCTGGAAAATAGTGGTGTGCAAATCCCATTGCCCTTCTGACAAATTGATCTTGATGTAGTTTGTACATCCTGTCAGCTTTACCTTCACGGGATGAAAGCTATGCTTGCTTATCAATATTGACACCCTTGAGTTACTAGGGTCTGGGAAGTGAGTTTATCAAATGAGTATTAATCAAGAGGAGGGATGGCCTCAGTAAATATAAGTAAAAGGAAATCACTAGCATGGAAACTTTAACTTAAGCTTTTGATGTAGCAAGATATTGGATGTTCTTATTTACTTGCATGGTTTAAGAGCAAATTGTAAAGGATAAGGTTTGTTTCAGACTGGATTTAAGATCCTTTTAAAGCCTTTGGTAGCTAGCAAAAACTTACAAAATATTTGTTACTCCTACTGAAAGAAACTTCAAAGCAAATTTTAATAACTTTCTGATTAAACAAAACTTTGTTCTGTGACCCATCAGAATATAATCTCTTGCTTGGGGTAGTCCTTCCTGTAGTTTGCAGAGGCCCGTGACTATATCTTGCCTGTCTGTCTTTGAAGTGGCTGTTTATTCTTTGCTTTGATAGTTTTGTATTGTTTACAGTGTTCTTGGATGCCTTCTGAGATGTGCTAGATTACTAAACTATTGGAATTACCCAGTGTCTCCTATAATCTCTTCCACACCAGGCAGGTTGTAATTGCAGTAGCAGAACAGAAAGCATTTGATGAAACCTTGAGGTAGTAATACAAAGCTGATGTTGAGCAATCTAGTAGCTGATTCTTTTCACCCCTTTTTATTACTATTGGCTGTAAGCTGATTGTTTTAGTTAGAAAAAGCCATGACTTCTGGTCTTGTGCAAGGTAGGTGTTCTGTTATCCAGCCACACATCTTTAAGGAAGGGGCTTTCAGCATTGAGAAACCACACAAATCCAAATGGGATGTGTCAGAAGAAAACAAACTCTGGCTCAGGAACCCCTGGAGTGGAAAGGAAGATGTATGAGACTTGTGTGTGTTAGCTGCATGGAGGTGCTCCATCTAAATGATGTGGTGACACACTGGGAAAAGCATGGTTTGATTTTTAAGTGACTTTTCCAATTGGTCTGATCTGTAGAGATTTTTGTGATTAGGAAACCAATCAACGTGGGGGGGAGAGCGATGAAATATTGTTACTTAAAAAAAAAAAAAACCCAACCAAAAAATAGACCGCCTCCTCTCTCTCTACACCCCCCCTTGCAGTTGATGAATTTGCAACACTTAAATGCATGTTTGAATTTATGTGTGTTTAATAGTATAGTTGGTGGCTTGCTCACTAGATGCTTTAATAAAGGAGTTTATTATTGTGAGATGTCAGGACTGGCTGGAAGGGCCCTGAAGCCCACTATAGTCTTAGAACAGGTGGGCAGATAACTTCTGCTTCAAGATTTTACATTAGCTGTTTCTGTAGCCTTATAAAATTGTTGAGCTGCAAGTTCCCTGTGGTGTGGAACTTAATTCTTGGATTTGATTTGATATGTATAGAGAGATGACAGAGAAAACTTGGTGGAAATTTGAAGTCATTTGAATATTTGGAAAGCTAACAAGTTACTTGAAATTACCAAACTTTGAAAATAAATGCAGAAATGACTTAAGGTATTTCACCAGCCTATTCTTGTGGTATTTAGACTTGTTCAGTGTTGGGGTTTTTTTTTTTTCCACCCCATGTAGAGATCCATGCAAAGCACAAAGTGAAAGAGACCACTGAGGAGAAACATGAGTTGTATAAAATGCCATGAAATTCAGTGTGAACTGGAAAAAAGTATATGTTTCTAAGCTTTTGGTAGAAGTAATTAAGTGTTATCACAGAATTGGTAGGTGTTGAGTCTTAAGTGTGTAAAAGGTTCTTTTGTAGAAATGTTCCTTTTAACATTTTGTATCTCAGATGCAGTCTGTTGTAGTTAATCATGCTGCTTTGTACACAAGTGCTTTGAATAGTCTCAGCACTGAGAATGTATCCAGTCTATCTTTAATATGAATTTGTTAGATTCATTGGTTCTGTCTCAAGCCTCTTAATACACCTCTCAAACCCTTTCAATACTTGCAGAAACAGGGCTATAGCATATTAGGGATATATTCCATTTTGTGTCAGGTTTTTTTGTTACTGCATATTTTTCAGTGTTCTATTTAACATGAATCTGTTTCTGTTCTGTAAATAAAAAGCTCAATTTACAAATAAGCCTTTACCAGCTTACAGCACTGTCATCCCCCCACAGGTCCCCATGACCCTTCTTGTATGTTGTGGAGTTTAGATGCATCATTTATCAATTGGAGTGAATTGTATTTCTTTTGAACTAAATGTTATTGAAGCTATTATAAGGCCTTCTACCACTGATTAAATGAAGTAATGTACCTTTCAAAGAGATTTATATTGTGTAAATAATTTCAAACTGCAACAATAAAGTTTGTTTCTAACCGCACTGTTGGCATATATTGTGGTGATTTTGCTTTCCCCAGCTTTGAAAGCACTAGATGTGGAATACTTGAGTTCCTTAAAGGCTTTTGATTTGTGTCCAAATGCATACCTCTTCCTAGTATTAACAACTCAGCTAAAAATTAATACTTTGAGCCAGTATTTGGCTTGGATGAAGTTAACTCTTTCAACATTTTTGCATATTAAATAAACTTGGACTAAAATTTGACATCTGGGAGGCAGGAGTTAGATGGAACATGCTGTCAGCATGGATTGCTACCATTGAGGAAGTGGAGTAAAGCATGCAAAGTTTGGGCTGCTCTGAAGTTTAATTCATACATGATAAAGGCTGTGTTACTGATGGGGGACCTGTTTCACAGGCTGATCTACGACGCTGAAGCAAGACTCTTCATCCAGTATTACTGACAGAATGTTAGATACTTGCTTGGGAGTTAACTGGGGTGTTTTGATATGAGTTAACAAAACTCCACTTCCTCCATCTTGTTTGTGCATCCTAAATAAAATTATTTCACCAAGATAAGCTTGAGTTACCATATGAAGTTTTCTGCAGTGATCTTATTGAGGGAAACATTCCTTAGGCTGAGGTCTGAGCTCCATTGTGTGCCTACTGTCCTCATCACTGAAAATGGGTATTTCCCATGTACACCGAATGCAAAATTTTGATCTAATTCTTAGTGGGCTTAATTGGAATTTGTGTGCCTGTAGTAAGGGAGAAGTAGAACAAGCTAGGTAAAACCTTAAAAATTCTGCTGAGTGCAGAAGTAGAGTAACCTTTAGGCTATGAAAATGCGTTGACCCAGCATGTAGGAGACTGGAGACTTGAGCACTATACATCTTTGCTTAAGTAGGTTATTGTATATAATAATTAATTCTTAAGTTGCAAGCCTTCCATTTGCAACTTTTCTGGAAGCATAACGATCAAAGTAATGGTCTATAGGCACAACTTCTCAAACATTACAAGTATTGCTGGCTCTTGTTGACCTAAAGACATGGCCTTCTACTGGGCTTTTCATTGCTGAAATACACTATGCAGTGGGCAACTGGAAAGATTGGATTCCAATTTAATAGAAAATGCTCAGACTAGGGCTGGGAATCTAGGGTTACTCTCCTCTACTGGATTGCTGCTTAGAGCTAAGAGATGATTTTGCTCTGATGTTTATTGTCCAAATCCTTGAAACTTTGCACAGGGCTAAGTTGTGACTGATCTTTTTGTTATAAGTGCACTGATGGGGAAATTTCCCATGCTGATGAGCTCATCTATCCTAACATGGCATCTTTCTTATCTAGGCAGAAACCCTTCTTTATTCATGGCTTGTCTTTGTTACTACAGAAAACGCAGAGCAAGGTTTTTACTGAGCTAGAAATTGTTACTTGAAAGTAATAAAGGTGGGGGTTTTTGGTACTACACCTGAAAATATTGTCTTGAATAGGGAATTTTCCTCAAGATAGAGAGCAAACTACAGCCATACAATAGGAGGGAAAACAAGGGTGTGTGTAGTGGACTTCAATATGTAATGTTTTAAAACGTCAACTATATAAAATGTACTTTCCTAGGAGTTTCCCTGAGTGAATTCAGAATAGCACATTTATCCTTAATAACAATAGAAAGCTAGTTTGTGCTATACAGAGTGTATATAGGTTTATAGATTAATAGATACACTAAAGAGAAGACTTCATTCTCATTAGCACTGCAGAGTCAAGCTGGTGAGTGCACTGGAATCTGTTTTGTGCACACTGCCAATGGTCCCCTTTCAGAACCTGTGCTTGCTACTGAACGGGTAGAGGAGGTGGGGTTTTTTTAAGCCCTACAGCGTTTTGATTGCTGACATGTAGCAACAAAAACATTTCTTTCATCAGGAAGCGGCTTTGAGACAGATACACGAACCTCTTGCTGCACACTCCTATGGAAGCCTTCCTAGAGACTTCAAACTTAAGCTGCTAACCATGACTTCACAGAATCATAGAATAACCAGGTTGGAAGAGACCCACTGGATTGTCGAGTCCAACCCAATCCCTAAATCATGCCCCTAAGTACCTCATCCACCCTCACCTTAAACACCTCCAGGGACGGTGACTCAACCACCTCCCTGGGCAGACTGTTCCAATGCCTAACCACCCTCTCCGTGAAGAATTTTTTCCTAATCTCAAGCCTAAATCTCCCCTGACAGAGCTTGAGGCCATTCCCTCTCGTCCTGTCCCCTGTCACTTGGGAGAAGAGGCCAGCTCCGTCCTCTCCACAACCTCCCTTCAGGTAGTTGTAGAGAGCAATAAGGTCTCTCAGCCTCCTCCAGGCTAAACAACCCCAGCTCTCTCAGCCGCTCCTCATAAGATTTGTTCTCCAGCCCCTTCACCAGCTTCTTTGCTCTTCTCTGGACTCGCTCCAGAGCCACAACATCCTTCTTGTGGTGAGGGGCCCAGAACTGAACACAGTACTTGAGGTGCGATCTCACCAGTGCCGAGTACAGAGGGAGAATAACCTCCCTGGACCTACTGGTCACGCCATTCCTGATGCAGGCCAAGATGCCATTGGCCTTCTTGGCCACCTGGGCACACTGCTGGCTCATGGTCAGTCGCTGTCAACCAGCACCCCCAGGTCCTTCTCCTCCTGGCAGCTTTCCAGCCAGGTCTCTCCTAGTCTGTACCTCTGCTTAGGGTTGTTGTGCCCCAAGTGCAGGACCCGGCATTTGGCTTTGTTAAACCTCATGCCGTTGGTCTCAGCCCAGCAGTCCAGCCTGTTCAGATCCCTTTGCAGAGCCTCCCGACCCTCCAGCAGATTGACACCTCCACCCAGCTTGGTGTCATCTGCAAACTTGCTAAGGGACTTATTTCCTTCCCATTCCCTGTTAGTATTATCTGCTATTAATCTGCAGTTTTTCCTCATCTGAGTGTCTTGCCATGCTATTTAGAATAAAACTGCATGACTGTTTTTTAAATTTTGGGGAGTGTGAAAGAAGCAATACATAGAATTCTTCAAACGGTAGCAGTCACCTGAGAGACCAAAGGTGGTGTCTACTTAAAATGACTTTATGAATGACTGGGATTAGTCAGAAGTATGTCTCTTTATTGTAGTTAATTTCTGTTGATACCTTTATTTCTCTGTGCCGTGGGAAACAGAGCAGGCTGACAGACTCCAGCACTTACCCGCAGGTGGCAATGGAGCTGCAGACTGTGTCTCATTGTTGATGAAGCCTTTCAAGACAGCTTATTTTTGTAGTACAGCTTGTCATACATTGAGTTAAACAGGAAAAAGGGTATTCTTTTATCTCTCAATGAGTTGCAGCCAAGATCTGTAATTGCCTTGCTCTTAATGTTGCGTAACTGTTAGCAAGACTCAAGCCAAGCATTAATGAATTTCATCAGAACTTCATTTATTAATGAGCATCACTAATCGTTAGTCATGCGTGCTATAACCTACACTTTTCAAAATAGGGGTTTGCCAATTGTATTGAACTATAAAAACAACATTATATTTCCCCCAGATTTTATCATCGAAATAACAAGAAACCCCCTCATTTATTTTGAATGCTTAAGATGCTCTCTGAAAGTCGGTATGAAGCTTCAGCTCGTAAGCGGCTGTGGCCCTTCTGTTCTTTGGGAGTGGTAATACTGTGAGAGCTCTTGTAAGAGCTCGTAGAAACTGAAATGGATTTTACATACCAGACCTGAGTTTCTCCAACAGGTGTGGAGGCAGTGAGAGCTGTAAATATTGTCTTTTACTTTGTGTAACCTGGTCCCCAGCAAGGGAGGCCAGAGAAAACTGGCAAAGGGAGGTGGTTGAGGCATTCAACTTAGAAGACATAGTATATGGATTGCATCAATGAATTGGTGAGATGGAGGCTATTGAGATCACTTCTTCATCGTAGGTTTTTGTAAGTTGTGTCATTTGGTATCCTGATTTATTGCTGCTTTGCTTGAGGAGCACATGCTTTCATGTTAGGATACTGCAGGTGGAGAATTATTTTGAGTAGCAAAAAAAATGATAGTTTAAACTTTGCCACTGCGTAATGTTATTGTTGCTATGTTATATTTCATAACACTGGACCAAATAAAGAATTACTGCTGCTTCATATCTTCCTTTGGTCTGTGAACAAGCATGTGTATTTACAGCTGGGTTTGCTAGCAGGAATGTGTACCTGTCAGAGCAGCAGATTTAGTTTAATAACTTGCTCTGCTACTGATCTGTTTACTAAGATGATTTGGGCCAATCTTGTTTTCTTCCCTTTCTTTTTTTCTGCAATATTTTGCATATTTAGATTACCAAAGTCCTAGATTTGTCCTAGATACTGATGAAGAGTGGCTGGAGTCCCCTGTGTCCCAAGTAAAAACCGCTACTATTGTGACAATTAAAACAAAAAAATCCACTTTTTAAATATAATCCTGGAAAAATATATTATTGTGAAGGTACCCACAAAACAGGCAATCAGTCATGGAAAATAATGAGGATTTACTTAGCACTCTGACAAGCAAAGATTGGAAGTCCCTTTTCTACTATAGTTGAGCGTGATCTGTTATCATCCTGATTGCCTGGGGACCCGCATCTTTTAGGACCATATGCCTGGCAACAGTTCTTTACCTCCTCCCTGCCAAGGGAGAAGTGAGAGGAGATGAGGGTTTCAAGAGTCTGAAAGCCCCAGTCTTTGTGTCTTTGGCCAGCCCCACATCTGTCAGGCCCTTGGTAGGCCACGGGCTTTGCCATGTTCTTCGTAACCCATAATACTATCAGGTCCTTGTCAGGGTGGTTGCACCTGCTACATGAATATAGCACACAAAATTATTTCAAAAATGTAAAAATAGAATACCTATAAATATAATAAGTGTCACTAAATCTATTAGAATATACATTATTCTGTATGATACACTATTACTATGCTTTTTTTTTGCCATGACCTGTATTATAACAACATGTAATTAAATTAATTCATTAAAAGCCACCCTACTCTAAAAGCGAAACAAAGGCTTCTGAAACTAAAAAGCATGATTAGATCTTGAGAGCTAAAAATAGCAGAAGCTGATACACAGTTTTCTGTCATTGTTCTCAACTATGTCTAACAACTGATACAATGTTCTAAAAACATCAGTCCTAAACAGTATCTATCATATGTACATTAAATGGAACAAAAAAACCCCAGCTGGCTGGCAAATATAATTTCCTTGCCACAGGAAATGATCTGAAATTGCAAAATGTTATCTTACTGTCATATTGTTCTGCAGAGAAACACATGGCTTAGAATAATTCCATTCCTTCAAATAATTCAATGTTTTATTTAAATATATAATATTCAGGTCATGGGTGGCAGATAATATCTTTTAAGTTGTGTTTCTGAACTGTTGCCTATATTTTTAAAATATAGCAATAGAAGAATAAACATTATCTATGCTACAAATGAGCTTAGACACCCAAAGCTGTTTTGCCTTTTAATTTGTGTGAAAATATACATACCCAGGGAAAGAGACTGTCTTCTGCCCAAGGACCTTACAATATAGAAATAAAGGTAGAAGAGGGTTGTATTCCCATTTTACAAGTATAGAAGAACATAATAGCAATATAAATTACAAACTAGCTTCACACAGTGAGTTTTGCAGCATGAACGAGAATTAAACACAGATATTAAATTGATGAAGCTTTTCAAATACATCTTTTTTTTTTTCTTGAGAAAATAGATCTAGCTGAGAATGATATTTTTCTACAATTATATTCTGTTTGCTGAAAATTTCCTGAGATCCTGGGCGATGTATGAGGCACCAAGGAACCTTTGAATCGGGAAGGAAAGCAGCTATCTCTCTTGCATCTGTGTGAGTCTCCCTGCCATCATGGCAGTGATTCTAGATCACTTTTTCCCCTGAAATGAAGGTTAAAAAATTCAGTCTTGTTAGAGTTAGTATCAAAGTTTTGAAAGCTAGAAATTCTTTTTTGAAATGGTGTCCATGACAGTATTTTACATCCAAACATCCACTTTCAACAGCTGTTGACAACTTATGATAAATTAATGATTTTCAGTATAATTTAAGATTCACTGATAATTTGTTGGTAATCTTCATACTATCTACCATGTGCAAATAATTAATGTGTAGATTCACATAGATTTTAAATTTACTAGATATTAATAGAATACTTACTCTGATCTTTTCTGTAATTCAGGTCATATAATTGTTTTCCTCCTACTGCTAGGCTGAACCAAAATAACTTGTGCCTTCAGTAAACCAGACAATCTTGATATAATGAGAGCCTGAAATAGTGAGTTTGCTGCTCTAACAGATATCATATTCATGTGGTCAGTCAGACTCACCAAAAAAACCAGTTGCTTCACTTTTCCTCTGAATTTGTCTGCCTTAAATTATTTTGTAGAATTTTCTGTTAAAAAAAAAACAACCCAAACAACTCAACTTTTTACCTCATTTTTTTCCCTGTCACTTTTCAGTCATCTTTCTGATAGGCAAAACAGTGAAGCGCACTAACTCGGCTTATAAATCTTATCCTCATCACTCCTTTCCATGTTTACAGTTTCATGTTGCTGATAGCAGAGAGGGATACCACATTCTACTACTGATGCCCTCTCAGTACCCTACTTTTTTCTTCCCACTTTCATTTACCGCTTATTTATTTATTGTTTAAATATCATTGATCACTTCCTGTCAAGGCAGAGTTGACACTGGGCAGCAGAGTTGGCATCTTTCTTCATAGGGACAAGGTTTAGATTTACCTGATTTGGAAGGCTTGACCCAGTCTCCCAGGTTCATCCCCGTCACACTATGATGGCCCTGACCACCCTGCCAAACACCTTATCACCTAGAAATTAGTCAAAAGTGTTCTTTTATTTACTTCAGGATCACAGATGGTAATATCAAATTTCACTGGGCCATGAACTGATCCCTTTCACCATATATCTGATGCACAGTAATAATTCACCACTGACAACTACTTTTTGAGAACTGTGAGTTAGCCAGTTTTTAATTAGGGCTCAGTGAAACAATTCTTCTGTAAAAAAAATTTTGTTTGTCAAAATCCAAATGTTTTGCAAGAATGTGTCAATTCTGACAAATATTTTTAACAAGAAAGAGTCAAAACATTTCAATTTTACTTTCTTGATTTATTTTCATAATATCAAAACATTTTGTTTTGATATGATGCAATTGTTTTGACTTTATTACGTTTTCATTTCATTTTCTTTCTACATTAAAATATCTTCAACATGCTTCGTATTAAATATACCAGCAAACAGCATATTTAACATAAGAGAAGCTCAAATGAGATGGATAAACATTTTCCAACTGAATTATTGGAAATATGTTGGGTGTTCTAAATCAACTTGGAGGCAATTTTTAATCCATTGCTGATTTTCAAGTCACAAAATTTTGCTTTGATTTGGAAACCATTTCAGCCTCTCTCCATAGCTCTGAATTTTCTGCATGATAAGTTTGCATTTTGGATCCATTTGATGTCCACTCTGTAAGTGATAAGCATTTACTGTTTTAATAGTAATGGTGGTGTCATTGTTCCACCTGCTAAAGTGAGCTCATCTTGTCACTTTCTAAATGGAAAAATACGTATTTTAAAGGGTTGGGAGTTTTCTTTTTTTTGAGTTTTAGCTATGCAAGCTGTCTTCTTACAGCTCTTGGTCTGGAAGTGTCATGGTTTAAGACGTTGGATCTGGGCCTCACACGTTAGTACTACAGACCAAGTGTTGCAAAATCGGAGCCATTTCAATAAAGCCCAGCAATAAGAATGAGGAGTTTCCTTCCAAATGCATGAACTACGTGCAGTAAAGGCTAGAGCTGTGCCCCTCGTGATCTCTTCACCAATAGAAGCCCATCAGCAAAAAGATGTTTGCAGAGAAAAGCGGGGTGCCCTTCAGTCTCGGTGCATGAAGATGTTTGGGGTTGTATGCCAAATATAGATTGGGGAAGCCTAACCCCCAGAAGCCCCAGAGTAAGCCTTTTGGAGCATTTAATATTCACCCAGAGATTTTACTTGACCCAGCTTATGGTGCCGTCATGGGAAGCCAACATGCAGGAAGGGCACGGTATCAGGGACAGCACCAGGGCTACGCTTTTGGGCAGGAGCCTGTAGCTAGGTTGGGTTGTAAATCTTGACATTGGCTGCTGTGTTGCAGCAGCTTCCCAGCCACCAAAATATGAAACACTGCAGAGTGGAAAGGGCAGATATCTACACTGCTACCTAGCTGAGTGGGACAAGAGGATGGAGCTTGGCCTGTTGCTGACCTTTGCCCTAATGGGTTACTGGGCAATAAGAGAATGATTTGTCCAGTAATGACTTTTCTAAGTTGTCAGTGACTGGAGTGGAAGAGAAGAAGAGAGAAGAGGTAATAAATGGAATGGCTGGGAAATGCAGTTTGAAATTGGGTTGTGAGTGGAAGGAATAACAGTAAAGAAATGAAAGGTGAAGACAGTGAGAAAATGAGAAAAAAACCTAAAACCTGGCAGAAAAAAAAGTCACACGGAGAAAAATATAAAGAAGTGCTAGTATTTTGCTTTGCAGCTAAATAATTAATTCGAGAATTACCATGAAAGCAGAGGAGAAATCTGTAGAGAATCCAACCACCAAGTATGTTTATGTAAGCAAAGGTGCAGCCCTCTGCCTTCCGGGAAGGTCATTGTGTGGCCAGAGCCATGATAAAGTTGTGTATTATTCTCCTCATCTGTCCATCTGTCAGCTCTTCCATGCTGCATCTCCATTTTGGAGATGAAACTGGTAGAAATGTTCCAAAAAGGCTAAAGAACTTTCATTTTTACAGGCTTCAGAAATAGATGGTAATTTCTGAGTAGGACAAGGGTAGTGAAATTGTGGGTCAAAGATGTCCCTGGCAGAAATTCTTGTAGCAATTCACCCTATATTGCTCAGGTCAGGAAACAGGATCTCATTTTCAGTGAAAATCCCATGGAAAGTAGTGGAGATGGTTTTTTATCTAAGATGACAACATTCCTGGAAAATACTGAGGCTTGTTTTTTAAAATACCTAACTATTCTAAGTAAAGCCTTTGTTTGCACAATAAATAGCAACAACTAGAAACAAGCTGATGCATCTCTTGGTTTATTCACGCAGGTGTTTAGCTATGGCTAGTCCACTGCTCATTCATCATGGGCAGGGTACAGAAATATTAAAGTGTCATTGACATCTTAAAGTGCCTCGCTTATCTAAATGTCTGTGTATGTACCAAAGGAACAAACGAAAATCTCCCAAATCAATATGTATGCTGAAATCTATAGGCTTCCCTCGACCTGGATGTCAGCATTTATCATTTGTGGTTCATATATGGATAAAGTGGGGCAAAAAGTGTAGGTGGTTTGCCACAGTCCACTCCACGAAGGAGAATAAATTAAAAGACAAGTTCTGGTGCAATGGGGAGCCTGCGGCAAGATTATGGATTACATTAGGCAGCCTAGTCTGCCAGGCATCCCCTCACAGCCCTCCCTTCTCTTTAGGTGTTGTGCCTCCTCTTAGAAATAAGAGAGCACAATACTTTTTATAACGAAGGGTCAGGTCTTCAGCTTGTGTTCAGCCACTAAACTGCAGTGAAATTGCTGGAGATTGGCAGGCTTTATACTTGTTGGAGCTCCAATACCTGTCATTCTGGGCCCCATGCTCAGGACTCCTTGCAGCAGCTGGAGACCAGCACTGCTGGTTGGGAGTCTGAGCGGAATACATGAGTGGGAGCGAAATATGTGGATTTGCACTGTTCGTCACATCCCACCACTGGCTCCACTTATAAGCCAATACAGTATCCTTACCCAAACAACACATCAAATTCTTGTCAGCCAATTTAAAAATAGACTGCCAGGCACAATCTTGCCTTTTTGTGAAGTTTTTGGCTTACATATAGGTTTTTTATTTGAACCTCTCTTTCCCTCTGTCTTTTCTATTTTAGCCCCCTCCTCCAGTCCCCACTGGAGTGTGGCTGAATAAATGCCCGGGCACAAGTGAATAATCCCATTGTTCTGTCTGCACAGGACAGAGGCATCCGAATCTGCACCCATCCCTGTGCAGCTGGTGCTGGCAGGCAGCCACCTCTCAGACTTCCTAGCACAGTCAGCACCCAAGGAGCCCCAGCCACCTCTTCTCCTACCACTATGCAACATTGCAAGGGATTGCTGGAAAAATCAGATTAAGCTTCTTATGGAATTGCTGACTTTCCACATACGACCCCACTGCTGCAGAAAAGCATGACAAGGAGAGGAGAGGCAGTCCAGTACCCGCCTTCAGGGAGTAAATGGCATTTAAAATGACTGAGTGGTGTTAGGAAAAGGCTGAAGATTTCACTCATGCAGAGGAGCTAAAGACATCTGCTCACTAATAAATGTGTGAAGGAAGCAATCGCTTTTATCGAGCTGCAATGAAAGAGAGCTTGCTTTAAAACCAGTGAGTCATAAAGAATCTTTGAGTGAAGCCTTTTTGTTCCCAGCAGCTAACAGGCAGGTGCCTAAAACCAGTGGGGTGGGGGCAGCTAGAAGCGCTGTGAGCCCTGCCTGAGGTGGGCATAATATAAAGAGCAAGAAATTATAATAGAGCTAATAGAAAAATAGTCATAAAAGTCCTCCCCCACTTTGCGTGTAGAAAAACAACTGCTTGGTCAAAATGGAAAATTTGATGAAATGGACATTCCTAGGGGAAATGTCTGTTTTCAATTCTGTGCCACGCACAAAGACTTAAATCTGATACTTCTTTGGTATACTTAAGAAAAAATATTTTCTTCAGAAAATATGAGGGGTTTTTTGAAAAAAAAAAGCAAATTCTTTCCAAAGTAGAGCTAAACTTTGCAACTTTTAAATAATAGCCATGAAGTATCCAAGCTGGTGAAATATTTGAGTAAAAATGCACTTTTCAGCTTCAGTGTTTCATTTTGTACATATCTGAACCTTCATGGTTTAAGATTTTGTACAAGAGAAAACTCAAGTAAAATGTTGAAATGAGATTATCTTCTCTGTCAATATTTGTCATAAATAAAAAAATCTTTAACTCCATCTATGCAACTGCAATCCCCATGTAGCAGGAAGTTACATCATATCCAAAACCATATTTTCCTTACTGTACAGTGGTGATGTTGCTGGCAATGACTAATCTTGCTAGAACTCAAATTCCATCTGTAAAACTGATATGTTACCTCTTAAGCAGAATTAATCTTAACCCAGACTACTTTCAAAATACAAACAGTTATAGTGTTCCTAAACTATTCACAGGCTTAGATACTTAGATTGAAAGTGCCATTTTACTTAATTAAACACTCAATTAAATTAACACCCCACTTTTCCTAATCAGTGGATCTTTCTCCAATTCTGAGTCATATTCCCAGTGATAAAAACATATTGCTTTTTCCTCATTAACACTGGAGAAAAATAGTAGCAATGACTGACCTAGATGCTCTTTTGAATAAGGAAGAGGATTTTACTAAATTTTATTCTATTTCTCCCATACGAATTCAACAAAGTACATTTTTATCACAGAACCTCATTTTACTTCAAGAACCTTTAATGATGTATAAGGAAGATGCTTTGCTTACAGCACTCAGACAGTAAAGAATCTTGATAAGACAGAAGAGGTTAGATTTGGATTCAGATTGAGATATGTGCTTAACTCCTTGGACCTTTGTATTTAAGATACATCTTAGGGTGGGTAGCAGTACACATGAGCTTACTGACAAACTCAGCGCTGTTTATAAATGTATGATATTATTTATTTCTTTGTTTGTTTCACAGAGAGAAATATACTTCTAGTACAAATTATAAAAAGATAAAGATGAAAAATATGTAAAAATATTCATATGAGGTAAATATATGGAAAAAGGTAAAGTACGATGTATGGAAAAAGTGGTATACATATACATTTATGTATGTATAGCATGGGAGTTATGCAAATAAGATGATTATTCTCTATAAGATCTTCACAATTTATCTTGGTAATTTATTATTTTCCTGGTAGATATTTTTTTTCCTGTCTGGAAGATCTGGTAGTGTTTTCTAGCTTTTAGTCAGGTTCTTTAAGAAGTTGACTGAGAGATTTTTCATTCTTCTGATTAAATGAAATTTATACCCAGAATTCTCCAGATCTTGGAGTTTTCTAACAAGCAACTACTACATCTGAAAGACAACACAAGCTCTGCTTTTCAAGGTGCTTTATGCAGAAATGGATAAAAAGATACCTCTCAATATTTCATGCCTATTTTTTGTCCCATAAAGCAGTGCCTACCATAAATTAAAAAAAAGTAAAAAGCAAAAGAGAATTAAAAAACTCCAAACAACAAAACAAAAGAAACTATTCGGGTAACAATACATACTGAAGAAATACATAGGAAAATAAAGAGCAAGCAGCAAGATGACATCAACCTCTGGAAGCATTACATGTATGAAACTCACATGCCTTATGAGTTTTGTGCTTTATTCCTCTATGTAACATGAGTATGTAGATACCATTTTGTTCTTTTACTCAGGAAAACCATATAAAGAGAATGTTTTTCTATAGCGAGGCCTTTGTGAGTGGTCATAGTAGTGCTCTGTTCATTACTCCATCAGAGAAGACCCAACAGGCAGTCTGGGGAGACTATTGTTATCTCTCAGTTGTATTTTTAGAAATAGTGCTTCTGCTGCCGTTAGGCCTGTTAAGCCTATCCTAGGAGAGAAAAAAATAAAGTGTGAAATGATACTATAAAATTAATTCTACGCAGAAGCTCTGCCAGATGCTCCCTAAGGTCTCTGGGCAGTTTAACAGCAGACTCAATGCTTTCAGATGGATGCAGAAAAGAGGAGTTACAACTCACAGGGTATTTTCAGTTTAATCACTCTGAAATGTTAATTATACCTGTATACAGGACCCTGCAATCGTGCAATACCTGAATATGTATGGTAAGCTGGGTGGGCACAGCAGCTTGTTTCAGAAAGAGCACACTTGTATGCTCCAGGGACTGCACACAAGGACCTTACAGCTTGGTTGAGGTGTGTTGTGTGCTGCATTACTAACATTGTGCTGATGTCATCTGGTTCCAGCAATACCTGCCAGGTGCAAGAGAGATAGGTGAGCAGAAAGCTCAGCAACAGCTGTATTCCTTAAGTACAGTATGCCCACCTCTCTTGCTAGCATCACTGAATATGGCTTGCCCATATATCAGTTGGGGTCCACCAAGAAATTGGGTTTGGGGGTCCACCAAGAAATTGGGTTTGACACCTTTGAATGAGCTGTATCTGCCTGAGGCAGGGTTGAAAACCTGGTTTTATCTACAACCTCCTTGTTTCGAAAATGTCTTTAACTTTCTCAAACTTTCACCATTTGGACTGGAATTTTCCATGCCAGCTCTGCATCTAAAGTCGATTATATATTTTTAAAGATTGTTACAATCCAAGAAAGGAGGAGGTTTTTCTGTGTCATAGAATCATGGAATGGTTTGGGTTGGAAGGGACCTTAAGGATCATCTAGCTCCAAACACCTTCCACTGGACCAGGTTGCTCAAAGCCTCTTCCAATTGGCCTTGAACTCCTCCAGAGATGGAGCATCCACAGCTTCTCTGGGCAACATATTCTGGCACCTCACCACCCTCACAGTAGAAAATTCTTCCTAATATCTCATCTATCCTCTTTCAGCTTAAAACTCTTACCACCTCTTGCCCTGTCACTGCACTCCCTGATAAAAAGCCCCTCCCCATCTTTCCTGTAGGCCCCTTTGAGTACTGGAAGGCTGCTATAAGGTCTTCCCAGAACCTTCTCTAGGCTAAACAAGACCACCTTTCTCAGCCTGTCCTCATATGGGAGGTGCTCCAGCCCTCTGATGGTCTCCAGGCCGTCCCGTGAACTTGCTCTAACAGATCCATGTCCTTTCTGTGCTAAGGACTGCAAAACTGAATGCAGTACTCCAGGTAAAGCCTCATGAGAGCAGATTAGAGGGGCAGAATCTCCCTTCTCAACTTGCTGGTCACAATTCTTTTGAGACAGCCCAGGATATGGTCAGCTTTCTGGGTTATACGCGTGTTTGTTTGTTTTTCTGGGTTTTTTTTAGCTCTACTTTCTGGAGGAAAACCCAACAGTTTTCTTCCTCTTCATGCAGAGTTTTCTGGAGTTAAGGTTTTCATAGACACTCACTGCTAAAGCATGTTCTCTAGGAGAAAACAGGACTAAAACCTGAGGCAGACAGGCTGCCACCCCCAAACTTCTGCTGTGCTTAGACAGGAATCTTTCTTTCTGCCTAATTTAGGATGTGACTCTGAATGTGCTTTTCAAACTAATCTTTTATTCTCCTCCACATATAATCTAATTATGGTTTGTGTCCTGCAGTGTCTTGAACAGCATGTAGGAGGACTGTGCAGGGCTAACACTTCACTGTATTCATTTGCTCATGTGTTTTATTCACATGTCTTGCTTATCATCCACATGTCTTTTAACTGGAATCCTCCAGGGCAGACTGAACTTATGTATATATGGCAAGCTGCACAGCAAGATCCCTTCCCAATTAGTCCTTTGCATCTTAGCTGTTATGGTTGAATGTTATGTAATGGTCTGATGTCTTTCCATAGTAGCTTGTGCTACATGTTCATTAATTGCTATTGTCTTATATGCTTTTTTTGATAAATCCATTTCCTCTGTGAGTTTGACTGCGGTCACCTCAGTGATGGTCATAATATTGATAGCAGATTTGTTTATGACATAGACTTCGAATCTGTAGCCCCTCCTCTTCTGTTATGATGCCTTTTAATAGACTTTATTCTTCCTCTGAGCTCTCAACCTCCGTGCTATACAGTTTCAGAGTAGAACCACATTTTTAGAAGTCACTTAGATCTCTATGGCAAAATTATATTTATTCAGATTGTTGAATTAAAAGTTAACTGCCTAAGTCTGGTTATTGAATTTTATTCCAAATTTTCTGAAAAAAATATTTTCTGATGTAAAATACAACATTAAAAAAAATCAAAAGAATATTAATATTGCAAAAGAGATTGAAAAAAAGAAAATATAGTTTTAACTGATTTGAGCCAAATAGAAACAGTTAGTGCATAACACTTTAATAGACTTACAAAGAAAATTTAATTTTTCATCCTGCGATAGAACACTAAACTACATTTCTCTTTCACGACATTGATTTACTGAGAAATTTGGGCTTTCTTCTATTCTTTGAACAAGGCTCCCTGGAGGACCACACCTCCCATGACATAACGAGTACTTTCCTGTAATCAAGCCAGCTGGTGCACAGCAAGAAGAGACACTAGGCTCCGAAATGACTCTCATGGAGACACCGTGCCGAAGAAGGCAAGTACTAAATAACTTGATCTGTCTCAGAATGACATGTTACAGACCAGCTTGACCCTCTGAAGTGAACCAATTGATTTGGAGAATATCAGCACAACTGTGATTTGTTTCTGGAGACATATAAAACCACTGGAATTTTCTTGGGTCTATTCATTCTACATAAACATTAACTCTGCTCTAATGCCTTTTCTTTGGACTCAGGTCCTAAGAAGAACAACTCACTTAGTGTTGTTGGATCAATCTCCCCAATTCCTTTGCTCTGACAGACATGTTCCTGGTAGCCTTTGTTCTTGAGCTTCATGCAACTACTTTCATGGGCTTGATAGGGTTTTTCCTGTGTTTTCCCTTGTGTTACTTCAGATCATGAGTCAGAGTATCCAATAGGGATTTTAATCTGTTTTTACTGCATAGGACCTCTTTTTCTCACGGTAATTTCTTGTTTGCTATTCCCTGTAGTGTGAGCAACTTTCCTAATGAAATACTTAGAAAATTTTATGTATAGCTGAGAAACACAGCATACCCTAAAAAGCAACATGGAGACATAGTTCTGAGAGTGAATCACAAATAGGAGGTACCAAGTTTTCCCCAACAGGTCCCGCAGCCACCAAGTCATACAGCTGGGTCTTAAGTACAGTCCAGCGTTGGCAGCCTGGGCAGGCTAGTTTTGTAACACTGGAATAGCAGTATGGTGTCAGACCAGATAATGCTTTCTCCCTCCTGTGGAAGTTTAAAAGAGGAGAAGGAGTCTAATGTGTTGTGAAACTTCCCCCTTCTCTGTTGCTCATGGACTTTCTGAGTTGGAGACTTGCCCCTGATAGATTTTTCCTCCATGAATTTGTTACATTATGTTTTAAACCGATTTATACTTTTGGCTTCCAGAGTTATCTGTTCTTGAGCTTAATTATGTGCCACATGGAAAAGTACTTCCTCCACTCATTCCAGTTCTCTTGCAAGATAATTCATTTCATGTCCTTAAGTCTTAGATATTGAGAAGCAGTCACAAATCTTCCCCTCCCAACCTTTGCTGCAGCCACTAGCACACTGAAGACCATGTTCTCTCTTCTTCAGGCTGGAGAGTCCCAGGGTACCTCTCTGTTCCCCACAAAGATGCTGCACCATAACTGTGGTTGTGGCTGTTGTGCCATTGTTTCTATATCTTTTGTGTTATTTTTGAGTGGAATGACAGGGACTTGAAGCAGACGTGAGCACAATGTGCTATTCTGCTTTCTGTTCTGTTCACTCTTCCTTCCCTCACAGTTCTCAGTGCCCTATTTGCCTTTTCAATCATTGTGAAACATGGGCTTAATGTTCCTATGGCACTATCTGCCATGACGCCAAGCTCTTTCCTCAGTGGTAATCAGCGACTCCATGCCTGAGTGCAGCTCTTTGCTTTTCTTGGTGTTTATGTGCTTTTCCTGGCTACCTTATCTCCTACTCACCCAGTAACTTTCTTCCACAGATGGACCTTTGGATTTCCGAGATGCTGTCTGTGCCAAATAATTGTGCTGCTGGCTCGTGTCACAGTCCCAGTGTGGGAGCTGAAACTGAGATGTTTGGGAGCTCAGCTTGGCTACTGCTGCCCTACAAGAGGTTTCTATTCTGTTTTCAGACTTCATTTTGAAATGATTCTCAAATGTTTCTTAACCCCCCCCGATACCAAATGAGTGCACTCACTGCTATTTCCTCCCTCCTTTCTCTACTCCTGCTCCAGTAAGAAGACTCTGCTGAAGACTTCCGCATTGTCACCTTCAGAAAAGCATTGATGTTTATTTTATATTTACTTAGGCCTGAGCTGTTTCCTTTTCACGGCAGGAATCAGCAAGCTGACTTACATTCTTTGATTGCTAGTTAAGCTTAGCCAAGATATAAAACTCAGTCTTGAATACAAGTGAACTTTGACATTTTCCTTTCCAGCTGCTTCTCTGAGTTCAAAATGCCATGCTACCGTGAAGAAGATCCCCAGCATAGAGCTGCACTATTTGTAGAATTCCTCCTTCTGTCCTCCAGGGTAAAATGCTCCACAGATCCCTCTGCTTAGCAGAGAGCTACGCTTCCAGGCCAATAGCGTGTGCCCTTTAGGGCTATTGGGGCAGAGGAAGTAAATTTGTTGTGCCCACATGTGAAAGATTATGAGTGAACTCTCCATATCCACCAGCCTTCCCTAAAACACACTCACTTGCACTGTAAAATCACAGTAGCATATGCTCTAGTTACCTTAACCCATGGCATGATGGCTGAAAGGAAGGTGTTGGGGCACTGCCTGGCCTGGACTCTTTGATGAAGATGTCTCTTCCAGGGTGTTTGCTGTTACTACCTGCCATCACATCTCGTTGGAATGTATGGATAAGACAATGACTATTTTATGCTGTGACTTCCTTTCTTTAAAAAAAAAAAGAATAAAGCAGCACCCATGGAGTTATTTTGGTTTTGATCAAAGCCAGCTTAGACTTAATGATACTTTTGCTGCATGCCTAGTACTGAAGGCACAGCGTACGTGTTATGGGAGAATCTTACACTTTTTTTAACCTACGTGCAAAACCAGACTCCCTGAAAGAACAAAAAAGTCATAACAATTAATTCACTGCAGCTGGTAATGTTAAAAATCCTACTCTATGTGTTAAGCTCATGATGTGCCTCCGCTATTGCTGGTTTCCCACATTCCAAAAACAATACAGCAGTCTGTCTTCATGTTCAGCACAATAACAGTACAACGTTGCCATGACTAGGAGCAATTGTTAAACAGATCTCCTTATTATATATAATTACCTCACTGTCTAAGCAAGCAGTCACACAGAGCAGCTTAATTTTTCTTAAATTTAATTGAAATCTGACAGTATTGCAAACTCTTAGAACACGGTAACAAAAGGACTTGGTATTCATAAAGTAATTTGTTGCTAATTTTGTTCAGTGCTTTAAAAGGTTGCTGGAAGCAGGGGACCACAAAAGTGAATATACTGCTCTAAGCTGGGATTTTTATCACTTTCTAAATGACACAGTGAATGACAGGGAAAAGCTGCATGATAGTGGCTGAGTGGGTATTGATGGCTGCTGCAGCGTTAAATGACGCATTGGCACTGAAATATGGTGAAAGAACAAATCATCAGTGACTTTTTAATTTTATTCTTTCAGGGAAAAAAAGCCCACATCAAGAACTGCAAAACCTGAATTAGATTTGTTAAAAAAATCAGCTAAAGAAAACACACAGCAGACAAGCTTGGTTGTGTGCCCGCACTCTTTCACCCATAGCTGCAACAGCACAATAGGCGAGGGGTTCTGAAAAGTACAAGAACAGTTTTGAAGAGATCCAAGTTGCCCTTTTCACAAATCTGGCATGCTCTGGAGCATGGCTGGGAAACTGCTGAAGGGAAAATAAACCCCAAAACTGCATGGCAAGAGGATGGTATTCCTTCCACCTAACTTTGTACGCCTAGCTCTGGTGCATATATTAAAAAGCTAGAATTACTTTTGTTTTTTTTTTTAAAAAGCAATCAGGAAAATAGTTCCCTCTGGTCTCTGCGGTTCAAACCAGACTGAATGCAATTCATGATCCATAAGCATAATGCAATCTACTCTAACAGCAGGGCAGTGAACTTGGGACCTCCTAGAACATGGCACAAGTATTTCACCATTTCATGGTAATACACTTTGAGTATAAGAAGTGTGACCAATTTACTTGCCCTGTGGTTTAGGCACCTAGCAACACCTAATCCATGCCAGCCAGATGCTACCACTGTATGTGCTGGTGTTTGTGGGTCAGGTTCCCAAGTTGGCCAATTTCAGCCCTGTGATGTGTCAACAGCACAAAATGTGCAGAGAGTAGGTGGATCTAAATTTCTCTTTAAGCAGAGAGGGTCCAGGGACTTATAAACAGCATCAGCTAGGGGGATGGTCTGGAATGATGAGTGGTCTGGAAATTACTGACACTCCGCACCCCTTGGCTGGCAGGGCTGAGTTCAGTTCCTCCTAAAACCACAGTGGTTATGCTCCAAAAGTATGAAGAGTGTAGGATTAGAAAGGATATGACCTCACTGATGAGATCTGGACTCCACCCATCTTTCTCCATGGGGGGTGATAGCTGTCGTGTGAATGACTGCAAGTTCCCTACATCCCTACGTGGTCTGGACATGATCAGTGACCTCATTGGCTTCTTATTGCTTCTTACTTCACTTGTATTTTTTCACTTGTGTTTTTCATTTGCCCATCTAATATTTTAATTTTCTTAGTATTTCTTAAGCTACCCTTGGGTCCTATTATCAGCAAAAAAGGGGAAACTAAGAATAGTTTTGCTTACACTACTAGGGTACAGGTCAGTGTTTGGCAGCAAAGATGTTTGTACTAATAAAAATATTACTTTTTTTTTTAAAAAAGTGGTCAATCAGATCTCATATGTGCCAAACAAAATGAAAGCTTATTTGCAGCACCCCCTGTCTAAACAGGTGTGTTTCCTGGCAAACCTTTGAGGAGATATCACAGCTAACTTTGAGAATGGTCATAGACCACATGTAGGGAAAAGCCAAAAAAACCCCAGCAGTCCCTGTATACCAGAGTGATGCATGTGAAGGAATCCAAGGAACAACACTGATGCAACACCCACACTCTTAGTAGCAGCATGCTGAGAGATAGAAATGCACGTGTTCACGCAGCATTGGAGCTGCTACCCATGCTCTGTGGAGTAGGACCATCAAGATGACTTTGGAGCACACTCAGTCAACAGAAATATACTGAAAAAATGCATGGCAAGACCGGGAACAACTATTGTGGCACAGTGATGACTACAAAGGGTTTTAGAAATTCTTTGCTTCTATATGGTACCCTGTTTTAGTTTGGCTCAATTAACAAATGTCCTCACAACAGGAATTAAGGGTACATATCAATAAAAGTGAATGAGCATCTTACAACTTGAGTAGGTCAATAAATCTTTCTTAAATTAATCACTAGAGTTGCTTCAGTAGCATGTAGCAGCTCAGAAATGAGATGCTTCACTTTGAAGACCTACACACTTAAGGGCATGCAAGGATGCGTGAACCAACTGCATTAATAAAGAAATGCTTAGCACACTTAACTCAAGTCAGTGCAGATCAGAGCAGTGTATCTAAAGTCTGTCCTTTCACACTTCTCCTCGAGTTGTGAGGAAACCAGGGCAAATTTTTGAGACCAGCACACCTGTCAGAGAAACTAGGTGTGCCTTCATGTGAAACTTCCATTTTTATTAGTTTTATACTTTTAAAATAACTTTTTATACTGTATACAATCCTGTTCAAACACTAAAAGGAAGGTGGAGAAGATAATCCTGAAGGTGAGGTGAGTTTTGTGCCCCTTACTGTGCAGTAATAAGGTGAGAGGTGTGCCTACCTGTGGTACCCTCAACACCTTGCCTACAGCCATGAAGTGGTACTGCAGGTATGAGAAACAAGTGGAGCATTTAAAAACAAGTGTGACACCTTTCCTCATTTCCTATCAAATTCATCATCACAAGAATCTGTAACTGGAAAGTTCATCCAGTGAGCAAAACAAAAATGAGTCAAAGCTGTTGGATGGCAGCACCATTATCTTGGCTCCAACTTGAAGAAGCCTTAACTCTAAAAAATAACTTCCCTCCCTTTCCAGAAAAGAAGACAACAAAAAAGTAACACATAAATTGGAAATGAAATACCCCCATACTAGAGACACATTCACAGGGCTCAGAAGCTGACACATCAAGCATCAGGGGAATGGGCTTCAGGTGGTGAGAAGGGCTCTGGAGGTTAGGTAGCACAGGTGAGGATAGTTAGAGACCACTCCAGGGAGCAGTGAGGAAGCAGTGGTTTTGTATAGTGCGGTCTCACAGGTACCACCCCCTAATTTATCTCTCTCTGTGTTTCCACCTGGAATCTCCCTTGGAAAAGCCTGTTTGTGTTAATCCTTGGCACACCTGAGGGCCAGCCAGTTCTTAGGTTCTGCTCCTGAGGATGGTGATGTATGAGGCCAGCTCGACATGGCCTGAGTGAAGCACCTGGGAGAAACAGCAGCGAGAGGCAGATGCGTGTCAATCAGCAGCTGGTGTCGCAGTATCATTAGGCAGAAGAGGTTAAAAATAGGATTTTGCAATCTAGCGAGCGGAAACATCAACCAGATGGCAGAGGAAGAAAAGAGATGTTATCCCCACCCTCTAGGTAAGGATTTCTGTTAAATCATTAAGTATCAGAAAGCTGGAGACTAAGAAAGCACCATGCAGCCCTGTGTTGGCAGGGGGTCAGCAAGGTCCACAAGCTTGACCTCTCTCAGGGGTTCCAGGCTGGTCTGTAGCCTGTAGCGTGGCTCATGGGAGCTACTGTGGGCTTGCTAAATGTTATGATAGAGATGTGAGATGCAACAAGTATCTCACCCTGCTGGGGTGGGCTGTTGTGGCCAAGCAGAGCTGCGCTGTAGAAGGTAATTGGCCTCGTTTTGCTCGCGTGGTGTCTGCCAACACTGTGCTCAGGCGTGAGTGTTTGGATTTCACCTGAATCACGTGATTAGCTTCTTAGCCAAATGCTGATAGGTCTGAGGTTGCTCAGGTCAGGCACCTTTCAATCTATGTGCTGGCAGGTCATGGAGCAAGGCTTGGCTGGGGAACCTCAGTGCCAGATTTCATTTCACTGGCAGAATGAGCCTGTGGTCAACCAAATCAAGCTCAGGTTGGTCTTTGTGATGCCAAATGGATAACAGCTTATCCTGTGGCAAAGGATTAGCTGCTGTTACTGGTGGTGATACTACAGTACTTCCACTCTCACTGGGCGGTGCGGGGTCTGTCCAACTCCATGCACCTTCTAGGAAAGCCTCCTGCTTTTTACTGGGCTGAACAGGTGTACGGCAGCCTAACTGCCCACTTGAAATTAAACCCACACCTGCTGCCACAGAGAGGGACAGGTCTTCTGTGCCCCTTGCCCTTCTCCTTCCCTCTGCCCTCACTGATGCTCCTAGCCCTGAGGCTCGCCTTCTCAGGTGCAGTGTTTTTGGTTAAGCCAACAGTGAGAAGATCAAAAAAGCTGTTGTGGGATCAGGGTCACATACTTATCCAGCCTAATATGTGCTTTAGATTTAATGTCTCAAGTAAAAATTTGGACCTAACATTTACCTAAAATAAATCCTTGGAATAAGGAAGCACTTCACATAATAGGAAGAGGTGAAAAAGGAAATTGCTATTTGTTAATTCTGTAATAGGATGTTGTATCTCTATGTCATTTGGACACTTCACTGCCACCTCCCTCCTACTCCAGAATGAAATAACATAGGTGGTCATGTTGAGGAGTGCTGAAATGATGAGGATGAGGCTATTTTGGTACTTGTCAGTTTTGCAAAATGGTTACAGAAACAGCACAATAAATTAGCTTGTATTTTGAATGTATTTCTTAGAGCTTTCTTTCTCTTACTTTATAATGGATTCGCTCTATACAAGTAAAGCTGTATAGTTGTATGTGAAAAGGTGCTATGATGAAATGAGTGTTGCTTAATGGAATCAATAAAAAAAATCTGATATTAATTTTCCAGCTACTATGATGGAAAATTGTGGAAGGAGGAGGGATCCTCTTGCAGATGGGCAAACCCTATGACTCCCACAGTTATCCCTCACTTAAAAGCTATCAATTTAGAGCTGTCCTATGTATTGCCCTGTGAATTGAACAAGCCTTTTCAGTCTTTAATTAAGGGTGACAAACTCTTTGAACATCACAGCATTCATCTGTTCATGTGTGGAAAGCCTGGTGTAACAAAAGAATTTAATCAAACTACAAGCCTAATAAAGACTACATTGCCTGAACTAAATGATGTTATTGCTGCTGCAGCTCATAGTTTTACATTTAAAAAAGCGGGTCAGAGTGTTCATTCATCTTGATTAGCAATGCCAACCTAATTACTTCTGGAGGAAACAGTAATTAGCTGAAGTCTCACCTCATTAATCATGACATTCTTCTAGCAGACTATTTTTATCTGATAAATGGCTTGGATTGGAACAAGGTGTATATTTGAATTCTAGTTAATTGTACACAGCTTGCTGCATAGCATTTCACATTTTTATCATTTAACTGCTTCCTTCCTGTGAATCTCTCAGCCATTTTTGCAGGCTATTCATGTTGAATAAAAGGTGAACAGTCCATATAAGATATGTCAGCTTTAATTATGGACAGAATTAACTGCAGGTGTGTTCCAGCAGCAGGGAAATGGAGGAGTCCCTGTCTGTGTAGGAGACTAAATTGATCTTTTCTCAGGCAGAAACTGGTTCACAGTTACTATTGCAGGAAGGCTGAGGCTAGTTCCTCTTAGCAGAAGCCTGTGTAAAGATTTTCAGTGGGAATTGATGACTAGACACATCCTTGCTCTTAAAGCCAAGTTCCTGGAGGTTTCTCCATTTAGCAACCTCAAAGATGGTGCACCTGAATTGCTGGTCAGTTCTGACAGTTTTGACTATTACATGGTTTCAGAATGTGTACTTTCGAAAGTACAATGTTTTGTATTTATTAAGCATTTATTAAAACCAATGAGGAAATACGGACTGCATTTTTAGGAGGAGGCCGTTTTTGAAACGTTGTTTTAGGCAACAGTCAGAGATACTTCTTAATTTGGTAATGCATGATTGCCTTATTTGTACGAGGAGTGAAAACTGGAAAAGAGGAGAAGCCTGGAAACTCTAACTCTAGATTCTGCTTTCTAATAAAACTAACAGGTTGTAAATTTCTAGGGAGGATGACTACGAGTGCATTAGTAAGGAAACGTGTGATTTTCAGAGGCAGTAAGGTAAACGAGTCCTTGGATGCGTGCTTCTAAAACCTATGCTCAGTGTGCCCCAACACTGTCCTGCCATGAAAAAAAGTTCCCCTGCATAAGGCAATGCTTTATTATTTTTTTAAATGGTGAAATAAAGGGTACATATTTTCTTTGCTTACCATCTATGTTTTTTAACAAGCAGTATGTTAACCTGAAGAAATGGATGAAGATTAACAAAGAAACACAGGAAAGATAGAAGTTACTCTTTCATTTTTTGTAACAAATACTGATAATTTTATACTTAAAATAATGTTATTTGTATGAGATACTTTACATTTTCAAAGCATACAAATGTTACTATCACCTATTGATTTGGTTTGATTAAGTACAGAAATCAGCTGTATTCTAGGAGTTGATCTGTGTTTTAGAAGGAGTTTACTCTTCCATAAACAGGTATATTTACTCTTACTAATAGAACAAGAAACTCCTAGCTAATTCGGAATGCTTCCCACAGGAATCTTTAGCTATAGCTGCCCCACTGACTGAGCTGCAACCCAGCATCTGTTGGGGTACTGTTGGGACTTGCCAATAAGAAAACAAATATTGTTGACAATTTTTGAGAAACCATCAAATTATTTTCATTTTATTTGTTAAAAAAAATACTCTCCACTTTCATGCAAATTTGTCTTAAAATAAGTTTTCTTTAGGTGTTCTTTCCTTATATTTCAACAACAAAAACAATGTAGAAAACACAAGAGGAAAAAAATCCAGTGTCCCTAGAATTAAACAACCTACCCTACCCTAAAACCCTGGAAAAAATATTGTAAGAACCTGTTCAATGCATATTTTTTCCTCCAGAAAAAGAATTTTGTGTAAGAGACAACTTTCATTCTAAAAAGATGTCAAATTACAATCAGCTCCCCACAGTCCTGATATAAAAAAAAGCTTCTTAATTTCTCCAGTAGAAGAACCCATGCTTTTTTGTAGATGTGAAATATCTGCAGAAAGAGGTGTATTTGCCGTGTACATACACTACATGTAAGTGACTTTTTGATATTAAAATTATTGATGTAAAAGTCTGTTTCAATAACTGGCATTGTTAACTCTGTTATTAGGATCCAATATGCTCTTGGCTGATGTCTTTGATTGTAGGTCCCAGTTACAGTGTTATGATAGAGGCAGTACTTGTCAGGTGTTAGAAATGTAGGATTTTTGCTAATGAGTACATACTTAAAAATTAACACAACCTTAATAAATGTCTAATGAAAATTGTAACTTGTTTGCCTGCATATTACTTGTATAGCTATCAGTAATGCCTCGTAAGTTCAGCCATAGATCACTTCTGGCTGATTCTGCATATCTAGACATATCATACAAAGTTTTTAATATTTAAATAGCAGTTTTCTTCTGACATCTTCAAGGAATTTATAAAGAATCAGTTAAGACACTCTTGCTGTTCTTCTGATGGAGATTGGCATTACCATGCCCAGCACAGAGAAAGAACTGAAACCTAATTGTTTAAGGACAAGTTTCTCAAAAGGAGGTTAATGTATGTAGGGCTCAGAATAACCAACCTTGTCTGTAGCTACAGATCAAAATCTCTGTATATCTTAAATTTAAGCTTTGTGACTTACCAAGTGGGTCAAGTGTAGAGCTGAGAGTAGAATAACAAAGTCCTTGTTACAAACTGTCTTTTCCAAATATGGGGTAAGGACTCCAACTCTCCTTTTGCTATAGCCCTCTCCACTTCCAGGCTCCTTAGTCAAAGCTGATGTGGTATTCCAGTCTAACTCGATTTCTCACCCTGAAATCCATGACAAAGGGATCTGAGCCCCAGTTGTGTTGTGCCATTGAGGACTGCTGTAGAGAAATGAGGAATGCTGGCTGTTTGGCTTCCCAGGCTTTGTGACTTAGGTGCTCTGAGACACGGAGAAAAAAGTCCTTTTGTTGGTCTCAGTGTGCAAAGTCACCTTCCTGTACATTGAGGGAGGCTCTGGGGAAGGGGCTAAGCCGCTGCAAGAAGAGTGGGACAGACCAGGTTGCTGCTCTGGGGAATTACACCCTGTGCCTAAGGGCATTGTCCAAATGCTTCTTGAATATTGTTAGCCTTGGCGCCATGACTCTTTCCCAGAGGAGCCTGTTTCCGTGCTCCACCACCCTCTGAGTGAAGAACCTTTTCTTAATATCCAACTTAACCCTCTCTGGTGCATCTTCCTGCCCTTCCCTTGGGTCCTATCATTGGTCACCAGAGAGGAGATCAGTGCCTGCTCCTCCTCCTTCCCTTGTGAGGAAGCACCAAACTGCTATTTGGTTCCCCTCTAAGACTCCTCTTCTCCAGGATGAAAATCACAACGCAGAAGCAGGGTGACTGTGCATTAAAACCATGGATGTCCTCCAGGTATAACCAGGCATTGGCATGACCGTTATCAGATTTCAGTATAAGACACTCTTCTGGAAAAGGCAAGTTATGTGATTTTTCTGCTTCCCGAACACCAACTTGTGCCTCCTAATTTTATACTGGCTTGAAGTTATCTAACCCACATCAGAAAATACACATAGTAAACCAGTTATTTAAAAAGTTTCTAACACATTTTAAAATAAAATCTAAGGCACTACCTTATGATTGAAAGTTTAAATCCTGCCCTAGCCAGTAAAAATAGATTAAAAATTGTGAAACTATTTTAAGCACAGTTTTGGCTGTACTAGACAATTTTAGTTAGGTCTATGTCTCAATCTTGTCAGAGATTAGCATAGTCCAGAAGGCTGCAGTCAGTATGCCAAAAAATCATAACAGCAGGGGTGTTAAAAAGTATTAAAAATTAATAGAAAGCCAATGTCTATAAATAAAATAAGACAGTAGACCTGTACCTGGAATCTAGAAGTAAGATAAAGATAAACCGTGGAACCTTGTCACAAATGAAAAATAGAGGAAACTCTCAAGGACAGCATGCAGCCCTTTTGAATGCAGTGGGAATTCTGCCACTTTCATCTTTTTGGCCAGGATTTTTTTCATACTGACTAGGCCCCCAGCTGGCACAGGCTGTGGCAGTTTGATGGTTTTCCATGAAAATATGACATGTTTTTAACAATGTAGAATGGACTCGGTTCAAGGCTTTGCACCTTCTGCAGTCCTTCATATCAACGTGAAGAACTTGGATCATTGAAAATTTTACAGGAGAAAGAAAAGCTAAGATCCCCTTATTGCTGTAATGGTTCTCACTGGCAACAGAAAAAATACTAAGCTAAGTTTTGGATTCCGGTTACACTTATTTTTCCTTTTAATTTTCTGTTTACTTACTTCTATGTATGGGATTTAAAAAACTAATTTGTGAAGAATTTGCAGGTGATCTCTGATGTTTAGATGCTGTCTCTGTGATAGCATCTAAAATGAAAATACTGCTGCACAGGAACATCCATGTTGTTGTAATAGCCTTGTCTGAGAGTAGAACTTCATGCTGTGCAACTTGGGAATCCAATGTGGTCTCAGTTCCAAAGATTTTACAGTCACAGTCCAAGAGAAGAGACATGGAAGCGTACAAAGAGTTTGCAGGGGCAGAAAAACTCAGTATCTATAAGCTTAGTTTGACAGAGGTTTCAGCTCAGTAAGAAGTAACTGATTTATTATAATGGCTTTTGAGAATATACAGCAGTTCGAAAAAAGAAATTTTTCAATACAGACTCGTGCAATCCTGAAAAATGTCCCATTTCTGGTGGCACATCATTATTCTAGAGATTGATACAGCTGTTTCTTGTCAGGTGTCATTTGTAGAGGGCATCTGTACGTGCCACAAGTGTCAGTGCAATCCTCTATGACTGCTTCTCTTTTTAATAATATAATGTGGCTCTGGCGTTTTCTCTGTGAAGACATATATATTTTCAGTTTTTCCAGGAGAAGTAAAGAGACAGTACTTCCACTGCTCTTAATTTGTCTCATACGCAAAATGTTTCTGTCTGTCTTCTCTCTTTCTAACTTAGAAGCACCTCAAAGCTACTGCCATACCATTTGAATTCTGGCTTGATTTGGTTATTCTATTCATTTGTAGATAGTATATGGTAATTATTCTTTGCCCCAGAGGTTTGTTTGTACTGAGTCACTGAAGCTGAATAGCCCTTCCTTCTGCATATTTTCTTTGCAGATATAATTTACTCACTTGATTTATTAGTGTGTTTATGCTACTTATGTTTGATCTTGATTATAAAAAAAAGTGCTGATTGTTGATCTGAGTTGTAGGTAATGCCTGGCATCCATTAACAAGCTTAATTTAAACTGCACTTTTAGACTGATCTTGTAAATAGGTAGAAAAAGTGGTATATGCTGAAGTGCCACAAGTGAACACCTTTTGCTTTGGGTTTAGCATGCTAGAAAATACTCTACAACTACCTGAAAGGAGGTTGTGGAGAGAAGGGAGCTGGCCTCTTCTCCCAAGTGACAGGGGACAGGACGAGAGGGAATGGCCTCAAGCTCCGCCAGGGGACATTTAGGCTTGAGATTAGGAAAAAGTTCTTCATGGAGAGGGTGGTTAGGCATTGGAACGGTCTGCCGAGGGAGGTGGTTGAGTCACCGTCCCTGGAGGTGTTTAAGGTTAGGGTAGACGAGGTGCTTAGGAGCATGATTTAGGGATTGGTGGGAATGGTGGGACTCGATCCGGTGGGTCTCTTCCAACCTGGTTATTCTGTGATTCTGTGAAAATGTGCCGATACTCTCATGTTGTTTGGTTAGCTACTGCAAAATTGGTTGATGTTGACTCCATGCCCATGTTTGGACCTTGAAAACACTTGGAAAGACAGAAGATCTGAAGGAAACTTTACTTTAATCACTCCGCTCAGCAGCGCTACAGGGCTTTGCACTTGTTTAAATTGTTTTGCAAAAATTAGTTGGAGGCTGTGGTTTCATCTGTGGCAGTTACGCTTGCATGTGCTAAAGGAAGGCCCCAATGCTCACAGCCTCTGCTCTGCCTTTCCCATGCAGCCACTCCTAGTGAGCGTGTGGTCCTGCCATCTCCTCCTGCTGTATCTGGGGCTCGTGAGAGCTTGCTAAACTGCAAAAAGAATTTTTTTTTTTTCTTTTGTCCGAAGTATTATAGTTTTCTGTTAGGTTAGTGACACTTTGGCTCCTGGAAGGGGTCTGAGGAGCTGCAAAAGTAATGGGAGATGGGTAACAATATCTGGGAGTGGGGAAGAAAGGCCAGTCATGCTTTGCGGTGATGATCACCCTCCCTTGTTGGCCCCAGTGAGCTGCTTGATAAGCTCAATGTGCAACCACCATAACTTCATCCCAGGTTAGAGCTAGGTCAGGTCAGCAAGTGCTCAGCACCTGGTTGAGGCTGGTGGTACTTCCTTGCCTCAAATTCTAGCACTGTGAAAGGATCCTCAGGGAAAAGCAGATCAGGGTCAGACCATAGGAGACTAACACTTGGTGTTAAATTTACTTCTAAGAACCCAACTGTGTTCTGGAAACAAATTTGACCCAGTGAACCTGACTCCTGCATGCAGTAAAGTTGCCTCTTGCAGCTGTGGCTTCTTTGCAGGACTGGAGCAGCAAGGAACAATAGGATCAAAAATGAGGATGATGCTCAGCATGTATAGACTTGTGTATCTTTGTATACATCTGGTGTAACTAAATCTTTGTGTGCAAGGCACATATAATTTTGAAGTGTCAATTTGATTTCAGGTAACATTCAATGATCTCTTTTTGTTCCCATTTAAAATGTAGCTTAATTAAAATGTACAGACAGTTCCCACAAAGGGTATTGTTTCTAAGCCCTGTGTCACTTTCGAATTCCCAATATAAACAATCCTGTAAATAGGTAATTAAAGCCATCTGTTTCTCAGTAGCCCAGTTACCTTTGCAGCATCATTTACATTTTTCTTCCTTTTAACTGAAGGAATTAAACTGCCATAAATTCTTTCCTTAGTGGATAAGCCATTACCAAAAAAACTTGTGGCACATAATTTGTCAAGAAGAAAAAACACCTTCTATTAAATTTCTGTTCCAAATAAACTCTTCTCCATGACCTCACAAAATTGTGCCTTCAGCTGATGATAAACTTCAATTGAGCACAAGATACTTAAAATAATGCACTTGCTGTCTGTGGTCTTCCATTCCTCCTTTTCTATGAAACCCTGCTTTTTATCTTGTCATCAGTGGTAAATACTGATGTCTACGGAGTAACTTATAACTGAAGATATGGCCCCATTTTTTCAGACCCATTTCACAGAGGAGTAAACTGAAGCTCAAGTTTTAAAATAAATGTTGGAAGTCAATAAAAGCATGGTTCTGCCTCTTGGTTACCTGTTTTTAAACAAGAGAAAATGAACCTGTTTTGCAAAAATCTCACTGATAATGTTATGTCTGCGGAGAGAAGATAGAAATGCATTGAAGTAGCTGCAAAAGTCTAGATCATACTGCTTAGAGGTACTTGTTGAGGCCCTGAAAGATGTGTGCTCATTAGTAGGGAGCTGTGGACCTGGAAGCACACCAGGTTGATGTAAGCATCTTGAGGATGAGCTAGTTGTGTGGGATTAATGCTGATATCTGTGTCAAGCATTGAGCTCCACTGGGTTGTATGGAAGAGATTAGTCTATGAAACAAACCCCATATCTTTACTGGATGAATTTGAAACAGAATATGGCATTTTGTTCATTCCAGAGGTCTTGCTGCTCTGACTGCCCTAGTTCCCATTGCCTTATAGCTTAAGAAAAGGGAGAAGAGCTCTAGTCTGCCCCTTTGGGTTGTGAGAATTGAGGTTGAAGAGGAGAGAAACAGGGTCATACAACCTCTGAGAGGATGCTATGTGTTACTTTCTTCCAACAGCAGCAGAGCTTTCTCCATTTTATGGAGCTCTTGGGAACTCCTGTATGTTATTTCTATGAGAGGAGAAATGCTCCCTCTTTTTATTCTTTTTTGTTTTTTTTTTCCCTTCTGCCTTCAAAATAGCAAGTTCACTGCTAATTACTCAATTGCACGTTCTGGACTGACATTGTAAATATTGGGACATTGCCATATAGAGTCTGCTTAAAAGGGCATAGGAGCCACTTATTATCACAACCCATGCAGAAATCTGATAATTAACCCTCATTGTCTTGATGACGCTTCCTAAAACTAACCTTCTCGACTGAGCCCAATACATTTTCAACCACTAAAGAAAACTACTTGTACTCTTTTATCACTTACCTACTTCTGGAGAACAAAGCAAGCAACATTGTTGCAATGTTTGCTATTAAGAGGGTTTATTCTGAAAGTGGAATAAAACCAAAACCCAAAACCACAGGAAAGAAAATATGTTCTGTTGGCCTTGGGTTTTCTTTAAAACTCAAGGTGAATCTTGCTGGTGAAGGGAGCTGGTTATGTAACAAACAATTTATTGACCCTTTAGGGAGAAAACAGGCAGAAAACAATATGAACCATCTGTCGGATTTAGAAATACCATAAATCACAGAATGGTTGAGATCTGAAGGGACCTCAAAGATTTTTTAGTCTATCCTCCATGCTGAAAGTTGAGCCAGCTAAAAGAGGTTGCTTGTTGTTGTGTCTAGTCAGATTTTGAGTATCTCCAAGAGTAAAGACTCTATAGCCCCTCTGGAAACCTCTTCCAGTGTTTGATGGTCCTTTTGTCAGAGAAAAAACAACAACAAAAAACTGCTTATGTTTAAATGGAATTTCTTGTATTTCATTAGGCCCATTGCTTCCTGCTTTTTCACTTTCTACTGTTGAGAAGAATTGTTGCTTGATTTTTCCTTACTGACCTCGTCAGGTACTTACAGACACTGATGCATGGGGTTATTTCTCCTCAGGTTCTAGAGGGCTTTACATTTCCCTTTGAACTTCATGGTATTCCTCTCTGCCCCTTTCTTGCCTCATGAGGTCCCTCCAAATGGCAGCACAACCATCTGGTCTATCAACCTCTCCTATCAGTTCGACATCAACCACAAGCTTGCTGAAGACATTAAAGAATATTTGCCCTGGGACTGACCATCCTGGGGCACAGCACTAGTGACTGTTCTCCATCTGGACTTTGAGTTGCTGACTATGACCCCTTGAGCCCACCAGTTCATCCAGTTTTCAGTCCACCTCACTGTTTGGTTTTGTAACCTGTACTTCACCAATTTGTTAAAAAAAATTATGAGACATTGAAATCTGTGAAAAAATTACTTTCCTTCTTATTCTTTCCCAAAAGGAAGAGTCTTTTTTTTTTTTTTATATAAAGTAGGAATGGTCCACTTCATCTGGGTACTAAGATAGGGAGTACTCAGACTCTGAACAAACCAGCAGAGCACTACTTTCTATGACCATGTAAGGGGAATGTATGGGGTGGCTGCAAGAAACACACCACTTGGTAATGATCTAAAATTTTGTTCTTTAAGTAATTTTGAGATTTTTAGCCTGCAAGGCTTTTTCCTGGCTCTCTCACTCCGCATACTTACATGGATCAGAGTTTCAGTTTAGACCAACATCACAGATGGAGGGGAGCAGGATCCTATAGTTGGTGTATACTACAGACCACCTGATCAAGCGGAGCCTGCTGATGAAGCCTCCTTCCTCCAGCTACAGGAGGCTTCGCACTTACAAGCTGTCATTATACTGCGGGACTTCAACCACCCTGACATATGCTGGAATAGTAGCACAGCAAGTGGTTGGCAGTCCTGGAGACTCCTGGAGGGCATAGAAGATAATTTCTTAACCCAGCTAACAGACACCCCCACCAAGGGGATGGAATATTGGATCTGATGAAAACCAATACAAGTGAGGTCATCAGTGATGTCAAGATCGGAGGTAGCCTGAGCCACAGCGATCACGTACTGGTGGAGTTCAAGGTCCTGAGTGATATGGGACAGGCAAGGAGTGTAGTCAGGACCTTAAATTTCAATAAAGCAGACTTCCAGCTTTTTAAGGAATTACTCAGTAGAACCCATTGCGATACAGTCCTTGGAGACAAGGGAGTAGAACAGAGCTGGCAAATATTTAAGGATGCTTTCCATAAAGCACAAAAGCACTCAGTCCCCAGATGTAGGAAATCAGGCAGGGAAGAGATCAACGTGGCTGAGTCAAGACCTGCTGGTCAGGCTCAAGAACAAGAGGGAACGGCACAGGCGGTACAGGGAACAGGGAACCTAGGAAGTGTATAGGGACGCTGCCCGGTTGTGTAGGGATAGGGTCAAGAAGGCCAAGGTGCAGCTGGAGCTGAACTTGGCAAGGGAAGTGAAGACTAATGGGAAAGTCTTCTACAGCCAAGCTCCTCTCCATGATATTTGAAAAGTCATGGCAATCGGAGAAGTCCTTGGTGACTGGAAGATTGGCAACATTGTGTCCTTTTTTAAAAAGGGTAGAAACGACAACCCTGAGAACTACCAACCTGTCAGCCTCTCCTCTGTGCTTGGGAAGATCATGGAACAGATCCTCCTAGAAGCTTTGCTAAAGCACATAGAGGAAATGGAGGTGATTAGTGGCAGCCAGCACAGCTTCACCAGGGGCAAATCCTGTCTGACCAACTTAGTGGCTTTCTATGATGGGGTAACCACATTAGTGGACATGGGAAAACCAATGGATGTAATATATCTGGACTTCTGTAAAGCCATTGATGCAGTCCCCCACAACATCTTTCTCTCTAAATTGGAGAGATACAGATTTGATGGGTGGACTGTTCAGTGCATAAGAAACTGGTTGGATGGTTGTATTCAGAGAGTAGTGGTCAATGGCTCGATGTCCAGATAGAGATCCATGACAAGTGGTGTCCCTCAGGGGTCTGCACTTGAGACCAGTGCTGTTTAGTATCTTTATCAGTGGTATTGACAGTGAGACCGAAGGCACCCTCAGCAAGCTTGTAGATGACACCAAGCTGAGTACTGCAGTTGCCATGCCAGAAGGACAAAATGTCATCCAGAGGGACCTGGACAAGCTGGAGAAGTGGGCCTTCGTGAACTTCTTGAGGTTCAAGAAGGCCAAGTTCAAGGTCCTGCACCTGGGTCAGGACAATCTGCAGTTTCAATACAGGATGGGGGATGATGTGATTGAGAGCAGCCCAGCAGAGAATGACTTGGGGCTACTGATTGAGGAGAAGCTTGACATGAGCTGACAATGCACTCTTGCAGCACAGGCCAACCCTATCTTGGGCTGCATAAAAAGAAACATGGCCAGGAGGTCAAGGGAGGTGATTCTCCTCCTCTACTCCATTCTGACAAGACCCTACCTGAAGTATTGTGTCCTGTTCTGGAATCCTCAAAATAAGAAGAATATGGAACTGTTGGAACATGTCCAGAGGAGAGCTACAAAGATGATCAGAGGGCTGGAGCACTTCTGATATGAGGGCAGGCTGAGAGAGTTGGAGTTGTTTAGCCTGGAGAAGAGAAGGCTCTGAGGACACCTTATAGTGACCTTCCAGTACCTGAAAGGGGCCTACAAGAAAGATGGGGAGGGACTTTTTACAAAGGTATGTAGCAATGGGGCTAGGGACAATGGGTATAAACTGAAGAAGGGTAGATTTAGACTAGACATTAGGAGGCAATTCTTCATGATGAATGTAGTAAGGTACTGGTACAAGCTGCACAGAGACATTGTGGCTGCCCCATCCCTGGAGGTGTTCAAGGCCAGGTTGGATGGGGCCTTGGGCAGCCTGATCCAGTGGGAGGTGTCGCTGCCCATGGCAGGGGGGTTGGAACTAGATGATCTTTAAGGCCCCTTCCAATTCTATGATCTTAAATTGCTATAAACTAGTGCAGCTACAAGCTTTTCAGTGAAACTGCTCTTGATTTGCATCTGCAAAAGATCTGGCTTCCTTGGTTCAATGATACTGCAAACTTCCTTTGTATGATTCCTATTTAAAGACTTTCTCTTGTATTTATAGCCAAAAGATTTGTTTTCTTAATGATATACACAAAAATATATGGGCCAAATTCTGTCTTTATGTTACCTCACTGTGAATCAGTCATTGTAGTGCTTTCTTTGCTATCCAGCTATATAAGTGAAAAGAGAGCTTGATCCTGTTTTTCTGTAGAGTTTCCAGCATGGGCTTCTGGAAATATTTTTGCTTTGTAACCAGTGAGCATCTGCACATTGGTTTAGTAACCCTGACTGCAGTGCAGCTATGCCTGTTTACATAAATTTACATAAAATTTGTGTAAAGATTCTTAATATTATTTTCTAAAAATAAATGATTAGGTTTACAAGTAGATATGGGATAAATTAAGATCTTGTAAGTGGGAGCTCTGGCTTCTTTGAGGGAATCATATGACTAAACTCACTGGTATAAATTGTATTATCCTCTGTATGTAAGAGAAAGAGACACTTTTTCTAACAGTTCATATTCAACATAATTTTCCACTAAGGAGACTGCAGCAGCTTGCCAGAGTTGTCACACGCCTTGATGTCTTTGAACTTCTTCCTTGGAAGCTGCTGAAATCTTTCATGCAACTGCTCCACTTGGGTGTAATCCAGGAAGAGATTTCTCCAGCTGCTTTGGTTTATTATGTATCGGCTCCCAGAATTTGAGATCACAAGTCAAGCAAAAAGGCTAAATGTAGATGCATACAGAACAGCCGGCACTCTCTGAGTCTGTGTTCCAGGAAGCCCCCCTGACCTGTTCTCAATGCTAACGTTCCTCAAGTTGCTTTCAGGACTCCTGGGATTTTGGCTGTTGAGGATAAAGGCCAACAAATGTCATCCTGCATTTATAGGACAAAGGAAAAGCAAGCAGTAAAAAACCATCCTTTTTTTCTACATTCACTATATGGGGAGAAGAGTCCATTCCACGTATCCTCCCTTGCAAGCTGGCAATTAAGTGCTAAAGCTAAAATCGTCAGACTTAGCCTTCCACTTTCCTGTTTTCCTGAAGTCCAACCCAGTGAGATACATCTGTATTTGGTGTAAAACTATCCCTGCTATTGCTTTTGGTCACGCATATCTATTTGTATGCTTTGGACAGTTTTCAGTTTTGCAGATTCAGGGCACTCGAGCTTATTAAAACTCCCGTATGGGAGAGAAGCTCCTTCTTTCAATTTGATAAGAAAACTAGTAACTTATTCCAATAGCACAACTGCCAGGCAAAGATATACAATTGAAGTAAATAATGTTTTTCCAGGTTAGAATGGGCTCCCTATTGTTGTAGCTATGGTATGATGACTATATATCTCTAAACTCCTACTGCCCATGCAGCAGGCATATTCTGCCAGGCTACAGCATCTTCCACCCTTCACCCTCCAGGTATTGGCACTCAGGTCTGCCTCAGTTTTGCCATTCCAAATACTGATTATTTAGTCCGGATTTTCTTTCTCCCTCTGCACCCCTGTTTCCTCCCTCTTCACCCTCCACTTGCTTTGCAGGTGTATTATGGGATCAACCAAGAGAAAACTGAATCATCAAGAGGGATGGTGTTCTTCATTGTGTCAGAAATCCTGAGGTAGTACAGAGAAATGTAACGGAAAGGCTAAGGTTGGGATGGCTGTGTCTCAGTGTGAGGGTCCCAGAAGGGAAATAGAGCAGGGAAAGGTTCTACAAGCACTTGTGTTGATGGCTTGCAGTCTAGCAACCCACCGAGGCCCCACCATGTTTCCCTGCAGTTTCACAGGACACCAAGCTGTGCTGGCCAAAAGCTGTGAACAAATCCCAGTGACTTGCAGAGGTAGGACAGGATGAAGACACTGATCACCGTCAGCTCAGTGAGGGTGCAAAAAGGTACAAATCCTGCATACACATGGTTGCCCAACAAAGAAGAAACTCGGAGGTATAAGAAGAGCTTGGTGTCCCTTGTCCTCCCTGGCAGTACAATGGATCCTGAACCTAATATCTGAACACAAACACTGCTGTGCAAAACAGCTGGATGGACTTCTTGGCACTTCCAAAAAACTTGTGGTGTTTCTGAATGTTAGAGTGTGAAAACAGTTTCATTTCTATTTTTATAATTAAAAAACCCAAACAACTTCCCCTCCTACGTTGCTGATACAATGTTACAGCAGTATTTCCTACAAGATGAGGGCTATTAGAAATGGATGATGTCAAGATTAAAAAGCTCCAGGACTCCAGCCTAGTCCAGTTAAGTGTTCAGGCAGATGCCTTCTTTTGCAGAAGAGAATAATCCCAATTAATTAAGAGAACCTTAAGTGCATTCCTGGAATGCATCCTGCAGGATCAAATACCCTCTCTTCCTGGAGCTCTGATTTTTTTTTCATTTTGTTCTATCTTTTATGATACAAGAATAATGCTTGAAAAACAGCTGCTGTGAAGGCTTAAGGATCTTCTGTAATTCACGTGTTCTAAACGCAGCAATCCTAGGATACTTATGTTCTTTTACAAAGCAGGGAGAGGGCATGCAAAAATCTTTAAGATGTTATTTAAAAAAAGACTTCAGAGGAAAAGGGAAAGTTTTATCCTTTCATAGCTCAGGAAAAAATATGCAGATAATCAAACATCTTACTCCCGCTTTTTCTTTTTTTTTTTTTTTTAAAGATCACAATGTGATTGCCTCTTTCAGTAACTTCTCAATGCTTACAACTTGAAAAGCTATTGTCATGTTTTTGTAAGTAAGTATCATGGGGAAGCTTAGGAGAGCTAACCTTTAATAGTGTTTGTACAATTTCTGTGAGACATTGTACTGTTTAGTTATAATAAAGTAAGTGGTTCTTGCTTGTGCTCTTCAGTGAATGGTATTTTAAGCGTAACTGGCAGAAGGGACGAGTCATGCATAATTCTTGCAAAAAATTCCGTATTTTTATTGAGTGGAATTGGAGAGTTTTGTATGTAGTGTTTTTTTGTTTTTATAACTTTTCTTATATTAAGTGATGCAGGTCTCTCTTTGAGCAAATACCCTCTTCGGGAATGGTAGTACTTTCTGACTACAAACACGAGTTTTATATGGGATATTTATATGGGATATATATGCATATATTTGGGACAGGACAAGAGGGAATGACCTCAAGCTCTGCCAGGGGAGGTTCAGGCAGGACATCTGAAAAAAAATATTCATGGAAAGGGTCATTGGGTACTGGAACAGGCTGCCCAGGGAGGTGGTTGAGTTGCCATCCCTGGAGGTGTTTAAAAGACAGGTGGATGAGGTGCTGAGGGGCATGGTTTAGTGGTTGATAGGAATGGTTGGACTTGATGATCCTGTGGGTCTTTTCCAACCTAGTGATTCTGCAATTCTGTGATTTCTCCATCTTAGTCCGAACTACTAACTATTGCAGCTCTGCTGTATAGAGGAGCCTACATACAAAGTGTATGCCTACCACACATCCTAGTTTCTTTGTAGTCATTAAAGTACTGCCTAGAATTTGGACATTTGAACCTCTCTGCTGAAGATACTCTTCCTCATTTATTGCACTGATAGACTGCATTTTTATCTAGTTGACAATTATGATCAAGAGCAGAAGTGGGCATTTGAATGTAGCAGGTCAAAACTCAAACCCATCTTCTAGTTGTCCAGTGTGCTTGTCCCACTGAGCATGCAACACAGATCTCACATCCAGGACCAATGTAGAAAGATATCTTTCTATATCTGAAGCTGTTCTGTCACTTCTGATTTTGTTATTTGCACCCTTAATCTGATGAAAAGAATTTGTCCTTAAGTAAATAATATCTTACTGCTACCTTATTCTCATTCTTATCATCAACATTGCTTTTTATGTTTCTGATTGTAGTTGTTCAGCTCCTTTTGTTACAATTATTTTTCTCTATGTGGTTGAATACTCGTCTTGTAACTAATATCTTTCAAACACATATGGTAATGTAGATGTGCTAGCTATTGCTTTTTTTCCCCCATATTTTACTTCACAAGACAAGGCCATCCCCCACATATTTTTGCAAACTATCCTCAAAGCAAGTTATCTGCTGCAGCGTGATGATATTTTTAAAATATTTTACATTTATGAGAAACAACACAGGACAAAAACAGGTTCTGAACATGTGAATACCCACAATTATTCTGATTTTGTTGCTGCTGGGATATTGTATCTTAGGGTGTAGGGACCCTAATTTGTGATTTCACATTTGGTAGAAAAGGCTTCAGACTCATGAATTGTATGTTTCTACGGAATTTGATTCTTAGAAGATTGAAACATTTTTAATGCCCTTTTAAATAACTTTAAACATAAAATAGTTAGATCGGAGATCTGTTTTATACTTATTCAACACTTATTTCCATAATCAGAACTCAGGCCTTTTCTTGTACACTTAGACCCAACCCATGGGTGGTTAATATGCTTTTTAAATGTTAGCTTTGTTTTCTGAATAGTTTTTTTGTTTTGCATGTTGCTGTACCTTCAGACTGCAGCTGAAAGATTCCAATACAAAAGCAAAATCTGTTTTTAAGGTTGGCTTGCCAATATTTCTCTGCATAGAGGCTTCTGGGACCAGGCATTTTGGACCCATTTTTCTATATTTTCAAATAATTCAGGATGCACCTCAGAGCATTTTTGTGCCAATTTTGCAACAAGGGCTCTAAATTGTGGGATAAAAAGCTAACTCTGTTAATCTCTTTTACTATTCCGTGCTTTATTTTATAAAATTGGTTCATTTTTGCTTTCACCTTGGACACTGCTTTTACTTGTGCTTATGCAAGCAAGCCTTTCCTCCCATGTAGTTGGCAGAATAACTACAAAATACAATGCTGCTATGAATTAAGACAGCTGCTTCTAGGGAGGTATTTGTAGTGTTCCCTTGTTGTTGTCCTTGCTGATGAGAAAGTCTTTGGGGCTGGAAGTTCTCCCTGTCCTTAGTGTGACTAGCTGCAAGAAAACCAACATCATGCTGAAGCGCATCTATACCAATACACACAGCATGGGCGATAAACAGGAGTGATTGGAAGCTATTGCAGGGCAAGGAGTCTATGGCAAAGTTGCGATCATGGAAATGTGGTGGCACAACTCACATAACTGGAGTGCTTCTATGGTGGGATATAAACTCTTCAGATGGAACAGGAAAGGTAGGAGAGGTGGTGGGGTAGTCTTCTATGTTAGTGCTTTGATACCCTTGAGCTCGATAATGGTGATGATAGGATTGAGTGTCTGTGGGTAAAAATCAGAGGAGCCCACAAAAAGGCAGATATTGTGATGGAGTCTGTTATAGACCACCTAGGCAGGAAGAAGAGGCTGATGAGCTCTTCTACAAATGACTGGGAGAAGTCTCAAGATTGCTAGCTCTTGTCCTTGTGGGAGACTTTAATCTACCAGATGTCTGCTAGAAGTACAATAATAGAGGAAGAGTCTAGGAGGTTCCTGGAGTGTGTGGAAGACAACTTCCTCACACAACTGGTGAGTGGGCCAATAAGGGAAGGTGCCCTCCTGGACCTGCTGTTTGTGAACAGAGAAGGCCTTGTGGGAGATGTGATGGCTGGAGGAAGCCTGAGGCAAAACGATCATGAGATGGTAGAATTCTCAGTTCTAGGTGAGGAGAGGAGAGGGGCTAGCAGAACGGCCACCTTATACTTACAGGGGCAGACTCTGGACTGTTCAGAAGGCTGGTTGATAAAGTCCCATGGCAGACAGTCCTTAAGGGCAAGGGAGCCCATGAGGGCTGGGTGCTCTTCAAGAAGGAAATCCTGGCAGCACAGGAGCAAGCTGTCCTCATGTGCCGGAACATGAGCTGTTGGGGAAATAAAGCAGCTTGTTCGAGCAGAGAGATCTGGGTGGACATCAAAAAAAAGGTGGATGTCTATGAGCTTTGGAAGAAGGGGCAGATATCTTGGGTGTACTACAGGGAAGAAGTTAGATCATACAGAGGAAAAATCAGGAGGGCTAAAGCCTAATTAGAACTCAGACTGGCCAATTCTGTGAAAGATAATTAAAAATCTTTCTACAAATACGTCAATAGTAAAAGGAGAAACAGGGAGAATATTCAGTCTTTATTGGATGCTAAAGGAACAACTGTGACAAAAGATGAGGACAAGGCTGAGGTACTTAATACCTTCTTTGCTTCAGTCTTTAATAGTAACGAAAATTGTTCCCTGTATGTCCATCCACATGAGCTAGAGGAGCAGAACAAATCTTCCATGATCCAAGAGGAGGTGGTTAGAGACTTGCTTGGGCAATTAGACACTCACAAGTCTATGCGGACAGATGGGATCCACCCAAGTGTATTGAGGGAGCTGGCAGACATGCTTACCAAACCGCTTTCTATCATCTACCAGCAGTCCTGACTGACTGGGGAAGTTCCACTTGACTAGAGCCTGGCTGATGTTGTACCCATTTACAAGAAGGGTCAGAGGGAGGATCCGGGAAAGTACAGGCTTGTCAATCTGACCTCAGTGCCTGGGAAAGTCATGGAACAGGTGATCTTGAGTGCTATCATGAAGCACATGCAAGATAACTGGGTGGTCAGGTCCAGTCAACACGGGTTCATGAAAGGTAAGTCCTGTCAAACTTAAGAGGCTCTCAAAAGGGATCTGAACAGGCTGGACCGATGGGCTGAGACCAGTGGCATGAGGTTTAACAAGGCTAAATGCCAGGTTCTGCACTTGGGACACAACAACCCTGTGCAGTTCCTCAGACTAGGGGTAAAGTGGCTAGAAAGAAGGAGAAGGACCCTGGGGGTGTTGGTTGACATCCTACTGAACATGAGCTAGCAGTGTGCCCAGGTGGCCAAGAAGGCCAGTAGCACCTTGGCTTGTATCAGAAACAGCACAGCCAGCAGGACCAGGAAAGTGATTCTTGTACTCTGCACTGGTGAAACCGCACCTCGAATACTGTGTTCAGTTTTGGGTTCCTCTCTACAAGAAAGACGCTGAGGCTCTAGAGCGTGTCCAGAGAAGAGCAACGAAGCTGGTGAAGGGGCTGGAGAACAAGCCTTACAAGGAGTGGCTGAGGGAGCTGGGATTGTTTAGCCTGGAGAAGAGGAGGTTGAGGGGAGACCTTATTGCTCTCTACAACTACCTGAAAGGAGGTTGTAGAGAGGAGGATGCTGGCCTCTTCTCCCAAGTGAGAGGACAGGACAAGGGGGAATGGCCTCAAGCTGCACCAAGGGAGATTCAGACTGGATATCAGGAAACAATTTTTCACAGAAAGGGTCATCAGGCACTGGAACAGACTGTCCGGGGACATGGTTGAGTCACTGTCCCTGGAGGTGTTTAAAATATGGGTAGACGAGGTGCTCAGGGACATGGTTAAGTGGCAGATAGGGATGGTTGGACTTGATGATCCAAGATGTCTTTTCCAACCTGATGATTCTATGATTCTATGTACTGTATTTAGTTTAACAAAGTTCTTGGTGTGTTATCTATGTCATTATTCCTTCTTTTACATTTGTAGTGTAAAATTGTACTAGGAAATCACAAGGACTGAAGATCCCACAAATGTGGCAGAGCTGCTGACCAGAAACAATGAGCAAAGCCCTGTGGGTGAGGCTTTGCAAGGCCTGGCTATGTGCTATTTCAGCATTCTTTAGGTAATAGTAGAGAACAATGCTCATTTTTTTGTGGCTTCTTAGGAACTCAGGAAAAAAAAACATTTCCCAGGTGTAAGACTAGAGTGAATTAAAAAAATTATTTTAGCTGAAACTGATTGCATTCACTATTTAGATTTTCTTGCTTGGCCTGAGACTAAAAGTATGGTCCTGTACATAAAATTTGCTTGTCTTATAGGTAGGAAACCCTTGTTTCATGCCTGTCATAATTATGAATAATGTTCAGCTCTCTGGCTTGCAAAAATGTTATGCAAAACATTTCCTGTTTTCTGACTAGCTGTAGTTTGGAGCTTGGAGAAAGCTTTTGGCACTTCTCATCTGAAGAATTCAAACAGATTCACAGCATGCTTTTATGACCTGCTTAATACACAGGCACTTGGAAGCAAAACTGGGTGTAAACCAGGTTTTAGGGAACATGGCTTTACTAAGTTTTTTCTGCATTTGTCACTGCTTATGTATTGTATTGATCACTGTTAGTGGTGTAAAACTCGATTTCAAACAGCCATTTTCAGATATCTGTGGTCTAGCACCCCTCCAAAATAAGGGACATCCCATTTCCCCCCTTCCCCAAGTAATTTTGAAAATAAGATACCTGACCACTGAATGAGTTTGAGCTATGGTATATTTATATATTTGCACTCTTAAAGAGTTCATTAGCTTGTCCTCTATCACTATAAAGCTATTTTTTTGAGATACAGTAATTCCAGCCCTACTTGAATCAGATATACAGAAAATCTCAGTCTCATAAGAAATGAAAATTTGCCTGCTGTGTATATTTCTAGAAGAGAGCAGATGTTGGGAGTGTGCTCTGGTAAGATTTTAGATGCATACCTAGGAAAGTAGGAAACTTCATGCTTGGTTCTGACCAGCCATCCATTCATTTCAGCATGCTGCCATGGCAGAGAAAGAAACAGACATTTCAGCATCATTTCCAGAAACTCCTAAAGAGACAATTATTGCATAGTCCTGCTTATAACAGACTATGTCTCTTCTTCCTTGCTTGTGAATGATGGATGGCATAAACCACAGAACTTTACTTACTCATACTGGTTTTAACATCTGTGCCTCGGTAACACACATGGGAATGAACTTTGCAGAATAATGAAGTATTTTCTTTTGCTTGCTTTACTGTCTGGGTGCTTTACCACACCAAACCAAACGTGTGGTTGAGCCTCATGTAAGACATGCAGATGTGACTCATTGAGATGCCTTTAGCTGTGGTGAACCAGTCGTGAGTTGTGAGGCTACCCACGTAGTTCAGAAGGCCAGAGAAAATAAGCTATTAAAAGCTTTCTAGGATAAGTACGAATCCTAGGCTGAACTTAAGATTTGGAAATGATGCAGATCATTTCAAGTTAAAAATGAAAATGGCAAATGGAGCACTGGCCACAACGAGGTCTGTAGTACAGATTTCTGCAGCTGTGCTGTAGCTGATTGCAGGTTATTCTGTTTGTGTAATTTTCTGACTTCATTACACAGCTGACCTACCACACCTGAGCAACTAGTTAGAGTTGATGTATGGAGTCTGCAAGTGGATTACCAAAAAAAGAAAAAGAAGGAAAGCCTACACAGTAATTTCATTGTATTGGGTCAGAAGAGAGGATTGTGTAGTGTTGCTGGGAGAGTGTTGTTCTTCCAGCTACCTCCTGTGTCAATTCTGCCACTGCAAAGCCCCTGATGCTATTTTTTATAACACTTAGAGGGCATAAATTTTATAACACTTAGAGGGCAAAAGAGGTCTGGCGTATTCTTCTTTATGCATCACTCCCAAATTTGGCCTCTTGAATCCTTTTGAAGGGCTTTGATTTGTAAGGATGACTACTGCCGAGACCATCTCTCCTCCCGTGGAAACTACCCGCCATGTGGCATGCCATGGTATAGAGCTCTGTGCCTTGCTGTGGCTAAAATAGGGGCAAGTGGGGAATATCTTTCATGAAATCTACTAAATCTATTGCTAAACTGTGCTTCTCAGCCATATATACGCACTAAGGACACGGGCTAATCCCATGAGTAACTCTGCCCTTTCTGGCAGGTTTTCAACATTCTGTTCCATTTTAATCTTTATTAGTAACTCTCTTTATGATTTTAATTGTCTATTATTAGTGTTAGGACTCTCAATACTATGGGCACCCACACTAGCCTGCACTTTCACTCAGAAAAGCTAGTGTAGGCAAAGAACTATGTTGTAAGATGTCTGAATACAAACAGCCCAAACCAGCCCTGCCGAGCTAGTGGTAGGGGTCCTCACGGAGGCCTGGAGAATGTCCTAATGGCTTGGGCATCAGGCTAAACACAGTTGTTAGGAGTTAGTTCTTAAGTGACACACATGATGAATTATGAAGAGTCAATGAAGAGAGCAGAGAGAACAAAATTTCTTTACCCAAAAGGATAAAACCTTGCCATAATTGTGCAAATCATTCATGCAAACATTGCAAAGAAGGTGAGTTGCTGTCCTTGAGGATAGTTTTCAACAGCATCTGTATATCTATAAACAAATCTTGGAGATTAGAGCAGATAGATTCCATGTAAGAGTAATGTAATCACAAGTGATGTATTAGAAATTATAATCCATACCAGAAGTTATAATCTATACCTGTCTTGTAGGCAGCCTCTGAGATCTGTAAAACTATTTTCCAAATATTGCATGAGGAAATCACAAATCAGACATGTTAAATGTAGGAAGACTGCACTACAAGTTAAGAGGATTTTTTACTATGATGGGTGAGGCGTTTTCCATATTTGCTCTTTGAACCTGAGGTATTGCTATTTATAATGGATTTAGCATCTTCCCATTGTAACTTTCTGAAAATAAAGTAGGAGGGAGGAGTGTTTTGGGGTTTTTTTTGCAGTAGCCTCCCTTATCCTCTCCCAAAAATCTTGCAGTGTTGTACGTTTAGAGCTAAGGCTTTGGGATGAACACCCCTGCATAAGAGTTGTTATAAAATTGCAGAGACAGGCAACATTTTGAAGTCTTTTGAGATAAAAACTTTAAAAGCTCTTATTTTTGTGTACATTCCTCTTAAAAAGCTTGTCTACCCATGTATGTATATAATGTCTATTTTTTGATGGTGTATTTTTGGTTATTAAAATGCTGATATTTTTCTAAAGTCATTGTAGTCTGCTGTAGAAATGCTGATGTTTTTCTAAGGTCATTGTAGGCTAGTGTTTAAATGAAAACTTGGAGGCTGGCAGTGAAATGACTATCAGGCAGATGCCTGATTTCTGGCCACTTGGAAGCACCACTCTTTCTACCTTTGTTTTTTGTGCAACTCCTGATCTATGTGTGGGATTTACTTGACTTAATTTCAGCTCTCTAGCATTGAGTCTAAACTAGTTATCTGGAGTACCTCTGTAGTTAATGGAAAGAGATAAGCACCTCCAGATAGAGTTTTATCTCAGAAAGATGAGATAAATCAGCTTTTGGAGATGTGTATCCCTTTCCATTGGCAAGAGAGGAATCCTAGAGAGATGGTTCAGATTTAATATCTATCTTCAGACAGCTGAAGTTAGGTGGGATGTTTACTATGTACCCCAGATGTTTTTGAATCAGACGTTCTACCTATGGACTGATAGTAAAGGAGGCAATTCCTCTAACCCACCACATTGGCACGAGGTTGGCCTGGAGTGGTTCTTCAGGTATTTCTGCAAAGGCTGTCTGGGCTGTAGAGCAGGCTGAAAGTCTAATTATAAACAGCAGCTAACATGAAGAAAGGGAAGACGATCCTGTTACTGCAGCACTGATTTAGGGAAATGTGAGTTCCAACTCTACCATGCAGTTCCAGTCTGACCTGGATCTTGTTTCCCTAACCCCCACATCACTAGCCAGACAGACAACACTATTTTCCTTCTCAGGAAGGAGTGTTTGAGAATTAAGACTCTGAGGTGCTAAGAGCCCACAAAACTGGGAACAGCATAAGTAGCTGGAGAGGCAGAAGTAAGAATATGGCGAGTGGGCAGGAGCTGTGTATTGCTAGCCCAGACTTTCAGTTACTTTATAATAGTAGCAGGGATCACATCCTTATAGAAATGATGCCCACCCCCAACCCATTTATAGCACAATGACAGCTAGACGTTACTTACAGGCAAATGAAGAAAAGATGACTTTGAAGATGCCTGTGATAGAAGGCAGTCAATGTTGACAGCAGGCTGCATGTAGCACTTTCCATCAGAACTCCATACACACCTGAGCATGCACCCTCTTGGCTATCGCTCTTTAAAACTTCTGTTGATCCAGACCCCAGTTGTCACTATGTATGCCACAGATGAGCATATTAGCCTGAGAATTGCTGCTGAAGCACTGTTTCTCCACTGAGAAAAATAAAACATATACTTCTTAAGAATATAATACAATCAGAAGATGTAGAGAAATAAGTGTACGACTATGTAAAGATTACTACTGTATATATATTTGCTACTATTCAGTCTTATGGTTGGAAAATTACCAGCTCTCTATCCCATGACATTATACAGTAGAAAGAAAATTTTCACACATTATCTTTGCATGTATTCTTTTTATCATCTGGACCTCTGTAATCCAACGAAGCTGCTAGAAACAAACACAGTTTTTTACAACTTCTGTGTCTTATTCAGTAGTCCCACGAAATGGACAAAAGAAAACCAAGAATGTTTTAAAGGCCAATTCTTAGTTTTTACTAACATTAAAGTGAGAGTAACAGTTGTGCAGAATATGACTCACCCGTCCCCCTGCCTCCCCAGTATAGCATCTTGCAGTATACAATAAAGTCTTTTACTTCTCTGTACATAATTTAAGTGGTTCCTGAAAGGAGACATTCAAGAGCTGTGGGTTTAGGTTTTTGGGGGGAGGAGCACTTGCAAAAGATTAAAGAATACTTAAAAATGAAACTGCCTACAAAGCTGATTCTCAGACCATTTAAAGGTGAATATCCAGAACCAATTTAATGTGTGAGGAACTCCCATCTTCACACTAAATAATTGTCAATTATAAAGATACCAAAAGTGTCCATCACAAAATTAATAAATTCACTATTAAATATAATGTAAGAGCAATAACAATATAACATGACTGGTGCGAGGTGTATGAAAAAATACACTTACAGTCCAAATTCTAGATTACATTAGCAAAAGAGTTGTGACCTTGGCTAGTATGCTTTCTTTGTAATTAAAGTACCTAAGATATGTTAAGTGATGTTGAAGTCTACACCATGTAATTCATTTTTCTTTGCACATTTTCTGTACCACAGCGGTGAGAATTTAAGGGAAATCAAAACGGTAGCAATGGGTAAAAATACCCACTAGATGTCACTACTAACCTGGCAAAACAGGTGCCAATACTAAGCTTTTACACAACATGCTATTAATTTATAATAAAAGGTATCTGACAGCTTTATTCTGATGAATTATGGGAATCCAAAGCATAATTCCAAGTCTTTGGTTTATAAATTGTCATTGATTTTAATGTTCTTTGTAAAGTTGTGGCACGCAACAAATTTTCCTGCCAAAAGCTGTTAAATAAATAGTCATCCTTTGCTCCGAATAGTACATTGAACTTGTTAGTGTGATGAGCAGAACGAATTGATGGTTATCCATAAACCATTTATGACAGAACGCACAGCAGCAATTCAAACAATTATTGAATGCATTCATAACAGGTTTTTTTTTTCCCTTAATGCTCAACTGAACTGAGAGGAACAGGCACAGGTAATGCAGTAGCAATTCCACACTGTTCTTTGCCTGACACTTTGTCTTGAGTGACACAGTGCTGGGGCTGCTGCAGAATTTCTGAGCGGCACATCTGCCTCCTCCCTGGAATTGTCTTATTTCCCAGCATAGTAGATCTGGCACTGGAAATGTGTATTTCGCACCCTCTGGAGACAGACAGCTATTGTAAAGACAAGTTAATTTTCCTTTCTAAACATTAACTACAAACTCTTGTATTTTCTTGAAAAGCTTAAAAAATAGATCTAATACTTGCAATTTATTTTAAACGTAATGCTATCCAAAATATACACGTTTATCTGTATAGCCAAAGCTGTGGAAAATGTATTCTTTCTTATGTAATGTCCATCATTAAATCCAACAACCACATCAATTTACCTTTGGGGTAAAAAAAAACCCCAAAATTACCAACAAACACATTTCCAAACCTTTGCCCTTAGTCATGTCTGAAGTGAGACCAAATTCTTTTTAGAGATTTAAACAGCTAGCAAAGTATGCAAGCAGTTTGGACGTGGAAGGACCAAAAGACTATTTGAAAAAACAAAAATCAGGTTGCTTCTATGATACTGCTAACTAGAAATAGAAAGTAGAGGTGCTAGAAAACTTGCAAGTAAGCTGGTAAAGTTTTCTAGCACCATTTTGTAGAGACAGGGACAGATCCCCAGATTATATAAATTGATATAGCTCAGAGATTGGGGAAAAAAATGGTTTACAGCAGCTGAACACAGGGAGCTAAGTATGCTTTATCAGTTCACTGAAGCTGCATGCACACATACTGCTATGCCTGATTAAAGGAATTATAACCTTAAACTTTGAGATTTACATGCCCCTGTTTTCAAAGATTGTGGCAAAGTTTCAGTTCATATATAGAAAACCAGATGAAGCAAAGTTCCTGCTTGATATTTTTGGTTTTTGCAAAAGCAAAACTGAACAAAGAATTTTCTGGGTTCTGATTAGCCATGGAACTGCCTTTTACAGATAAATTCAGATGTAAGGCTGATGTTGTGTATTTTGCTGGAGAGGTTGCCACAATGTGAATAATATGTACCTATATTTTAAAAGGACGTATAACAAAAAGGTGGGAGTAGAAATAAAGAAACAATTAGAAAGTTTTTATAAAGCTGACTCCCACTGACAGCAGCTCTGGAAGCATTGTGGTCTGACATATAAACACTGTGTTTACCAACATTTCAAAATGCAGCCTATAATCCATGTACACTGACAAACAGACAAATGTTTGAATACAGGCTACACAATGTGGCTCGTAGGTATGGACAGATGCCGACACACTTCAAAAGCTTTTAGTTGTATAGATTCAAAATACATTTGGATTTCAGTTCTGCCAAACTACAGCAGTGAGGGAGAAAAATTTGTCAGTATACATTTATGCAGATTTTTAGTGTATGGGAGGTTTTGGTAAATATGTTTAAAATTGAAGTTTTTTGAATGTACTGTTACCAAAGGCTGCTTGCCTTTTTCCTGGTGGTGATGCTAGCTGTAGCCCGTGGAGGGTACCTCTGGGCTCTGGAAAGTGCTGCAATGCCAGGAGAGGGGAGATGTTTTGTTGTTTTCGGAAACAGAGGGAAGGTTGCACTAACACTGAATGCTTTGCCAGTAATTCCTCTGCACTTGGGATTGCAACAGAGGGTAGGTTTGTGCAAACCCTTCCTAAAATCCCTGCAAGAAAATACAGCTGATTCTCACAATTTAACATCTGATAGCTAAACAAACAGAACCTTCAAATCCTTAGACATCTAACCAACGCTAGCAAAATAAACAAACACCTCAATGTAGACAGGTTGAGTGAGACATGATTTCTAGAATCAGAGTCTCTGAGGAGTACTTGGAAGTATTAGATCTCACTTCACTGTGCAGCTTTTAAAGGAAATGGCTAGGGCAAGATTGGCTGGTGGCGTAAATCATCCTTGTTTCTTACAGACTAGTGGAGCTAGGATGATTTACTCCAGCTGAAGCTCTGGTTCCCCTGAATATTGTTAGATTTGTCTGGAAGTCTTTCAAGTTTATGGAAAAAAAAAGCGATTAAAATCTTTCTTTACATGTCTTTCCATTGCGTGTGGAAAAAAAGGAAAGAAAAAAATATGAAAGGAGCCTCTACACCCTCTACCCACCCTGAAAAAAAACCCCCAGCCCTGAAAAAAATGTTCCACACAGTTTTTATGGGACCTCTGAGGACCTTGAATTTTTAAGTAATCTTTTTTGATGATTTTAGACAGACCATTAAGCTGAGGATAAAAGTCCCTCTGTTCAATATCTGGATACATTAAGCATTAGGCTTAAAATTTACAGCTTTCATTTTGACAAGGAAAATGGCACGTTTGGTCTCAAGTGCTACCTTGAACTGTTTTTCAACATTAAGACAGGTTGTCAGTCTGAGGGGAGGAGGTCTGTGCACCAGTGGCAGCTGCTGCTGCTCTTGCTGTGTGTACACACAGGGACAGAAAGATGTGGCATTGCTGCCCATCAAGAGCTGCAACTGGAGAATGCTTTGTTTTTTTTTAAGAAACAAAAACCCGTATGCTGATCCAGGGGATGGCAGAAAGCAAATGGGGTGTCATTCCTGAGTGCAAAATGAGTACTTCATCCAAATATTTGAAAGAATAAAAGACTGAGGAAGAAGGAAAATCGAGAATCATTTCTGAGAAAGCTTTGGGGATTAGAATAATGAGGACTTTGACTTCCAGCTTCCCTGGTGCTCTTATTCCAAAAACTTTCTTTTACCAATATGCATGAGGATATTTTACCAAGAAGAAACCACTTTAAATTTTATCCTCTGTCTGAATAAGAGAGAGAAAAGCAGACACATTTGTTGGAGGCATCTTTCAGCTTGCTAACCAGGAAGATTCAGCAAGATCTGGTTAGGAACCTGAGAAGGATACTTCCCCTATGTTAATTCAAAGCATAACTAGGTACAGCTGGTTTTAATCATATTTTGTATGAGGAGAAAATCAGCCCAGGACATTTAGTGGTGGAGTATCACATTTTTTGTCTTGAGGCTTTTCTTCTTTCTAGGTTTACCAAAGCTAGCAGTTCCTACTGGTTTGGAGGTTTACCAAGGCCTTGAATAATCTCACTTATTTCACTGAAAGGACAGGGAAGTAGTGACCTTTTCATGTGATGATAAGCCTGTGCAGGATCACGTTGTTGTGTTTAGAAAGGCACAGGACTGTCTTGACTAGAAAGGTGCCAAAATTGCTTATGGATGGAGAGACAGGCTTGCTAGAGAACATCACAATAGGCAGTGCTGGCTTTCTGTTTTAGTAAGGCAAGTTTGAAGCAAGTTTCCAAAAAGTTTAGTGAACTGATGGTAATGAGTGAAAAGAGGAGACTACCACAAGATAAGATTAACTTTTCATTGCTTGGCTGAAGTCACTGAGTTTAAAGGAACAGAATTCAATCCATTGATTTAGCTTCACCTAAATATAAGCAGAAGGTTGTAAAATAACTGTAGGAAAATGCCTCTGGGTTATTCCCATGTGAGCAGAGTTACCAACAACTGCCAGCATATATGTCTTGGTTATCGTCACAAATCTTAGAGTAAAAAAAGCTTTGATAACCAGTGAGAGCATCTCAGAAAGATCTGCAGTACCTACATCCTATCTAGCTGCAGGAGACAACACATGATCAGGCCCTATAAAAGCAGGAAGCATATGACTGGATTGCTGGCATTAGTCTGGTCTTATTGTCTCTGTTTTTACTAACTTCAAGCATCTTGTGATATATCTGGTACTTGAAAAGAGGGACAGCAAACAAAAGGGGTTGTTGTTTGTTTATTTGTTTTTAGGGTTTTTTTCTTGAAAGCAGTGAAACATTAACTCAGTGCAAGTACACTAGGCTGTTGTCTGCGATTCTTCACACAGTCAAGTGAGAGCTGACCTACCAGCACAAATACAACTCACATGCTTTTCAGAGACATTAAATAGGAAAATATCATCTCTGAAGTCAGAAGAGAGCTGAGAAAGCGGGCAGTAACAGGGTCAATTAAACAGCCTTAATTACAAAGGAACTTGTGAGCACTTGCCACCCTTTGGGGTTCAGGCTTGCAGCCTGATTCAGGATCACAGCTTGGGTCAGACTTACAAATGCTTCCACGCAAAAATGTGATCTGATGATCAGTAATTTAAAGTAAAGAATGCTCTCATTCTGTTTCCTTTATTTCTATAACATGACAGAAAATACTTAAATGTTTTAAAGTCAGCTTGACTTGATGAACTACATCCCGGGATTGATGACGTAGTCTTAGAACTGTTGCTGTCTTGTCTTTGATAGCTGGATGAGACACCAAAGTCTTGGGAAAGATACGTATTGTGTCAGCGTTTGTGTGGGAGGAGAAAAGATGATCAGCAATTTTTGTTCTGTTGTCTTTTCTTTAACTTCCCGAAAAATTCTGGAACAAGTAACCACTCTGTGTAAGCAAAGAGAAGCTAACAAGATGAATAGCCACCAAATGGTTTTGTCAAGAACAAATAATGTCAAACCAGTCCACTTTCCTTTTGGGAGTGAGTATCAGATCCTGAGGATAAAAGAAAAGCAGCATATGTCATATTTTCATTTTTGGTAGGCTTTTGACACTGTGTCTGGTTACATTTTGATAAGTAATCTAGGGAAACCTAATATGAAATTACTATAGATTAGGCAAAAAGTCAATTAGAAAACCAAATGTGGAGAGTTTTCAAGGATTTACTGTTAAAATAAAAGGGTGGATTGATGCTGTTCTGCAGGAGACTGTCCTGGGTTCAGGACTAGTCAATATTTCTGTTGGAATTTTGGTGACAAAACAGAGAACGCGCTTGTTAAATTCCCGGATGACTTGATGCTAGGAGAGACATTCGAGAACTGGATTAGAATAAAAAATAACCCTCATCAAAACAAATTAAATTTGAAAGAAACTAAATGCAGCTTGATAGCAAGAACTTAAAAGTACTACACTTGGGCTCACGTGACTGTCTGCAGAATTTCAGGATGGGAGAAAAATCCTTTGATAGAAATTCTGTAGATCAGGATCTGAGATATATGGTAGAGCATGAGCCAAATGTAAGTCAGCATTGTCACGCTGTTGTGAAATAAGCAAATGTCATACTAGGACGTATAAACAGGAATATAGCCATGAAATTTCCCTGCTTTATTTAGCATCAGTAAGACCTCAGCTTTATGGCTCTATCTGCTTTTGGATAGTGCAGTTCAAGAAATATATGGACTGACTGGATGAAATCCAGAGAAGAACAGTGATAGTGATTAGAGGTCCAGGAAATGTAACCTACCAGTGGAGATTAAGTGAATTTTCTTCAAAGATTAAGAAGCAATGGCAATTGTATGTGACTAAATAAAAAACAGAGGGAGCATGTGGGAGAGGTTATGGGAGCTCCATCATTGGGTCTCTTACAGAATAGTTAGACAAACATCAGGAATGATACAAGAGGAGTAGATCCTGCCTTAGGACAGCAAAAGGACCAAGGTGACCCTGCAAGGTCCTTTCCATCTCTCTTCATCTGTAATTATTTGAAAGTGAGCATGGCATATTCAGGAAATTCAGAATCAGAGTAAAATAAAAATGGTATCTAAGATATGGAGAAAGAAGACTATACTCTGTGCAAAATTATGATGATCAAAGATACTCAGACAATGGCAGGGAAGGAAAAGGCAGTTTAATGGATGCCATAATGACTCTAACTTATTTGGAGTTTTCCAAGGTCAGCCAAGATTTTTCTCTGTGACAATGATTTCTCTAACTCAGGAGACAAAGGAATACTAGATTTTTGGTTTTTTAAAGAACTACACAGGTCTCATCATGCTACCACTGCTGAATTCCTTTTCTGTTAATGCTATTTGAAATGTAACTAACCTTTTCTCTCCTGGGTGCAACCATTCTGCAGTATGAACCTGTATCTACAGTTTTTTTGCTTTTTGCTAGGTAGAAGATACTTGTCTGAATTCAAAATATTAGTATTAGGATGAAGCACGACTCATTTCCCTTTTTCTAAATGTTCTCCCACAAATAATTGTTATAATTAACTTTTTTTTTTGACATTGTGTTTCAACTGTATTTAAAAGCTGTGTTGTATCAATCTTTAATTTCTTTTCTCCTTGATCTGTAAATCTTCATAGATCACATAGGAGCTAGCTTCTAATCACTGTCTCACCCTAAACAGCAAGACAAGTGTGAAACATCTGATACATCCAACAGGAAAAGATACAGGAGTGGGGCAAACCTATGCCTTTTCCCTCAGGATTACTTTGGTAATTAGCTTCAGACCAGAATGAGGCGTTTTCCCGTATCTATCTCTTTGTCAGGAACCCTCTCCTACTGCTTGCTGGAAATGTGCCAACCTTTCGTTTAAGCAGTTGCAAAAAGGGATTAGACAAATGTGCAGGCACTGGGTCTGTAAAGATACGCAGGAGTAAATGGTCTGGGAGTTCCTTCTAATGTTGTTAATATCGTAGTTAGGGATATGGGTGGCACAAGTGGCCTGACTGGCGTGCTCTCCCTAAACAACATCTAATCTTGCTGATGTCACAGTTTGAATCTTAGGCTGCATGGACCACAGGGGGCCCAGCAAAACATTTCTTAGGCTCTCATGTTTCTTAGGCTCTCATGTCTCACCATCTTTGAAGACTCAAGGAAGACCCTCCTTCCTTCCTTCCTTCCTTTCTTTCCCACATTTCTCCAGCTCACAAGTTGCAGAATGGATAGGATAGCCCCTGAGCATAGCTGAGCTCATCTGACTTTATATTAATCTATATAGACTGCTCTGGCACATTTAACTGCCCTGACAAAGACCTGACAAATACCAGAGCTTTCTGGCTGTTGAAACTTGATTAATATTTTTTCATGAAAAGGGATGGGTTGGGGGAGGATGCTCTTTTACTGCAGAGAACATGAAGGTCAGTGATGAACTGACGGCAAATGCCCATCGCTGTCCCTTCTATGCTGCTCAGATGGAAAGGGTGTAAAGAACTGTTGCCAGGCACGCAGTTGCAGAAGATGTGGGTCCCCAGTCACTTAAAATTGACCCCAGTTCAAACTTGATTGACTATAAATGAGGTCCTGCTGGAGAGCTGATTTGAGTCAATTCCTCCTCAGAGCTGCGGGTCTGCAGTCAAGGGCCTTCCCCTTGGACTGGGATACCATCCAAGGTAACTTCCCTGCGACTGAGAGCATTCCCATCACATCAGGTGAGTGATTGTGGGCACTTTAGGTCATTTTCCTAAAGCGTTGTTAGCTAATCGTAGGAAATCTTCAGCCATATGAGTAGGAATGTTCCCACCTGACATCAGAACTTGTGGTTTACTTGTTTGTAGGACTGCTAAGTAATTTTGGTTGGAATGAATCTTCATTTTGAGTGGCTGGTTGTCTTGTTTTGTAGGTGCCTCTGCAAATAAGGTGAGTTTCCTACAGCCCAGCAACAATAACGAGGCTATTAAATAAGTCTGTATGTAAAAATTCAATACTCATGGGATTATTAAATAAAAATATATATGTACATGTGCAAGCATTCAATTTTAGTAGGCCCTAAAAATCCCTGAATCTGTCTATGCCTATTGTCCTTGGTGTCTTGATGTGCTCTGTGGACAGCTCCAAGAATGAGACCTCCACTTGAAATAGATATGCTCTCTGGAAAAGGCTGGGGACTACAGCATTAGGTGGATGCTTCACTGGGACAGTATTTCAGTCATTCCTAATAGGGTTTTTAGGTTTTTTTAGCTTTTAGAAAACCTTTGGATTGACACATTTGGTGGTGACAGAGTTGAACCTCCTACTTCACACAAGTAAAACACTGGGTGTCATTATGTAGAACTAACAAATCAGGGAAGTAGTGACATGGAAGATACATACAGAGGCTGACAATAATCTTTCATTTCTAGAAAAAAATCGTGTAGGTCTGACAAGTCTGTAGTGAAAAGTAGAATTTGGAATTTTTAGTTTCACACATTTAAATATCACAGAGTGAAAAATAATGTTGAGCAGTGCTGATACTTTACCTAGAAGTAATTGTATTGAGATGGAACAAGAATTCCAGAAAATTAAAAAGGAGGAGAAGAGAGCTTGGAAGGAGAAAGGGTGTTTATGGGAAAATCGAGAGGAGAAGAACATGTATTTCATATTGGAAACATGTAAGTTGAAATGATTGAGATATAACTCAGTGAAACAGTTAATCCTTGTCTACCTTCACTGGGATTTAAACACGTCATTACATGTGTTTATAAGCACCCTTCCTGTATCCTATAATTTTTGCCTCTTTATTTGAAGAAGTGAACTGTCATGAGTTTTCTGCAATTTGACCAACATCAGATTACTGAGGCCAGAAAAATTAATACCTGTCTCATAAACGTGCCAGCTCGTCAGACTGCTTTTACAGCAACCAGCATGAAACTGCTGCTTTTTAGGAGATGTGTTTGCAGTACAGTTGGGCAGCAACTCTGGACGGGACAATAGAAGTAATGGCACATACCCCTGTAACTTGCATTTGGGCGAAGATACGAACCGGAGCAAAGCATTTATCTGCTTTTCTCTGTGGCTTTGCTTTTTTTCTGATTTTGCTGAATACAGTATATTTTCATTTTGGACATAAAGCTGGGGTCAGCTGGAGAAGCTTCAGTGGGCTGACCATCAGTGCTAAATAGCAAAGAGAAATTCACTTCAAAGCAAAATGCATTTTAATAAAAAAATGAAGAGGAAGGAAATAAAGAATTTACTAAGGTCACAGAATGAGAGAAAGAGAAAAGTAGCTAGAGGACGCAGTACTTTGTTTCTAGTGTTTTTCAGTATATAAATCCAAAGTGTGAGAAACTCAAGTTTGTAGAGGCTATCCCCTTAATAAGTGGGAAATCATTATTACACAGGCTGAGTGGTTTGGAGCTGCATTAAATGATGAAGGTCTCCATCTTCGTGAGAAGTAACCTTGCATATTGTAACTAAATAAGCTTTACAATATAATTCTAAGGGAATAGAAAAAATGCTACATATTTTGTGTATGTTTAAATTGAAGAAATGTGGTTATATTGCCAGTAGTCACATAGTGATTCAGACAAGTGTCCTGAATGGAAATAAGTAATGGTGACTGCTCTATTATCTTCTTCCAGTCACTAAGCAGCTCTGCCTCTCATGAGTGCTACATGGTTCTTCAAACAATTCTTGGTTTTGAATATTATAATGGGACTTTCAAAGAAATTGAAGAAGTTAAGAATTCATAATGCAAAGAAATTAAAAGAGACTGGCAGCTTTGAAATTCCAGCTCTGACTCTTAAAGATAGCAGTTGAGTTATACTTTTAAAATGCTAAAGGGGAGTTTGTGAATCTAGATATCACACCAGGCTGTTAGACTATTAGAACCACTTGTTTGTCTCCAGTTCTGCCTACTACAGGACGATCATGGCTATTCATTATCTTTTGTGAAGACCTTTCATTAGCTCAGCACTTTTTATATTGCATTAATACTTTCATTGGAGCTTCACTTTGTTCTTTTCCTGATATTGGATCTTTAATGTTACCCTTCTCATTGCCTGAATGACATGGGAAATATCTCTTCTGATGCAAATGATAGCAGGAAAGATAATGGTTTGTACTGCAAAGGATATATTTAGTGATTCAGAGGGTCTTTCACAGACCAAGTTAGTGCTTTATTTGTGGGTGCAATGCAGACTAGCATTAACTGTGTTAATACTGTTTACAATGGCTCATATTGATATATTCAGAAGCTGGAGATTTCAGCTTTTCCATAAATGAAAGGTGGGTCTATACATGTATATACAATATACATATATATGTATGTATATTTCTCTTTGGTTCAGTGAAAGTATCAGATATCAGTATGCTGCTTTTGGTTCTGGATTTTGGACAGCCATAACAGAGAAACCTTAAATAAAACAGAGCCTTTGCTTTCTGGGCTAGTGACACTGCTCCTAAAAGCACGATATACCTGAAGAAGGTCAGAATAAGGAAGAAGTAGCTCCCACAGGAGAAATAAAAGATGGATGAGTGAAGAGATGAGTCTCCTTCAATCCAGAAAAGGCTCCTAGGCAGCCTTCTTTTGAAGGAATTAATTATTGCAAGCTGGTACACATGCTGTGTGATGCAAAAGAGTTGGTGAGAGAACCTGCTGTTGTAAATGGGTTGCTGGCAGAAAGCTCCAGCTCCTGAATAAAAATTGTGTGGAGCAGGAGGAAGTAACAACTTATGGACATTGAAGGAGAACACAAAGGGTGCACTGTGGTGAGAAACAGAAAGCCTACCTGTTTAAGTTCAACATTTGACTACTTCTCATCTTCTGTGTATGTAGCTGTCTTTTATGACACATTTATGACTCATTCTTCTTGGGCACCAGCACCTACACTGCTCCAAAATCTTGGTTGAGACAGCTTTCCAGGTTCAGTGTTCTAACTTGACACCCCTACCTGCAGTAAATGTTGCTAAATTTGGCCTCCTGCTAAGGACCAGAAACTACAGATAGGTAGCTAACAAGTTTTGCAAATGTGTTGCAGGTCAGTCCTGGTATCATGTTGCCCAAGTTTCGTCTCATCATTTGGCGTCTTTTTTTTCCCTTGCATGTAAAATATTTAAGGGACTTTTTTCTTCAAGCAGGTTGAACACTAATATCATTCCTGTTCATGGACCAGTGAGCACTCCAGCTTGTCAGTATTCAAATTACTATCAAACTGTTTAGTACCTGTCTAATTAAAACAGAACTCAGTTGCTGATCTCTTCATGCTAAAGCAAATTAAATCCTAATAGGAAAAGTGATATATCACTTAGATCAAAAGAAAATGAATAATGATAACATAACCACATCTTTTCTACTTTTTCTTTTTTTTTTTTTTTCCCTAGAAGTGGAGGAGGGGAATGGCAGGCAGGTCCTGCTTTCAGATAAAAACATATGTACTGTTGCAGTCTCCTACGATTCCTGGTACCAGCAATATCCCTGCATTTTACTGTGGAAAGATGGAAATTTCCTTTACTGAAGGGAAGCATAGTTTCAGGGATGGAGCCTGGGGAGGGGAAAAGGAGGCAGCAAACAGAGGAAGAGAGCATACTGGGGAAGGGAAACATACCCCTAGAATCTTGTGAGCTGAATGGGGAGCTTTTGCGATTACTTTGTTGACTAAGAGAGGGCAAATGCTTTGTGGAAGTCCCCTAGGATCCTTTGTTTGGTCCCATTAAATTGTTCCCAGTATCCTAGGGGAAGGGACTGTCGTAGTCTGTCTGGTGCTCTTGGGTTATTGATAAAAATAGAATAGAGACTATCTCCTTATTTTCAGTCTATTTGCATAGTTCTTCCTAGAGCAGAATGGTCTGTTCTTCTCCTGTCAACAAAGGAACCACTTGTCTTAGGGTATTGACTTGTTCTATGAGACCTTCAATTCTTTTCCCTTTTTTTTTACTTTTTTTTTTCCCTTCCCCTGACCCTTCCTCTCACTGAGTTGTAGCACACTTGCCTCTGGCTAGGAATATTAATGAGCATTTCTTTTCAAGAGCTTATGCAGATTCCATTCTGTGAATCAGCTGGCAAGGGGTGCTGTCCAAGTGACTTACTTAGAGTAGTGCCCAGGGGCAGAGCATATGAGTGCATGGCATGTCTCATTCCCTGGCCTGAGAATAAAAGGTCAAAGAATCAACTATCAATGCGGGGTGCCTTGTATGGACATGGGACCAGACAGAGTCCTTCATACAACAAAGGTTATTTAAATAACTGTAAATCAGGAATGGCTTCTAAAAATGTAAATTTGCATCAAGGTGGTTCAGGTGGTTCATTATGAACTGCATGAGCCTTTTTCTTCTGCTAGTGCAGATCTGCTGCAAGTCAGAAAAGACAATGAGCATTAAAACTGTCTGAGTAGTATTCACTAGCAGGCATGAAATTAATTTAGTTGGCTAAATCAGACTGCAGTTTCCAGTAGAAGACTCTCAACCACATACCACATTTCCATTGTGGAAAGACAAATGCAGTCAATGAAAACTAAAACATCTTGAGAAGACTAGATCACAGAAATGGAGCACTCCAGTCTCCTGGGGAAGATGTCTCATTTGACACGAGGGATGTCAGAGCAAGTGTATAGAGAACTGCACACTGCTTCATATTTTAATACAAATTTCTCTCTGTTCTCTAATGCGTAAATCCATGATTACTGTCCTCCTCTGGATGATCCTTTAATCTTGGCCTTGGTGATGGCGGTGGTTCAGAGCATCAGTCTTTACCTTAGAGACCTTTTCTGAGATGGTGGGTTCTGCCCACCACTCCCAGCTATTGCATTGGGCCAGCATCATTCAGCTCCCAGTTGACTCAAAAAGTCTGCAAGAACAGACATTCTGGGAAATAATTTCTAAAATTGAGGCCAATCTGATTCTAAGTTACACAGCCATTTAAATTGTCTCATTGGGGTACTTTCCACTGGGGAGAGAGGTGAGCATAACTTGACTGCAAAACCATGGGTAATATTTTCCCTGTATAAAGAATAGTTTAAACCAATCATGTGCTAAATTGAACCATCATGAACGATTTCACCTAAAAATAGAGAAAAGATCATTGTTACAGTCAGCATTCTTGAAGGATTTATATGTTTTCATCTCATGTCCTAGACAAGATTATGACAAAAATGGTCATTCTCTTTGCAACAGTTTGACATTTTTAACTGTTGGTTCCACTGAAAATGGAAATACATATAGATATTTTTTATACAGTAAAGACTGCAGAAAAAAGTTAATATTGAGCTGTAAGTACTGGGGTTTCTTTCTTTCTTTCATTTACATCCTCCCATCTGCCAGTATGGGTGAAATCCTATACAAACTTTGTTCTATTTCTGGGCCTGAGACATAAAGAACTCTCCAAATTGTGTAAGGTTTTCAGAAAGCCAATAGATACATTCTTCCTTTTCACTGTTAGAAACAAAGAAATGATGATTCAAGGAGTGCAGTACTTGGCAGACTGTGGAAAACTAAACTTTATTTCCTTTTTCTGTCACAGATTTCTACACAACTTCGGATAAATTGCTTAATCTATATATAATGATGCAGCTCCTGCAAAATTAAAGTGATAGTATAAACAGGCATGTTCTGAGAGTCTATATAAATCTTTTGCCAGGAATTGATTGAAATTGCCAAGACACAGGCTTAAATTTAAGGAGATTTTTACTAATATGTTACCTGAACCCCTATACTGAAACTAGCAACATTCAAATTTCTGGTGCTCAGTGTGTCAATTTTCCCAACTCAAACATGAGTCATTGCTTTAAAACTGATATTTAGAAAGGAGAGAAGAGAACTCTAGAAGGCTTTTGTAGCACAACCCTGGAAGCTTTTGCCATCCATTGGGGTGACCACTCCCCAGGCACATTCACACAAAACTACCTCACCTAAGACTCATGGCACTTTTACAGCTAGAAGATTTTCTTTACCTCATGGCATAAGCCCCATTTTAACAGAACTGCTTCTCAAGTCCTTTCCCCTATTTCTCCAACATTCTACAAGCCAACAGCACAGGGCACCTCTGATTTTGGGAACCCTCACTCCAGAGTTCCTTCCTGGGCTTTGTGGATGCACTGGGGCCTGGTTACCACCCCTGCCTACTTGCCTTAAAGGCTCTGCAGTTAGAGGCTAGGGACATACAGACATCCAGCTTTGCTAGGGCAAGTATATATATGAATGACTTTTTAAATGTCTTTTCCTTGTAGAGTCCTTGGCAAGGTACTTAACTTCTCTTCTATTTCTGCATTTGTAAAATTGGGGAAAAGTATTCTCTTTGCAGTATGTCACAGTGCTAGGACTTTCTACATGTTTTGCCATCCCTCTGTTCTAGAAATTAAAACTACGATACTTTAATAAAAACTTACCGACTAGCCTGGATAGATACTGCTTTTAAAATATTTTCAAAATATTAAGTAGCTATCCCATGTGTGGAGGATAAGGTTTTTTTAAAATGCTTTTAGTGTTGTTTTAATGTTTTATTCTTCTGACTTTTGCAGGAGCAGATCTAAGCTAACATAAAGATCTGATTATGTTAAGGAAAAAGAGTTCTTGGATTATAGCTATTGTAAAAAGTACAGCAAAAAATGAGAGCAAAGTGACTAAAAAACATTGTAGGAGTTCAATGCAGCATGCAAACCTTAGATGTCTACTGGACAGGTAGAGATTAAACATACCAGTAGTCAGACTATGGCAGAAATACCCTTCATATAACTAGCCCTCTCCAGTTCTGATTTTGTTCTTCTAGTACTTCAAAACCTTAACCTTCCTTCACTGTCTTCAGTACACAGTTTTCTAAGTAAAATGGTTTCTTTGCTCCTACCTCAGATTCTCCACTCTATGATTCAGTTACTCTTTGCAATGCACCAGGAGCTTCCCAGCTGAAAGGCACTTATGTAGGTGCTATGGATTTTAGCTGCCTATGTAACATACCAGAATGGAATTACTCTAAAAATATTTCTGAACATAAAGTAAATTTGTTTTAATTGATTGTGACACTCTGGTCTCTGAAGTTATTGTCATTTTATTCCATTTTGCTGAAAAGCAGTAACAGGAAAATGGATCACTGGGATGTCTGGTAACATTTAGGAGTTGTATTTTATTTTGATTCACAGCCTATTGCCAATTAATGTCAGTTGAATCATACACGTTAGAGATGGAAAACACCTATTAGATAATGGCAGGGCACGACTGTTCCCCCAATGAATTCTCAAGTGCTTTGTCTCATCTAGTTTTAAATTACTCAGGCAATTGAGGTGTCTCTAGGGAGACTTCTCCGCAGCCTAATATACCTTGTCATTAAGAAATATTTCCTCCTATTCAGACTAAACTTGTCCTTTGCTTATTTTCATCATATTGCTGTTAGTTCACCCCTTGCTGTTGCTAAACTATTGCCATTCCTCTCATCTGTTTTCTCTTTTCAGGCTCCAGTCCATAAACAAACATTCTTGTCTTTGTTTATTATATGCCTATAAACCCACTTACATTATTTTTTTCTTTCATGTAATCTCATAATAGAGACTCTCTTCTCCTGGGACCTCTTTTTGATGTCAAGCACTCCAAACTGAAATAGTTATTCTAGGAGCAGTCTCATCAGTGCTCCATATAGACAAACTACCATGGTTTGTGATGATGTGCCGTTGCCGTTTTGACTGATGCTGGCATTTCTTGCACTCTCATCACCGCCGAACATAGGCTCTGGTCCACTCACTGTTGGTCTTATCCTTAAGTACTCTGATGCATTGTTGCTGGAAAAACGTGAGGCAGAATAGATGCTGGAGAGTTTTATGGAGGAAGTAGAGTTGGCGACTCAAAACTGTACAACCAAAGTGAGGAACATGATAGACATCTCTACAGCTCTTTCCACTGGAAAAAAACAAGCCTTTTAAAACATAAATCCATTGTGGAAGATTTCAAATGTTCTTATGATAGAATTAAGCATGTGATACTAACTTATAGTTGAAAGAAATAAATGTGTAGAGATCTCTGCCAGTGTTTGCAAAGAGATTACAAATATTGGGTGGCTGATTGTTTGCCTGCTGACCTTGAATCAATTATCTCAGTCTGGACATTTTGAAGCTCATCTGCCTGAGAAGATGATGTTGAGGAATGAGCAGATGAGGAAGGGGATTCAGTGCCAGAGTAACCCTAAACTGTGTGTTGTGCAACAGACAGTATAATAAACCTACTTCTATTGCTGTAAGGCAGCCTCTCTTTGTAACACAGTGCAGCTACAGAAGCACAGCAGAATAGCTGTAACATACACAGGCCTCCACGCCGTCCATCTCTTTCTTCACAGTGCTGTGTAATGTAGGAACTGGCTGTTTCACCCCGAAAGGCTTTGCTGAGCTCTCATCCTCAGCTGGCAATGCAAACTTTTAATTCTTTACTCTTAATTGTTTAAAATGCAACCAACCTCCAGATCCAGGGCTGGAATACAGAACCAGTCATCTCTGTGATTAAACAAGGCTGTGGTTAGCCCCTGAAGTGACAGTTGAAGTTGAACAGCAGGTTAAGGCTAATTTTTATTAATCTTCTCTTTTATGTTTCTGTTAATGGAGCATAAATGGTTTTGAGTCACATTCCTTAGTTCTTCAGATCCCAGTAAAGAGTAGTACTTAGACAGCTGACCTTTTTTAAAAAAAAAAACCCAGAATAAAAAAAGAGTAATAAAAATCGTTTTTTCCATATTTTTTTCACGGCGAAGAGGAGTGTTGTTCTGTCCTACTTTCTTTCTCTGTCTTTGTCTGTCTATCCTTAATTCTTTCTAAGTGAGCAAGATTGTTCCAGTGCTGTATAAAAAGACTGGATAAATGCCTATATGATTTGTGCACTAGTCTTTCTGCCTTTTAAGTATGTAAAAATCCTATAAAGTTAACTGAGAAATGGCTATTTATGTTAAGAAAAATGGAACTTTAGCTCTTTTCTTTTTCTCTAACTTTTACTTCTAAAAATGGCAGGCAATTAGAACATTTTATAAGGAGGGTCCCAAGTGCCCTTGTGGGCCATCAGGCTGGAGTAGTGGTGTAACTCCAAAAACCTGAATCGGCAGTGGTGCTGGGCTGCTGTCATGGAGGCTCCAAAGTCCTGCTGCAGACATTCAGCCCAGGGCGAAAAAAGCAGCAGGGGGCTATGGGGAGCTGCTGCTCAACCCCTCAGTGGGAGATGGCTCCACAGGAGGGACGTGGGGTACCTGGGGTGAAGAAACTCTTGACTTTTCTGAACAGCTGGTAGAGGAAATTCTGCTTCAAGACTGCAGATGGAAAAGAATGAGAAAGGGCATGAACTTATGTCATTTACCTATGTACGGAACGAAGAGCATCTTTGCTTCTTGTCCTCTAACTGGACCTTGGAAATTATCTGGAAAAGTGTGCATTTATAGCAGGAAATGACTACTAAGGTTGAATGCTTACAGTTTACTTGGTGAAAGGAGAGCAAATGATTCTTCATTAATTTAAGTCTCTATCTGAATGCAGATATCTTTCTGCAGATCTTGAGAAACTCTTATGACAAATAAACTGCTGTGCTTACCTCTGTGGTTAGTTTAGGAAGTGTTTCACAGCTCTCAACAACAATAACTTCAGCAAAATGCAAAATTAATCAAGAACTGGAGGAGGTTTAAATAATGTGAATGAGTTTTGGATTACTAACTCCACATCTAGCTAACATCCCAAACATAAAGCCATCTCTGGCCCCTCCCTGTAGATTGACTTATATATGGTTTCTACATTTCAAAATTAAAGGGTTTTAAATTATGTTCATTTCCCTGTTTTGTGATTCAGGCAGGTATAACTGTGTGCAGTGTTGTTAACTTCAATAATGTAGTGTAAGTGGAGAAAGAATCCACTTCATTGCCCATCTTTGGTTTGCTCTTCATGTACTCTGTGTGCCGTGTGTAGGCTAGATCTAAATTCTGCATCAAGGCCCTCTTGTTCCTGCAGCACCCGGGGGAATTCTGTTATAAAGTGGGACTTCTGTGGCAGCTCAAATAAATTCAGGTGGAGTTCCTTTTTACTGAATTAAATATGCACATGAATAATACAATTGGTACAGTAAACCTTGTAGTTTACATTATCAAATGCAATTTTTTAATGTGTTCCCTGCATTTTCAACATGCCACAAAACTTTGTTATGATAATGTATGTCTGCATTGTAAAAGTTTTCAGCAGAAATAAAACCAAGGCTCTGTGAAGGATATATTTTAGTTTCATTACACCCAGTTTGTGAGAAAATTTGGTTTTTGGACACCTGGCACACGTCCTTTCATTTGCTTTAGGCCAAAAGCCACTTGTCTGGGCCTGCGTAAACTGATAAAATCGAAATATTCCAGCTGCAATGTTCAATACTGTGTCTTGAATCACTAGTTTTCTAGTCGTACCTGAAGGTGAAAATAGTTGATACTGGCATTTAAATAACCATAGTTCACTTCTAGACCTAACATTATCTGTATTTTGCAATTTTTTCAGAGACTGTTAATGCAGTGCTACGTGGTGTAACACTGTATTACTTGTGATACTATACAGACCCAAGTCAGGGTAGACCTTGATCCCAGGAGTAACTCATGCATAAATTCACTTCCTATAGAGAGTTTGTGTGGAAAAGACAAGGAATGAGGAACACAATGACTTGTCCACAACTGTAGTGGCAGAGTTGACTGCACAGAGCTAGTGGTTTCAGAGTCTTTCGACATGCAGTAGAGTAACACATTCTCTCTTTAACTCCCCACCAACCCTCTTTCATTTTAAGTATAGGTGACATCTTTCACAATTACTCGGTTAGGAATAATTCTAGAACATGTTTTGCAATGTAAATTGCAAAATGCATTGGATTATGCTTAAAAGTTCTCAAAGTACGTGTGTGAATTTCCTAGTGGGACAGATACTTAGTATCTACTGATCCTAGTAGGTGGTCACGTAATTAATGAAATCTTCCCAGGACTTCATAACAGGGACTATAATTTCTTTCTAGCTAATAAGAAAATGACTGAACTTACAAGAAGTTCAGCTGGAGATCTCTGGATCTGAAAGCACAATTTTGAGAACTCCTTTAATGTAAGCGTGAGTTTCAATGAAACACAAAGCAGAATATGTCAGTCTCAGGAATCCAGTCAGTATTTTGCCCTGAAATTTTATATCATTAGACCGAAGTAATTTTGGTCCTAATTCTTATGCTAGAGCAAAACACCCACTTACTTTTCATTGCTGTAGGTTTTCTATTATTTTGGAAGGTAAAGACGTAGTCAGGTCCCATCATTTGTCCTTCTCGATGTTAATAATATTTTTTATGGTGGACATGGTCCTCATGTAAAGAAATCAGCCTCTTTTTATATTACTACTTTAAATTTATCTTTAATCATTAGATTTAAATTTAGAGAATGAATACAGATGGAATGTTAAATTGAGTACACTCAAACAGAAAGCAGGAAGAAAATATTGTTTGATGTATATATCATGAGTATTTATATTAGGGTGTCTATATCAGAGTATATCTATCACAGTCAGGATGTTTGAGGTCCTACCCTGGTGTTGCTGTGAGTCACTGGCTCTGTACGTATAGTTAGTTAAAGAGGAAGAAATCTTTATTAATGGGAGGGCAATGTCACCCTTCATCTCAGTGGGTGGAACTTCCTATGATTTCAGTGGGAATACCTCTTGCCTACACACGGGTGCATTTCTCCTTGGGGAGGAATTTTTGGCACAGAGTTTCAAAATTGTTTTTTTAACAGAGCCTAATATAACATTTTTACACTCGTTTCCTAACATAAAAGATGATAATAGGCAATGGTACTGGCAGGACTTGCTTACACAGATGCTATTGGTAGTTTAGATGAAGAGTAACACCTAGTATGCCAGATGTTGTTATTCATCCCTAGTGCTTGCCAAACTGTAATTCATGTTACATGAGGGACTACTGGTTACTTATTTTTTCAGCCCACTAGAAGTCTAATTGACTATTCCTCCATTTCTTTTCTCTTCTCTATCCCTAGTCTTTTTTTCTCTAATTTACTTTTCTTCAACCTATGTTAATACTCATTTTGGCCTGAAGCACAGAGAAATCCTACTGGTCATCTAGGGTTCAGATGCCCTAGGCCAGAGTATCCTAGTTTTACTTAATGTTTAGTGATGGTATCCAAGTCATTTCCCATTTTCCTGTTGAGAGGTGAGTGAGGGGAAAAACTGGAAACCTTTGCCAAGAAGCTCTCTGTGATGGATACTAAAATAAGTCAGGTAGCAGATGTCCAATCCGAACTTTGGTGGATAATTAGCTGATTCAATATCCAAAAGAAGCAGGTAATTGTTGTGATTTGTGAATCCTCTGCCAGGGCAGATACTTTACTGCCTGCAGATATTTCTCTAATGAGGGAGGATAGCATGAGCTCTGAGCAGTAAAACACTGTTTTCTTAGTATTCGAAAAGAATGGTTGTTTTTTTATTTTAGGGGTGTTCTTGGCATAGACCGTTCCTGTTCTTTTCTTTGTTATTTCTTGGAAGTCTTCTGAAAACTATTGATGCAGTATGCAAATTCAATGCAGGAAATGTAACGTTATATAAGTGTAATTGGCCTTTTATTCAAAGGCTTTTTTATTCCTCCTTGCATATTTTAGCCCTTTCTTAAAGTAAAAAAAAAAAAAAAGAAATATAAACACAATCATATATTCATTCCAAAAAAAGTCAAAGGAAGATGTTATAAAGATCAGATTGAAGAATTAGAGAAGCACTAAAAAAAACAAAAATATGGATATCACTGGAAATGCAAAGAATGGGTCTGTTTCAGGAAGAAACAAATTGCACCTGGCTGTTGCCATTCTAGGAGAACTAGACACAGAAAGAGAATGTAAAATAAGAGTGAAGCTGTAAAGGCATCTCTCTTCCCTTTTTCTTTTCAATGTCATTTCATAAGTAGTGAGGGGAGAGGAAGAAGTGAGGGGAAGGGGGCCAGGAATCCTAGCAACCAAAATACTACAAACGCAAACACCTCAGAAATGTGCAACTGCTAGCAAATGTTTAAGAGTGTAGGTTCACTACTTCCATTCCTGTGCTTAATAGAGCAGTGTATGATCACAACAGCATCATGAGTCTTGTTTCCTCCACTTCCCAAACAGAAAGTTATTTTTTTTATAGTTGTAGTACTTTGATTTACAGAGGTGCTTACTCAATTTGGGGAATTAGGACAAAAAAATACCCCAAACCCAAGAGGATATTTCTTGGAGTTAGTTTGTTTGAAGAAACAGCTGGAGCAGAGCATGACAGAAGAAACCAGAATTTTGCACTAGTCATTAGCGTTTGAGTTATTTTTTATACTATCTCAGGATTTCCTTTTCCTATCTAAATTATGCATATTTTCCTCTGGTTCCATTTTTTTTTCCTGTGCACATCTCCTAATTGTTTTCTTTGAAAACAAAAGTCTGAACAGAATTCATAGTAACTCTGCTGAAGTCAATGGATTTTCTCTGGTGTAAGAGACCAAATTTCCTTTGCCCTTCATTGTACCTGTTCAATTAGCCTCATTATTCACTGCCCACTCCATACATGACCTTCCCTACTGAATTACTTCTTCCTTCTTTTTTTTTTTTCCATTCTTTCTGCTTTTTTTCCCCCCTCTCATTATGTTCCAGTTAGTAACTCTTCTTGTTATTGCCAACACAAATGGTAGGCAGAGGTTGGTTCCTTCCATTTGCCATCAGGAGGAACGTTTCATGGCAGAACCAAAACCTGGCCAAACAGCAAGCCCACAAATGAAATCATGACCATCATAAGCACCAGCGACAGTGAAAGTGCCAGTTACCTGAAGTAGTGGACTTGGAAGGAAAATCCTGAGACACAGCTCACTACTTCCTTGCAGCTCAACTCATCTGGACCCTAAAATTTCTTTATTAGGGTCAATATTTTAGTAATGGAGTAATAACATGCAGTGGTTTGCAACTGCATAGAAGAAACATACAGCTGTACATACAGTGAAAACAGACACTGAAGTTGTTGCTTAGTTCAAACAGGTCTCCACCTATTCTCATGTAAGTGAAGCAATGAGAGCAGATTTACATGCAAAGAATTCCAGTTCAGTGTGAATGTTGATTTACTGAGGCTAGTAAGAGTTCAGCAGATTGTAACAAAGAATAATGGAAGAAATTTCTCCTGGAATGACAAAATTGAAATCTGCTCCAGGCCTGTTGAGGTCATGTAAGCAATGTTTGTCATATTGCTAAGCCACTCACATAATCTTCCAGTCTGAATCCTAAAATTCCTCCTAGAACCCAACTCTGTTTTTTACTCATAACAATGCTTCTTCAGTCATTTCACAAATTAATCCACATATTTAATGCAAACCACTTATCTAACTCCAGGTTAAAAAAGAGCTAAGCTATTGAGAGTATGGTGCAGTAGTATTATATTATCTTTGAAAGGATGACTGATCCAAAGAAAATGAAGCATAGTCTTAGTTGAAATGCTTACTTTCCTCCCGTCTATTGCAAACAAACCTTTACTGAAAGCTAATTTTAAGAAAGTTGTGTTTGAGAACAAAATGAAGGTATTGAAAGAAGGAATTTGTTCTTGTGTTTCTGGCCCCCACGCATAAAGGCCTTCCATAGGTCAGTCAGGAAAGATAAAAAAAATATTGGATTTTTCCTAAAACAACAGTGAAGTGATAATATTACAGAAAGAAACAGCATTGACAAGATTAAAGTTCAACAGGACTAAGGAGAAGGTAGCAGAATGAAGAGTTTAAATCCAGATGTGGATTTAGATTCAGCCATACTTTGTCTTGTGACAAGCCAATTGATAAAAGCCTCAGCTTTTCACTTTTTATATTCTGAGTGTCTGGGAAAGAGAAGTTGCAAATTAACTACAGTACAATTGACATCTGGAAGGCACAGTGTCTTCCGAATTGGTTCAGTTGCTGGGAACTGTGAAATACTTGCAGCATTTAATTCAACTCTGGATTCAACAAAGCAATTTTTAGAAAACAAATGTAAAATTTTGGGTTCCTTTTTGATTTTCAGAATGCAGAAAATGAGAAAAAAATAAGTTTTGGGTAAATACAGGGTATGTAGAATTAGAACTTTAAAAAGAAGCAAAGAAAAATAATTTTTCAGGATTTTTTGTGTTATTTTTTCCCTAAAAGTGAATCTTTTTGCCACTAATCTTCTATGGGGAAATTAGTTTTCAAATTGTGATCCACAAAACCACTTTAAGAACATCAGCAGGACAGAGTAGTTCAAGAGCAAGCAATAGAAAGCATGGCAGCTTTGTATCTGGGGGAGCTGAGAAGAAAAAGTGGGGGTGTGAGTTGACAAACCCTCTGTTGACAAACCTTGCCAGCACAGACCGAGGCTGCAGGGGGAAGAAAGCCAGAGCTCCAACACCAGGGAAAATCTCCCTGCTCCTCTGACTCACTTGTGGAGGAAGAAGTGTGTTTTTCAAACAGCCTTCTTGTTTTACTGATTGTCACTCCCCACAAAATTTGTACTGAAAAGCAAGACAAAACTGTGCTGTCATTTTCTCAGTTGCAAGCATGGATGTTGTCCACACCAGCCACAAACCTATAAAATTTTGTGTGTACCCATTGTCAAGTCTTAGCGTGGTTTCTAAAGTATTGGCAAACTTTCTCATGTAGATCATATCTTTGAAGTTGTGATGTAACTGATAGATGTTTCTATGTACAAAGTTATTATGTGCATGATGAGCATGATTACTGCTTGGATACACTGTTTGCATTTTACTGTGCTATGTGTAGGATCTACAAAGCCCAGACTATGGCATGCATATCCAAAGTCCAAATAAACTTTGGTTTCTCTGTTCCTGAAGAAGGAACTTTGACAATAGAAGAAACAATTGCTTAGAAACAGTATATACTTTCTAAAAGATGTGCTGACATATGAAAAAATATATTTTTTAAAGTTTATACTGTTTTTACAATGCTTTTGATACTTTATGCAAGCTGTCATCTAATGGAAATAATGACCTCAGGGACATGTGTTTATCTTGGTTTTAGCCCACTGAAAAAACATTTAGCCTTTAGCTTTTCCTTAGGCCAAAACCACATCAAATGGGCCAAAAATGGAATAAACACACACACACTCCTGAGGTCATTATCACTTCATTGTAGTTTTGCAGAAGAAAAGGAAAACAAACTCTGTCTCTTTGCATTACTTCTGAGACTTGGTATGCTCAAATGGTGGTGTATACACCATTTTATAAATGTTTTCTTTATAGGGATGTGCTTCGCTTCTCTTTTTGCCACTGCTGCATATTAATTGTAAACCTTTTCTGTTAAAATTTCAAATTAATCTTTAAAACGTTGAAAAGCTGGAACTGCAGAAATTAGACTTGTAGTTGCCAGAGTACAGTACTTGTAACTGGCATTCTCCATGAGCAGAGATTCACAGATGGAAATATTTTAAGAAGAGTTAACATTGAGAACCTACTCCTTTTTTGAACTGAGGCCTGGAACATTGTATCAGTAAGTCTTTGATGAAGATTTGCTTGTGAAACAGTTAATGAACTCTGCACCCCAGTACTACTAAGGGTTACTGACCAGTACAATATATACAGACCAGCGCTGTTCTGCTCTCCAAATAATGCTAGTGGCAAAAGAAACCTGCCAACTCACTGCATTGAAAAAGTTACTTTTTTTTTACTGAGCCCTATTTTTAACATGAATGTCACATAGCTTACTTCTGTCATGTTCTGCCATAGTGGCTGTAGACTACAAGGGATAAGAAAATTTTACTCATGTCTTCAGAAGCTTTAGTTTCCTTCCCAAACTTTAGTTAGGAAGGGGGAGGGAGAAATATTTTTGTCCAAAGCATGTGACTTAAAAACAAAACCCCAAATATCCATTCTGTTGAAATCACTGGCAATTTAAAAAATATGTTTAGCATAGTGAGGAATTCATCCTAAACACAAGTGGTGTTTCATCTCAATTCTGTAAAACAGAAGTTTTTTGTGGAAATTTTCAGACCTTGTCTCTGCAAAGCCATCCACCATAATGTGAACTACCATGGATTTCAGTGGAAATTAATTTCAAAAGTGCTGGGCTTAAGCACACACTTAACATTATACATACGTTTCAGTGATTTTCTGTTTTGGAGGTTTAAAGATGAAAGTAACATGATTTGAATTCTGGTCACAAGAAGGTGACCCTGGCAACCATGCTTTGAATGGAAAGGATGTGTTGTGTGCACATACATGTATGTTAATGGGAAATATTGGTGCTCACGATTGAGGCAAACTAAGGATCTCCAAAGCTCTGCGCTGAAGAGGACAGTAAGTTACTGATTGATACACAGGCCAACCAAGGGATCAAAAGCAGCTGGGAGGTGGAGAGGTCTCCTCAGGTGAAGCCTAGAAGCAGCTGAACACCTGGGCTAAGCCCAATGGCATGAGGCTCAACAAAACTAAATGTTGGGCCCTGCACTTGCGGCACAACAACCCTGTGCAGCGCTACAGACTAGGGGAAGAGTGGCTGGAAAGCTGCCTGGAGGAGAGGGACCTGGGGGTGTTGGTTGACAGCTGACTGAACGTGAGCCAGCAGTGTGCCCAGGTGGCCAAGAAGGCCAGCAGGTCCAGGAGGGTTATTCTGCCCCTGTATTTGGCACTAGTGAGACTGCACCTTAAATACTGTGTTCAGTTCTGGGCCTCTCACTAGAAAAAGGGTGTTGAGGCTCTGAAATTAGTCCAGAGAAGAACAACAAAGCTGGTGAAGGGGTTGGAGAACAAGTCTTACAAGGAATGGCTGAGGGAGCTGGGGTTGTTTAGACTGGAGAAGAAGAGGCTGAGGGGAGACCTCATTGCTCTCTACAACTACCTGAAAGGCCTCTTTTCCCAAGTGATAGGGGCAGGACAAGGAGGAATGGTCTCATTCTACACCATGAGAGGTTCAGACTAGATATCAGAAAGAAATTTTTCACAGAAAGGGTCATTGGGCACTGGAACAGGCTGTCCAGGGAGGTGGTTTAGTCACCATCCTTGGGGGTGTTTAAAAGATAGGTAAGCGAGGTGCTCAGGGACATGGTTTAGTGGTTGATAGAAATGGTTAGAGTCGATGATACAAGAGGTCATTTCCAACCTAATGATTCTATGATTCTATGAAATCTGTCTACCTGCAAGGCTGCACCTACTGCAATCCCAGTGGTACTGGTGAAACACACCAACTGCCAGCAGTAGCCAGTTGGTTTCCTTTTCTGATAACAGTTTAACAAAAAAGAAGGCTATAGTCAAAGAGGCAAGGTTTTCCTGCCCAAACCAGCTGTCTTTCCTCCTCTGTATATGCAGAAATAGCTGTTGTTCTTTCTCATTGCTCTCATGGTAGACTTCAGGAGGTTCTTCTGGGCTTGAATCCCTCTTTCTGGATGTTTTAGACTAGCAAGCTGTTTCCTGTGTTGCCTTAGGCTCGGGTCTGCTGCCTGTCAATTCCTCCACCGATGAAATCATAACCATAAATATAATCCCTTCAGAGCTAATACTCACCCTGGTGAGCGGCCCTCGACTAATGTGAAATCTTTGTGTTAGTTGTAGAGATATTGGTATCAGGCAATGTATAATCTGTGGAGTACAGTCAGTGAAGGCTGTTTGCTGTGCAATGCTTATCTGAAGGGGAAAATACTTCCCTCCAAGCAGACTTTTTCCTTCTAAAAACCAGGCAACATATACTTTTGTAGTGGGTTTATGTGACAATGTTCTGGTACCATCACCGAAACCTTGCCACGTAAAACCAGTGCAATATTTTAGTTTAAAAAATGAATCCATAATGTTGATATCACAATTTCACTTGTAGAGGACCTTCCCATTTGATTAAAAACCAAATAATATCTGACAAATTACACTATTCAGGTTTGAAAAGCATCACACCTTGGCATGCAGCTGAGCCAAAGAGATGGTCATCCTAACACTCTTTTCTCTTCCTGCCTGCCCCTAGGGGATGACAAATGTGGAAGGGAAGGAAACAAACATCTATAAGTAGAAACAAATAGAAGTACATAGCTAGAAGCCTCCTCTTTCCTTCCCCAACTTTCCATAATTGCAGAGTCATGGTCCCTGCTCTCCCACACAGTGTCTGCATGGGGCAGCTCCTTCCCCTTCAGGCATCCCCTGCTCCCCAGCTCCGTCCTGTGAACCCCTGCTCGCTGTGTGCACACCCAAAGCTTGTCTCCATCCCTCTGCTTTATGCCCCTTGCTTGAAAGTGTGTCTTGACATCCTCCCCCTTCCCTGGTTTCACTCTTCAGGGTTCCCAGTTCTGAGTTTGCATTAGAAAAGAAGAGGGCAGTGGCTGAGCAAGGGGGGGAAACAGGGATGCAATCTCCTGGAGGGCAGGAGGAGGGAGAGACTGTGGGGTGCAGACACAGCTGAGGAGGGGAACTGGGAACTCGGCCTGCAGAGCTACTTGGAGCCGTGGGAGGGTTTGAAAATGTCTTTACACGTTGGACTCATTTTCATTTCCAAAATTCAGTGTTTCTGGCAGCACTTATTTTTAGTTTGAAGTTCTATTTAACAGTTTTTGAGATTGGGCAGTGTAGTAGTTTAGCAGCCCTTATGTGAAGGAGATAAGGCTGCAGCTTCTGCACCACTTTAAGTATTTGTTTACCATTTCAATTTTGTAGCAGGCCAACATTTAAATATTCCTTTTGCTGTCATTTTGACACCTTCCCTTTATTTGCTTATTTTTAATCTGTGAAAATGTAACACACAGTGCTTGCTATTTAGAATCTGGGGATTAGAGTTGAAATTTCTTTGAGAGCAGAGTTGAATGTATCCAAAACATGGGTGAAAAAACTGGGCTGGAGATAACTGGAAATTGTACCTTCTAAAAAGTGGTGACCAATCAGTACTTTCTTACTTCTAGACAAAATATATTTCAAAGAGAAAGGCAAGTCAAAATTATTGTTATTCTGTAATAATTAAAGACTCTCCAAAACCCCCAAATAAGTAGATAATAGTTTTCAAATGCCAGGTTTGTTTTGGGGCTGATTGTTTCAGTTTGGAAAAGGAATTGAAGTTTGTTACATTGTATTTATTTGAGACATGTGGTATGATTCCTTCGAGAGTTTTTTCTTAGAATAATTTCTTTTGTTTTGAAAACACCTCTTTCTTGTCTCAACCTTGATACGTTATTTACACAGAACCACATAGTGCTTTGACAACAAAATGCAAAAGCACACATCATTACAGTCCTGAATCCCAGCTCAAATGTTTGAAAATACTTATGAGTTATAGAGCTTAGCAAAGTTTTAGATTTGGTTACATGCTTCTAAGTCAGACCACGTAACCTTCAGAGGGTGAAAATTAGTTTTCTTCATGATTTTTCAAAATCAAAATTTAAAATAAAATTCAGAAATTGGATGCCCACTAAAAAAACTCATGCAGAAGAAAATACACATTTCCCTGGGGTGATCTGAAAGCACAATTATGCAGAACTATGTCTGTGAGTAGCTAATGATAGGGTTTATAAAGGCTACCAGATATATTCCCCTACAGGTAGCGAAAAATCTGGAAGACCATCTCTTTCATTATTTGTTTCATTTTTACTCAACATGCATTTTTCTGTGGATATCTCTCCTATGTTATCAGTTTTCTTTGATTTCTCTGCTTGATAACAGGTCACTATGGACCATCTCTGCCTTCGTACAAAGAACAAATCTTTCTTATGTTCAAGGATTGTTATAACCTACATCTATCATATATGAACAAATGAATGAAGGTAAGCAGAGCAGCATGGTCTGGGAGGACTGAAATACCTGATAATAAGCTAGGTCATTGCCCATCAATTATCTTGTATATGATATTTAATCATGGCTGCAAAATTAGTAGGTATAAAATGTAGTTTCCAACCTTGCATAGAAAGTTGATCAGAAAGGCAAAATTATGTTTTGGTCTGTGTAACTAAAAATATAATTTGTTCCTAGAGAAACCCTCTCCTAGTGCATAGAAAAGACTGATTCTCTGTGGAAGGAAGATGAATGTTATTTGAAATTTAATGTTTTTATGAAAACAAATTTTTATTGCTGTAAGGTTTTCCATAAGGCCATCCACACCTTTAACACCAAGATCACCTGGTACCTTTAATCTTCTTTAGGGATTTTTGGGTTTTAGCTGCATGGCCATTGTAGCGTCAACAGGATCTATAGAGTTAGATCAGCTTGCTGATTTAAAAATTTACTCTGTTTTGTTTTAAACTATGCTGTCTCATTACACAGAAATGAAGATGATTTTTCTGATACCTTATTGAGATAGCAGATGTGCGGTTTTGTGTATTTTTGTTTTTACTGCAGCTTCTTTTGATTATCTGCCTATTCCTTGTTAAGCAATAATAGGAAAACATCTCTTCAGGGTTTTTTTTTTCAGCTCTGTGAAAGTACAAGAAGGAGAATTTTAAAGATCTGTCCTGTGAAACTGTTATCTCTTTGATTAACATTCAAAATTCTGCTGCTTGTTTTATCAAATTAATGTAACTTTGAAGAAAGTAAAAAGGCAATACTGATTTGTAATAATAGATTTTAATTAGGATGAGTGTTTGAGTCTCAGGAGTTTGTCCCGTGTGCGTTTTCAGATCTCTCATCCTCCCAGTGTCAGAACTCTAATTACCACCCTTACAGATCAACTTGTATTTTGAAGATATCAGAAAATACATCATGAAAGATTCTTCTTTTTAATTGCATCTTTATACCCCCTGCTATATGGTTTCTATTGCCATCAATATTCCTCCACTGCTGTTTCTGTGTTTTTACTTGCTTTGTTATAGGTGAGCCTGTTGAGTTACATTAGGAAGTGGATCTGTGTTTAAATCTCTCTCTGTTCTCCCTAGCTTCCAGCAGAATTTAAATTGTTGGACTCCCTGTGCAGTGCCTGACACATATGAGGCATTAGATCAATATAATCCAGCCTTGGCAGCAGCAGTGGCAGCCATCGTGGGGTATGGGACTCGCTGCAGGTTGCAACTAACTCCTCAGGCGTGGCTGCTCCCTGCCTTCCACGGCAGCAGCCTGCATGGACAGCCTTCACTGTGGCAACAAGCACCAAAATCCTTGTCCTTTGGTCACCATTGTCTGTGCATTAGGAGAGGGTAGGAAATGAAGGGTTGGTAATCCCCAACAAAGGAACCAGGATGAACAAAATCTCATCATGGACTCAAGAGTTTCTGTCCCAGGCCAGTTGGGCTGGGGTTTGTCAGGGGGTTTCTTCTTCTGTTGCGCAGTTGTACCTTTTGGAAGGAAAAAGCACGAGTCTTGGTTTTGTGAGACATTAGTAGAGTTCTCACATCCTGAACAAATGCTCTGACCAATTGTTTTTTGGTGTCACTTCTTCCCTTTTCTCCCTTTTCTGTTCAGGGTCAGGCTTAGTGCCATGGTGCACTCTGAAAACCTTTCACCATCACCAAAGACATTTACTATTAACAACTTTTGGTTGAGCTCTGAGTGAAAAAGAGTGTGGGTCAGCAGAGAATTGGAATTAAACTAATGTCTTCACGTACCAGAGCAGAAATGCCCCAGGAATCCTGTTCAAGCCTCAGTGCATGGTATCAGCCCCACTTTGCTGCCTGGGGCTCACACTACCTGATGCTTTTGCAGCAGCATCCATTGTTACAGGTAGACTTACTGTGCCTGTCAGAGCTGGCTCCCTCTGAGCAGGGAGGGTTTCATCATGAAGCTCTCCACTTCTGCTTGTGTGGTGCTATTCACTGTTGGTCTGTTATATACGGTAGGCTGGGCTCAGAGCTAAGCAGGCAAGTATTCTAATTCCCTGAGAGATTTTTAGCTCTGCATATAGATTCAGTACCCTGAAAAGTCCATCTACTGCAGCGTCTGTATTCATTTTTTTATATACCTCCCGCATCTTGGATGCATGGATAACAAGGTCCATTAGACAAAGAGACTTGTTATTTAACAGTCTTCACCTGAAGTCCAAAAGCTGAGATGATGAGAAATGATCTGTGAGATGTTCATCCTGCCAACTGTCATTAGTTTCAGAGTTGGGTGAGGTGAATTGGCATCAAGTCCCATACTTCTCTTAGCAAGAGATTCAGCGAACTCAGAAGGGTAAGCCTACGCTAAGCCATATTTATTTTCAGCAGCACAGGACAGAAAATTAACAATGCCAGAGGAACTCTTAATTTCTTTTCAAAGGCAAATGGGGTGTCTGAAAGAACTGATATTATTGGCTTAATTAGATCCTTGTCTGTTGTGCTATGATCTGCAAAACTTGATGGTAACAAGGAGTATTCTGCCTATAGAACAGAGCAAGATCCTGAACCCCTCAGTGGGCTCTACAGCAGGTTGATGGCCACATTCACTAACCTCCATTTGCCAAGGGCTGAAGCAACCACTTATTCAGTATCCTTGAATTTGTTTCTGGTTAGAAACCCTCAAAGTATGGCTGAGTGTCAGAAAATGCGTGACATTCATTTTCCGAAAGTCAGACCTCTTTAAGAAGCCTTGAATTGGGCCTGACAAAAGCTAAAAAATATTGTTAAGATAATAGCCACTAGTAAATCTTGTGTGCAGAATTTTTTTTTTGTTTTAGTTTCAACAGCAACACAGAGCAAATATACGCATACTTGAAAAATCTTGAACTGTATTATTGATCAACTTAATGGGAAAATAGGATGTGTACATTTAAGAGAAATAAAACAAGTTTTTAAACTGTAGATTTTCATGAAAAATATTTAGATATTATGCACATTTCTAAATGCCTTAAGGAATATTATTTTGTGGTTAAAAGTTCAGCATATTTTGTGTGGTGTTATTTTGCCTTTTAAAACTGGTGTTGGTGAAATATTCATGCTGTAATTTCAATATCTAAATAAAATTTGGATAGATTTTAATTACAAACTTGTTTATGAAAAATCCTTTTTTCTTCTGGAAAGGCAGTTATACAAAAATCATGTCAAAGGTGTCTGTTTTCTGTACAAAAAAGAGCTGTGGGATCTTTCCTGGATGATTAGCTACTGGGAGGAGGGTGATGGCTGTGAGTGTATGTTATGCAGCTGTATGTGCCTTGCTGATCAGTCCTCTATGCAACAGCCCTGACAGCTTGCAAATATCTGCACAGAATCCCAAAAGGAAGAACCTGAAAATATAATAGAAAAGAGATTTAGAAAAGACCGTACTGATAAGCTTTGTTATTTAAGGTATGCAAAAATATTTATTTCATAGTGTGTATATATATATATACACACATTCTAACTAACTCAAATATACAGTTTACAAAACCCCTTAGTAATTTTCTTTCCACACACCAAGGGACCATTTAATGCTCCTTGAAATCAACAGGACTACAATGGACTTTCCTAAACATTTGTCCTGTCCACAGTAAACTCCTTAGAAAAAAAGTTCATCTGTCTTCCTTTAACATATGTTTTAATTTTCTCTGGTATAATCATCTAATATTTACAAAGCTTCTTATGTGCTTCACTGGGACTTTTATTTTGTTATCTAGAGGCAAAGTTTGGCATTTAATTAATGCACCATTTACCTACCATAGTAATTTAGTAATCCAGAACAAGACCTATTCTGTATGTTTAATTCCTCATGTTGAAAATTATGATGGGGATCATTTTTCAATACAGAGACAGTAAAATATTATGGTTTCCTTAGGTTATTTCTGGCAGTCCATTATAAGTGCCTACAAAACAACCCACAAAGTTTAAATTTACTTATTTTATTACGTTGCATATCTGTCATTTGATTTGGTTTTCTGACAATCTACATTTTCTGTGCCTTTAATAATATCACAGAATAGTTAGATGCCTTTTGATTCATACTGGGTTTTCCTTTTTGTGTAGATCAATCACATTATTAGAATATAGTTTTCTTAACAGGGAATTTTGTGTTTCTTTTTTTATGGGGATTTTATAATTCAACACCTTGGGGAGTTTTTTCCAGGAACCTTGGTTAACAGGGAATCAGGACTGCACAGTTTCGGTATCATGTTGATAATGTCATCTCAGACATCTTATCTAGCCATTATGATGAAAACAACACATTAACTTTTTAAGTGCTGGAAACCTGTAGGGGTTTGCTGTTTCCAGTACTTTCTCATAGGCTGCTAAAAAGATAGAAGAGTAGGAAAGGAAATTGTATATCCAAATAAATTAGGAACACTGAAAGGTCAGAAAGTCATGTAAAGTGCTATTTTTCACAGAAAGAAAGAAGGATTTAAACCTCTTTTTTTAGGGGAAAAGATTGTAAGAAGGACAGGAAATGGCGCAAGATCTGAATCTTGAGATAAGTTTGTAAGAGAAGATTAAAAAAATGGATAAAATATCACAGGTAAAGAACAGCAGTAAGAACGTCTAATCTGCATTTTGGAATTGGCACTGTATAATGAATTTTATTTTGATTGGCAGGAAAAGTTCATGTATAAACTTGCTCTGCTTTTTCATTTGAACTAGCAGGTAGAAAGTGGCAGTGACCACATTGCTTTTCTTTACAAATAAGTAATTTCTTCCTTCTTATATGCTGAACTGCACTATGATACAAGTGAACAGTTATTTAGATATGAAATTCTTGACATATATTCTTGTGATGTAAGAAAATCTAGGTATGTTCTTTTTATTAGGTGATCTGTGATAATACACAATCCTTGGACTTTTGTCAGCAGAATTATTAATTCTTATGACACTGTGATTCAGATTTGTACATATCATTTGCAAATGGATGCATTTCAAATGTTAGGAATTATTCCACTAGCCTATCTGAAGTCTGCTTTTGGCATACAGAGGAAGTATTCTGTATACTTCAGCAGACTTTGCATCATTTTTGGAGTGCTAATGAGGGCCCTGGAAATATATATAAATCTATAAATGCAGAAATACACATATGAACATAAATACACATCTACATATGTACACATATGCATTCTTACATATATATATGTTTTTTAAGGATAATACTGATTTGTTACCTGGAGTATGTGGTACATATTCCCCTATATAACTTCTTCAGAGAAGTAGTTTTTCATAAGTAGAATTATTTAAGTCACTTACTGAACTGACAGTGCAGAATTGCTCAATATAAATTGAAAAACTGGCAGGCTTCAGTGGCGGTATCTATGTGCACCTCCAGCCAATGTGGAAGAAATGAACCTTAAATTCTTGGCTTTAGAGAAAGTCAAAGGCTTTAGCTAGCATAGAAATTTGCATTCAATAAATGTTAATTAAAATTCCCCGGATGAAAATTACAGGATGGATATTGAAAGTGTTCAAGGCATCTTGTTGTCTAAGCCAAACTTTATTCAGTGGTCTCTCTTTTGAAGGACAGTAATTTAATTCACATAAACTCAATAATGTGAATTGCTCAAATAATTTCACATTGTGAGCTGACGTAATAGCCTTATTTTGTAAATATCATTGAAGAAAAAACTCACCAGCAAGGTAAGTGTATGAACAGCATCAAGCACTTCAAACATTCTCAACAAACTTTGTAACTCTAAGAAGAAACCTAGGAATGAGACAGGCATGTCTGAAGAGGTCAAAATGGAGAAACAGAAGAATTTAAAGTCACGGGAAGGAGCAATATCCCTAGCATGCTTAGGTCGATGCTGAAGAATCGAAGACTTAACTTTGAGAAAACAAGAGTATAATCTCCTCACAGAGCTTCAGAGCCTTTATTTTCTGCCAAGGTTGCTATGTTAGGTCTGTTCTTTGTGGCAAAATAAAACATCAGAGGTGCTTTCACTGAATGAGCAAATGACCTGATAAACATTGATATCGTTTGTTATTTTATTGTAGTGTTCTGTGACGGCTTTGTTGGATTACATCCTACAAGAGCTTTCAAATGAGGCAGACAAATCGCTACAATTCTGAACAAGAAGTAACAACTAGGTAAATAATCATTATTTTAATGGTTGTAAGTATGAAGTCAAAGTCTCAGTCTTTGAGTACATTGCTGAAATCTTCAGCACATCTCCAGAAGGCTGATGTGCATGTCAAATTCCTGAAGTCAAAAGGTGCACTGAATACCAGACAAAACTTGATAGCTATGATAAGGCAATGTATGTGCTTCACAACTATTTCAGAAATAAATGCACTGCTAATGCACACTGGACTTGATTCCATTCAGCTTTTCATTCTCCCACTAAGAAAAAGGTAATGCACTATTCTTTCTTATTAATCCTCCTCTCAAAAAAAGTCTTTGTACTTTTTGCAAAATTTCTTTGTCCCTTCACATATTTTATTCACTGAAAAAAAAGAACTTGCTACATTTGACTTAAGGCATCAGAATCATCCATTGAGGTCAATGGAATTATAGAAAAGATGCACTTCCCCCTAATATGTTTGCAGATCTTTCCCGTTATCCGATTTGATCATGTTGATAGGACCCATTTATGGATGTACTTGCTAAGTAAGAGGATATCCATAATTTTAGAGACTTTGTAAGAGGCAGAAACAGCTGTGTTTGAGATTTAAGCTTTTTCATTTTGTAGTTTCAGCATTTGAAATGTACCATCAAGTGACTGTCCAATTAATTGATTTCAAAGTTCTCCTATTGGTAAGAAAACTTTCTACTTCTTGAAGTTACTTTGTTGTGTTGGAACTCTCAGAGAAAGTTTGGAAGAGGGATGTTCTACAAAATCAGAGGTGGAGTAGAGAGCTCCTGGTATTAAATCAAGTAATGTGCCTCAGTTTAGCTTGCTTTTTCCTGCAGTGTAAGATATAATACAGATGGCACTGGCCACTAACGAAATTGACTGTTGCTTGAGTCCCTCTGGCAGACGCTGATGGGGCATCTCCAGGATGGTATTCTTTTTTTCTCTTTCTCTCTTTTACATTCTGTGCCATTTTCCCCTGCTTAACTCCTTTTTTTTTTGGGGCAGAGCATGTCCAACATAACTAGTAATATTCTTTGTGTCACGCCTAAACTTTTACTTTGATTAGACATTTCATCTTTTGGAGGGTCTTATGTCTTTCCAGTGGCTTTAATTGGCAAATCCCACTGTCAAGATGACTGTATGTCATTATGTACATTATGCTTACTTTTTCAGAAAAGGTCCAGTAGGCATCTCTAAAACTCAGCTACATAAGGAGCTGTGCTATATCAACAGAGTGCCATGAAATTCCAGCAAAGCTGGAGTTAAATTTTATGGTAGCTTTGAACTTTCAAGCTTTCAAATAACTTGTTTCTAGACATTTTTTGTAACATCTGACTGCATTATACTCTTTCCTCCTAGACTAATTAATAAGGATAATTTGGAGCTTTGGAAGTTATTTTCTATTTGGCTAAAATAACTGGTGACATGGAGTCAGTGTATTTTCTTATCATAATTGCCTTATATTTAAAATGTAGGGAAGAGGCTGATCCTCTGAACAGAAGCAGCACATTCAGCTCACAGATGGTTTTCTTCTTGCCAAAGCCTCGGGCTAGGCATCTTTCCCTTATCCTACCAGACCTATACTGCCTATCTTGCCTTGCTTTCTCTCCAGAATCCATGCAGGCCATGTGAAAAAAACAGTGTCTTTGGTGATTGTTCACATAGCAGTGTTTGAAGCTTGGGAAACTCAATTAGGTTTGCATTCCAATCCACAAGCTTATTCCCAGCATCAAGAATTTACCTGCTTATTGATTTACCTCGTCATTCAGATAGATCTACAATTTTGTCTGCTGCCAAGAAGACCTCAAAGTGCAAAAATTGTTTTATATGACTATACACTCCTTTCAGGAAGAAAAGGGACAGTTGGCATATTCTGGAGCACTTGGTGTGTTGCCAGTATTTTTGCCTATATGACTTTTTGACCCACAAATAACACAGCATTAGTTGTTTTGAAATAAAAAACATCTCCTTTCCAGAAAGCTCTTGGCATTGTATCTTTATTTTATTCATTTTTATACTAACTTGGTCTGTTTTACTTTTGTAACTTGGGAATTAATTTATCTGTTTGTTTCATTGTAAAATGTCTAGGATACTGGAGAAGTGATAGATAAATATTATTGTTGTATATCTTTGTGTATTTGAGTGAAAACTTGAACTTGCATTTGACAAAGGACTTTTTGTTCCTCCTTTTTATACTCTTCTTTGGTATTTTCCATTTATGGAATTTTGTTAGACCAGTTAACTCCAAGCTATAATACCAGTGTTAGCGAGCTGTAAGAATAGTGACAGATGCAGATAGCTTAGGGTGGGATAGCTAAGGTAAAATTAATCTTCTTCCAAAGCCTGAACTAGTTTTTGAACTAGTAGTTTAGAAATGTGTGTAAGAACACTGTTTTCATTAGTGAGTACTTCAGTATCTCTGGGTAATGGTTGGAAGGGGAGAACACTTTTATTAGAGACATTTAGACCTCCTAAACTTAATATGCCTATGTATATAACCAGTGAGTTCTTGTATTATCAGTTATTTCCATTTTTTTTTCACTTACCTCCCCCCAGAAAAAGACTCCCTTCCCTCTCCTCCCTCCCCTAATCTATCTCTTAGTACTCTTTATCTAATCTCCTTGTTTACTACAAGTGAGTGCAACCTGCTGGTGTTTGGCCTGGGAAAGGGAGGGGGGATGGTGTTGGGCACCCCAACCCTCAGTGCAGCTCTCAAGTGCTCCCTGGAGATTTTACATAAAAAAAAGTCAGAGCATGAATTAGTAAAAATCTAGTGAAGTTTTCTAATTGATTTTGTCAGACTGAACTTTAATTGCACCAGTACTGAACCTCCAGAAGCTACTGAAGCTTAGGTCACCAGTCAGCATTACATGTTGCTCTGCAGTGCCACAGTGCCCCATAGCTTAAGTGGCAGCTGTGCCAGGGAACGCAGATGGATTTCTCTATGGAGTCTCAACAGAAGGTAGTCGTTGCTTTATGGGTTTTTTTTTTGTTTTTTTTTTTTTTTTCCTGGAAACCGCATGAATGAACCCCAAACCTAGTCTAGTTTTCACTTTTGTTAACTTGGAAAAGTTTTCAAGGGTGAATTAGCTAAAAATACTGACACCTAATATTACCTGGAACTAATTCATGCTGTTCATTTTACTGGTAACCAGGGGAGAGATACAGGGAAGTTATTGCCTCTCTGTTACACGATAATTCAGTGCAACTAGAAAATCTGTTATTTAGGAGATAATTTTAGCTTGCTGTTGAGGTTACAAGGGAATAAATGGCTCCTTGCTGTATCCTCAGAGTTTACCCAGCACTTTTATGAGGCTATTTATTGCCCAGTGTGCCTAGAACCAAGTTAAATTATCACTACTGTATCAAATCTACATTTGAAAAAAACCTCTTTTTTTCCCATTCATTCCTTCCTTTATTTCTTTTATTTCTCTTTCTTTGCCAGATATAGCAAAGAGCTTGCTTCCTCTGTATTACTTTTTCAAATAGAATTAAGCCAAATCATACTAAAAGAACAAAACATTTTGCATGTTAATTGCCACTGGATTTTATTAGTTCCTTTATTTTAATTGGTTAAAATTCCGTAGGTCTTTTTTTTCCTTGGGGGAAAAATGTGCTCTTGCTACAATCAATTTTGTTAAAAAGGATAATTAATTGCTTTAGTATATAAAGTGAAGTGGTTCACTTACTAAAATACTCTGTTTTGGATCATAACCAACTTATAAAAACCTGTTTATACAAAAATTGTCAAAACTTAAGATTCCTTTATGATAGTGGAAAGTATTATTCTAACAGTCCTGCATACCTTTGCTTTCTCTTATTTTAGATAAACACTGACACAGTGTAGGCACACCATTGGGATAGTTTTTTAGTTGTACTGATTCAAAAATTTTCTTTTGTAGTTAGAAATATAGTTTCTATATTTTGTTTTATGCTGTGTAGTATCATCTCATAGAACTTGGGTAAGTGCACTTACGCTACTGTTTGCATACCAGTCATATAGACCATGGTTTTATGATTACAGTTTATTCGGTATACCAGAGATTTGCTCCTTATTTTACATGCTTTTTATGAGGTCTGCCTGGCACATACATAGCTAGCATATCCAACTGATATCCAAAATATAACCAAATTTGACAGGTGTTATGGACAGCAGTCACAGGGCAAAATAGAAACTCTGTCCCAGCCATAGAGTATGTGGCCTCCGCCATTCCCCGGGGATAGAAGAGAGAACTGACAGTCAGGAATCCCGTGTTTTAGCAGTGATTTAATTGTGAAGTTGGAGATCAGGATACCTGGAAAGCTGTACTTGATGAAAGCAGGAGTGCAGGCATCCATGGGAGGTAGAAGCGGAAGAAACCACAGAGTGTCTCATGCTCTGCTCTGCCTCTAGCCAAACTCTCTCATTTATGGACTTCTGTATTCCCTCCCTTCCCTTTCAGTGTCTCTAGGCTTTCTCTGGCTCAGCCAGAATCTCTCTTCCTTCTCTCCAACAACACATTTAGAACTGAGAAAGGCCCTGAGGACATCCCTGTGCCCCAGGCAGTGAATGGGGAAGATTGTTGGTTTGAGATGGCAGGACCTGGGCACCAAGGAAGTGAGAATCCAGGTAGCCATCATGGTAAGAAACCCTAAAAGGGCTAGAGACCCCTTAGTAAGGTCTCTTGAACTTCTGCGCAATGGGAACTCCTAATAATGGTCACAATATCCTGTCTTCTTCCTTGCTTATCTGGAATGTTTCCTAATGTGTTGATATTGTTGAAAATCAATCTGGGATCAGGCATCACTAGGCCCTAACGGCTTATTTAGGAGTATCCCAGACCTGGCCACTTTTCTCTGAAGGCAAAAACATTATGTTGGGTTTTATGATTTAATGAATACTTTCACTTTTACTTGCAGTGAAAAAAAGAATTTTCTCCTATTTCAGTTCACATCTGTAAGTGATTGCAGCAAAGCAGCAGCTGAAGCCCAGCCACCTTAGAAACTTCCAGCCCATATTAAAGCAGCTCTTAGCTTTCCCAATTTCCATATACTGTCTCTATTGTTACTCATGGTTACAGATGTTTTCAAGTGTGTTCATTTCTTTAGGTAAGAGCGCAGTGAGTTAAATTTAGTAAATTTGTCTTTGTAGTTTGCAGGTTATGACAAGTATGATTTAATTGTGAACACTATTGATGCACCACTGGGAAATGTTCCTAATGTGAATATGTGTTGTCAAATACTTTAACCATTAAAGGGTCCGCAGGCATAGCTAACGTGAACTTCCTGAATGGGAGGGCATTTGTGTCCATATATAAAGGAGATTAACTGAGAACACAGCAAGGAAGTTATGTTGGCAGGTTATGACATCTCTATTTTAGTAACACTGACTGGCTAATACCAGACATACACTTCATAGTGTGCTCATGCAACATACAATGCTTTAATCACAGTTTGTGATTTGGAGACATGTGTTAGCAATTATATTATCTCATTAGACTGCAATATAACTTCTGCAACAGTTTGAGTTTATGTGAAAAGTATTCTTTTTAAGGAAGTAAAGATATTCTGACTCGTGGATGATTCACTGAAGGGAAGAGTGGGCTCTGTTTGTCATGGTTACTAACCCCTATTCTCCCATTTCTCCAATTTCCTGGACAAAAAGGACTTCTCTTAAGGCCTCAACTAAAAGATGAAGTAGTTTCTTGTCTTATAAAGGCTGCTGTAAAAAGAATGATATGGATATTCAAGAAGACATATTAAGTAATTGTTTTAAACTTCTCCAGCAAGATCTTCAATAGACTTCCCAAAGGGATGTAAAGAAAAAAATGGAAAAGTTAAAAAAATTCTTCTTAGAAGCCTTTATTCTTTTACAGTGTAATTTTAAAGAGGCACAGAAAGGAAAACAGTGATTGTGATTATGTATGCAAGGTAAGGGTTGTTATTACACTTGTTAGTAAAGATTTTGATGCAGAAAGGTTATTGTTGCTATTGTATAAGCCACAAGTTGGTATTTCTTGGACGTAAGTACAATGGTCTCAATTCAGGGATGATTTTCAGGGTGATAGATCTCTCCTCATCAACCTCTTCAAGTTACTGGTGAAGGATAAAATTATTCTGGTGGCTGACTTCTTCAGCACAGGGCTGCCTCCTAAGAAGATTCTTTGGTTGATGCTCAGGTAGTGTTGGTTTTTAATCCAGTTATTGCAGTAGAGATGGGATATTCTTCATTGTTTCTAAAACAGAGTTGGCAGACAAGGAGGAGAATACATTTCAGAAGGCCTTTGAGCTCCTTCATAAAGCCACAGATTCACATCCAGGTATCATTCCTACCAGCCACTATGTTATTAGCACTAAGAGATACGTGTTAGCATAGATCCAACTATGCACTCTATTGAAAGAGTAGGCTACTAATTGATTACGGTAATCCACTGTTTTATGTGGTGTTTTACAGAAGAAGAAGGGAGACCAAAGGCAAAGTCTCTGAACCAGTGTTTTAAAATATATCCAGTAGGGTGGCCTTGAATCCTCTTCTGTGACCAGAAAGATTGGACCCTCATTTGCAGTAATCTGATGTAGTTCTATGGATGTCAGTTACTTTAAATCAGGCTTGCAGGATTCTATACTTTCTGCTTATAAGAAGTGGGATATTCTAAGATCTTTGGTACACGGATCACCCAAAGAGGGAATAAAGATCTTCAGAATTGCTAGCAGAGGGGTAGGCAGGGGAGCTGCTACAACTGTTATGTACTTTAGTTTCTGTTTCCTTTCTTAAAAAATGGGTGTGATTAAGAGAGAGCATAATTGCATGAAGAGATTTAATAGCCAGCTGTGGCTGGGGAGGCTGCATTCCAGAACATAGGCATGGATTTTTGTCATGTCCCTGTACTCTGTAATTAAATTTTCATTGAATGACTGAGTCTGACTATTATAATGTAATCACTTACAGCTCTTGTGTGTAATTCATTAGAGCAATAATGAGTTTCAATGAACAGGCTCCCCACCAGTGATGAACTCTGAATGATTTCTGCGATAAAAATTCATTTGGGAGGGTGGGAGATGTAAGACAGACCATGGTTTGTTCAAGCTCTGTGCACACCTATGTAAAATAATAGATACATCTCAGGCAAATGTAAAATATTGCAGCCTTTTGTGAGGTCATTGAGAGAGAAGATTCTCAGCATACTAGAACTTTAAAACAAGAGCTGTCTCAGGACTCGAGCTATTTACAGCTGTGCATATGTTATTCACTTGTAGAGCTATAGGAATATTTTTCAGGCTATTACTGACTCTGAGATATAAGCAGCAACTATTTAGTGAGTATCTGTACTACCTCCTTGGTTATCTTTGCTAAATAACATGGTTTCTGCTCTTTCCGGGAGGTGAGGGTGTGGGGGGATGTAGATGTGGGGCAGAAATACAAAAGAACTTCCAGGAAGGATACCAAATGCCTCCAATGCAGGCATTTCAAAGCGCTCTTCTTACTGTCTCTCCCAAAAACTAAACCATCATGAGAAGTGTTTGCAGGAAGTGAGTATAGTTCAAATACTATATGTGTTATCTATCTGAGAAAATCTGAACATGTACTTGTAAGTGAGCACTCGGTCAGCATTGGTACATTCAGAAGGTGAAATATATGCAGAGCTGTGTTCAAGAATCAGTAGTTTGTTTCGCTGTTTTCTTTTCTTTGGACATCCATGTGATTCAGTCGAATGAAAATTATTATAATCATGCTGATTGTTTTTTTGACATCTACATTGCAGGAAACACTCTTCAATGCATTAAGATGATAATCTGTCAGTCTTGCAGGTGCAAATGAAATTGCCAGAAGTTGCTGGACATCTTCTAGTGGAAGAATTTTATTCCAAAATCTCCTGAGTTGAACTATTCTGCAGGAATATTCTATGGAAAATATCTGACAGAAACGGCAGAAGTGGTCTGGCCAGCATGTCTTCCTACCACATTTTTTTTTAATAAGAAAACAATATTTCCACCTACCTTACAGCCCAGTCAATAGGTTATCTTCAGATATTTAGGTAAAATTTCTGTGATGGACTTTACTGTTTATCAAGTGGGCTGCCTTTCTTGCAGCTTCCCCTATCCTCCTGTCAGCTGGTGCATGCCATCCAAGTGAAGGAGCTGCCTATTTTCCTTCCTCTGGTTTCTTTCCACTAGTGTCCCCAGGAGCTTTGTTACCTGGCTTCTACATTTTGTCAAATGTAGGGAGCTGAGCATCCTGCCAGCTGGGCAAACAGGATCCAAAAAAATCAGAGGAGCATATTTCTTTTCAGATTGTTCCTACCTTGGGAATGCTTTGGAATTTCCAAACTGAAGATGTCTTTGTAGGGGGGAAGATTATTTTTGGCTTTTCAGTGATTTTCATGAGTTGGGAGTTCCATGTTTATGCAATCTCTGTGGTTTAATTATTAATGCCTTGGCAAAACAAACTTAAGAAAAGATCAAGAATTAAACCTACAAGAAGAGACAAATTTCTTCATCTACTGTTCTTTGATTTTGCCCACAAAAGTACAAATGAACAATTCTGTAAAATATACAATGCCGCAGATAATAAACTCTCTAATGTAGCTTTAGATTTTTCTATGGAAAATGGGAGTTTTGTGTTCTGACAGTCTTGCAGTACAGATATCTCTTTTTCTAAGGGATTAGGAAGTCCTGTAAATCCTTGAGTCCAGACACTGGTCAAACATTATACATCATTTAAATTTTCAGATACCTTATGTTTCAAGATGACAAAAAACCCCCCATAACTTATTGCTTCCCATATTTGGAGGCAAAATAAATGATGGACAAAAGCTAGAATATCATACCCTGTACTTATAGGGGCTGGATGAGTTCTTTGTGCTAGGATCTGTCCCTAAAATATTTAACTCATTTCCTGAGTTAACTAATCTAAACCAGAGAGGGCATATTTTAAGTTTTCTGATTACAGTTTCCATTTAGACAGCACTTCATTATGTCCTATTAATGATTGCTAGCTTTTGGAGAGAGATGGTGAACATCTAAGAAATGAAGGTCATGTAGGAAAAGGAACTATGTTGCAGGCCATGAAATAAAGGAAAAGAAGCATTTGAAGTGACTTTTAAAAAACCTCTCTGTCCAACAAAGAACCATTTTGTTTGATTTTGACATGTATGCTGGAAATTTTATGCTGCTACTTCCAAAAGGTAAGTTTCTAAAACCAGTAGTGTTGGCACTGCAGCCAAGCTGGGACATTCCTTATTACATATTCTGACAGATAAAGATGAATTGATCACTGAACTTGGTGGTTGCCTAGGTGCAAGTAATCATGATCTAATTTTATTTGTTTTGTGCAAACACTGTTATAGTCTTGGTGCTTTAAAAAGCCCAATTTCCCAAACTGGAAAACAATCATGAGCAAAATTGAGTGGGAGGAAAATTTTAAACACAAGAATGTGCATGATAATTAGGAATTGTTTAAGAATGCTTTATTAGATGCCAACAACCCAGCTCTACAATCAAGAAAGGTTTTTATAGCTGAAAAATATCCCACTAAAAAGGGAGATGAAGACAATTGCAACCCCCCTCTGAAACTGACCCCCCCCCAAAAAACCAACAGTATGTAGCAAATCAAAGTAAGAAACTCATCATAATAAGCATATACCAACTTTCAGGGAATAAAATCACACTGGTAGAAAAAAATAAATACATCAATAAATGTGCCCAAGAGGGTACCAAAACCAGGAAAGCATTTTTAAAATGCACAAGGAACAAATAAAATATTAGTGATAATATATGCCAAATATTGTATAAATATGACAAAATTTTCTAGCAATATACATAAAGATGCAATGAACAGATACTATAATTTATAACTGGAAAGAGGAAGAACTATATTTTAGTATGGTATTGAAATACTTTTAATATTTAGGATGTTAAACAGAGGTTTAAATGAAATGTTTCAAAATCTTCAGAACTGAATATTTTGTACCAACACTATTAAAAGGATTGGCCAAGGGTTGTCTAAGAGTAAGATTGTGGATGAGCAAAATGCTGGAGTACTGGAAAAAAGGTACTGTCATCCCTATATATATTTTTTTTTTAAAAAATAGAATACCTGAGCAGGCTAGTTAAGATGAGGATCCAAGAAATAAATGAGGAAAAGTTGAATTGGACATTGCCATTAAGGAGTGCCTTATTACTGCCTGTCAGAACGATTGTATATAAGAAAATCTTTTCTCAATCATACCTGATGTTATCTTAATTTTGTTGTGCATTAATACAATGTAGCTCTGCTGATATAACAAAAATTATTTAAGTATTTCACATTGTCTGCAGAAAATATATAGCAAAAATAAGGCATATCAAGTTAAATTAATTACATCCATATTAAATGGTATATCAAGTTAAATTAATTACATCCATATTCAATTAATTGTAAACTTATAAAATTGTCCCGAAAGGAATTATAAATAACAGTCATCACCTAAAGAAGACTTTTATGAGGTTGTATTTGGTTAGCCAGTATCTTTTGTCTGGAAAACATAAAACAACTCTTGGATGATGTTAATAATACAAGTGTTTGTGAAGTGAAAGGCTGCAGTGGAAGCAGGTCACCTGTTATACTGAGGTCTGGACTGCTTGACATAAAGGGCACATTTAAACAAACATACCTTTTAACACTGTTAAGTTTATGTTCATTTGCCCAAAACTAATGTAAACCATGTTTACAGTTTAAGAGTTTGTATGCAGGATAGAACTGCACTAAGAAGCCTTTAGAATTAATAATTAAAAAGTAACGCCTAGTATGAAACTTGACTAAAGAGGACAAAATGATCTTCAGATGCATGTGCTGAAACTGTTATGTAGGAGTAGGAATGTAAAATTACCATTGCATTCAGAATTAGTGAGGCTATTCAAAGAAAACTGTGTGAGCTGGAACACTAAAATAAGACAAAATCAAACTGTGGTTCGGATAACATGCTTCTTAAACTTCAGAAGATTATTTGAGACAAATCTAGGAGCGATTGTCGGCTCTACATATCTGCATAAGAAAAAGGCTTCTGGGAGATGGCTGTTTAATCTACTGAAACAAAATAAAATAACTCAGCAAAAGATACTTCAAGATCTAGTAGCCAGAAAATTCAAGCCAAATAATGGGGAGGTTTTCATGTTAGAGGATTAGATATTGCAACAGCTTATGTAAGGATGTAATAGTTCTGCATCATCTGAAGCTTTTTAGTCAAGGGTGTCTTTATACTTAGTTGTATTTAAAGATTATTGAACAAGTTGCTATGATCCTCATAGTCCCAGAGGTCATGATGATGTCTTCTCTCCATTAAAAAATAAAGAAATTCCATCTTAAAATACCTGGTTTTGTTCTAAAACCTTATGGAATCTATTACTAACGAACTTCACACTAGTTTCATAAATCAGACAGACCAAATAATTAGAAAAACAATACACATTGTCATGAAATGAAATGGAATTCTTCCTCTTGTTTCTTTAGTACATAAGTCTTATCTTTTTTAACTTGAGTGCCAATCATGAGTTTCAGCCCATCAAAATGAGGAAGCTATGAGACAAAATTTCCTTTTGAAGATTATCTATAGGTAGAAGAGAGAAACAAAAGCCTCCTTTCCATCTAACCAGGTGGTGCTCCAAAATTGTGGCTGTGTAAGAAGCTATTGAAATTGAAAATCACATATGGGTTGCTTTTGCACGTAGCTAAGGAGTACGTCTTTTTGGGCAAGTGTAAAGGCAGTTAAGATGATGCTGAGAGAAACATCTCCTGAGGAATAAGTTTGGATGAAGAAGCCTGCTGATTCCTGTTAATGGCTAGTTATCCTGAATAGAAATGGAACAGAGCTTTGCAGTAATACCTGATCTGTTTGCTACCAAACGGAGTTCATGGAAAACTTCTGGTGTCTCTGCACAGTACAGATTTGAAGTGTAGCTTAAACAGCCTTGAAGGATGAAGCTGTTTTTTGTAGTACACTGTTCTATAGAATACATTTTTCAGGACTGATAGTGAAACTGGAGTAAAGTGGAAGGAATCTAATGGTTTGGTGATAGGAGTAGAATTCAGTTTATATTTTTTCAATCTACATAGTATTTCTGCAGCAATATACTTTCAGGGTTAACTTCAGTTATATCTGATATAATTTTATAATTATGTGCCTGGGCAGTGTGTACCCTGCATTTTCCTATGAATTTCTTTGGAAATGATAAAGTACACAACTGCCAGCTGGGATTCTCGAATCCCACCTCGAATACTGTGTTCAGTTCTGGGCCCCTTGCCACAAGAAGGATGTTGAGGCTCTGGATGGAGTCCAGAGAAGAACAACAAAGCTGGTAAAGAGGCTGGAGAACAGGCCTTACGAGGAGCATCTGAGGGAGCTGGGGTTGTTTAGCCTGGAGAAGAGGAGGCTGAGGGGAGACCTTATTACTCTCTACAGCTATCTGAAAGGAGGTTGTAGAAAGGAGGATGCTGGCCTCTTCTCCCAAGTGACAGGGGACAGGACAAGGGGAATTGGCCTCAAGCTGCACCAGGAGAGGTTCAGGCTGGACATCAGAAAAACATTTTTCACAGAAAGGGTCATTGGGCACTGGAACAGGCTTCCCAGGGAGGTGGTTGAGTCACCATCCCTAGAGGTGTTTAAAAGATGGGTGGATGAGGTGTTGAGGGACATGGTTTAGTGTTTGATAGGAATGGTTGGACTTGATGATCCTGGAGGTCTTTTCCAACCTAGTGATTCTGTGATTCTCCTGCAGTCCCTCTTTCCACCATTCTCATCAATGCAGTTAATACGGAGAAAAATGTAACTCACACACTGCTCTGATAGTGGCAAAGCCGTATTATCTTACAGATGTATGAAGTGAAAATGTAAACATGTTGACTTCTCTCTGTCCTTCTCCTCTTCAGTCTTCTCCCATCTTTCAGTTATTGTCATATCTGAACCTTGGTATTGCAAGCAGGCAAGTAATTCATGCTAAATTCACAGGGGTATTTGGCCAAAGAATTTATCTCATGCTTCTTAATAATATGACTGACACTTAAACCAACAAAACTCTTAAATATCTGTCCATGTTTTGCCAGGTAAAAAAAAAATCAAAGCCACCAGGTCTCTAGGCTTACATGCAAGGACTGAACTGCATCATGCTGGTGGTCCCTTCTAGTTCTTACTAAGCCACAGGGGCAAATAAGCTTGCATAGAATTAACCACATGTTTAAATGCTTTGCTGAATGTAAATTATGACCAGTTAAGGGGATATATTTGTCATTATTCAAACTTCATAATGTCTCATGCATTTTTATAATTCTGCCATGAATCTTCAAGAAGTAACAAGAAAAAGAATATTCTGTCTCTCTAGGGTGCTGGTATGTTTATTTGAGACTGGTCAGATGTGATCTCCATTACTTTAGAAAAATATTGAAGCAGATCCATGGGCCTAGGACTTTCTGATCTGTTTAGTGAAGAAAAAGTCAGAACTTAGTAAAAGAGTCAGAACTCTTTTACTAAGAAAATTCAAGAAATAAGCAACAAAAAAACTTTTTTTTGCACTTAATTCCTATAGATACTGTAAAACTCAAGAGCTGGGAATTAAAGCTACATTTTAGGAATCCCTTCTTTAATTTCTATGTCAAATAGATCTTTTGATAATGATCAGAGAGCTTTTAGGCTGTTTTATTTTCCTTTCAGGTCAATGTAAGGTTTGCCTAGTGGTCAACTTTCTAAGCTATTGCACTTCCCATTTAAATGTGAACATAAAGATCATTACATTGCAATTGTCACACATCAGGGTTCCCTGATATTCTACCACCAGTTGAGATTTTAGAGATTTTTTGAGCTGTTCATGGGTTGAAAAGAAACCCAAAGAAGTCATTTTATCTAGCCGAAGATAACTGATTTTTCCACAGGAAAGGTAAATGAAACATATGTATTTTGCATAATGAAACAGATGACAAACTGGGCAAACTGATCTATTAATGAGCTTCCTGTAAAGTGAGAATGCAGGAAAATGAGCAAGGAGCAGATGGAATCGCTCTGATCTTAAAATTTAACAACCACTTCTAATCAAACCATCTTCTATAATATGGGACTTCTTCAGCTCCTTCCAATGGCCAGAACTATTTGAATAAAAAAAAAGATATACTAGCGTTAAAATATAAACCTCATTACAAGTAGCTTGTTCAGATATGCAATATTATTATTGGGAGAAGAACTTATCTGTCAGGTGTTAAAAGTTTTGTACCTTAGAGATGGCCATTTACAATGCTAAGAAATGTAGACGTGATATAGTGAATCTGATTGAATTAGCTACACAAAATACTTCCATTCCTTCCTCCATTGAGTGTTTATTGTCTCTGTGACAGCTCTTTGCCATTTTTTTTACTGTAAGCTGCCTCCAAAAACTGAGCCAAAAAGTGCTGAAATGAATGAGAATCTTTCCCATTACTCAAGTGGGTTTTCAACAAGGACTGTACCAGTTTAACCCGTAATCCTATCCTCTGCTGAGTCTTCTTAGGGAAACTTGCCTAAATGCTGGGTGCCGTTTTCTTTGGTTTGGTAGCATGGAGGACTGTGCCTTTCCTCCTGCGAGGGAAGTGCAAGACTATGTGTTCAGCAGGGTACATACGTGTTTAGTGTTGCACAATGAGCCTGTGGATGTGTCCTTGCAAACACACTTTGTTGATGGAGCATCTGTACCCATCTTTGCTATTTGTACCACAGCCAGCCGGAGCAGCATGCCAGCTTTGATCCCTTTTGATTTCACTATGAGCTGTCACTTCAAGAGGAGGAGTTTGTTGATAGACATATACTGATGGACAGTTATAAATTTTTTCTCATCTAGGTCCTGGGGTCTCTGGGAGCCTGCTGTGCTCCGTGCTGCACAAATACATGGTAAATGACAGATATTGCTACAGAGAATGTTAAAGCCTTTAAATAGTCATGATGCTCCCATCCCTATGGTGTTCAAGCATCATCTAGAAAATAAGGCTATCAAGCTGATAAATCTAATACTCGGCTTCCTTTAGAGGAGTGGGGAGACCTGTATCTGGAAATTGCTGATATAGTAGTTAAGTCCAAATACTGTGCTGTTACTGGAATTACAGAGAGCTTGCTTTTTAGGATAAAGTAAAAGCAAATTAAATATCAAATAATGAAGCCTGTAAGAAAGATCAATACCTTCAAAATACTTCCTAGTGTATTGCTGCCCAAATCAACTATCAGTTTGCCCAAAGAAACAATACAATGCAAGAATTAAGAAAGGAAGAGAGAAGTCAGGCAATACTGTTTTTTTATTACAGCTACGTGTTGTGTTGACTGCTGTTGTCACCCCAGGTGTGGCTGTATGAATACTTCATGAATATAATCTGGGTTTATTTGGGCTGATATCTGATCTATATGTTAATGCTTTTATATCTCTGTTTTTTACATGGATAAGATCTTCCACACCTACTTTGCAATATTTATAGCAGTACTAAATGACCCAAAATTTTCAATGACACCCAAGGCTGTACTCTATTCTGCAAGCTTAGACAGTCAAGAAAATTGGCTTATTCAGGGTCATTGAGCAACCACAAGCTCCTTTTTCCCATTTCTCTGCAAGTGATGATGTTAGAGTGAGCAGGAGATGAGCCATGACTCTAGCAGGGAGCATGGAGTTCCAGTTGACCAGGACAAGAGCCAAAGGGAACAGGGGTGGGTGGAGAATTGTGGAGGTTAGTGATAGCAAAAACCAGGGAGCCCAGTTGTGTTTGATATACCTGTGTGTCAGTGTGCTAGTGAATTTTATTTTAAGCTTTTTACTTTAGGAAGAAGAGCTATACATATTCTCCTTTCCACTTAGAAAGATAAATAACAGTGGAAATAGTAGAATGTGCTTATGAAACTATCTCTTTCTGGAGGTTTTGCATAAGGTAAGAAGAGAGGGAAAAGTCTTTGGCTATGTATCACCCCTATTTGGGATGTTGAGAATTCTCACAGGAGGCAAAAAAAGACCCAAAATAAAATGAAAGCTCATGTTCTGTCCTTAGAGCATATTGAAAGCAATGTCTTTCAAATTAAAAACAAGCAACATAGAGAGGATAAAACATAAATATCTCTGCCTCCTTTACAAACCTATACACACATACACCGTTAAATTCTATCATATTAAATATTTAGCTTAAAGAAACAATGCTGAAGGTCTTATATAGGTAGTGGCATATTTAAAATCTGGGCAAGTTCCAGTCTTTTTAAAATACCACACTTTTCCTTTTCTTCTCTTAGCTTAGATATTTTGCTTTCTTTCCAAGTGTATAAAACCTTTGAATTAAAATTTAAACTGTTATTAGATAAATAGGATGTGACACACCCCACAATATTTTGAGGACCAGATCATAGAAAAGTGCAATGAGGGAAAAAAATTGTCCTAGTTAGTATTCTAATAATTTGGTGGTAAATATTTTATACGTATATATATGTATCAGGCTGCCTTGGACAGCCTGATCTAGTGGGATGTCCCTCCCCATGGCAGGGGGGTTGGAATCTTTAAGGTCCTTTCCAACATAAACTATTCTATGATTCTATATATATTTACAATATGGTGATAAACTGTGAGAAGGAAAGGAGGGGACTTAGTTTCATATTAATAGGAAAAACTAGCTGCTTAGATGGACACAATATTTCCACTTATTTTTAGTTACTGGTTACACTGAGAAGATGCAGTAAGTTTTGCTTCATTGTCCGTTTTCTGTCCAGACTATCAGTCCAGAAAAGAGAGGTAGGATATGAATGATTTATAGTGTTTAGAGGATTTTTTTCCCCTCTAGAAACTGCATTTTTTCCCAAAGGAAGAGCAAATAGCAACAGCATCAACAATAATATTTTTAGGGGCTTTGCAATACCCAATAACCATATATTGATTCTGTTAATAACTATACATTTATAAGGGCAATACTATCTTGGACAACAGGTGCTCTTGTACACTGCAGGGAAATACTAACATCTTTATAAAAACTGTGAGGGACATAATGTTAGCTGATCAAGTCCAGAGTTCATACTGGTTTTAGTGCGGATTTGGAGAAATACTGTTTATGATTGAAATGAGCATTGTAACATGGATCATAATTAGCTGAACTTAGATTGGGTCTAGCCAGCAAAGTGTTGAACATGATTTTTCCATACCTGCAATAGCAAAGTCATGTTTGTGCCACGTATATTATCCTTATACAAAAGGGAATATATTCCCTGCTCAGTTGTCTTTCAGTGTTTACTTCAGAAAACACACAGCCAACTAAGCAAATTTCAAAAAAGGTCAGCTTTTGATTTCCTTTAAGTCTTAGTGGTGTGGGATTTTTTTGTTTGTTTTTATTTTTTTTAAGTTTCCTTTAAGCTCCCGCAGAAAATCAATTGTGTTTGGTCTCTTTTTTCTAGAGTGAATTTTATGTCTGCACACTTACATGCACTCAAATATTCTCATTAGAGAATTATTATTTTTAGAATTATAATGCAAATTGAATCTCAGATTGGTCTGAACCTCCAGCATAGCTGCATATTAAATGAAATGCCTCCGCTTGCAGCACTGCATTTAAATGTGTCTTATGCTTTGTATGTGTTTAATTCTGCACAGGGAAGACCTTGTTGCTTGAGGGTGAAAGGAAATCAATTTTTACAGTGATTCCTCCATTAAAGACAGATGTATCAGAGGTCATTCTTGATCCATATGCTATCATTGTTTATTCATGGGGGGTAAGGTAGTTCTTAAGTTAGGAGAGAAATTTTCCATTAGGTCTTAATGCAGCAGCTCAAGACATAAAACCCTGATGTCTTAGTGCACTCTGGGAAGGTGGGGAATTTAAGTAATTACAGAATCACAGCAAGGTCTTGGGGGGCCTCTGTCACAATGACTTGGTGTCATCTGACGTAAAATGGAAAGCAATTGTCCAGAGGAAGAACAAAAGAAATGAAACTCTAGTTACCAATCTATACTATTTACACAAAGACCCAACATTAATGGAAGGTGCAGATGAAGAACTCTAGCTCAGCTCAGCCTTTGAACTTCAGTGGGAGTAATTCTATTTTTAAAGTCTGGATTTTTCTTTTTTCTCTCTCATTCTTTCTTTAATCTTGTTGTTTTGTTTTCATGCTCGCAGAAAAATGAAAAATAAAAAAGCTGCAACAGGTCTTTCCCCTCTATAAGGAATCACACAGGTCATAGACCAAGCAACTATATTGCTATATTATTGCTGAATCTCACCAAAATTAATTAAATAAGTACTTAAAATGAAATAAATAAGGTAAAACTTGCCACAAGATTTCTAAAGAAGAAACCTTGCAGCTAGCAGTGACTTTGAAGTTTTACTACTTTTTTTCTGTTGTTGTTGTCATTATTATTCTGTGCTGATGTGCTGGTGTTCAGAGTCCATGACCTATGTGCCGTACCTTGAGGATGTCAGAGATCTGAGAGCCATTGTTGTGAATATGTTCATTAGGTATGAAGAAAAAGATACTTATCTACATGCAACAGAATGTCAAACCCCTCCAGATTTTGTTGTTGTTGCTGCTAAGGACAAAGCAAAATAACAGTCCTGAGATGGCAAATTTCTATTCTTTGTTTTTGCAGAGTAAAATGAAATATATTTGCTGTAAAATTCAGAAACCAACTGTATTTTTCAGGGGTTGATGGGAATAATATTAAAAAAAACCACGTACATGAAAAAAAACATACAAAAAGGTAAAGGTTCTAGTCTTGCTCTTAGCAGTCTATTTCAAATCTAAAACTGTTCCAGACTGGGCCTAATTATTCTTTATGTTTGTAATGTAACTTTTCAAATTGCTTTGCAAGCAATCAGTTTTGTACAGTCACTTATCCAGAAAAGGTCCCTAGGTATAATCATGCAGGACTGCTACTGGTATTTCTACTAATTTTCTTGTAGTGCAATTGGCCTCATGACTCCCTTTTTGGTAGTCATAGTATGCGTATATTTGTAGACAACATGTGCCTGAAAGGATTTTAAGTTCATATGACAAACAGAGGTAGTTTGATTATCCCTAGTTTATAGCTATAAATGTGAGATACAGAGAAAGAGACATTCTCCCATGCGAAACAATGTGAGATCACCACCCACTGTAGAATCATAGAATGGTTTGAGTTAGAAGGGATCTTAAAGATCATCTAGCTCCACCCCCCTGCCATGGGCAGTGACATGTCCCACTAGATCAGGCTGCTCAAGACCCCATCCAACCCGGCCTTGAACATCTCCAGGGATGGGGCAATGACAACTTCCCTGTGCAACCTTTTCCAGCGCCTCACCACTCGCATTGTGAAGAAATTCCTCCTTATGTCTAGCCTAAATCTGTCCCTCTCCAGTTTATACTCACTGCCCCTAGTCCTGTCACCACATGACTTTTTACAAAGTCCCCCCGCTAGCTTTCTTGTAGGCCTTATTCTGGTACTGGAATAGGTACTTAGGTATGTGTTCAGTTCACCTTGAGATAAATGGAAACTAGGTCCATTTCAGTGTTTTTGACACTTAGGTAACAGATCCAAGAACACATAGGGACAGAAAGAGGGCATTGTGCCCTGTATCTTGCATTAGACATACGAGCTTACCCACAGCTCTGTTTGAGCACCCTGCTTCCCAAAAAAGCTACAGTTCATTGGTTTGGAGTGCTTTCAGCCAATTAAAGGAAATTTCCTTAAAGTTTTCAACTATGTGATATGCATCATAAGCATTAATATTTGTCTATCTAGCCCACTGTCACCTAACTCCTTTGGATAAACTTATTTCTTGCGTTGCTCATTAAAGAAAAAATCCCAATTGCTCAATGTAAACAAATGAAGAGGAAGTGTGGGGCTTCGGTACAATTTTCTTGAACAGAAGGTAGGAAACATTGGTATTGATGTATTCCAGGACTCGCTAGCAAAGCACAACTAAATTTAGCAGCCAGAGATATTGATTTGATTAAAAATGGTTTAAGACTTGTAAATGTCACTGGAACTTAGCAAAATGAACATTATTAAATCCTTCTGGTGATGGGGAAAACTAACAAAGGGATTTGCAGTGGTTTCTGTAATTAATTGCTCTGTCATGATTTATATTAACTTACAGTACAACTCCATTAGCTCAGACCTGTCATCTCTGCTCAAGGAACCACCAAGTAATCACTACCACATTAAAGAATAAATTAGTTTTTGGCTTGGAGCCTAGTTGTAGAATGTTTCATTTGTGTCTGCTGTAGACATATGTACCTAATAAAGTTGGAAAGAATGAGTTAAAGTATGTATATATCAGTGTCGACTGACTGTATTTTAGAGATGCTATGATGAGCATTGATCATTAGGCCTAATGAATCACTTAATTTCTATTGCTAGCCTCCTGTTTTGGTGAACACCTTTTCATGAACTAAGAAGCAGGAGATGACTGGAAATAGGTAGGTCTCCTGAGATCCTCCTCCCTTCACATTCTGCGGCCTGTGGTTGTAATAATAACTTCATATGGTTTTTGTTAACACTTCATTACCCCAAACTTGGATAAATTACAGTCCTGCTTCTTCCCCAGTTGCAGACACATGGGTGAAGCCAAAGTCTTAGCTACTACTTAGAGTAGATTAGGGGATTTGTGTGGTTCTATCAAATCAACTCTGACTTTGATAGTTCGAAGATGTTTTAAGTGTTTTTTCTGTTTGTGTGTTATAGTTTGCACAAGAAGTTGTTTTACATTTCCACATAGGGTGTAATGGTCTTAGGAGTCTGCAAGCTAAGTCTTCAAGCAATTCATTTTTTTTTCCCTTTTTCTCCCAGGTCCTGGATAAACCCCCTCAGTACCCTTGAGGCATATCAGTGCATGGCCAGGAAGGCAGTAGTGGCACTTTGAACATACAGCTGTCTGTTCAACTGAAGTGTCATGTGGTTAAACAAGTATTGTGGGCAGACTTCATGACTTGTGAATGTACATCACATGTAAACCCTCAAAGGGTTTGTCGTGTTCTTGAAGTTTTCAGTCTTTCAACTAGCTACTGAAATTCAAAATGTGTCCTTTATTAGCTTTGTTGTTTGAACTAGCACATTATCCCCTCCCTCTAACCAGCAATGGAAGCCACACTGACAGCCTTGCTGGTTTTACTGTTTCTTAGTATTTATGGGGTGTTGCATGGGTCTTGGTTCTCCTCCCTGACCTCAGAGAGAATGTTGCCTTTGGAGCCAAATTAAGGACCTGTGTATCAAAATAGTAAGCAGGACACACGCTTGCTACCTAATGCAACTAGGTCCTAGATGCTCTTATATCTAGAAGTTTTGTACCTAGGTTGGATAAGACGACCTAACGTGCCTGCAAGCAAGCCAGACCCAAGAGAACTGCCTAAACTAATATGCCAGTCTTAATATGTACAGACTTAGGAGTGGGAGATGAGTCAGCATGGCAACGAAAGCAGAGGGAATAAACTGACCAGACAGAAGAGATGTGGGCTATTAAATTGGTATTTGGATGAAGTGTCATGGACACAACTGACAGATTGGAGTGATGCCGTATTCTTCAACTTGAGATAGTTACAGCTGCAGTAGGGTCAGATGCAGGACACGTAGACACCAAGAGTGGTTCTAAAATATGCAGTGTTTTCACAGGTTCTACTGGACACTGATTATAGGTAATTTTAAACAATTATAAATTTTATATTAATGGTAATTTCCTAGCATCCCAGAGAAAAAGCCAAAGCTGTGCTTGGCACATTCACAGAAGTGGTCAGGGCACAGATTGTTATGAGCCTTCCATCTGTTGATGCCAACACAAGGACAGGAAGGAGTGTGAGTTTTATACCTCCTTGCTACAGAGGAGTCTATGCCACCCCCACTGTTTTCAGTAGATACCTACAGTAAAACTTAACTTTTATTTTAATCTGTGAGTTTATCAGATCTCTTGGCATGATGACTACTGTGCCTTTATTTGAATGCCGTAGCACAAGCATTAGGTTCAGTGGCAAGAGACACTGTAATTTGTAGTGTCCCAGACTGCTAATCTTTAAATATTGTTGCATCAGCCAGCTCTTTTCTACACATGCCATCATGACTGGCAGTGCCAATCTACTATTTATGTGGATTATGTTCAAACCATCTGTTTTAAAATAATAGTAATGATCTCTTGAATAGAAATATGTATGTTGACGTAAAAGTATAGGGCAGTGCTAGAAGAGCATTACAAAATGGATAGACATTAATTTACAAATGTTCAGTGATGGAATAGATGTTTGTCTATTAAGTAGTCCCAGGAGGAAGAGGAAAACAAGCCAGTTACTCCCCCCCATTATTTTGTTGGACACAACTTGGATCATAGTTTGTTCCAGTGTTTGCAGACAAGCCTAGCTTTATTTTTCAGTCCAGACCTAGTGGGAGTTATTCAACTTAGAGGAGTTGGGATCATAAAACCCCCAACAAACTCGCAAAAAGTACAGATTACTATCCAGACTTTGTGGTTTGATCTTGCATTTCTTGTGCAAGTTTTCAAAACTATCCATGAAATGAGGTAGTGTTTTTGCAAAAACATGGTGGAAACTGGGAGGTGCAAAAATCTCAAGGGAGTATCAATTGTCAGGAGATTTACGTATGTCCTGAATTCAGTTGGAATAGGAAATCTGTGACAATAGCTTTTCTTTTAAAGATTGATCTAAACCTCTGTCTTTAAGGCTAGTCTTCTAGACTTCTGGCTCAGATCCATCACAAAATATTTTAGCACTTCCCTTCCTTGTGCCAGGCAAAATCAGGCACTGTTGTCTAATTTGCATTTCCAAAGAACCTATAACTGCAGTCTGTACAGTGAGTGTTGAAGTGAAGAGACATAAAAATTTTTTTAAAATTTTTTTTTAATTTTTTTTTTCTGAATCTCAGAGAATATCATGATCTAGTTTAGGTCAGTCCTTACTTTATGTGAACATACTGATTTCTTAAGCCAACATGGTTCTTGGCTGTACTTTTCTATTGCTAAAGCTAGCAATAGAGTTTGGGAATATATTTGCCAAGTTAGTGTCCAGTATGATCATAACAAGCCAAGGGAGTATACTCTCTTCTCTGATACCTTGCATTAATGGTAAAGCACTTCCTTACTTAATGGTCTAAATAATGACCACAGATTTTGTCTGTGGTAATTTATAGTCTTTTAGGTTGTTTGTAATAGAGGATGTACTTAAGTACACCATGCTGCATAGCCCAGCCGCTTCTGCTGCTGTGGTCATTTATGTTTATATTATGACTCTCCCCAAGCTCTGCCAGGCGAGAGTCAGACTGGACATCAGGAAAAGATTCTTCACAGGAAGGGTCATTGGGCACTGGCAGAGGCTGCCCAGGGGAGTGGTGGAGTCCCCATCTCTGGAGAAATTTAAAAGATGGGTAGATGAGGTGCTCAGGGACATGGTTTAGTGGCAGGTAGGGATGGTTGGACTCAATGATCCAAGAGGTCTTTTCTAACCTGATGATTCTATGATTCTATGTTACTTGTAAAAGTTTCCTGGAAGAGCAGGTTCCCAGCTGCCTGGAATCATTTGCTTACTTTTTTAACTCTTGTGACAGCACTGGGATAAGTGGTGGGTAGTAAGAGAGAGAGGGAACCAACAAACACCTAGAGTTTATAGTAACCAGAGGTGAGGTATTTCTCCTCTCCATACTCTTATCTATGCATTGCAATCATCTGTTACAAAAAGAAACCTCTCTTTTAAGGTTTAAGAGGTTTCTCATTTGATAGATGATTGCTTGTCAGGCCATTGTTATCTCATTCTCTGCCAATGTCTTCCTTTGTGGAAATGGTGGTGGAGACCACAGAAGTCTTGCAACTAAGATCTATATAAGTTCACAAAGATATCTGCATAATTGTTTAGTGCTCTCTACAAATGGGGATGTGGCAAAATTTTGTATGAGTAGCTATTGTGTTCAAGATTTCCTTCAAAATCATAAAGATTGAAATTGAGGAAAATGACACATGAGACAGTGAAATGACATACCCTACTTAAATGACAGCACCTTTGACCCCTAGCTGTAAGCAGAACCTCCCAGTAGGTGTCTTCATCTGTCTATATGTTAAATCTTTTGCATCACCTTTGAGAAAACCTCACAGCTTTCTGAGTGTTCAGAAATCTCTGTGCTGTATGTCTGGTAAACCTAAAGCATTTTTTTAATCTTAAGAGCAGAGCAAAAAACTATATGTGCATCTGTTTTATCTATTGCTCTGAAAACAAAGGATTTAGTTTGTTCACTGGGACTTTGTTGCAGTATTATACCCATCTAAAGTTCTTTGTTGGATTTCCTTCCTCTGCAGTTTTGCTACAATTTTGATTGAGTTACTGGTAGTGAACCAATACAGTGTTAAATGTAGTGTAGCTAGTGAGTAAAATTTGCATGGTGAGAAGTTTAGCTAGACAGGACTATAGAAAGATTTAGCCCCTTACATATATGCTAGTGATTGTGTCTTTGCAAACACAGTCACAAGTAAAAGAACATATAATCTTAGTTAGTTATAACCTCTTATACATTCATATTTTAGTGTATGCTGGAATGGTACTTACAAGCAGAATAATTGATATTAATGTTGCCATTATAAATTATTATTCTGCAATCATTGCCTTTTAAGAATGAGCTGATGATTTATGCTTTTTATATAAGTATGGGTTTCTTCTAATGCAAAGCAGTCAGTGAAAGTCAATCAGGTTTTGAACATATAAATTTAATCACTCATTACATAATAATTGATAATCTCACACATAAATATGCCATATTACCTATTCAAAGATGCAAGCTAAGTATGCCAGATGAAATAGAATCCACACTTGGAGTTTAAAAAAATTAATCAAGATTTAAAATATGTTTCTCAATGATCCTACAATCCAGTAAAATCCTTGGCTATAACCTGACATCAGGTCTTTCTCACTCTAGAGATTGCACATTAAAAGAGCTTAATAGATTTTGTTACATGAAACTGGAATTTATTATAGGTCTTGTTGATGCTTCCCCACTTCCAAGACCAGTAGCCTAATAGCTTGGAGATGAAGATGTTGCCACTTGCCCAGAACTCTGTCTCCTATTTCAATCCCTTCCTGAAATGACATGCTGTCTCCACATTCTTTGTTTTGCTTAATGAAATCAAGCTCAAGAAACTAAAATGCATGTATCATCTCAGTTCTTTACATTTGCCATGACCTATTCCCCCAACTGTTTCTCCAGTCCTACTTCATGAGTAGAGACAATTTACTGTTCTTAATCAACTATATGGATCTATTAAGTATTCACATTTGATCTGAGGAGCCAGGCAGCTAGGGAGCTTGGAAGCATGTGTGCACAGTTTCAGAGTAGCAGAACTAGGAGTGGTGTACCTATATGGCTCAGCAGAGAGCATTTTGGAAAACTGTCACCAGCAGCAGAGTTAATTATTTTTACACCACACTATTTTGATGCATCAACAACACTCCTGGTGCTCAGTTTGTCTCAGGGTCTTGTAAAACTTTTTGTTGCCCAGACTCAAACATTGCTACTGTGATTTATTCATTAAGTATTTCTATATGCTCAGACCTGATTTCTAGGGTGTCAATACCTGTCAATACTTTAAGGAAGTAGCCTAGTTCTTTGCACTGAGAAGACAGCAGGTCTCTGTCAAAAAGGGCTGTCAACTAAATTACAACAAAAAAGTGGAGTCAAATGCTTAGATCCCAGCATTTCCAAACTTAGAACTAAACAGGGGACAAAAGCTGTAAATCATGCAGATGATACTGAGCCTTGGGTTGGTATTTCTGTAGTGTTCTACCAGAGTTTGTCAGATCAGATATTTTTGGACTTGATCTTGGAAAAATGAACTTAAAAAAATATTATTGTAACCCAGGACAGAAGCCTGAAGCTAAATAACTGGGAACACTATGGCAAGGAGATCTTTTAATGGTGTGTTTTACATTGCTTTATATGGATAATCTTTGGCTAGTAGAGTTCAAGGAAAAAAAATTGATGCTGAGAGGCATATACAGAACCAAAGAACAGAATCTCTGCAGAGCAGCTCAGAACAAATGCTAGAAGTGGTTTGGCAAGTGATCGGGCAGTAAAGCCATGGCGAAATTATGTGAGATGATGTCTGGAAGACTGGAGCAAATGGGGAGAAGCTGTGCTCTTCCAAAGCAGCAGCAAACAGAGAGACAATGGTACAGGGAAAAAATGATAATACGTTTGAAAGACTCTGGCTGCTTCTGCTGCATGGAAAATAGTAGCTGTCTGGGAAAGAGATCTGTGAGTGGAGAGTAAAGGGCAGGAGACTGAGAGAGTTGTAGCCAGCAAAGATGAACTGACACTTATTATATTGTGGGAACTACTGAACTAAGCAGGCTGCAGCAGACAGGGAAACTGTTGATTAGGCTGCATCCAGGATACGGAAAGAAAAGTATAATTTTTGGAAAGAAGAAATGAACTGTATGCATTTCCTACTGAGTACTTGCTCTTGACTACCTCTGTATAAGAGAGGTAGCATGTACCATGGTTCCGGGAGCTCATTTTTCCCCACTTAAATGCTGATCTGGTGGACCCCCACAGTGCTGACTTGGATCTGTAAAGGAACAGGCAAGACCCCCTGCTTCAGAAGTGTGATATGCATGTGTGTGCACGAGCACATCTGGGTCCAGCTGACAGGAAAGATGGGAGTTTCTTAGGAAAATGCATGTGCAGTGTTGTAAACCTACTACTTATATTGTGACGTGCTGTTCTTTCTTACTGTTATTTTTTTTTAAAGGAACACACTATTTACTAGCAGAAGAATGAAGGAATACATGCTACCGCTTTTTCTGGTATATGGTATCACTAACTCCAGCGATTAAAAAGCTGCCAGTCAGAACTAGAAACTGGCCTACCTAAACTTTTCAAGGCCAGTTTAGAAGTAATAAGTGTTTACAGCATTGGATACCTTGGTTTTTTTTGTGGTTTTTCTTTCGTGCATTCCTTTCAACAAATTTACAGATCACACTTGCAGCCTTTTGTTTTTTTAGGGCTAAAAATCTAGCATGTGAAAACTTGACAGTATAGGCCCTCGTATCATCCCTTGATGGCAGGACATGGAATTTGAAGTTTGGCAACATCAAAAGCATTGTCAGCAAAGCTTATGACCTTCCTGGGAGTGTTCCTGCCTGCGTCTGCGCCCTTCCCCAAGATGCAGGGCTGACAGAGGGTGATGGTGGCTGGTGGAGTTCTGCCACGTGGAGCCGGGCAGTCATGGCTGTGTCTCACCAGTTGGTGCCTGTGAGCACCACAGAAGCAGCACGTAACTCTCCACCATGACCCTTGGCCTTGCATCTGTACCAGGCATATTCTCCCCAATGCTGACAGACAGACAGATCACCGCATTAGTGATTGCGTGGGAAAGCAACGCAACTTCCAAAACCACATTTTGGGCTTATTTTTTTTCCTTTTTCTTCTGGTTGCAGTAAGAGTGAATGGACTCAACTGACTCATACTGCCTGTCCCTTTTATTGGCAGACACAGTGTTCTTGCAGGGCATCGTTCTGAGCCGTGGAAAATGGTGAAACATCGAGTCTGTTTTCCTCTCAAGCATCAGCAAAAGCTTGTCCCTTTCTTGGTCTCACAGCCAGCACAGACACAGTTTCTGCTGTCTCCCTGCTTCTGCTAGCTCAATTTTTAACTGCAGTGCCCCCTTGACAGGGTCAGGATGGTACTTTCCCTTTGGCAACCCCTGACAGCAGGACCTTCTCCCCTGGGCTGGCCCATGTCCCACTGGTGGCACCCCACAGCGGATCCAGATGTGGGCAGAGGAGGGTAGGGAGGGATTTCTGAGCGCAGACACCCTGCAGCAGTGTGTGCCTCCCTCCAGGGAGCTGTGGGGGTGCACCATGTTTCGTGGCCAACCCTGCTCCTCACTGAAGGATGCAGGGGAAGGATGAGGAGCCAGACGTGTGCCTCTTAGTCACCACGTCCCCTGGGCTTCTCCAAGCCTGGCACAAGTTAGTCACCACCTCTCGCTTGGAGCCATACCCTGGCTACCCTGAGCTGCTGGCTGCACCCGCATCTGCTTTCCACAGGAAGCCTCATGTCTTCAGACATTGGGGAAGGCAGTGGCATGACCACAGTCCCCAGTGGGCAGCCCTCTGGGCTTGTTCACGCTGGAACATGGCTACCATGGCCAGGGAGTCCACTGGAGAAAGCTGAGGCCAGACACTCTGCCAGTGCCAGCCAGTAGGGTGCTGGGAGCCCAGCCTGGACTGCCTGTGTGAATCCCCTATACATTGAGCTAATAGTGTATCTCGTCAGGAAACTTGTAGCAATCCGTGGGAGAATTTGGCACCGGGTACTGGAGTGGAAAATATTAACAGCCTGGAAGAAAGTCTGGCTTGTGCTGCTGCAGGGAAATCAGCAACTGGCGGGGGTACAATTAGTGTAGGAAACTCCTGATCTGCTCTGCAAGAGGGCTGCATTCATACCGTGCATCGGGATGGGAGTTATTGCAAAATAACGAAAAGCTTTTGTGATCGCCCAGAGACACTGTCTAGAGCCAAGTTGCAAAAGAGCACTACAGTAACTATTTCTCCAGTCTAAAAAAGGCACATTTTTAAAAAAAAACAAACCTGAAGTAAACGAGAAAAAACCCAAAACCCAAAAAACCAAGAAGGGGAAAAAAAGAAAGGGACAAAAAAAAATAAAAAAAAAAGGGAAATCAAGATCAGCTCCACAAAACTGGCCTTTTAGAAAGCTGTATTAGCAAAGTGGAATTGAAATGGTCATGCTAAATGTAAAACACTGCTCCTCATTCCCCCCTGCCATGCTCAGCATGGGTGAAAGGCAGATTTTCAGAGGTGTTTAGGTTTGGTCTAATTCTGCTGCTACTGAAGTCAGGTGAAATCTTAGAAACATTTTATTTAAGCGGAAGTTACATCAACACAGGATGTTTTTAAAGAATCCCACTTAGAATCATTAGGACTATAAACTATCCATTAAAACATCTATGGCAGCAGTCTCCACTTAGCTCAGTGTGACAGTGACCATGGTACTGCAAAAAGGCCATCTGGCTGTGTTTGCTCCAGGACTTTGATCAAGCAGCTTGGCTGGATGTGGCCATGGCAGCAAAACACCCAAAACACCTTCCCACCCCAGCTATGTCCCCTGCAGGAGATCACCTCCACAGTGGCTGCTCTGTAAGAGAGGGTGCTTTCTTTGCCCCTTCTCCTTGAACAGAATTAAAAGGAAGATTATGGCATTTTCCATTAATGAACTGGGCTGTGAGCTGTCATGGGTGAGAAGTATGTACGCTGCAGGCTCCTTCATGACTGTTAACCTCTGGCTGAGGGTATGTCTGACAGTGATGGCAACTGCTTCATCTGCATCCAGTCCAAAAATAATTGTGATTGCTATTTTCCTACGGCGCTGTGCTGAGGAAGAACTCAGTGCTCATGCTCTCCAATTCTGACCACCATCAGCAAGCTGCTTCTAGAAAAGGGAGCAATGCAGAGTCGGACATTTGAACTTTCTGAAAAATTTATTAATCTGACTTAGAAACTCCAGGTGTAGCTTATTCTTTTCTCCCTCTGAGGCCAAATGTTATCAATGTCCTAATGTCCACAAAATGTAGTAGTCAGTTGCTTGGCATGGATGACTTTGTGTGTTAATTTACAGATAATTCAAGACAAGAAGAGTTTTTAAAGTCCTCATGTGATCCAGTCAGTTATGAGTGTTTCAGAAAAGTCTTCAAAGCACATACTGTGTAAGAATACCAATCTACTGATAAGGAAACATCGTTTTCACATGCTGTTATAGAAGTTGCCCTCAAAAATGAGTCCTTGTCAAGAACTTTATTAAAATAACATCCAGGTTCGATAGACCATCGATGAATGATGACATTATAAGGTTGGACTAGACACATAAAGTATACTTGAAAATTAGAAAACATACTAAACTTAAAGGTAAAAGCCCCAAACCCAAAATTGTCAACAGGAAAGTTGGGATGTTGCTCAGAAAAAATTGTCTGATAGTCACTTGATGTGCTAACTTTAACAGTATTTTGAATTCTAGCCTAATTAAGATTTTGTTAGGTAATGCTAATAGGCATTGTGCCAATAACTTCATTTATCTAACTAGAACACTGCAATTATCCAATGTAAGTTACACTCTTGTAACTTCAAATAACAGCCCGAGGGAATATGCCAAGCCTGGAGTACTGCTGTACCCCAGTGACCACTGACTGCTAAGCCACCTACTTAAGGGGTTGTTTGCGTTTCCCTGGAGTCCCAAGCACAAATCTGTTGAAGTTCAGGGATTAGACAGGGAGGCAAGATGTGCAGGCACTTTTGTCCTCTCTCTCATCTTGCATGCAACATATCCCGCATCTGAAGGCCAGTCTTACAGAGAAGGGGAAGGCCCTGGATGGTACACACCCCAGAGCCTCTGCAGCTTGTGGTCGATTCCTCTGGAAAATAAAGTTGTAGATACTCATTTTGCAAACATCTGTGTGGTGAATATGTTACAGGCTTCCCAGCTGCTTGGGAGGGTGCCTACCAGCTGCGTTCTCTCACTTTTGCAGTCCTGCCTGGAGAGTCCAACGTGTGAATGCACTCCAGTCAGCCCCACTGCAGACTCAGCAAGGTCAGGGCAGTAAGCAACTAAGAACCATGAATGTCTTGTCACTGACATTGGTAAACTGGGCATATACCCACAGCCTAAGAAATCTCTGTATGGCAGCCAGTAGGGAGTGGTGACTCTCAGGTCTCTGAGTATGCGTAGTTTGACGTGGATTATGTTGTCTGCATCCTCTGCCTGCCTTTTTGCAACCTTCCTGCCTCATATATCAGGAGTTGTCAGGTTCAGAAACAGATTCAGAACTTCCTCTCTGTTATCCTGCTGACAAATATATAGATTAAGTAACTCAAATATGTTTTCTTCACCAGCCACTCTTCTTCTCTTGCACAGATCATAGCAGAGAAAAAGCAATCTCCACTACTATTACTGATGAAGAGAATTTATGGATAAGGATCAGATTGCATTTTATTAATTCTGAATGATGCAAGGACCTGTCTGAATGTACCAGCAAATGCTCACACGTTTTTATCACACGTTTTTGCAGATTCAAGGAGACTTTAATTAATTGGTTTGGTCCAGTCCACAAGGCTGCCGTGATCCAGGAATAACTCACACATATGGCTGATTGTATACATGTAAATAGCCTACTTGAATTTAAAAGGAATATTTAATTTCTATGCCCAATCCTTTCTGAAGCTGTGCCTATCTTTGCTTTCATGCTAACATTTATGGACTAACAGATCAACTATAGTTGGAGGTCAAATTCTAGGAATAATGATAAAATTTAGTTATGACAGAATGCAGTGGTTGAAAGATTGTTTCTTCGAAAAAATTCACTGAACAACTAAGAATCAATACTAATTTAGACTTGAGGGGAATGGGATGGTAGAAAATAACCCTTGCAAAGAGTGACCATGAGTTGACAGAGTTTAAATTAAGTGGCAGCATAAGTCAAGGTTCAAAGCTTCACTTAAAGAAGACGAACTCTAATAAATGTAGTTTTTTAAATGAATTGGGCTGAGAAATTGTAGATTTGAATACAGAAGAAACTGATATCTTTTTCTAGTCCACACTTCAAAATTGATTAAGGATTTGTATCTTGGCAAAAAGGGAAACATCATCTAACAAAAAGTGTGCCCAAACTACGTATGTAGTAGAAATAAACAAAAAGCCTAAGAGGAATGAAATAAAGCAGTGAATAGCAAAAAACCTCTTTCTTACAGGTCAGGAGTTATATTGATAAAGCACGAATTGCCAGTTATCCTATGCTTTACAAAGAATATAAAACCAAATTGTTAGGGTTTTTTTTCTTCAGGCATATGAACAAGAAGAGACTAAGAAAAGACAAAACAGTATTACTCTACAGTAGGAGAGGATTAAGATGAAAAATAGGCTAATGCCCCAGAAGGGGGAAAAAATTGTCTTTTGCTATTAACATAATAATATTTAATATGGAAGGCAAAGGTTTGTCAGCTAATAGGAACATAAGTGTAGAAATGAAAGTGAAGGTTATCACATGGAAAGTAACAATAAGGCTCAAAGAATTTAGCCTGTTCAAGTTTTGTGGTATTGGATAAATTCCACTCCAGTATTCTGAAGAAATGATATCTGATTTCTCATGTGCTGTGGTGGAAACCACTGCCGAGTCAGGACAGTACTGTATGAAAAGTGAATAACCATATACATATATAAGCACATATATACACAGATCTATTTACATACACAGTTGTAATATACATATTTATTTAAGAGTAGAAAACAGAGTATATGGACAATTATAAGCCTAGTTGTCTGGCATCAGTTGTGAGTCAGGCTTTAAAGCAAAGTTTGTAGGCTAGAGTAAGTATGTGGGGTAAATAGAAAATGAGATAAAATACAATGTACGTTTACAAAAATAGATTATGCCAGACTAAACTGATAGATTGCTTTCATGAAATGGTTGGTCTTACAAGCAAAAGAAAAGGGCTATATCCAAACGATATGAACTGATACATAGTACTGCAGTAAGTAGTTAATACTTCAAAAAATTTTAATACCTATTTCAACTAGAGAAAGGAAGATAAACAAAAGAACCATAGATTAACAAAATTTAATAAGAAATTTAATACAGTAGATTATAACAATGGAGTAATGAATCTACTACAGCAGAGATACAAAAGAGAGGTAGAGGCTGAAAGAAATTATTAATGCAGTTGCTTTACAAGTTTTGGGCTTATTAATAATTTTGGTATAAAACTTTTCAATGAAACTTGTTGATGGAAAAAAGAAAAGAACAGCAGAAATATCTTAGAGCCAGAATTAGATCTTGATGTCCCATGTAGCAGTGATGGAGTAAAATCTGAACACTAGAAAATGCGTGACCATACAGTGTTCTAGGTGCCACCTGGAAATGACCACAGATGACAAGCCACCTATATGAAGTGTTTATGGAAAAGGCAAATCTAGCCATAATACACAGTAAGGAAGATAATTACTATAGGATTTATGCCACTGCAAAGGTCCTGGTTAATACGTCTGCACTTCAAACTATCCAGGTAAAATTCTGTTCTCCTCTATGCAGGAAAGAGGAGGTACTCAGGCAAACTGACTAACAATTGCCTATTTCAGTTAGAAAAATGGAAGCCAGGAAGGAAGATTTTTGTTTTCAAGTCATCAAATCAGGTAGCCCAATGGCAGGGAGAAGAAGGAACTGTTTAAACCAATACACAATGTTAGCACAGAGGCAGGTGGTGTAAACTGACCATGACTAAGTACTTGAAAGAAACACAAGGAGGATAAAGAAATGTAATCATGAGGAGACTTGTAAATATTAATAAAAAGAGGCAGGTGAAACTGTGGCATTGAATGGTTGAGTCTTGTGGGTAAGACTGTAGGACTGCAGTGTAGGAAACAGCTTGTCAAAGGATGGCCTACAGTCCAAACATCATTTGAAAAAAAATTTGATACCTTTCCTGTCAGACAGTCTTTTCTTTGAGGAAGCTCTTCTTTTCTCCTTTGGCCAAAGCAATTCTGTCTATTTCTTGTTACGTGAAAGGAAAAAGTGACAATGTAAATTTAGCACTTCATTAAGAAAAAAAAGGTAGACCTAGATGTGATTTGGTAGATAAGACCTGGATAGACTAATTCCTGCATTTTTTGTCTGTTTTTATTTAAGACGTAAATATTTTAAGTAAGTGGTTTTGATTTATTTACCTTTTTTAATTAAAAGAAAATTACAGATAAAAGGTGCTATAGCAATCATCTTCCTACAAAAGCAAAATATTGCAATGTAATTAAAAAGAGTCCTCAAATTATAATTAGATTTGAAATTTAATTATGACTAGAATACTTTATCCCTATGCACAACTGACACCTTATTGATACATAACCTTTATTGTAATTTTATTACATTTCTGCTGAGATCTTAATCTATGGACTAAATAAGATCATCAGATTTCTATGAAGGCTTAGATTTAGGTGAAAAAAGCAATGTAATATTGTCTTCTATATATTATAGCTGGGTTCTTTATTGGCGTATTTCTGTTGGTTCAAATACCTTGAACTTTATTTGTGCTTATCTCCTCCATACAAAGAGAACTGGACCCTGGTGTTCAATAAATGCAGTACTTTGCCTTCAGCTATTAGCTAAAAGAAAAAGGAATAAATGCCACCTGACATGAAACTAGTTTATCTCCTTTTCCACCTAACCTTTTACCATTTGGTTTGCTGCCTCCTGTGGCTAAATCTCATTGTGACAATGTGTCTGCATCTGCTCCACACACATTTTTCTTATTCAAATTCTTCCAAATTCATACTTTCTGTAATTGTCTCCCCAAATACGGTCTTCTACTCATTGTCAGACATATATTCTGCTAGGAAGAACAATGCAAACTGTTGAGTAGGACACTCTCAGGTATTTTTAAATTGAATTCTAATTTTGCTCAGAATTTTATCCATATTAATGATTATTATTCTGTTAGCAATTGAAGCAGAAATGAGGGACCTGGCAATCAGTCACATGCCCTGTTAAGAAAACTGAAAATACAGCATGCAAGAATGTCTCTTCTTATAAATAAAACAGTCAGATTGAGGATCCATTGATCTCAATAGCCTCAGAAGGAAAAAAAAGCTGTTCAGTGGAAGGGTTTGTAGATCTAGTGTATGTCTCTGGTTCTTCACTAACAACTTGCAATTTGTTTTAACATTCTTTTTTGTCAGCTTATGAGTGGATATTTAACTTATTTTTATAGAAGAATTTGTTAATTTTGATAGAATGTATTGTAAGTGCCTATTAAATAACATCCAGCTATGAATTTTGGAGTAAACAGGTGCATATTCATTAGAAAACCAATGAAATCAAAATGTGCCTGCAAAATGTGAAGTAAAATAAGGCTGATAGGCTGCAACTTATAAGCCTTTCTCCCTGTGTTAATTTTAGTACAGATTAACAGTACCCAGACACAGAAGCCATGGCTGACCATCTGGTTAGGTTGTGAGTTGTATCATGTTCACGGGATGGTACCTTGGATCTTGTCCTTGTGAAGACAGATACAATTGTGTAGAGTCTGGAAGAGTAATCATAATTATGGAGACTAGGAAGTATGGTCCTCTGTGGATAAGCACACAAATGGGTGCTGACTGCGGGGTATAATTCTTACTCATTCTCTTTTGCAAAAAACTATTTCTACATTAGTCACTATCTGAGTGACAGTTAGTGAGAAAAGAACTCAGCCTGTCAAGTAGTAACTATTCAATAACATCATCCTTCAATTTGAAGTAAAACATACCACTATCTTTCGACTATTATTCCCAGATATTATTATTTCTTATGACTGTCACAGACATTGACAGCTCAGTGTAGAACTTCTGTGACATTAAATACAATATAAAATTTTTTATATGATTAACAATTTGATACCGTAATAGTATATTTTAAAAAGAATTTCTTGCCAACTAGCATATGATTTGATTTTTTTATTGCTTGTAGTTTTAGCATGTTCTCCATCAAATATAACATCTATGGTAATTTCTAATAATTTGTATTTATTTTCATATATCTCTCATATTCAGATATGGGAAAGTAACTTTTCAATAATATCTGACTGTTTAACTGTTTTGAATAACACCATAAGTAGTTTCTCTTATAAAACTATTATTCAATGTTTCCTCATTAGTCTAAACACTTAGTAATAAAAATAATTTTTATATTCTTTTTTTTCCAATCATATAGATGCAAGAGTGACATATAAGTGAAATATAGCTGTTTTCAGCAGAAGATCCAAAAGCATTTTAGATAGATTGGTAAAGCTTTTGTTATCCTTATACAAATTTGGGAACATAAGACAAAGACCACCACCTGGAAGGTCCATGGTAGAGTAGGAAGAAGTTCTCTTGATTTCTAGGCTCTGCCTGAGTCCTCAGGATCAGCGGTCTCTAGGGATATTATTGCAATCTTCTTAGGAACTATGGTACCAACTGTGCTGGTAGTGATAATAACTCTATTCCAGTATATTTGGGGAAGTTATGAATTGAGGAGAAAACCCCCAAAATAGCCTCATATATAGTTGTAGAAAGAAACTAGTTAAGAAAGTTATTAATCCCTAGTAGAAAGAAACCAGAGGGTGGTTATCTAAAGAGACATTAGGTCTTACAGTGAACTCTCTATGAGCAGCTGCAGAATGATACCCAGAGGTACATTCTCCATTACTGCATTTAGTATCGGGCCCAGCCCTTTGTAAAACTCTTCAGACTTCTAATAATTGTCCTCAGTGTCATGAATAGTCACTGAGATAAAAGAGAAATTGTCCTTCCCATTCCTTCATCTTTTTCCTTCATTTTGGATGGGTATCAGTATCAGACCTTGGATGAGACTTGAGGTTCCCATACCTTCACCTCTGCCCATTTGTCTGCTCTGTGTTCAAGACCACCATCCCTCTGTGGAAATAACCTACCTTGAATATGAGGGGTGACAGAAGGAGTAGTTGGGGTGTGATTTTAAAGACAGTCTTGTATAAAAACAAGCAACTTGCCCCTCTGAGGGGAATGTGAAAATATTTGGCCTGAGATACTTTTAGGTTACATTTTAGAAGGATTATGAGACTTTAAAAACATAAAACTTCACATAATTCAGGTAAATGGATGGAAAGATGTCAACAGTTGCTGTTATTGTAAACAGAAAAAAATTAATTCATTTCAGTTTTAATGTGTCCATTATATCAGAGTGAAGTAGGTTATCAGCTTTTTAATTGGATTTAAAATAAATAGGAGTTGTTTTAAGTTCAAGTTTATGTACTGATGTAAAAGGTCTTGTATACTTTTTACACTAAGTGCTTCAAGGTACAAGATGGTTACAGAATGTAATTCATAGGTACCCATGTTAATCTATTCACACTTGGGTTTGTTTGGCTGGCCATCATAAATTCCTGTGAATCTCTTCCTCTCTCAAGCAATCTAGAAAGCAGAAGCAATGCAAATGTGTTCTGAGTGACCGACCACTATAAATATCAAATAGTGAACAGTAAAAAGTAATACACTCATCCAAAAGCCCCCAGAACCCAGACTGAAACAACTTTTCTCACACTCTATTCATCAAACAGGATCAAGTAACAAACACATTAATAAAAAATCAGTCAGTGTTGATTTGCAAACAGAACAGATGACATTTATTGAACATACTCTTTGCAAAGGAGAGTCCTCCCTGCTCTGCCCAGGGAACATGTTGGCCTGTGCATTCTGTTTGACTGGACTCAAGGACTGAGTCTAGAGCATTAAATAAAACAGGTCGTGATGCCAGCATAAATAGTCTTTTCACATGTTACCCTTGAGGTGTACCTAGATATTGACTGGGAGATGCTAGTGAGTGAAAGAAAGTGTGCTAACAGCAGAGCACGTTGCCTGCCGGTACTCTGAACGTGCCTTTGCCCTGTTTTAGTTCCTAGCAGAGATGCAGCCTTGGAAATGTTGGTGAAGTTCATTTCTGATTAGCAAGCTGTTCCTAATCACAAGCAGTTAATGCCAGATAAGGAATTTATTTCTTCTCAACCCAGCCAGTGTCACTCAGGAAATCTTGCATTCCTCCCTTCCCATATGAAGAACACTTTTTTGAATAAGCAGAAAGACTTGAGATACTAATCTTGCATTTTACCTTCTACATTCCTGTTGGATCTGATAATGCTTGTATACCCAGCTTTACTTTTCCTTGCAAAATGCTCATGAAAATGTCATGTCAGTCATCTGAACTGCAGCAAGGAAACTGAGTCCACAAAAAGAGTGGCCTTATTGCTCTCAGCCCACTTTCTAGTCTGTGTGCTAGCCCCTGGGAACATTATCCTGTGTTTCTTTAAATACCTTCTATAAGCTCCTCTCAAACTTGTTGCTGGATCATTATTATAATATCTACTTTCTAATTTGGGATGACCGACAATTTGAAATGATGCTATAGTAACTCTGTTTTACTGCCCTAATTATAACCTATTTGTGTTTTCTCTGTTTTCTCCCAATTGCTCAAAAATTAATGAGCATTCCTTTCAAAGATAATGTATTGACCCTATTTTAGTCATGTTTTTGGCCTGATACATTTCTCTTTTCAAGGTAACCTTGATATTGTTATAGACATACATTATAATTTCTTATGCTGGAACTATCTATATTGATTCGACTGTGCCCTTTGATCCAATAAATCATAACATATTGCTATCTAAGTTTCCCTCAATTTGGCTGAGTTAAACTACAGTAGAATGGTTCTCTGGCTACATTAGAGAGCAAACACCAGTCATTTTATTTAATGGTGTTGAATCTGGGGTGAAAATGTTACATGTGAAGTTACCTCAGGAGCTAATTAGAGGGCTTTTACTTTTGCAGTTTTTATTAATGACCTGTCGACATTGTATAGTTCATGAAATATTCTGTACATCTACATGCTGATGATGTGACCTTGTACACAGTAAGAGCACAGATAAGGTATCAGACCTTGGCTGTTCTAACTCAGAATTTATGGAGTGATTTTCACAATTTAAAGATATAGTTCTCTGCAGAAATAAATTGGTTTAGAATCTCAGAAAAACATAAAACATGTAATTAGAGCGGTTGCCTCTTATGCTACAAACAGACCTAGATGAACTGGTGTGGAAAATAATAAGATTTCCTTCACCTCAGAAAATAAATCAACCACTGAAAAAGCCAAAGCTTTTCCCCCTTCTCAAAGGAAATATTGATAAATCTGGAAGGATCTACATCTCAATGTTTCTAAATACTAAGGTCTTTGAAATCTAGGAATGTCTCTCAGCCTACTACAGCGATGGTAGTTGCTACAGAATAAATGTCTAAATGCAAAAGTTATTAAAACTCAGTAGTGTAGGGCTCAGGCTTATTTTTTTCTCAGGTTTAAAAATGTTTGAATTATTTAGTCTTGTGTCTAGTTGCTACTTGGAACAGGGACTGTAGTATGGAAACTGCGAAAGAAAGAAACCAGTACCATGTTGCACATGAACCTGGAAAACAACCCATGCCCTGCATATTGCAGGTTGGACTTTAGAATATGAGAGTCTCTGATATTTTTTGTATTGAGCCTCTACCTGTATGAGACCCCCTTTCTTCTCTTGCTATTTGAACAGAGCACAAATGAGATGACTAGATCATATCCACGCTTACTGGTACAGTCAGAAAGTGCTACACAGATTGGCAAATTGTAGGCTTTCAGCATGGACCCAAGTACAAGTGACAAGCAGCAGGATAAAGGTAACATTGGTTCAAATTCAGCTTCAAAATATAATGCTGTCACTGTAACGACCCAGACATTGTCAGCTGGGAGGGATTGGTCTACGCCTTAGACCAAAATTTGTTTTATGGCATTTTGGAGATATCCACTGAGAATGCAATCATTGGATATTTTACTGTGGACTTTCAATCCACTTGCTTAAACGTAGCTGTTTGGTGCCATTTTAGATATTCTAGGTTATCCAGTTAGACCTCCACCTGTCCTTGCAGAGGCAGATAGGTCTCTTGTGTCATATCTTTCCCTACAACATCTTCAATAATCCAGCACATCTCTAAACAGTTGTGGCAACAGTGCAGTAGACCAAAACCAGAAATCTGTTATAAGAAGAGTTAAGAGGACCAAAATGCCAAAGTGCATATTGAAATAGGTAAGAAGGAATAGTAAAAGGGATTAGACTGTGTAGCCTTCCTGATTGATGCTTTTCAAGTTGAAACTCTTCTTTTTATTGTTGCATAAATTATATCAGCCAAAGTTCAGCTGTTATTAAGCCCTATATTTCACATGTCTCTATTTGCACTTGTAGCAGCAATTGTGACCATGGTCTAGAAAAGAGCCAAGCATATGCTTGCAAAGTTGTTTTCAAACCATCACATTTTAGTGTTTGGGGGTTTTGTTTTTTTTTTTTTTGAGTATAGAAATCCACAGTGGCAGCATTATCAGTACTTGGCTATTCTGTTTGCAGAAATGCCAATGATTTGCAATGTTTGCTTCATTATTGTTTTTAGACAGTAATGTTGGAAAAAGATCCTCAATAACAAAACCCATAGTCTTTAATTCTTGGCCTAGGTTATGTGTACTGTACAAAGAGCTATTAACCAATTATGTAGGTACATCACAATGATATACTTTTTGATCCCTGTGTTTGAGAATGATGCTTGGAGTTTCTAAGCACATTTTGCAAGACTCACAGGAATCTAGATAATTCTTTAAATCTGCTGATGATCTTGTTCATGAGCAAATGATTTATCTATGCCAGGCAGATTCCTCTCCTCTTTCTTTCTCCCTGTCTTCCTTTCCCCTGCTCCTCTAGTATTTCAGAGAGTTAAATGCTTGCTTTACTAGATTGTAGATTTTGTCTCTGAAATTCAACGTGTGTGTATCCTTTTCCTCAGGCATTCAGAACCTATGGTTGCATTTTCTGGCCAAACAATTTGGGAGAATACATCTTTTAATATACTTTTCAGCTGGACTTGTATTCCAAAGACATTTTAGCAGTTCTGAGAACTGCATTTAATAGTTGCTTGTACAAGCCTGTATTGTTGGTGGAGGGAATTCCTTATTTAAAAGCCAGTATGCCAGCTCACACCTTTTCTAGCTTATCAAGGGACGAATCATTAACTTTCTCATCTTCCCCTGGCCACTTAGATTATGTAAAAAGATATACTGTTTTACACCACTACAGCCTGGGAATCATACTCTAGGCGGTTTTGAGGCTTAAACAGGCAGAGAAGAGGGAGACACCAGGCAGAGAAGAGGGAGACACCAGGCAGAAGTGCTGGAATTTAGCACTTGTGGAATGAGAGAATGGAAGCCTAACTATTATGTCTTTCCCATTGACAAAAAGCTCATACTTTAACATTTTCAAATTATTTATCAGCATTTGTTGAGACATGCCATCAGCTTCTATCTAAATCCTCTTTCGTATCACAAGTGAAAGAATGTACTTTTATTAATTGACATGATATTGGCCACATATTGATATGCTATTGTGTGAATTTAGGACTACAACTCAGACCCAAACAATGGGAACTCCAGTATAAAGGGTTTTAAAAAGTTTTATTTATTCCAAGTATTACCCGGTGCTGCCCACTCCCATTGGCAGTACCACATCTCCAGAGCTTCAGAAGGTGAAAAATATTTGTTCAGTTTCTGATCTCCGGAGCTGTTGCTACGAACAACAACAACCACCACAAAAGGTAGGAGGGAGGAAGAAAAGGAAAAAGTAAATTGTGGAAGAGATTTAGGTACTAAAGAAGAAGAGGGAGAGGAAAAAACCTGCAGGAGAGGGAGAGTGAGATGAAAATGTGGAAGTCAAATATATGGTCAAAATTGCTTTGAGTAGCGGGTGAAACATTTGACCCCTGACTGATGTGATAATGTATTATCAGCCCTTGAAAAGGGAGCTATATCTGTTGTAAGAATGGAGACAGACCAATCCACTTCAAGAACTGTGCATCTGGCTGTTCACATAACAACATTGTCTTTATGTAGTGCTGCTTCCTGTAGTTACTCAGTCCTTAGTAGTAAATCCTAGAAGTTCTGTTCTGGACAAAACCTCTAAATGACAAATGGATGTATGAAAAAAATTTGCTCCAAGCACCGTTCATTGTGCAAAGCTCTAGATACATGATTAAGTTGCAGTGGTCTAACAAGTTGCCATGATGACTTGCTGCATTAGTTGTCATAATATAAACTCACTCTCTTAAACCCATTTTACTGAGGTTTAAGTTAATGCACCTTAACTGTGTATGTGTGGTGGCTTAAAACTATGCAAATGACTACTTTGACTCAGCTAACACGTGGTACTCATTAAGCTGTGGCTATTTGATTATGCATCTGAGTCCAAAATAAGAGACAACATATGGCTGCAGACATAACTGAGGGTATTTCAAGGAATCCAAAGGACAATACAGGCCAGCATGGTAGACAGTGGTCTCAGTACACTATGAGTTTAACCACGGACAAGTTTTTCCAGATTTCATGGAGAAGGAATGTGTTAAAGAGAAATCTGAGGAAGAACAGTGAAACAATATTTATTTATGACCATGAAAACTTTTTGTTTTAAAGTCTTCAAGGAGAACTTATGGGAAAAACCATGAAAGTGTTTGTTTGAAATTTTAATAGGCCAGAGTAAACAACTCGTTAATGAAGAAAAGCTGATAGGAAGTGTGAGATCAGCTATGAGGTTTCTTTAAAATAACAAGTATTTTTGTATTTGATGTAATAGGGAAAGGAAGCCAACAGAAGAAAATGAAAAGAGGGAGTGAAATAGTTAAAAGAAATGGGCTATAAAATAATTTTTGCCAGGCATATTCATAGTGGACATGAGGGTGATTGCTTTTGTCAAGGCCAGGGAAAAGAATGTTGCAGTAATCAAGATGTGCTGTGATTAGTGGATGGGAAGAGCTATGTATTAAAGCTGTTATTCAGAAAGAATCTATCAGTAGAGACCTAGCCTAAAGGGGTGGTTGTAGAGAGATATTCAGCTGTAGGATGAAACCATCTAATACAAGTTTAAGTTTACAGGTAAAGTACAGGTTTGTATTTATGCTAGCTGTCCTAACAATGCTAATAAATCTTAGTTTAATATGCAACAGATATGTTTTCCTGATCAAACCTGAGTTCTGCCCCCAAGGTTTACCAAAAATACAGCATATTTGTTTCTTTATTTTCTCCTTTCTTCCTTTGTGTTTATTACAAACATCTGTTTATTCTTTTATCATAAATTACATGGAATTTCTCTTTTTTGCTCCTCCTTTAATTTTATATTAATCATGTCATGTTAATCATGTGATGTGCATAGCAATGCTAACTACCTTAAGTGTAACCCTTCTAGCTTGGGTGAGTTCAGGGTCGGAGGTAGATGTAACATATACAAGAGTTATGAACTCATGCTTGCAGGGCATCTCCTCCCATCAAGCTCTTGTGTCACAGGTCTGGCAGGGTGCACAGGTCATACCCTCTGCATGTCACATAACAGTTGTTGTGTGATAAAAGGCAGGCAGATCATGATAACTGTGGGCACACACAGCCTACGTGTCACAGTTACCACTTATCAGTTGCCCCCAACTTGTCATTGCCTGTATCAGCATTTAAAATCATGGTACACCATTAATTTGGGTGAGTGTGGGGCTGGAGTGGGGAGATATTGGGAAGAAGAGGTGTAAGAAAGAGAAAGAAAAGTGGAACTGGTGGAGGGAGCTGTGGAGGTGTCAGAAGAGTCAGGAGGGTTGGAGAAGAAAAAGCAATTTTAAAGAAACAGATTTGTGCCCTTAAACTGGTTTAGGGTACTGATGGAGCTGGTGATGGAGAGATATACAAGTTGCATGAGGACTGGGACAGCAGGATATGCTGTTGAGGTTGATAGAATCTTAAAATCATAGAATAACCAGGTTGGAAAAGACCCACTGGATCATCGAGTCCAACCATTCCTATCAAACACTAAACCATGCCCCTTAGCACCTCATCCACCTGCGCTTTAACACCTCCAGGGAAGGTGAATCAACCACCTCCATGGGCAGCCTGGATCCTACAGATCTTGAGATCCTATAGCCAAAAGTCAGACTTGTGGGTGTTTTTCATACAACACTCAGCACTTTTTGCTCTGAAGTTCTTCAGTGTGGGTAGTCACATAGATGCTTTTGCAAATGTATCTGGATTTCATTTATGGCTCTTTGGAAGAAATCATGTGAGGAGCTCATACAACATGCAGAGACTGAACATCAATCCTGATCCCCTTCCTGTGAAGCTCACCAATATTCAAAAGGACAAGCCATGCCTTTTGGCTTGTTGTGGTTGTCACAAATGACTGGGATGTGTTTAAATATTCAAGCTGTAACCTTCCCTGGCTCCAGGAGCCAGAAACATGCAGGGCAGTTTGAGCAGGACAGGTTTTAGGTAGCACTGCCAACAAGCTAATCTTCCTAGAACTGGAATATAAAAAACAGTGTGTTCAGGGCAGGAACTAATTTCAGTGCAAATATGGAAGTGCTATGCAACACTCAACACCACTGAAATTCTATGAAAATGTGAAATGTAAAGAACATCCTAAAATTACACAGTTAAATGAAGCAAAGGTTTAGTTCTCTAGAATTGAATTCCTAACAACAGAGGCCTAGAACCGCTTATCATACCTGATATGGATTACTTTGCATGAGTCAGACAAGGAGAATTTCAGCTGATGGGGGTGAAAACCAAACTGTAATAACCATAAAAAGGTGTAGGACTACTTATTTATAGACATGCATATTACAAATATGATAAAATGTCTCAGTAGAAACTCAGCAGATAGCCTTTAAACACCACAAATGGCCAGCTCTAAGTTGTTTCTGAATTATGGTGAGCCCCAAGAATGGCCTAAAACCAATTAACTTTTTTTTTTCTCCTCTTTTTATGTCTTAAAAATGACCAAAGAGATCTCTTTGAAAATATGTTACCCTAAAAAAATGCTCCTAGAATTAAACCTTTTGTGAGGAGCTTCAGCCTGGAGCAAAATTTTATGGCTGAGCTATAAAGCACTGAAAACTTTCATGAAGGTGTTCATAAAGAAACACCAACTGACCCTGAACCCAAGGAGGTCTTGCAAGCTCCACTGTAATAAACACAGGGCCTTGTTAATTTTCACTTAAGGAGTGTATAACATTTTGAGTAAGATGTGGTTACTTTATGTTCACTTGCAGCACATACAGATATAAATGACAGAAGGGGATACTGCAGTCAAGAGGTCTATTGTAAGTTACAGCTGTTTCTAAATGAGGTTGTAAACTCCGTTAGCCAGGGATTTTGCTTTTTCTTGTGGCTGTAAAGTGCCTAGCATGGCTGGACAACGAGACTTTTTCGATCTACATTTCCTACTTCTGTGCTTCCTCTGCATCAGAAATTGTATGAGATATATATACAGCCTTTTTACAGAGCAGTTACATTAAAACATAAGAACTGCTTCTTACACCTGCTTTCACTGCTTTAATGTTCATCCCATAGGTACTGACAAAATATAGACCACGCTATAGCCTTACCTGATTACTTGCTTTAAGTTAAATGCAACATTTAAAAAAGTATCCATAATTTCGATTAAATAGAAATAACTGTAATCTCACTCACTCTCTCTAGAAACGTGTGTTATCTGTATGGAAATGTTCATGTGTTTCTCTGCATTTAATAGAGGCATAAACACATTCAGTGTGTGAGGCATGAATATGAGGCAGAAAATCCTTCATTGTTTGTAATCACTTGAACATCATCTGTGTATAACACATTTTCTTATACCTGTTTTTCTGTTTTTCTGCTATGGATGGCTTCAGGAGTACTATTTCATCTGGAAGAGAGGGAAAACCTATCATTTCCTCCTCTTGACCGGTGAGGGATACTCTTACACTAACAAGATATCCGAGCAGGGACTTTAGTCTCATCCTCTCCCTTCATCACCACCTCTCTCTCCTTCACCTCCTTCCTCTCTGCTTCCAACCTCAGCTGCTGTTGGCCTTCAGGCTAGATCTCCTAGTGCAAGTGAAACAGAGCTTAAAAAATGATCCAATTTTACAAGCACCCTATGTTTAATTTTATATTCCTCATCCTAGCATTGGTCAGAATTCCTTCCAAAAACAAACAGGAAACTGAAGGAAAGGCAGATGTTTGACAAGGACCATATTTAGGAAGCTGTTGCTTAAGTGTGAAAATCAGTTATACTTTAACCATGAGTTAGAAGCACAAAAAGCATATTGCTTCCTCCACCTGTATTTGCAGAACACTTCTCTCTTCTTCACTCGCAATAATAGTATGTTCCTTTATACTTTGCTTTTACTTGGTTATCGGAAATGTATTGTGGGTCTAACAATGGTGCTTGTTTTCACAATGCTTTGTGGAATAATGCCATCCATCCCCGTGTATTCATTGGTTCATGAAGGCATTGGTGAAAGGTGGGATAGATTTACTCAACTTTTCAGCATAGTATTGCTATTGTTCACTGTTAGGGCATGCATAACGAATGGCCTTTAGTGTAAACAGCTCAGCCACTGAGCTTAGTGATTACTATGAGGGGTCTGTTTGAGGTGGGTATTTCTAGTTCTTTGATATATGACTCATTAAACCCACTCTAAGTAAGTATTATTTACAGTGCCTGCTGTGCTGGTGGCTTGCATCTGAGTACTTGTATTTAATTTGAAAGGTATTTTGTCTACACTTAGAAGAAGTCTTTAAGTGCCTAAACCATACTTACATTTTTCATTATACACCATAGGCAGTGGAGTGAAAAGGAGCTGGGAATTTCTTATTACAAGAGAAATGACCTTTTGTCTCTACAGGTTTCCCTTTTAACTCACCTCCTGTCAACAGAAAGCAAACAGTAGGACAATAATCTCTTCTCAATTTCTCTAACCTCTTGTCCTCCCTAAGTTGCATAGGTTGGGCTTGGTCCTTAGCGCTTGCCTTGCTAGCAGGAGGCAGAACTCAGAAAGACGACTCCACAGGTCCATCATGGCCTAACTTTATTACATCTCTAAGTTCATATTCACTTCTATGCTTTGACACCTGCACTGAAATGATCTAAATTACAGATTGCTGGTTTTTTTTAATAGGTTGTGATCACAGCTTTTACTTAGAAACAAAACTACTCAGATCGTGATGAGGCTGTAACAACAAAAGAATCCATTTAATTGGTGACTTGTTGAAATACACTCCTCCATCTGTGGTGTGATTGCTGTGGAGCAGAGCCCTCACCACTGACTTAATTCCCTCAAATCAATGGGTAAATGACACACCTAGTCAGTTTTAAGTGGTGCGCTTGTCTATATTTTATTCACAGTGTTTAACAACTGTGAATCAATGCCAGCTGCAATAAACTTGTTAGCTTGACATATACTAGTTTCATGCTGCTACTTTACTCAACTACAGCTTTAACTTTACCTTTGTGGTCACCATTTTTATAAGTTTAAAAGGTCAGTGTCTAGGAGAGTGAGTAAAATCAGAAAAGAAAGGAAGATAGAATAGATGAAGACAAAGAGTAGAAATAGTATTAGGAGTTCTAGTTCTATTTCCCTCTGTCTTTCACTGTGACCATGCTATTGGAGGTAGATTTGATCTTTCCACATAGGAGGTAGATATTATTAATACTATTTTTATATACCAGTGTGAGCACTTTTATTATTATGATTTACTGTTACAACAGTAGACAAAGGCCCCTGTTCAGGTAACATGGGAATAACCTGTTGAAACTTTGGCTAATAACTCCTATGTATCTGAAAAGTTTGTCAGCATGGATTAATTGTTCTACAGGAGAATTGTTAGCCATACAGAGCACACCATTTGAAAGAACATTCAGATGAGAAAGCCAGGAGGGTAAACCTTATGCCTAAAATAAGTTTATGTTTTTTTGCCTCAATATCCACAAACTTCTGAAGCTCTTTTATAAGTTAAAACTTATCATTACTAACTTATGTTGCTTATGTTTTGGCTGAGGTTGATGCATGGTGCCACTGTTACAAAGGCAGTACTTTTTAAGAGGGAGTGATTTTTTGCACAACAACTTCTGCATAAAAGCTACAAACAGGACACTGTTAGTGTGTGTTGAGTTTGAGACCTGTTACTTGTTCAGTGCACATGCCAGTGGTCATTGGGCTATCTCCACCTATTTGGGGGCTTTCCAGTGTCCCGAATTAATAGAGGGTGGATAAAACTGTATGAGGCAGTTTTCTAGGTTGTTTCATCATAATAGAGTAGTACTTACTATCTTGATAGCCAGAAAAAGTTGAAACAGGCCAGGCAACATTTTTTTCATTGGAGTGCACCTAAACTCATGCAAATTCAAAGGCTGCCCAGAGATGAACTGTAAATTCTAAAGAAGTCCAGGTAAGATTCTGACTTGGATGTCTTCTAGAGATTTTTGTTCTTCCTTCATTTTGTCACTTCTGTGCTGTTTTCCTCATCAGTCTGCCTCTGAGTGTAGTAACCCCAGATTTCCTAGGACCTGCAGCTCCTCCTTATAGAGAAATACATGAGTTTTCTCAGGTTTTGTTTCAAATCTGTGCAGAAAAGAAAGGTTGAATTCTCAAATCCTACATGAAATAGACTTATTCTAATAATCTTAATTATTAATCGTCAGAGGCAGAATACACATTTCTCAATGCTGTTGAAACAAAGACTGGGATGTAAATCCATGACTCTATGAACAGCAGCAGCAGTATGTAACTATTTCACAGTAATACCTATGGACTCAGTACTTCATTGTTTATCATGTCATAGCCTCTGTATACACAAAAGAAGTCTCTGTGCAAGAACCTTGCAAGAAAAGTGTAAGGCAAGAGTAGGGGATGTATCTAAGGCAGGTGGAGACAACAGATGTTTTAGAATTACTGCAGAGTAAACAATGCATAGAAAATATTAGTTACTGGTAGAATATTAATGGAATATTTATATGGCCCATGCTATGTAGTTTTCTCTGTCTTCTGGGTTGAAAAGTACATAAGTGGCAAATGTACATCAAGATAATTCCTATTCATTAGTTATTGTACCCATTTTATTGGAAGAGGAGACACAGAGGAGGTTATAATGTGCAGAATAACAAAGAATCAGAGTGGGTATAGCATTGAAGACTTACAGTTTCTTGCTCTCACATCAAGATGCACCTCCGTCAAAGAATTTTCTTTATGATTTCATGTTTGATTGTCCAGGAACACTCAAAGGCATCTATGCTGCTGACTGCCAGAGTGTTAAGCAAACAATAGAGGAGGTGATAGTCCCTTTTGTGATCATCAGTAATAAACTGATGAGCTCTTCACATCCACTCTCTAGGGGAAAATGTAGTTGTCATTGCTGGGGTTCATTTGGTCTGCGGGGGCAATGGAGTCCTGTCATTCTGTGGTCTCTTCTGGGTTCAGAATTGGTCCCATATCTGTTCTGTGACATTCTGTGGTGAGGAAGATTGGTGCTTGATAACCTTCAGTAGGACTTGATAATTCTGGGACCTTTTATAGTTCCTGTATTCCTAATAGGTTTGTGTCTGCAGTTCCCTTGTGCTGCTAGAAAAGAGAAATAATTTTGTTTCCCTGCAAAAAATAAATCAGAACCTGTCTTTATGGTGGTTTGTGTCTTTCTTTTACTTTACTTTTCCATAGCTTTCTCTTTTATTTTTGTTTTGCTACGGCTGAATAATATGTAGCCCCACAACTCTGGCACAGAGAACCTGATAAAAGTGAACATATAAGAAAAATATTAGTGGCTGCACTCCTCATTGCAGAGGTAACGGCCATTGACATTAATGGGAATTATGTATGTGTGGAAGAGGAGTATGGCCCCTTTACTTAATAGAGCCCTTAATATGTTTTAGTGAGCTGTGGTGGTGTTCTAAATATCATGAAACCCAAAGGAGATAGAGAAAACAGCCTCTGGCACTGATGAGCTGGATTCATTGCTCTGAGGTGGATGGCTTTTCAGGAGTATCCCAGATTCTCCTCCTTTGGTAATAGCTGTGCATGCACTATTCATTGACTTGAAAGAGGAAAAGGTAAGGAGAGTGGACAGAAAATTGGGAAAGGAAATAAAGAGTGATCTGTGTTGTCACATGTCAGCCTGTCACATAAAAACATTAAAGTCCGAAATTCAGCATTATACTCTCACACACTTATGTATAATTTTACACGTGCAATATTTTTGTCTGCCCTTTATTCAAATTCTAGTCTAGCCTTGCATACACTATGTTCTATTTTATTAAAGTAAAATGTGAAAATCTACTGATAAGCCAAAATAATAAAAACTTTATGGCATGTCAGTGTTATTTTTATTATTATTTTTTAACCTTGATTCTGTTATAATAGTGAACATATGTATCCTTGGCCTTAATCACCTTGTTGAGTTAAAGTATATATTCAACTTCATTTACATGACATATGATCTAATGCTAGAGAACAACAATACCATTGTTGTGCTAATTGAAAACTGTGAGCAGAGAGCCAGAAGAAACCACTGGTCTGATTGCTGAAGGTCCCAGGGAAAGGGATTTATTCCCACACCTGCAGTTGGTCCGTAACACTAACATTGTTACCAACATCTGGGTCTAATCAGCACAGAGGCCTTGATATGCTGCTCCTGTGGCACATAAATTTAGCATTATATTCATTTTAAAGGCCCCCTCTTTCAGTTTTTTAAGGACAAGATAGATTCATGGCTCCACTGAGTCTAACAAAGTAGAAACCACAAACAGAGTAAGTTACTGCCAGGTTTCTTAGACGATAACTACGTAGTATATGTCACTTAAATAATCGAATTTTATGCTCTGTTCTGGTTTTCAAAAATACATCGCCATAGAATGCAAAGTTCAGCTGAAAAACTACATTTAAGGTAAAAAGCAAACACTCTTAGCCAATTTGCATATATCAGTTTTTATAGTGACATCTGAGCTATATCAGCCACAGAAATGGCTGTGGAACCAGGGACGGTCTGCAGTACTCTCTTCGCGTATGTGGCCTTGTGCATATGAAAGGCAGTGGGGTGCACAAAGCGAAGATGCTCATGGTATACCCCTGGGGGCTCAGCTGGGTGCTTCATGGTTCACTCCTTTCACATGTGATAACCTGTGGTGCTCCTGAGTTGAAAGAGATGGTCTTGTGCACAGAAGGCTGCTTTGGCACACAAGAAAACTGATTCTCTCTTGCAACTCAGCTTCTGTGATTCACACATGAAAATACACCAGGCCTTACTTTCTTGATTCTGAAAGTCAACTTGCCTTACAGGCTACTGTGAAGATAAAACTCCATTCATAAAGGTAATGAAAGTATCCAGAGCAAATGGAAATTTTACAGAGAGAGAGGGGAAAAAAAAAGCCAGGCTGCTTAGGCCAAAGAGCAAATTTTAATTCTTCATTTGTTGAGGATAACCAGTTATTATTTTTGCTAATGCATCCCTTGGCTGTCTCTATAACTATCTAGCTAATTGGCTGCTTGCCTCTGTATCTTTATGTATTTTCCTGGAAAGTCTGCACAAACAATGGGACAGGCACAGATACCATTACAGAATACAGGTATTTTTTTCTGTCATCTTTTAATATCTACATATCATTAATATCTGTAAATGGTGAGTATAATTACACAGAAATATTTGTTAGCAGATCCAGAAATTCATGACTTTTGATCCTCCCTCTGACACTGATCTTTTGTAGCAGTGGGCAGTTCCTTTAACTGTTGCCTCTCTTACCTGTTGTGCCTTTTGGGGATAAATAATGATATGAAGGGCTGCTTATGTAAGGTTTCAAGATATAAATGTGTATAACGGAGTCTTAACGTGGTACCACTGGCTAAAGTGTAATTACATCAGTTGGCTGAAATGCAGGGGTTTGTTTTGGGTCATCTTCCTGTCAAGAAAAATGTCCATTCCATGAGAAAGCTATTTATTGTAAATGCCCCAAATGTATAGGGTTTTTTTACCTCTGCAAACTTCTCAATACCAGCAGGATAGTGGAAGAGAGAGAAATTTCCTTTTTATTTCTAATTACTCCAGGTGGATTTTTAAACTGCGAGTCATAAGTTAAAACCAGAAGATGTCAATGGAGATTTCAATGCATTGAGCCATATTCTCAAGCGCTAGAAATAGAGGTAATGCTATTAATTTTGGTAGAACTGCAGTTCACCCTAATTAAGAGGAAGGTGCATTATTTACAGCATGACTGCAAAATTTGTCATTTGATTTACCATAGAAATGTATTCTGGCACTAGTAACTGGTTTTGGTAGTACGCCAGTTTGTTGACTTTGAAGTATTTCCAGTAGCCAAAGAGGAATTTTATCACCCAGCATTGCCCTACCTCCATGCTCTGTTTCTGCAGGTCCTCAGCAGATTTGCCCCATTTCTCTTCCAACTGCATTGATCCATTGTCAGGTACACTGTGGTTCAGCACAGTGCTGTGACCTCACATGCCCAGAGTCCATGGAGCTGCCAGCTCTCACATACTGCACTCAACAAGAACTGTGCTCAGGGGTCAGGATCAGCATTTGGAAGAGAAACATGGGATAGGATTCTTCGAGACATTCAGTTTGATACCCTTATTCATTTTTGTTTCATTTGCTGCTATGAGAGTGAATGCTACTGTACCATTTTTCTATACTCCTAGCCAGCTTGGTAACCTGAACAAGAAATTTGAATTTAAATACGTATGGTTTAACTACAGCTTCCACATGAAGGAAAATATCCCATTCTGCCAACAGGAAGTGCATGAGAAGAAGACATGAGATTGGGGTCCCTTGATTTCTGTGCGGAGAGCTCTTTCTGCAGCTGTTTTGGCTTTCAGACTGTTCTGCATTGCTATGTTATTCAAAGTGCTACTTAATTAAATGTTGATTATTGTAATAATTGGTCAATTTTTATAGTTTTTCTTCATAAGTTGCTCATGTAAATGCATGGAGTCTAGCAAGGTTAATAAAACCAAAAAATTTAGAGTAATGCAATGTGCTGTGGCTTTATTACCACAACATGTGAGCCATGCAGAGACCTCACATTTGTGTTGAACATGGTAAAAAATGGCATAAATGCACAACCAGGTCACATGACTCTCTGTGGGCATCATGGTGTCTAGGCTTGTATTTCAAGTGCTTTACAGGCATATTACCAAGAGGTTATAGTATTTGTCTTCATTACATGTTCTTCATCATGATGGAAGTAAGATGCAACAGCTGTACTAGGGAAATTTAAAAGAAGAATCAGCCTATGGAGAAGGCATCTCATGTCATTTTATGTTTTTCAATCAAGGTGCAATTGATGGTGCATCACAAGTAGAAAAAAAAGAGTTACATTTATGCTGTTGGAACATCCTGATCACTTAGTCGTATTTATTTTAATGTGTGAAATGCAAAAATATTATCGTATACAGATATGTTATTATTTTAATCATAATATCTTACTGCATTTTATGTAGTTCCTTCTAATGTGATACCAGCAGATCTAATGAGCTGTTTAGGGTATTTTGCATTTCAAAGCATGACCTCCTAAAAATTAGGATGTGTCTTTCATTCAGGATCATTTTGCTGAAAAACAGCCAACTTTTCAACTATTAACATACATTTGATATGGAAAGGGACATTGGACATATCACAACAAATTATTGTAAAATGCATCCATAAAATGTAGAAAAAGTCAACAAATGTTGCTCTGATACTTTCTCAAAGGACTTATGATGGCAATTTATAGCTAAGCCCGAGTTTTGCAATTCGTAATATGAGAGTATGCTAGGCACAGTAATATACCCATGTGGTGCTGACTGCAGACCTGAAGACACTCACCTGAGATGTTTTCTAAAAATCATCATTTTATCATTATAATTAAATAATCCAACAATTTTTTTTTTCTCTTTATGAATCATTCATAAGCTGAGGCTAGTTTCTGTGACTCTGTCTTTTATGTGCAATGGATATAAAAAAGTTAATGTGAAGGAATATCTAATTAGATTATGTTCACAAGTTGTATGTTTCAATTATCCAGTATAGCCAGATCTTCAAACCAAACTGGAATCACTGCAGAATTGTTGCTAGTTTATGTATATCATCCTTGACTCAGGAATCTTCTGCTGAACCGGCTGCTGTTACCCATTTGCCCTTGAAGATCAGAGCTCTGTTGCACCTGAGTCTGATGATTCACCTTAAACACATGATTCAGCTTCTTAACCCTTGGTGGATGAATGAAACATTTTAAGGATCAAATTCAGAAACATGAAGAAAAAAGGTAAAGTTTGAGTATTCAAGTAAGGCACTCAGTTTTTGTTAAATACTGTGATGCTCATGTACCAAATTCCTCCAGATTTTTGAAAATCCTGGTTACACTACTGATTGTTGCAGCACGTCATTTTAAGACTCCAAACATTACTGCAAAGAAAAGCAAATGGCATGGTGTAGAAGTAAACGTTAAGAAGTATAAGTGCAAGCCTGAATCAGATATTCAAATACATGTTCAGACACGGTTTTTGCAGGTGTTTACTTCTAAACTTTTAATAAAAAGGGTATCTATATCTGTGTTCCATACAGCTCAATGTCCATTCTGTTTCAAGAGATTTTAAAATTCTTGTATTGTGCACTACTATTTTATTAACCAGAGCAATACCTTTCCCTGAGTATTCCAACTGTTTTTTTAATACATAAAATGACAAATTGTCTTAATTTGCAGTGTCAGCCTTCTTCAAAATTCCATGCTTTCAAACTGAGCAGATGATTAAAGTCTGAAAGACTGTAATGAATCAGATCTACACTGTATGATTTTTGAATTCCTTCCTTAGAAATGTGTATAATGTATAAATGATGTCGGATCTAATATATTGATAGGAACAGAAGAAAGCAAATATTTCCATGTGATAATAATTTTTAAATATGTTTTGCAGTACCTCAAACAGCCCATGCATCAGAGCTTTCATTAGGGTGTATTACAGGAAATGTGGCATGCTTTTATTGCCAACTTATTACGTAGCAGTTTTACTTGCGTCATATGTTTAATTACCACATTAAATCATGGTTTCTAAACATCATTTCACAGCAGGATCTTTCTCTGAAATCTTGTCTTCTTTTTTCTTTGACGATATTACCAATAGCAAAAAGTTTCCTCTTTTTCCCTTTGTAAACTAAATTCCAATTTTGTGTCTGTAATACTATCCCTGCTTAGTGCAGCAACTTACTACTTATACGAGTGCAGAAGGAAAAGTCCTTTTTTTCCCTTAAATGTGCGTATTCCTGATGGAGCTTAAAAACTTCCATAAATCAATAAAGTAATTGCTGCATAATGACCTATTGTTGGTGAGCGTGCCCAGAATGATGTCATTGGGGGGTAATGGAGCTACTGAATCAAAAAAATGGCAGCTGTTTCCAATTTATTTGAGAGTCAGTTGGACAGAAAATTAAATAAACACATAGACAAGCAGGACAAGGGCAAGTCCTTGCATTATTCTTATGATAGTTTTAATTCAATCGTAGAAGTCAGCAGGCAGCTGATATTATGGCCCAGAGTTTCAGTAATTGCCTGTCTCCTATCTCAGTCAGACTGCACATGCTCATTTCATCATTTTAAGCTTTTGTGACTCAGATTAAAAAAAAAGACCAATGAAACAAAGATGAGACTTAGTTCTTTTTTTTTCTTTCTCCTGCCCTCCCCCCTCCCTTTGCAGCATAGCAGGCTATCTAAGAGACACATTAATAGAGAGAAATTTTCATTTCTTCCTCCCTCTGCCTCTATGGAGCCTCTACACTCCTTTCCCTAGGATACGAAGGAGAGTTTTCCTCTTTTTTAATCACTCATATGTCCTTTGGGAAGCCCCCTAAAGTTTCATATTCACAGGGGAGAAAAAAAATGCCACCCGGCTTCACACTCTTTTCTCCACTGTGAATAACAGCTTTGATGTGCTTCTTTGAAGTTACTGGCTCAAGGCTGCATTAGGAGAGCATCAAATGCAGCCTTAGCACTGCATGTGGAAGCTGGTAGCATGTAGTGTTTGCACACCAGACTTGGGGGCATCTAACATGCTCATGGCAGCCAAATGAAAGCAAGGGAACACAACAGCAGGTCTCCATCACAGCGTACTCTTTTCTTTTGCAGCCCTTATTCCCTTTTCCTACTGGCAATGCATTGAGAACTCAACAACCTTGATATTTTTCAGCTCTTACAGCTTCTCATGACACTCCTGCACCCTTTAGGAGCCTTGCTATGGGTAATAGTGTTGGAACATCACATCTGACTCCAGTCAGACAAGGGGAAAATTTGGGTTTGGTTCTGTTTATTATTTCAGGGCAATATGGCTTGAAATTCTGCTTCAGCTATTGTTGCAGTACAATAATCAGAGTGATTTCTTTGGACACTAAAAGAAGTTTGTGTAATTGATCAGGTATTTTTTCCTGTTGTAAGAACTGAAATGTTTATTCCTTTGAATCTAGTTTCTTAATATGACTGTCTTCACATTTTTAAACCAAGTCTGGGTTTTAAAAATCCCTCTTCTTTCTTAAACTACAGATGGATTTGTGTGTGTGTGTGTGTTTCTGTGTCTGCATAACCAGACACAGCAAAGTTGATGTTTGTCTCCAAGATGAAGAATTGCTTTTCTGTATTTGTCATCACAGATCTCTTCAGATCAGACACCTCTTTGATCATTCTAACTGTGTTTTATATGCTTCGTAATTTCCTTGCTGAGTACCTTATGTTACATGTTACTTTATAAATCAATAAATAATACCAGTAATTAAAAGGGTGTTCTGTGGTAGGGAGCTAGATGAAAATGTAGGTTATTCCATTAACCTTTTACCTCTGGAGACAGGAATTTCAAATTTATGTTAGGTCACAAGAGCATATCAGTTGGTCTCTTGTGAACTTTAGTCCACATCACTGACCACTGCATCACTTCTCACAGTCCCAGCTGATTGACAGCTTAGTCTGGAAGAATAACAGAACTTTTACAGCTTGTAAGACTGAGATGCAATGGCAACAGCAGCACCTACGCCTATTGTGAATTGTTCTGCACAGAACCATTTGTGAACAAAAACTTCCTCCAATGCCTGTTATCCTCACATACATCCTGAAGAAGTTATTTTAATATTTAGTTATCAAAATTGCAACTGGTATAAGCAGGAAGTAACTTCTGCAAGTGGAAAGGTTGGGATTATTTTAGCCCTATCTTATATAGAAACTCTCAGGGAGTGCAAAAAGTTTATCAAAAGAAAATTAAGGGGGAGCTGATGGTGTGTCATTGTATACCCAAGCGTAGGCAACATGTGTTAGTGAAAATCTGTCTATTCTATCAAAGATCTGACTGATTACATGAACTAACAAACAGACATCTAGAAGATTCTTACGCTCATATCCTTTATTTCCACGTCTGTCTTCCTCCACTAGTTATTGATGCAATGCTGCTGACTGTACTTTGAAGAAGTCTAAATGGCCAAATGAGTTCTAAATTAAATAAATATTGAACATTAACAATCAGATAATGTCACAGTATAACAGCATTTTTTTGTGAATTGGTTTGAGACCAGGAAGGCAAATTATTAAGTGAAATCTCAGTTTTAAGATAGAAGCTCACCTTAAAAATAGAAGTTAGCACAGATTCTTGAAGAATGTTGTTTTATGCTAGAAAATCTGCATTTGTACAATCTGCTTGCTTGTTTTACAGAAAAAAGAATTGAAAACGTGAATTTTCTGTTATTTATGCAACTTGAAAACAAAAGAGACTTGAATTTTGTTTTTGAATTAAAAATAGAAGAATTCTAAAAATTGTAAAGATGCTAAAAATTCTGGGTTTTGACAGAGACATTTTAGCAGTACCTGCTGCTAACTCTCATGCTTTCTTGTTGTTTCTCAACTCTTTGTCCACTAAAATGTTTCTGTTCCGTGTTCTAGATGAAACTGTCCTGGTTAAATAAAAGTTTTCCTGGTATTTCAGGTGGTTATCCTTTAATATAATATTTTCATTAAACTGGACCTTGTCAGCTTGGACTTGATGATCTCAAAGGTCTTTTCCAACCTAATGTTTCTATGAGCTACATGCATGAGTCATTACACGCTTCCTAAGCTTTAAAAATCTGTATGAAGTTTCTGGTATTTTTGAACTGGAATTATATGGGGTTTTTTTTTACCAGTTTTATGTAAATTTATCATCACAATTTCCTACTGAGATGTGCTCTAAGAAATGCAATATGTAAAAATATTCATGGTGGAGGTCTGTGAAATAGTCTGGTATTTGAACAACAGCTTTCTCCCTTCTGTCTGAAGGTCTGACATTCATGTACCAAATACAAGGGTCAGGGTTAAATCCAGTTATAATTACTGCGTGTGTCTGCAGGTAATGAAAAGGGAGAGATGGAGTGCTTTTTGTTGACACTTGCAAAAGATGCCCTAGAGTGGACTGCACATTTTTGTCTATGCTACTTCTGTTTCCAGGATCTCACAGACCTTTTCACAGCTGATTCTTGGTGAATACTTGGTATTTTCATTCCTGCAAACTGCTTTGTATCTGGGAAGGATTATACTTTGGTTTGAAAGTGGAAAATAGCTGAAATTTTATCAGTACAATACCTTCAGTTACTTAACCCCTTATTTCTGCCCATAGTGCTTGTTTTGGAAATATGACAATGACCTGGGGAGGCTTTCCAAGGGTGCTATTTTATGGTTTATGTTGCTGGTCATTCTAAGGATAACCTTAGCAGACATCAGTCTTAGTAGACTTAGTAGAGAAAATCAATAAAAACAGACTCTGTATGTTTCAATCCTCAGGACTGAAATTATGTCTGGAATAAGGACACAAAGCTGTTCATGATGGAATTGGAGTCTGGAAATGTTGTGGGAGATTTGAGTAAGGGCTAACAGGGAAGTGGAATAAAAAGAATATACTGAGATTCAAATACAGAAGTTGATATAAGACAATAATTTTTAGGGGTTGGAAGACAAGTGTGAGTACAGTTTATATAAAACAAGCATCTCTTAGAGCAGAAGGACATTTTCAGAAGACTGAGAATTCTCTGGAAAATGGCTTCATAATTGGACTTTTATATTTTGACCACAGTTTTTGTGTTGTTCTGTGCTTTGTGATCCTCATTGCTGCAGAGGAATAATTCTACCACTTTGATTCAGAGGTTGAATTTCATTCATAGCAATACGAGTCACTCCTTTGAAGACCGAGGCTAAAGCATTAAATAGGCAGCAGAAACCAACCAAAAGTGACAAGAGTCAGTTGAAGTTGACAGGAGAACAGATTTACCATAGCTTGTAGCATGGATAAAGCAGACAGCTTCTCCTTCCTGGAGAAAGTATGGTATGATTTTCATTCTCAGATTCAGGTTACTGAACTAACTGAACAGTTACTGAACTGGTACTAACACAACCAGAGAGAGATAATGCAAGTGTCTCCCAGAGTTTGGTCTCAAGTCTTCACACTCATCAATCTCATTGAAATATTCCTGGATACCTGACCTCCAGGCTTCATAGAGAGTCAAATGTGCCCTGTGGCTTCAGACTCCACAGTGAGCGCGGGACTAAACGCCTTCGAAAAAAGACCTTATTTTGTAGCTCTTCACAGCACTTTCCTTTCTGAGCAGAGTGGTTTCAGTCTTGTGTAGATCCAGCTCTATTTTGTGCCACTATTCAAACTTTATTGTCAGGCCCTAGGATGACAGGAACTTACTGATGACTCCTTTTGCATGTATTTTGGGCAGAAAGGAGAAACTGGAAATGGAGCAGTAATGAAGAAGTGTCTGGTGGGTGTAATTCTCTTTCAGAGAGTGCTTCTGACAGAAGCACAATCTGTTTCCTGTAGTGATGAAGGTAGCTTTTTTTTTTGCTGGCTTTTATCAGGGATGTGGGTGTATGGAGGGCAGTTGTAATATTTTTCAGTATTTTTGAAAGCTGCTTAAGCTGCTCATGAAACCTTTTAACAGTAGCTTAATTTTTAGCTGAATCTCAAACTGGAAGAAAAGATACTCCTTCAGGAAGAAACCCAGTTAGGTAGTGACAGGCAGCTCTGCTGTACTCTGTCACAGTACCAGTGCAGGAAAGGCATCTCAATATCACTGATTTCTCTATTACTAAGCACTGGAAGTGAAGACATGGAGATATTTTGACAGACCAGTGCTGATTCTGGAGATCTTGCTCTTCTTCTCTCCTTGGTCCTCTCTGAAGTTCTATTTAGGGCCTCTGCCTGGCAGTCCTTATCCTGGCCCTACAGCAGAACTGGCAGTGAGGACTCTAGGACCTTTTTATGCTGTGTCCTCCCCACTGGGTTTAAGATATCCATGCACTTGTACAAAAACTATACAGCTTGCTTTCTTGCACCCACAGCTGCCTATAGCGATTCTGCTCCTCTGCAACACATTCAGGAAGAGCGAGGTAATGGGGAGTTGGCTAGAGAGGGGAATGGGAGATTTCTCCTTCAGCTCCTCTTTAGTCTTGGAGCAGAGAGGCTCAGCAGGTAACACTCCCAGTCCTCAGGAAGAACTGGAGGCAAGAGGAGGAAGCAAAGCAGCACACAGGGATATTTTTATAGTTATTACAATTTTGCATCTAATGTGTTTGGACATGCTGGCTTCGCATCACATGTGCTCAGTATTTTTGGCCGTTACCATTAATGAGGTGGGGAAATTTCACTAGTGACCACTGTCAGTATCGGTCAAAAACTAGGAACTCCCACATGTGCTGAGGAGAAATGAAGGTGAGGTGCAAGGTGACACGAAGGAATCACAGAATCACACAGAAGCACAGAAAGGTGAAGGCTGGTCATCTTGTCCAAACTCTGTGCTCAAGCAGGATCACCTCAACCTGGGTTCCAAGATCATGTCCACTCAGGTTTTCAATATTGTCAAAGATGGAGACTTCACCACATCCTTGGGCAACCTGTGCTCAGTCATCCTCACAGTAAACAAGTTAAAGAAGAATTAGAGACCATTTCTCCTTTCACATGCCATGGAATCACCAGGCATACTGGAAAAGGCTTCTTGGGAAAAAGTGTGCTAAGCCAAAACCTGATGATGATGACAAGAAGCCAAGGATCCAAAGATTTCATAAAGACCTCAGAGAAAAAGCCAAACTACAGGCAAGTCCCTGGGACCCTTATCCTGACAGAAAGACTCTGAAGTGCCTGAGTTTCCAATTCAGCCCTGAGCCCGGAGCTGGTTAGGAGCTTCTGGATAGCTTTCTGCACCTTAGTAGTGTTTTCCTCCAGGTGTATATGTGTCTGGGGGAATAGCTTCCAAATCATTCATGCCTACAGAACTGGAATACCTGGCAAGCAAACATTCAGCACCATAATTGCATATGGCTAGAAGGCCATTTGAATGGAAATACAACTCATTCATGGGTTTTAGCAGAAGCTTTCTGTAGGTCTTCAGTTTGAGATTTTTAATTTCCTTTCTTGTTCTGTGTGTTCTTTGATTTAGCATTACAGGGTCTTTTCCATTACTGTAAAGAGGTTACACCTATAAAATTTACTAGGCAAATAAAAGACATGTAATCAAAACGTTGCCAAGATAAGGAAGATTTCAAAAACTGATATCAAGTTATTTTTACGGATAACTATGATGAACGCAAGCATACCATTTAAAGCCTTAAGTTGCGAGTTAAAAATAGTCAATTTTCCTTGAGAAAACATTTTAAGTGTAGTACTGTCTGTAATCACTCCACGTATGATACATCATCCTGAAGTTTCGAAAACTCTTCGGTTGAAATTTTAACAGCTCTACTTAAGAAATGCTAACAGCAAATACCCTTTCCAGAAATACCATCCACTGTAAACCTGTCAGACTATTACTTAGCTATTAACCTTTCTCGAAGAAATTGTAGTAGTGCTTTAAAGAATGCTGAATATCAGAAACATTTCACTAATATATAACAGATGGATACCATTTCCAGAAATATTTATACTGTAAACCAAAGTGCTTAGCAGTTTTACACTGAGAGGTCAGAGATGGGAAGGAAACAGTTTTCCCATCCCACAAGAATTTTAGTTTTCATATTTTCCTACTCTGATGAATATACAGAATATTAAAGCAATTGGAGTTTCTCATAGCAGAGTAAACAAGGATTAATTTTTCTAAGTTTTTTTTTTTTTTTTTTTGCTTTTCAATCCAAGCACATTGCACGTTTATCTATCTTATCCTCCACACATTATGTATTTGTTATTTAACACATCTTTTTTAGGTACAAGCATCCTGCCCTGAGAGGACTTTGTTTTCAACAGTCAATAGGTTTTATTTTTCATCTCTTTTCTTGACTGAAAACTGTTTTCCTAGTAGGTTAAAGGAGTAAAAGTTTGTTAGAACAAAACTGTGACCTAACTGAAATACAGATTCCATATGTCACATACCTTTTATAACTCTCCATATGTGAGAATAACTGATTTTTCCATCCTGTTTACACGGCTGATTTCACTGTTGGACTTGGTTCTGGGTGTAACCTTTATTTTTAAATAAATGAAGTCTGGGAAAACTTCTAGCTGCTGATTTCCAACCGGTTTTAAGTAGGGAGAGGGGAACACTTATATTCAGAAAATCTCTGTGAAGATGTGCTTTTTTTCATCTTGTATAATAGTTATACCCATGGCTTTAGCTAGCAATCATGTTTCTATAAAAGGATGGAATGTATTTTCAAACAATGTCTTAGTTCAAAATAGTTGAGCACTTCCTGTGAAATGTAACTACCATAGAAAAAAGGACACTTTTTCTTCCATTTCAGAACTAGTAGACACCCTGCTAAAAGATTATGTCATCAGCCTTGATGATTTGGATGCAACAGGGAACAGGCCATTATCTTGTGTATATCTGTAATATGAGAAAGTACATTTTATGATATTTTAATAACTATGAAGCAATGTGTTTTAAGAAAATTTTGATTTGGTGTGATGGAAGCAGAAACCTTGTTTTCAAAAAATGTTTCATACTTCTTCTGCAAGAACCTGGTGTAGCCAAGGTGTTTTATCAGTGGCGGTTTTCTGCCACTGACAGCTTGGGCAAAGTATCTTTTCTGACTGACAAATTCATGTAAGAATAATGTACTGTGTTGAATTTTTTTTTGTGAATTGCCTTAGTAATTTCCCTTATAGATTAATGACTAGTGTTTTTAATTAATTAAAGTACGAGTTCATGTAAATTTTAGTTCTTCCAAAAGAATAACTTGTCTGTTGTAACTTTTCTGTTAATTAAAGGCTTTAAATCCAGATGGGAATCTTTATAAAAATATCTATACTTTAATTTAGACACATATTCAGCTTCATTTATGCCTTCTATATTTTGATTCAAGAATCAGTAGATAAAATTGTGGCCTATATTATTCAGTCTGTCTAGTTTTCATCAATAACCCTAAAAAGTACCAAGATACTTCAAACCATTTTACATTTTTGTGTAACCAGCTTGCCTTTATTAAATATTAGTTATTTGTGCTGTTAATTAGTTGTAGGGATGCAATCTAGTTAATGTTGTTCTCTAAACGCTCTGATTTTTACATTATTTTTTCCAAAATATGATTTTGTCAGTGACAAGAAACATTTAAAAAGACCAGAGAGTGTTTAGCATTTGAAGCTAACAGCAACCCTGGATGTATTCCTTCAATATCTGAAAAAAAAAATTATTATTTTTAAAGAAATCTGAAATTCATCCTGTTCTTAAAATCCCTATATCCTAAAATTTTATTGATTTAATGAACCCAAGAAATATTCTAAGTCAAGTTTTTTTTGAAGTCCAGAAAAATGCTTCTTTTGTCCAGGGGAACAAGCTCTTTGGAGACACTACTTTCCCATCACCACCCTGCACCACAGAGAACTTTTTCAAAGTTCCTTCTGATGACACTTAGAAATAAATTTAAATGTTTTTTTTTTTTCCTCAGGTTGTCTTACCTCTGGAAGGACTGTTCTACAAAGTCAATCTACTGAGAAAAAACAGTGGTACAATTTGAAATCCCAACAGCTAATCCACAGTAGGTTTTGTTTTGTTTGTTTGTTTTAAACTATTATTTTAAATTTTATTAAGAGATGCACACTCTTATTTCATAACCCCCTGAAGAAATACTTCATTCCTTTGATGTACTTTAATCAGCTTTTTTTTCCTGAAGGAGCACAGTAGCTCTGTCCACATGGGCTGACGATACAGGGCTGTTGTTTCACAGTAACAGCCAGGCAACACTCATGCAGGCTCTATGTTCAGAGAGACACGCTCTAGGATTATCATGCCTAAGAAGCCTTCTTCGCTGTTTTTAAAACTGTGCCTGGTTTATTTTATCTAAAAATGAGACATAATTCCCTCTCACTGAGGGAAGCTTCCATTTTGTTGGTCATAATTATGACCTCTTCCTCCATTTGTGTGTGGGATCTTTATGTGTGAGTGGGAAACGTGCTTTCTCATTGAATTCTAAGCTTTACTAGTGAATTGTTGGTGCACCTTCTTCAGTTCCACAAAGTTTTTGTCCTGTGACTTGTTGGTCTTCTGCATAATCTCTTTCAGCTATCTTAAATGCTGTATTATAACAAAAGTATCACTGCATCATATATCCCCCCTTACTGCACCCAGGTTTGTTCATCTCTGGCATGTCCAGTTCTCTTTAAGCATGAGATACTCAGGCCCCAGGCTACAACCCTCCCCTCCAGCAACTGGGGCAGCTGCCTCAGCTGCCACTCTACTCTCCCCGAAGCTCACCCTTCCCTGAGCACCTCTCTTTTCCCACAAGAGCCTTTTTAACCTCTTTATCTATTGGTTTCCAGCATGGTGGCTAGGGTAAACAAGGACAGAAGTAGTTGTATGTGACTGTGACCTCAATGGTTTTTAGGAGGTTGCTACTCTATAGCCAATTGTGTTGCTTCCTTCCTTCATTTTCTCCCCTAGCTTTCTCTTAAGATACAAATATACATTTATACAAGGAAGTTTTACAATTATTTTCCTTACTTCCCTGGCAAAACATTAACAAAATGTTAACACAGCACGATCCATAAAATTTCCAATTGTTGCAAGCTTTTAATCTGATGTTGTAACAGATATTGGTCCTGCCAATTCTAGCTAATTTGCACTTTACATGTTTCCAGTATTTATGAGCATGAGGAACGCTGTGCCGTGCTTTTCTATCCCAACAGATAAGGCCCTACACTAAATCCATGCTGAAATATATGTCCATGTGCTGTATCATAATTGAATTGCTGAAAGATTGTAGCTGTTCCCAGCCAGGCTTGTTACCTACGGTAATCTGGATAGTAGCCTAAGGAGGTCTCACATTCTTGAATGTGGGTGACTTTTAAGGCAAATTTTCTTTGTGACTCAAGAATGAAGTGCACAATCTCTCTGAAGCAGCATGGATTGCTAATTCCCTTTTTTTCATGTATGTATATCTTTCCTCTCTTGCGCTTGTGAGTTCATACACATAGAGATACTGTAAGCTGTTTGTAGTTAATAGGGCGCTTGGCTTTTATAAGCCTTCATCTTGACTAGAATAATTTGTGGGTTTTTTTCTGTTTTTCTTCTGTTGTAGTTTGGTAAGCGTTTGAGTTTAGTTTAAGTGAAGTTTCTTGTGATCTTTAGCATGAAGGACACCACAGAAGCACCACAAGAATGACTGTACTGATTGAATGAATATACTTCTCCCCTCTATGTTCTTCTCTTCAATGGTATTTAAAAAGAAGAGGGACCGAGAGCTTTGTAGATGCTATTTAGGCTGCATATTTTTGTTGTGCTCTCTTTCTATGCTTACGGCATCAAAATATTTAACCAATGGCACCATCATGAAACATTGCCTTTCTGTTATTGTATAGCTTGTTTTTAAACTAGAGAGAAATCATCACAAAGATAAAGGGACTGTTCTTGATGTTCTTTCTCAGGACATCAGGTAATCTAACAGGAAAGTGCAAAGAGTAAGTCTTTCCATAGATCCCTAAGCTCCAGGGTACAGTGTTTACTTATAGCTTCAGAGTCCAGCAAACCAACCACAAGAGTCTTCGCAGGTTTGTATTCCCAGTGCAATGTAGTCAGCAAGCAGAATAAGCAAGTGAGCTCTTGCCAAGTAACCCAAAGGAGATAAGGACATACTAATGTGACTGCAGTGTATGAGACCTCACCTGAAAGACTGTGTACAGGTGAGGTCAACTATATTCAAGAAAGGAGAAATCAATGCAGAGACGTATTCAGAGAAGGGCCACCAGGAGAGAAGCAGAGAACTTATATTATGAGAGGATATGAAAAACAACCTGTTATTTTTAACCTAGCAAAGAAATACCTGTGAACATATCAGGAAGACATATACCAGGGAGGGAGAACAGATGATTAAACTCAGTATCAAATCAAAAGATTAAATGCATTTAACCAGTCACAAAAACTGCAGGAAGTTAGAAGACAAAAGAAAGTCCTCAGACATTAAATTATTGAGAATTATTTTGAACAGCATCTCTAGACAGGTAGGGGGAATAAAAATGAAACTGCTTGTAAAATGATGCTCAGCCAGTCTCTTTCTAAGGGATGATATGATGTGATTGTTTATGATAGCTGGATGGTTGTCTGGCCTTCATTCAAATTCTTATGTTAACGGACATAAAGAAGAAATCTATTTAATAGAAAAATGGTTCCAGTTGGAGTAATAGAACAAATAGAACTTTCACATTTATTGATAAATCCTGCAATTTTTATCCTTGAATTGTTGGTCTATTGGAGTAACGCTCTGAATGTTATTAACTCTGATTAAAAATTATGTCCAACACATTTATGACTTAGTGAGCACCTATGGACTTCTTCTGGCTTCTGTCATACTGTTCTAGGCAGTTTTCTCATCTCAGCTCATAAAGGAAGCCATTTTGAGTGAAGCTTGAAGTTGGATAATGGACATAGAGAACTGCCAAGTGAATCTTTGGCCTGACTTCTGAATTAGTAATAAGCAAGTGTTTTGCTTAACAAATGTTATCAATGGATCTGCAACTGCCAAGAAGGTACATTTCCAAGTAAAATATAAAATGAACTTCTGTATTTTTATGGTTATTAAAAATTATGGGATGCTTGGAGTTCCTACCAACCTGACCATAATCTATTGTAGGAAATATTATTCTGCATATGTTCCTATAGTTACAATTATAAGCTATTTTTCCTTGTTATTCTCCTAAGTCAACTGCTCTTGGGATTTTTTGGCAGGTGAGCCACTTCTTAGCCTTTGCAACACCTCAAGTACTTACCTATATTAAACACACTTTTCAGTTTTAAAACACCACTGGGGCAACTATGAGTCTGTATGCTGCTTGTGTACCACTTATTAAGACTTTAAGAATCAGTGCTAGAAAGCTATTGTATTGTATTGCTGGAACTATTAAGAAACAAATCTTTTCTTTCACAAAGTACATCTAATTTCATGACTTATACAACTGGAGTGCAGCTATGAAGGGGTATAAACTCTTCAGGCAGGACAGGAAGGGTAGGAGAGGTGGTGGGGTAGCCCTCTATGTTAGAGAGTGCTTTGGTACCCTTGAGCTCTATTATGGTGATGACACGATCGAGTGCCTGTGGGTTAAAATCAGAGGAGCCCACAAGAAGTTAGTATTGTGATGGGAGTCTGTTGTAGAACATAGCCAAGAAAAAGCAGCTGATGAGGTCCTCTATAAAGAACTGGGAGTAGTCTCAAGATAGCTACCTCTTGTCCTTGTGGGAGACTTCAATCTTTCGGATGTCTGCTGGAAGTACAATACAGCAGAAAGGAAGCAGTCTAGGAGGTTCCTGGAGTGCCTGGGAGACAACTTCCTCACACAACTGGTGAGCGAACCAACAGGGGAAGGCGCCCTCCTGGACCTGCTGTTTGTGAACAGAGAACGCCTTGTGGGGGATGTGATGGCTGGAGGACGCCTGGGACGAAGCAATCATGAGACGGTAGAATTCTCAGTTCTAGGTGAGGTGAGGAGGGGGATTAGTAGAACAGTCATGTTAAACTTCCAGAGGGCAGACTCTGGACTGTTCAGAAGGCTGGTTGGCAAAGTCCCATGGGAGACAGTCCTTAAGGGCAAGGGAGCCCATGAGAGCTGGGCGCTCTTCAAAAAGGAAATCCTGACAGCTCAGGAGCAAGCTGTCCCCATGTTCTGGAAAAGGAACTGGTGGGTTAAAAAAACAGCTTGGTTGAACATGGAGATCTTGGGGGACATTAGAAAGAAGAGGAATGTCTATGTACTTTGGAAGAAAGGACAGGCATCTTGGGTGGACTACAGGGAGGAAGTGAGACTGTGCAGAGAAAAAATCAGGAGCCCAACTGGAGCTCAGATTGGTCAGGTCAGTGAAAGATAACAAAACATCTTTCTATAAATACATGAACAATAAAAGGAGGACCAGGGAGAATATTCAGTCCCTTTTGGATGCAAAAGGAACAACTGTGACAAAGGATGAGGACAAGGCTGAGGTACTTAATGCCTTCTTTGCATTAGTCTTTAATAATAAGGAAAGTTGTTCCCTGTGTGTACATACTCAGGAGTTAGAGGAGCAGAACAAAGCTCCCATGATTCAAGAGGAGGTGGTTAGAGATTTGCTTGCCCAGCTAGACACCCACAAATCTATGGGGCCAGATGGGATCCACCCAAGAGTATTGAGTGAGCTGGCAGAGGTACTTGCCAAACCCCTTTCTATCAACTTCCAACAGTCCTGGCTGAGTGGGGAAGTTCCGCTGGACTGGAGGCTGGCTGATGTTATACCCATTTACAAGAACGGTGGGAGGGAGGACCGAGGAAACTACAGGCCTGTCAGTCTGACCTCAGTGCTGGGAAAAGTCATGGAACACGTGATCTTGAGTGCTATCATGAAGCACATGAAAGAGAAGCGGGTTATCAGGCCCAGTCAACACGGGTTCACAAAAGGCAGGTCTTGCCAAACTAACCTGTTCACCTTCTATGAGAAAGTGACCCACCTACTGGACAAGGGAAAGGCTGTGGATGTGGTCTTCCTAGACCTCAGTAAAGCCTTTGATACAGTTTCTCACAGCATTCTGCTTAGGAAATTGTCAGCCTCTGGCCTGGACGGGCGCACACTTTCCTGGGTGGAAAACTGGTTGGACGGCCGGGCCCAGAGAATGGTGGTAAATGGAGTTAACTCCAGCTGGAGGCCAGTTACAAGTGGGGTTCCCCAGGGCTCAGTGCTGGGTCCAACCCTGTTCAATGTCTTTATTAACGACCTGGATGAAGGCATCGAGTGCACCCTTAACAAGATTGCGGGTGACACTAAGCTGGGTGGAAGTGTGGATCTGCTGGAGGGTCGGGAGGCTCTGCAAAGGGATCTGAACAGTCTGGACTGCTGGGCAAAGTCCAATGGCATGAGGTTTAACATGGCCAAATTCCAGGTCCTGCACTTGGGGCACAACAACCCTGTGCAGAGCTACAGACTAGGAGAAGCCTGTCTAGAAAGCTGCCTGGAGGAGAAGGACCTGGGGGTGTTGGTTGACAGCGACTGACCATGAGCCAGCAGTGTGCCCAGAGCAAGTCCAGAGAAGAGCAACAAAATTAATGAAGGGGCTGGAGAACAAGATTTATGAGGAGAAGCTTAGAGAGCTGGGTTTGTTTTGCCTGGAGAAGAGGAGGCTGAAGGGAGACCTTATTGCTCTCTACAACTACCTGAAGGGAGGTTGTGGAGAGGAGGGAGCTGGCCTCTTCTCCCAAGTGACAGGGGACAGGACAAGAGGTAACGGCCTTAAGCTGCACCAGAGGAGATTCAGGCTGGACATCAGAATAAAGTTTTTATGGGAGGGGTCCTTGGGCACTGAAACAGGCTGCCCAGGGAGGTGGTTGAGTCACCATCCCTGGAGGTGTTTAAAAGATGGGTGCATGAGGTGCTGAGGGGCATGGTTTAGTGACTGATAGGAATGGTTGCACTTCATGATCCTGTGGGTGTTTTCCAACCTGGTGATTCTGTGTAGTTTGTGATCGACTACAGTAGCCAATATCTTCATATAAATAGTAATTTTTGTTATTGTTTTGTATAAGGACGTATATAACTTTTGTTGCTTGTATTCTTCTTTTTATAAACCTGGCTGTGCATTATTATTATTATTATTATTATTATTATTATTATTATTGTTGTTGTTGTTGTTGTTGTTGTTGTTGTTGTTGTTGTTGTTGTTGTTGTTGTTGTTACTGTTGTTATTATTACATAATGCATATAAGGGGCATCTTTGGTATTGCTCACAAATAAAGTCTACTTCACCTGTGAGCTTTCTTATTTTGCTAAGCACGGCCATTTTTATGGCTTGGTACTCTTTTGTTCTCCAGCAGGCTGAGCTTAACTGCATGAAGATGAGAAAGGCACAGTTAGGTCCTCAGACCTTTGATGAGCTGAAAACAAAGAGTAGGGAAAATTTCTTGCATTAATGAACCAGGCCTGCGAAAGCAGAGAATATCTAGTACCTATTTTTAAATGATCTTTTCCTGCCTACTTGAATTAGGCTTTGCCAAACATACCACTGTTAGAAATACTAGGCTATTGTAATACCAGAGCCTGTGGCCAGATGCAAAATTCATCTTCTTTTCCCACATTCTGATGAAGCAGTTTTGTGTGATGCACACATGTATTTTCTCTGTCACAAAGTGTGAGGCCAAATCCCTGCCTGGCATGGTCAATTGCCTCGATTAGGTAAGATTTGTGTGGTCCTCAGTATGAAGGTGTGGTCATGTACCAGTGTCAGTCCCATTCAGTTGTAACTGCAGACCATAGCAGTTGTATTACAAGTTATGTTATTGACTGTTATTAAGCAGCATGTGCCACAAAATAATCACTGATGTTTCAGACAAATGCCGCATGCATTTGATAGATTTACTCATCTTTCCCTCCTTTTTCTTATTGAGAAAAGAATTTGTTGCAAAATACTGATGTATGTATGGGAAGCCACTTAGGAAGGGTGTATTGGACCTGGGGATGAGTTTGTGCCTGGTCAGGCTCTAAGTAACGTGAAAAGATCCCTCAGGATGAAGGATATTGTGTAAATACAAGATGTTAACACAGTACTAACATTTGTCAAATTTGCACTTCTAAGACAAAAATGATGATAATTTAAAAATAAATGTGAGTACTATATGGCAAGTCTAACTTTTATTTCCTAACCAGCATTTAAAATTGCATTTATTTGAAGGACGATAATTTCTCAGTGAGCATTTTGGTTTTATTAAAGAAAAGACAATGCTGACTGAGGGCAGACCAGTTCTTGAAAGTTAATCATAGATCACACAGTCATAGTTTGTACAAGGCCCAATTTACTAAGGAATGCCATAGTGCTATCTCCAGGGATCGTTGAAGAAGAAATTTGTGTCTGTGTACCAGAGGCTGTTTGTTGTCATAAGTCCAAAAGAAAAAAGAAAAGGGGAGCAAGGGTGGTAACTATGATTCTCCATCGACTGTCAAAATCTTTTACGGGAAGTGCAGCATTACAAATAAAAATGCAGTCTGTAGGAAAAGCTGCATTATCATGAGTACACCCATATGGCATATTGCAGTACAGGCAAATCTATAGATCTTACTGAAAAAAAACTCAGACCACAGAAGCTGAATGATATAACTGACAAATCTTAGTCTTCTGTAGGAATATATACTAAGAAACAACTATCCAAACAATGATGCTGCTACAGATGTTTATGAGGTAATTGACAGTCATGATGCACAAATGCTACTTAATGGGTATTACCAAGAAAGGATGAAAGTGGCCTTTTAAACTCACACAGGACTGAAGCAGGGAAGCAGGCAGTGCAAGAGAACTGGCAGGATTTCTTACTATGGCCTTTTACTTTCAGCAGTGGCTGCAGCTTTTGTGCTGCAATAATGCTGACAAAGAGCCAGAGAGGGCATTTATTATTTTGTTATGAGTTGTTTTGAAGGTTGGTTGTTTGTTTGTTTATAAATAAAAAATTCATACATTTATGAATGCCCACCCAGCCCAGACTGTCCCCAGTGGGCTGAGGAACAGCTTGCCTGCACCTGGCTTGCAGTAGGTTGGAGGCTCCCAAGCCTGTCAAGTATCTAACAGTTTTCTCTGGAGCTGCTTTTTCTCTGGAGCTGCAGGGTATCCCCAACATATTTCAGGCTGTTTCACAGCCTGACAAATGGCTGGCTTGAAAAAGAAGCCTTTTGATTTCATGATGGAAGGTGGCTTAATTTTTGGTTGATTTGTTTTTTGGTTTTTGGAAGGGTTGTTTGGTTTTGGTTTGGTTTTTTTCCCCCTCATATGTCAGAACTAGCCAGGATTATAAAAAAACCCTTCCCTTTGGGGTATAAATCTTTCCTGGAAAATTTGTACTCTGCAGGTGTAATACTGAAAATATTATGAATGATGGAAAACAGGGGTTTCTACTGGAAACTCTGATAGCTTTAACTACAACTGCCACTAACATCCCAGCTCTGTCATATGGTCCTCTACTGTCACAAGAGCTGGTAATGCTGATGCAGTAATAATAGCCTATAAACAACTGTATCCAATGTCTCAGAACATACCAATCATAGAACATCATCCTATTAGTTTTGAAAGGTACACTTCCCTTAAACTGCAAAACCAAATGAAAAAATCACCACACATGCCAAAAAACTCAACCCCCAAACCAGACTATATCTCTTCAGTCACTATCCAGTTTAAAACATTCATTACAAAGAATACAGCCAGCTCTACAACAGTGCACACAGAATACACTACTTGCTGCAATAGTCTCCACCAAGGTTTTATTACTGCCCCGTGTGGATTTAAAAAAAAAAAAGAAAAAGAAAAAATAATCTATAGCAGCAAACTTGCAGAACATAAGGATCAGTCTCATTAAGGAAGAAAGGGAACTTTATGAAATGTATTTACAGAAAAAGAAGACGAGAAAAGTAAGAAAAGAGTACTGTACCAACTCCACTAGGGAAATAAAAGTGACGACTAGCCTTATACCAACAGAAAAAGGCATAGAATTACTAGAAAAACAACTATAAAGACATCACAAATCAAACAGCATAGAGTTTAGAACATCAAAAACGCAGAAATTTTCATCTATTATTAATTATGATAAAAAATTCTATCTCAGAATATTTTACACAGCAGCTGTTGCCAAGAAAATCTACATCTTCTTGAGCTGAAAAACTTTAAAATCAGAAGCAAATCTTTGCATAGCCAGTGAAGATAGGGTAGATATAAACACAGTATTTCAATGTCTTTTTTTCCATTTTACAGTCAATTAAAAATACAAATATGAAGTACAAAAACTATTTTAATTTTATTTTGATCTTATTTAAATATTTAACTGAGCCCCAATATCCTGATGTCTATTCTCTGTGTGTACACATGTTATGAAAATCCAGTAATCACTCTAAAATTGAGTTGTGGCTGTTAATCCACGTGGATTAGTAGTTCTAAAAAGTAATTTACTTGTTGTTTTTATCTTTTTCCTTGCAGTAAATTTGATTAGGTAGAGAATCACTTTTGAAGATTGTGTCGAAGTGAGGAAACACCTGATTTGCTCCCTCCTGAAGCCTACTAGCACTGACTCTGTCAGCTAACCTACGGTGATAAAATTGCTGTTGTTATCTTTCTATTAATATATGTCTATATTTTCATAGATTTTAAAGAGCTGATTCAGTACTTAAATCCCTAAGTATAGAGGGTTGCCTACATTTTCCTGAATAAGATTTTGATGCAGGATTGCATTTTGGACAACTTGCAACTTTGGCCTCTATAATTCACTGCTGCATCTCTTCAAATGTTTTGTTGTGTGCTAGTGTAGATTACAAGTTCCTCAGGGTAGGAATCACATCCGATATTTGTGTGCTATATATATTGGCAACACTTACGGAAATGAAATTGCTGTATTCCCTGTTTCTTCTCAAACCAAAAAGGAAAGGGAGTAACTGAAATTAAGATATATAAAGTTATAGCTGAAATGTCCATGTTACCCTGTCCTCGTGTTTCACAGTGGACTAAAAGGATCAGTTTTAATGGTAGGAGCTATTCTGGCCACTATGTGCATTCAGTGTCTGGCCTCTCATCAGGGAATTATTTACGGCCATTTAAGTGGCAAATTATAGTTCTTGAAAACTGATTAGTTCTTATTTGTTTAGATAAAGATAAGGCATACAAAAAGATTGTTAAACACTAACTTGATGAAACAGAATGCTCCATTTGCTGGGTGGGAGTAGAATTTTCAGGGGAAATACCAGTTACAGCAAACAGCAATAGCCAAGTCAGCTCTCATGGTTAATATTTGTCAACAGTGTAACACATATGCATCAGTCAGGAAAGTCATCGAAGCTGTTCACTTGGAAGAATTGCAGTCTCTTGTTCTTGAAGCAGCAGTGAAATGACAACCTATAAAATGCTTGCAAAGAGTTGAAAGGAAACATTTCAGGCACTGCCTGGAAAACGTGTGACTGAGGCTGTGAGAATAATTGGTTTTTTTCAGCTAGAGTGCCGAACCTAAAAAAGAGGGAGAAAAAATAAGTTAGAGTCGAACCAAATGGAACTTCATTTTTTGTTTTTCTTGCCAAAATGGAAATCTGAAAACATTTATTTAGTGTAAAACACAAACATACATTTCATTTCATCCAAAACAAAAAATGTTCATTTTGAAGCATAAGGAGGAAAAGAAAAGGAAATAAAGGGCTGGGATTTGCCAGGTTTTCAGAGGTGGCAGTGCTTTTTACCTAGCAGCTGGTATGGGGGATGTTATATATAGACATGACTATTATTTGAAAAGCAACCACCTAGCTCATTATGTGACCTTAGCACAGGGACAGAAAGCACAGGCTTTTGCAGGAGCAAAAGGCTCTTCCTCTGATGTCTTTGTGTCCAAAACAGAGTAGGCGGAATATAAGTTTTCTTCCACACCTGCTGTGAACCTCTGCATCCAGTGAATGCTCCTGCTTCACCTGGCTACCAGCTCTTGTGAAAGCAGATGTACTCCGTGCTCCGTGCATGCAGCTCTTCCTTTTCATCTTGGAGACTGCATGGAGCAGGATGTTGAACACAGCTGCCTCAGCCATTAGGCCAGAAAGCCTTTTTCTCTGTAGCTCTCTCTTGTGCTTTGTCACAGTGATTATTTAAACTCATTGTAATACTTCTGCTTCACAATAACATGGATTTAGAAACACTTCCCTGAATACCCTGTAGAGAGATGGTGAGGGCACAGACGTATATGTTGAATCAACTCTTTCAACTCTGTATGAAGGAGGGTGAGTTTTCAAGTGTGTTGAACTTGTTTATGACCTGCTCACATATTCAATGTATGTGGAATTAAACAAGCTTATTTTGCAGGTACATGGCATCTGCACTGTCAGTTCAACATAATCTGGAAAGTATACCTATATTTCTTTCCTGGAGTCACAGGCAGGAGCACAGGAGCTCTAGGGGAGGACAAGAGTGCACATGGTGCACTCCCATTCTTCACTAAGGATCTAATTTGGTGCTCACTGGACCTTGTGCAATCACAGAGTGTGGAAGTAACCTCTGGTGGTCTCTAGTTCAACCTCCTGCTCAAAGCAGGGTCAGTTCTGAGATCAGACCAGGCTGCTCAGAGCTTTGTCTAGTTGGATTTTGAAAAATCCTGAGGACTGAGACTGTGTGGCCTCTTGAGCAGTCCCAGTGAGTGCTGCTTTCATGAGGAAGAAGTTTTTCCTAATATCCAGTCCTAATGTATCTTTCTTCAACGTAAGCCTGTTGTTTCTAATCCTCTCACTATGCACCACCGAAGACCTAGATCTGTCTTTTCAATCTCTTCCTTATAGGTAAAGGCAGGCTGCTGTTAGAGCAGTCTCCTCTCCAGGCTGAACCAGTCCAGCTCCCTCAGCCTCTCTCTACAGGGCAGGTGCTCCAGCATCTGACCATTGTGGTGGCCCTCTGCTGAACTCGTGTTACTCCTTCAGTGTCACTGAGGGGCTCTTCCATGCCAGTGGCAGGAATCTGCATTTGGTCTTGCTAAATTTCCTGGAGTTTCTGTTGACCCTTTCCTGGGGCCTGTCTGGGTCACTCCGCAGTCCCTGCCTTCAAGCTTATTGAGTGGTACCCCCACACTGATGCCATCTGCAAACTTGACAGTAGTGTCACCCATCAAGGCTCAGTCCTGGGTCCAGCCCTGTTCAATGTCTTTATCAACAACCTGGATGAAGGCATTGAGTGCACCCTTAGCAAGTTTGTGGGTGACACTAAGCTGGGTGGAAGTGTGGATCTGCTGGAGGGTAGGGAGGCTCTGCAAAGGGATCTGAACAGGCTGGACTGCTGGGCAGAGTCCAATGGCACGAGGTTTAACAAGGCCAAATGCCGGGTCCTGCACTTGGGGCACAACAACCCTATGCAGAGCTACAGACTAGGAGAAGCCTGGCTGGAAAGATGCCTGGAGGAGAAGGACCTGGGGGTGTTGGTTGACAGACTACTGAACATGAGCCAGCAGTGTGCCCAGGTGGCCAAGAAGGCCAATGGCATCTTGGCTTGTATCAGAAACGGTGTGACCAGCAGGTCCAGGGAGGTTATTCTCCCTCTGTACTCGGCACTGGTGAGACCGCTCCTTGAATGCTGTGTTCAGGTCTAGGCCCCTCACCACAAGAGGGATGTTGTGGCTCTGGAGCGAGTCCAGAGAAGAGCAACGAAGCTGATTGAACAGGCCTTATGAGGAGCGACTGAGAGAGCTGGGGTTGTTTAGCCTGGAGAAGAGGAGGCTGAGGAGACCTCATTGCTCTTTATAACTCCCTGAAAGGAGGTTGTAGAGAGGAGGGAGCTGGCCTCTTCTGCCAAGTGACAGGGGACAGGACGAGAGGGAATGGCCTCAAGCTCCACCAGGGGAGATTTAGGCTGGACATTAGGATAAAATTTTTCACAGAAAGGGTCATTGGGCACTGGAACAGAATGCCCAGGGAGGTGGTTGAGTCACCTTCCCTGGAGGTGTTTAAGGCACGGGTGGACGAGGTGCTAAGGGGCATGGGTTAGTGTTTGATAGGAATGGTTGGACTCGATGATCCAGTGGGTCTCTTCCAACCTGTTTATTCTATGATTCTATGGTCACCTCCTCCAATTCATTCATAAAGACATTAAACAGTCCAGGTTGTATTACAGGTGCCCAGATAGAGTATGACCCATTAACCATAACTTTCTGAGCCTAAACATCCAACCAGTTTTTTTCACTCAATTAGTTGTCCACCCATCTAGAGTGTGAGATTTCAGCTTGGATACAAGTATACTGTAGGAGACAGTGCTTAAGGCCTTGCTAAAGTCAAGGTAAATGGCATTTACTCCTCTCTACTTTTCCACACATCCAAGTCATTTTATCATCGAAAGCAATAGAGTTGGTCAGGCATGCTTTACTCACTAAAGGTTCTTTATTCAGCTAGGCAAAATGTAACAATGTAAACAGAGCAAAATAAGTTAGACAAAGAGGAGGTGGCTTGACCTAGGCCATGCAAAAGGTCAGTTGTACAACCAAGAACAAAACTCAACTCTCCTTAACCTCAGTGCAGCTCCTGGTCTATATTATGTGTCTCAATTTTTAAATTAAAAGTTGACTTTTAGTAAAGTATTTCACAGCTGAAAGGAAAAACTCAAATCATGGACAACGTAGCAGATCCCCAGAAAACACTAACAGCCAAGAGAACATATTCTGAAAACTGTTATGTTAGACTACATTCAGCTATGAACTGATGAGCATTTCTCTTTAGATATAAATGGACAACACAATTTTGCCTTAACATTTCTTAGACCTCAAATGACTTAGTAGATTTGAAAACTGCACTCATGTTAAGATAACACTAAATAATAGAAGGATCTCTTTTGGTGGTAGTAGGAAGAAGGAAGTATGTGTCATGTGTAACAGCCTATGCATATCTGACATAGAAATTGGTATGTAAAAACAAATTTTAACTTCTGTTCCTTAAAGTTCAAGATCATGATCTTTACTAGTAAGGCAGGAGGCTGACAGATTGGAGAGATAAAAGAGGGAATACTCTTAATGCACTAGAGTGCCAGACTGTCTAGTGTTGATGTCCACAAGTGAAGCCACTTTTTCAGAAGTCTTATCCCCCCAACACTTTTTTTGTGAGACTTGTGTCCTTATTTGTAAGAAAACTTTGCCCTGTTTTCTTGGCTCTGTTGAAAATCTGACAACTTTTTCTGCTGATTTGTGGATGGGTGCTCTTGAAAATACATCCTAAGGAGACAGTTGAAAACTCTGACTTCTGACTGATGTCAGGAAAATGCAACATATTTTATACAGAAATACAAGTTGCAGTGGAGAGATAGTAACAGTCTTTTCCTGGTGGACCTAAGCTCATGTTTTAATGCAGTATTTAAGGAAGAATTTTACAGCTGTTGAGTTTCACAAATGAGAAGTTAAGGGCTGGCTCATTTAACATATGGGCCCATTGTGAAATGGCAGCCAAAGGGACAGAAGAATTGCAGTTGGACTTTTTCAGTGAGCTGCCCCACTTGAATGATGGATGTACTGAAGTTCAGGAAGAATTTCCATTCAATTTAGTATGTTGACTTCATTTCATCCTTACCATCTATCTTTTAAACCTTTTTTTTTGCCCCCTGGTTGCAGTTCACAGATAACAAAGAACTTAACTGCATATTGAGTCAGATAAGTGTGTTCACATTTTTTTTCTATTATTCAGGGATCACATTACATACATATATACATACATACATAAATTGCCCAAAACTCCTATAAGTAGGATGATAGGAACATGCTGCTTCAGAATGTGAAGTACCAGATTGTTTCCTAAACTGTTGAAAACCAAGTCCTACCACATTAAGCAAAAACTAATTTTGCTTCTCCTGCTAAACTACCACATGTTGTTAAATATGCACCCATTTCAATGTATTCATCTTCCATGACCCATTGTTAGCTCTTTGTACCCCACAAGCAGATATATCTCAGACTTTAGGAAACAATGATTTGTTGTGACTCAACTGCTTAAGCCTTGTATTCATTATTTTCCATCATACAGTTAACGAGTAGGTATATATTTTTGCTTGGCATTATTCATAATTGAATAAATAGTAATTTATGCTGGGTTAATCCATAAAACCTTCAGTGGTTTGAGTGGCTTTCAGTAGGCATCTAAAACCTACTCATTGCTGTAGGAAAGAGGAAAATGGGATCTGCAGATTATGTGTATACAACTAGAACAGTCTGGATTGCAGCAGGAATGGAAATTTGAAAACTGACTTGCTAATTCTTCCCACCCACATTGAAATGCATGTTTCTAAATTTTTTTTTTCTTAGAAATGTAGCTTTCTAAGAAGAAAGATGATTCTACCCCAGCTAAAACCAGGACACCTTCATTTTCTTAGGAGAAAATGCAGAAAGGAAATGCAGAGGGAAAATGCAGAAAGAGAAGGGAAGAAAATTTCAAGATGGGAAGACTTGGAAATAGGAATACAAAAATACTATGAAAAATGTTTTTGGTATTTCAGGTCTGACCTAACCAAGAAGCATTAGAAATGTCAGGCATCAGGCTGTTCATGGGAAAATTCCCACTCAGTCTGAAGCAGAAGAAGCCGTACAACTTTGAAGAGCACTAGAACAGGTTCTGTCCTACCTCATTGTGTGAAATTTCATCACTACTGAAGTTATACAAAGTATGTCAGCCAAGAACTTGGCCCACATTCCTGATGGTAAACCAAAGCTTTCTGTGATCTTACTGTTACGTAGAAAGAAAAGGTTGGAGTGGCTGTCAAATCACCCATACAAACTTTAGGTAAAACACATGAAGGACTGGTTAAATCGTTAGCCATTTAATAACAGCAGGGTTTGTTTTATATCTTCCTGTAAATTATTTTAATTCCAATATTCATGAATTCTGTCTTTATTCTTAGTATTTAGCATTGTTTTCTGTAGTGTCTGAAGACTGTCAGGATCAGAGATCCAATAAACACAGTGTAGTTGTGTAGTAAGTTACCGTGTTTCTTGTATGCAGATTGACAGGACTGTTTAGATTGGAAGGGATCCTCAGAGCCCATCTAGTCCAATGTGCTGCTCAAAGCACTTCCCTTCTGAGCAGGTTTCTCAGGGGCAAGCCCAACTGAAATGTGAATATCTCAAAGGTTGGAAATCACAAAACCTCTCTGGCCAATTGCTCCTGTGTCTAATCACTTACATCTTGAAGAAGTTTTTCCTTAATTCTGACTGGATTTTTCTATGTTCTGCCTTGTGCCCAGTGACTCTTATCCTATCACAGCTAGAAAAAATCTGGATCATTTTTAAAATGGCTAGAATCACAAAATGGCTGTAGTAAAAACAGCATAGCTACCTCTTATCTAATGAATCCTGTGTATGAAATCAAGTGAAAATCCTTTGCAATCTACAGCAAAACTTCTGTTAATCTCAGGAAGGCTGAGATTTTGTTCAGCCACCTTTGTGGCAAGCCCAAGTTTTTGTGTTTTCGGGATCTATAATTTCTGAAGCATCAAAGTAGCTATGAAAAATGTGATAGCTTCTAACTTTGTATTTTGACCCTTTACAATCAATGCATGTATGAACATGAGTGCAAAAAATTAGAAAGAAGCTGGTCTGAAATTCAATGCCCCTGGAATATGTGAGCTGCTAATAGAAGATGAGTGTGTAAAAAGAGGAATTTTTGTTATGTCTTTGACAGAGAATGACTGTATCTTCTTCTATTGTCATCATAAAAGGTACCTTTTCTTCACTGTAACTACTTCTGGGGTAGCTTTCATTTCTTTATCGTAACTGCGCTTACCATACTGATGTGGTTTCATATACAAAGCAGGAGTCCTTAAATAACAGTTTATGCTGTGGAAAATCATTAAGAGAAAATCTAATTTGATCGGATTGCTATTTTGTCAAATATGGAAAAGACTTGTCAGTCATTGAGCCACTTCCATTGCAAGTGGATACAATCCTGAGCAGAGAATATCTCTCATTTTCACATGAAAATGCCTTTGCAGGGGTGAGCACTGTAGGAGTCTCTTTCACTTGGAAAGCCAGGGAGCTTCACAGGCTTGTAGGAGAAGGCAGCTCTGGAGTGAGAGAAGAGGAGATTGATGGCCACTGTGAAGCCTTTCAGCAGTTCAGTGAGGACTGTGCATAAGTGTGCAAATAATTCTGCATCTTTCCCTGAGTGATCCAGCACTCCCCTCTAGCAAGGCAAGACAGTAAATCTTGTCTAATTTTTATCTTCACTTCCTTCCCATGCTCACCTAGATTTTTCTGAGTCTTTGCTCAATTTTAATGCTCTTTTTTTTTTTAAAAAAAAATTCCGCTGTGCAGCTGCTGGGCTTGTAAGCCCACTTCTATACCTCCTTGTAATGAACCTATCCTCTTTTTGCCTGGTCCTGTTGCAGAAGTCTGATGTCTGAGGTATTAATCTTCATGTTCTTTTGATATGAGTAAGGATTATAGGTTGTTTTTCAATATTGTTTCTGGTTCATTAATATGTATGTTGTCTGTTCTTTTTTTCCCTTGCAGAACACCCTTTGAAGATACCTTTGTAGCCTCTTCTCTGCTGCAGGCCTAACTTTGACTTTTCTGCTGTTTATTGTTTTCCTCTGCATTTCAAGTTCTTACTCCTTTACAGCCACTTGGCTGCTGCAGTCAGAGCTAAAGCATCATCCTGCTTTCTCTCTGAGGAGCAGTCTATGGCAACAGCACCTTCTGCTGCAACCTCACTCTGCAGAAAACTATGGTAGCCATGCCCAGGCAGCACAGAATAAATCCTAGAAACAATGCTGATGTCTCAGAAGGTGTCACCTTTTTTTTCCACAGTCTGTCATGCTAAGCAAGAGCCAAGGATACAGTTGGGCAGCCTAGGGCAAAGGACCCAAGACCCCAGCTACACTGATGGCTGAGAAAGACATGCAGTGGGGTTTTTGCAGAGTACATGAAACCTATTGCACCCATGCAGCATGGTGTACTTATTGCATGCACGGCAGACTCCAAACAGCATGTAAGCCCCTAGTCCCCCTGCTACGTGGCGCAGTTCCTTCAGGACTCACATTCAGTGTTAGTGATGCCTAAGCTCCACTGACTTCTGCATGTTGCCCTGGAGAACCAGGTGTCACTGAGCAGACTGAAACATGAGACCATCACTAGTAGGAAGTAGTGTCTTTTAGGCATCCATGTTTCTCCCTACAATGAGCATTGGACAAACTATCCTTCATTAACTACACTAATGTCTGACTGATGTTGTTTCAGGACACATTTAAATAGTTGTCATACTGTACCGCATGAAAGGGCAAGACAATCACTATCTAGTTTTAAAGGCTTCGTGTGATGAAAAGAACATCAGATCGTTGGATTGCTATTTTTCTTTGGAATATACCCCTCTACTCACCACTCTGTGGACATCTATACTCTCTTTTGTTGAAGCTGTTTCTATTCATATGTTTTCATGTGTTTTGGGGTATTTCAGTGTTCTTGCTGATTACTTTTTTCCACCTGCCTTCTCTTCCTCTGTACCCTCTCAATCTTTTTGTGGTATATTTGGCAAAGCTGCGGGTTACACCCATGTTCCATCTTGTTGTTTTTGTCATTTATTCACCAACTTAGCTCAGAGGAAGGATTTATTTTTCAGTAAAATCTGGGGACTTTTTGTTTTTTGTCTTTTAATAATTTTATAGTTTTGTTGACTAAAGCACAAGAAAATTGAGCGGTTTGTCCATGGTTACACAGTGAGTCATTTCTTCTGTCAAAATAAGAATCTGACTAGAACTGCCATAGTTTGCATCTTCTCATTCCAGGCATTAAAGAAATTCAGCTTTCTCTGGATTTGTCACAGATCTAAATGAAAGCTATTTTTTACATCACGTATTTCTATGGCACCAAATAAATTGCACAGGCATAACTATCAACCACACCGTGTGGCAGACAGTAGCAATATGAAGCTCTGAGATAAAGCAGATGATGTTAGTTCCTGGCCTCCAAAGAGTGGATTAATAAAGACCCATGAATCTCAACCCTTTGCTTCAGGATTCACTTGAGAGAAAAGTCTGGGATAGTGAAGAAAAAGGTTTGGAGAATCCCGAAGTTCTGCATTTATCTTCAAATGTCACACCTTGTCCCAACCTGAGACCAGAGTTTCCACGCATGGTGTGGGTCAGAGCTGTTCTCTCCTCTCAGACCCATGGGTCAGGCTTTGGAGAGATGAGCCCTGAATGAAGAAGGAACTCACTAGTGATCACTGTTTCTGTGTATGTAACATAACAGCAGATGAAAAGAGCAAACATTGCCTGCAGAGATAGAAGCTCTGTAGAAACAGAATCTATGAGCTTATTGTTTTATAAAATAAACAGGGAAGACAGGTGGGAAACATTCCCAATATTCCCACTACTCCACCACATTACTGGCTGGGAATTCAGTCACAGAAAAATTACAACTGTATTCAAGCATAAAGGCCTTCAACAAGAGGACTTTATTTTGCCAGGCAAGTGTCTTTTCACTGACCTACAGAAAAACTGACTCTCTTCAGAGCCCTCCAGCAATTTTCTAGTGATGGTGTTGCTTTTGGTAGAACCTGACAATATATTTGTCCTTCTTCATTAACTATCACAGACTCTCTGACCCTGAGGGTTCACAAACCACAGCTTGACTGTCCCTGCTTCAGAGGAGTGGGACTATAGGAAGAATAGATATCTCTACTCAGTGTGATTGCTTGCCTCTGCCTCCTGAGGCTGCTGAGGCTGTCTGTGAAAGAGCTAAGAGCTGAATCCACCAACTGGGAATATAATTTTCCTAGTGTAAACCCTAAAAACCTTACATTTAACAATGAAATCCAAAAAAAAGGCCCCAGGTGGAGAAGAGTACTAATGTACCCCAGTTGTTTTTACAGGCTGAAAAAAATTCAAAGTCTTTTCTAGTAGACAAAGTCACATCTCTTGATAGTGAAGAACTGTAGGACGGGAGACAAAGAAATTAGAATACAGCAGGGCGTGTAACAGAATTATCATGGGCCAAATGAAAGAGTAGTTGAGGTCTTATTTACAGACTGTGGGTAACATTCAAATTTCACTTCATCTTCTTTAAGTCTTTTACTCACTAATTTTCCTAAAGGAAGACTAATTAAGAAAAGGATACACTTGTCTTCTTATTTGTTTTAAAATCTTTCCTCTTTACAGCTTTGTTTGCTACTGTTTCCATAGACTTCCAGAAATTTTTCTTCAGTTTATTGAAGAGACTTCAGTTGCCTCAAACCTTTTTATTTTGGCTCATTTAAATATATCAGCCAGTTTCAAGACTTGATAAAGATGAATGCAATTAAGCTTAGAGGCCTCATAAATGTTAAGCAAAGAGCTTTTATTTTGACAAGGCAGTAGAGCCAAATTAAAAGAATATCTAGTAACCCTCTGAAAAGACGAATGTGGGAAATTCTGAATGTAATTAATTTTGTATGGGTATTATGATGACTTACATTTACATACAACAAGGAATGCTGAAGAACTGGTGCAACCAAGTTTGTGTGTGCGAATGTGTATTTGTGTGTGTGTGTACAGATATATTGCAATATTACAATGTAGCAGTGTATGGTTTATCATTAAGATTGGTACTGAGTTTCCATTACCTTTATCCACCCCTCTAATACCACAAAAGAAATGAATACTAACAACAAAAACAGTGGGCAAGCTAACCCCTGTATATGCTTTTTCAGCCAAATGTGATGTCAGCTGGAATGGCAGTTCCTAAATTGTCATGTTCCATGTGATAATACCTCTGTGTAGTTGGCTTTTCAACAACAATCTCAAACCTCTCTGGAAGGCAGTGGGGGAAAATACAACAGCAGAGGTAGAAACTTAATATATGACTTCTTGAGTCCAAGTGTGGTGTTCATAGCTGCCTGGGAAGCCAGACTGCTCCCTAATACAAGATTTCCCCAAGAAAAAAAAAAAGAATGGAGGCTGGTTTTGCATTCTCAGCCACCTGAGAAGGAGGAAAAAGCAGCAAAGAGGATCAGGGTGGGGAGAACAGTCTACCCTGCAGAGGACAGAGATGTCCATCATTGAACTTCATCAATGGAGGTTTGAGGAAATTCTTTAACTGAAGTCTGAGGTGCAAAGCTGATTTCAGTACACTCTGATTTGTGAAATCAAGTATTTTTGAGAAGCAAATAATGAAATAGTGTTCATAAACAAGGGAAGTGCCAGACACAGTAGACGTCATTTGGTGGACAGATTCCTTTATTTTATTTTATTTTATTTTATTTTATTTTATTTTATTTTATTTTATTTTATTTTATTTTATTTTATTTTATTTTATTTTATTTTATTTTATTTTATTTTATTTTATTTTATTTTATTTTATTTTATTGAAATAATATATACAGCAGTTTTATTAAGACTAAACGGAATGACAGTGGTCTTATTTTTTCGTTTATTTTAGAAATAAAGATCAATTTTCTCAAGAGTAATATGCTTCTCTTTGGAGAACGTCTGGTCAGAATTCAAAATATAGAGTAATAACTGGGAAGACTTTTGCTCACTGGAAGCCGTAATAAGACTGAGAGGTCTTACCAAACTTTGGTAGGAACATCTGTCCTTTGACAAGCCCTAAGAGGATCATAAAGACCCAGAGTCTGACTTAGTATTTATTTTTTCTTCCTTTTAGGCATTTCAAGTGGCTGATGATCCAGTCTTAGCTTGTTAAGGATAAAGCCTTACGGGGCTGTTTGGGGCCTAAAGAGCATCCTTAGGCTAAATTGCTATTCACTAGCTTTCACACAATTTGTTAAGCACATAGTATAATTATTATGGGAAGAGCAGTGGTACTGCTTAGCAACTAGAGAGGAGAAGACTGAAAGCCAGATGTATGCTGTTTTCTTTAGTGTGCTGCTAAACAGCTCTGTGGATCAAATCAATGCTTTTCCACACCTCAAACTTTGTAAGCCCGAGTCTCCTGACATATATAAAAAACTTGTACCATTATCTCTGCAGCAATACCAGTAAAATTATTTCTTATCCTATCTTCGGTAAGTGTGCATGCATTTCAACTCTTTTGGTACTGGTGCTGAAGGCATTGACCCACTTTTACAGACACTCTCTGGAGTCCATGAATGCAAGGGACTATTGAGTTGATCTTTCCAGAGAAACACAACAGCAGTACAAAGCATTAGGTTTTTTTTCTATTTGCTGTTTGTCTGCTCATTTGCTTTAGCCTTGACTTCACAATTTAGCAACTCAGTTTATAACTGAAATATGAAAACTTAGGGAGGGAGGTTGCTGGACCAGAGTGTGGAGCACAGCTGACCTTGAATAAGACATGCCAGCTCCGCAGAGAGAATACAAATGTATTACACTGTATAATATGCAGAAAGGTCTTGAGGTCTCTCTCCTCTCTTTAAACATCAAAGATGGGATAATGTGTTTTCATCCTTCAACATTAAACATTCTTTTACAGTCTTGGCAAAGGTGGAGAATTGTCTCTGGGATCTGCTGCCACATGAGGTCATGGAGTCAAACAGTATGGCTGGATTTGAAAAGGAGAGGAATAATTTTGCGACCAGCAATAAAATGTGTAGCTTCACATGCTAAAATAATGATAGGGCTGTAACCTGAATGCAGAGAGAGTCAGGGAGGAATTTCCCTCTATGCCATTTGGAAGAATAGCAAGTGTAAGCTTGTGGGTTTGGGAGGTGAACAGGTGGGGTCACCTTGTCTTGAGATAACAGATAAATCAGATTTGATGGAAAAGGCCACTTTAGGTTTCTAAGAACAGTGGTCTCAAAGTGGGAAAGTGGAAAATAAGTTAGGTAAAGATTTGCTATTCAAATGTGTCTAATGGAGCAAATAAATTTTGTAAGAACAGGAGAATGCTACAGCGTAGACCAAAGACTGGATTCCTTTTAGTGAATTTATGAAAACTTTGAAAGGCTTGCTGTTGTTTCCAGATGTTTGTTAGAAATCAAGAGGTGGAATTGACGTCTTAGCTTTACAAGTTTTATGGAAGAATTTGAGTTACATCATAACCAAGCAAGAGAAGCATGGAAGGACTGTTTTTTCAGGAAAGAATCAATATAAGGTGAAACAGAAGTGTGGAACTGGTGTGGTAGGAAAGAAGGGCATTAGCAAAGATGGTTGCCATTTCCACAGAGCTGTGTAGCTGTGTGCTAAATAAGCAGTGATGGCTCCATCAGGCACTTTGCTAGCCAGGAAAGTGTTTTGCCACTCAAGGCAGGGTGGTGGCTGTGAGAGTGGAAGCAGAAAGTGTGAATCTATTGTTCCAAATCACATCCCAAGTGAAGTTTTTCTATTGTTTTTCTTCCAGACTTGTTGGCAACAGCTCTAGCTGCTTCATGCCTTGACTTAATAGTGATCACATCTTCTCTTTGTGCTCCAGTCAGTTTTTTTCCTGTCCAGTGAGACTTGGTACTAGATATTTTGTCAATGTGATAGTGTTACCATACATTTGTAGACCTTAATTTCTTGGAGGGCTGCCTCAGAGAGCTGTAACATTCTGTAATTGTTCAGCACACCTGTTTTCAAATACCTCAGTGTGAAACTATTTGTTTTTTCCTGTGAGAAGACTATAGTACAAGTTCTGTTAAGTCTTTGACACCTAGCCAAAAAATACACCATTCATTTAAACTTGAGAATTAAAGGCTCTATTCACACACATACAAAAAAAAGGGTATTTCACACTTTTCCAGTAAAATTTCTAATGGAAATGAGAGTATATTAAAATAGCACCTAGTCCAGCATGGCAATAGAGAGCTATGAGATGATGTGCTGAGGATGAATGCACAGAAGAGTGAAGTAAATTAATATTATATATACAAAATATTCATAATAGCTTTACAAAAATTGACAACATAAATTAGGAGAACAAGACTGTGATCTTAAGCCTTTGACTGTACTCGAGGAGAAGAAAGGAGAAGAAAGTACCTTTTTGTAACAACTTCTAGAACCACCATAGGTGTTTATGATCTGAGCAGGATCACACACTATTACCTCCCTATCATGAAGTAGGTTCTCTGGCATATGTTATAGAGGAGCAATAGTATTTCCACGAAGTGCCAGGCTTGCTGTGTAGCTAACAGAGTCTTCCTTTCATACACCAGGGTTGCCTCAGAAAAGTTCAGTGATAAATGAATCTATGCTTATATGCATATTGAGAAGTTTTTAGATCCTCCCATGCAAAAGATTTCACTTAAACATAAGGTGGCTATTAGTAGCAGCAATACTCATAAAGTTGTCCAGCCTTTTCAATATTCAGCCATGCTGTTTTGTTTTATCACCTCCTAATATAACAGAAGAAAAACTGTATCTGAGAGGATTACAATTACAGTTCCTCCTCTGTTAGGCATGCTGATGGCCGAAATGCACAAAAGGGGTTCAACATGCATCTGTATTTGCTCCTTCAAAATGAAAAAAAAAGTGAGCTAATTGGCTGCCAATATTAGTTAATTGCAGGAGTTATTAGTTCAGCAGAAGCTAAACCAGGTTGCATTCAAAATGCGCTTGTTAAACATGACACATGACTATGATACATATTCATATGTACCCTCATGCTCATCCTCTTCCATAGGGGGAGTGGCTTCTAAGCCATCCTAAATCCAGTTACTTCACCCTCAGTAAAGTATTTTTTCCTCTCTGGTCAGTAAGTATATTGATATTTCAGTCACTTCTTGAAGACATTAATGATAAAAGGACTGAGGGGCTGTACATAATTCTGTCTTCTTAGAGCACAAACACTCCACTGTTAGGTGCATAAAGAGCTCACTATATATATACACCATCACTTGAAGTGGGAGAGGAAAATAAATGTAAAATTTCTCTATAACAGCATCAAGTGTGTGCCTCCTTTTACGCTCAATGTTGTGCTTTGAGAATAAAATAGCTTCCCAAGTGATTAGAAGTACAGTGTATATTACACAAACCAAAAGGTGTCAGAATCTGACAACTCCATGGTCCTTTCTCTATGCATAAAGAGAATCTGCTCAGATTATGATCCAGAAATGTAATTGAATGTCTGACTCTAACTTAGGCTCTATACTGCACAGATTTTTAGAATGATTCTAGTAAATGTGTGCCTGGCAGTCAAATTCATTCTTGGGTGTTAGTCAAGGCAGTACACCCCCAAACATGTAGCATAACCTCTCAATATTATGGCTGCACCCCAAAATTTCAACTCATATTTCATGTATCTTGGAGGTAGTGTATTTAGGTTTGGTTGCAAAGAAAACCACGTAGAATTTAAACTGAGTTTAACCAATGCAGAGTTAATCTTAAAAGAGATTGGAATGTACTTTCCATTTCTATCCATGCGGTTTTAGCTCAGATGATCAGTACTTTAAAAATATCATTATTGATAACAAGGTCATATCTCTTATAAGAAATTAGAGTGATTATCACAGACTTCCATATCATATCGAGCCTGGATTTATTTTATGATACAAGAAGCTGGAGGCAGGGCAGATTTGAGACCTTGTGCAATTATTTTTTTGACTAACCAAGGAGTCAAACTCAGGGAAAATGTAAGAGGAAACCAAATTCAGAGGGCTCTGGGCAAAGTTTCCAAACAAGCCCAACAGTACTGCCTGCACAGCTTATTTTGAATGGGTGAATTGCATGTGGCCACAGAATGCAATTTCTTTTTCAGAACTAATTCTTCTTTTTTCCATTTTCATGCCCAGGAGAGACTCAGATGCTAAAAGAAGATGTATACTTATTAAGACTAATGCACATATTCACTCTATTCTGCCATATTTTTAACCCATGCTAAAATATTGTAGGGTTAGAAAATACAAACTTATTCCAAATAGAAAGCATTTCAAATACAAACCCATTCCAAATAGCATACATTTCACAGCAGTGTTCTTCAGGAAAAGTCCTTACTGCAAATCTGCAGTAAGATGGAAGCCATTCAGCAGTGATTAAAGCCAGACTGCATTTTGTAAAAGCATCCTGTGGCCACTTCTACAAAGTCAGTAGGAAAGCAGGAGGAAAGCAAGAATCTCTTAGATACATCATGGCTCCAAACCCCAAATGTTGCTGGATATAATTCCTGATCCTCTCTAACGTATAACTCTGTTTTCTAAATAAGTGCAAAAACTATAACTGGAAAGAATACAGTTTTCTCAACAAGCAAACAAAGCTTCAGATTATTTAATTGAAAAAAAAAGGAAAAACAAAACCCAACCCAAACTCCTGAAAATTTTGGCATGAAGGTGATGAAAGCTGAAGTCATTTGTTTATCCCCAGAACAGGTATAGTACTGCTCCAAGAATGTACCTCACTTCTGAGCTGGAAGGACCACCTGTAGGGATGAAAGGGCACTTCAGGACCCAGGTCCATTCAGTCCTTGGCTTCCCCACTGAGAGTTCCTATATGGGTGCCAGTGAGTGCCAGTCAAGTTAGCGGTTTTCAGGATGTAGACAGACATCCAGCAGGGACTTGACTGAATTAATATCGTTTTAATAAAATTCTTCTGGTATATAAAATTCTACTAGAAACTCACAGTGCTATGGAATCAGCACTTCAAGTCTTAATGTGTCTGTGGAGAAGTGAAAAAAGCTGCAGTCTGCTGAAAATCTACCTGGCTTGGGATCAGATTTTTTTCTGTATACCTTTATCAGATGAAACTTAGATAAATGAAATACATTTTTATGCTGAAACAGAATTTCTTACATGATGAAGGTCATTAAGTCATCCTGCTGTTAGCAAATGACAATACTTTGTGATGCAGTGGAAGACAGGAAAAAAGACGAAACAATAGAGCAACTGGGAAGTAAAGAAAGATTCTCTCCAAATCCTAAAACAATCAACACAAGCCTTACAGCATGGACTTTGCTTGACTTCCATAAAATGGAGGTTAGTTACTAAAAAATGCCCCCCTCTGCCACGATACACAGTTCAAAACTCTTCCAATGTTCTACTCAATTAGATTAGCTTCCAGTAATCATAAAGAATAATATGCAGACTTTTTCAGCTTCAACTTATATAATAAACAATTGTTCCTTTGAACCAATATGATGTGGATATTGTTATATGCAGGAGGGAAACTGAGGCCTATAAGTTGTTATTCCAGAGGGAAAAAATGATGAAGTAGTCAGAATTTAATGCTAACCCCTCTCCTCTAATTCTCTCTGAAAAGCAGTGATTAAAGCAACACAACAAGATTTGAGCATTTTTACTGCAATGACACTGAATTGATTTAAATTCCATTGTTCCAACTGGATGCCTGTACAACTTCAGTCAGATCACCAAATTTAACCCTGCTGGGAGCTTGTGCAGCTCCCACATAAGTCGCTGGGAGTTACGGCTGGGTTATACCAGGCCTAGACTTGGCACTGAAAAAACATCCTTCATGGTAATGAAGCAAACTGATCTAAAGTGAATGCTAAAAATTCCTGGCAAAGTAACATTTCTCTCCTCCTGCCAAGCGTCATCAACATTATTTTTTTGGGTGGATTCAAATCTCTGAGAGCAGAGTTTTCCATTACATGCGCCTAATTGTTAAAAATTGGGCCTGCTATAATACTTGAGAACTAGTCTGTTTAGTTGTACTTGTTACCATAACACCAGGGTGAAATATTGCTTTTCTCTCAGCTGGTTAAGCCGCAGAATACAGTAGCAGCCATCCTAGCAAAGTCAAGGCATTAAATGGAGGCAAAGCAATCCACAGTCAACAGAATGAATGGAACAATTCACACTGTTGTACATAGATACAGAGGTTAAACCCAAACACATGAAAAAGTGATGCTGGAAGCACTTGGGAACAGCTGGGCTAGATGAATAACTCAATTGGATGCCATGAGGAACAAATTAAACAACTGACTGGAGATCAGGCTGCTCCTGTGACAGACACTTTAATCAGGAAGTCAAAAGCTGATTGACAAGATGAAAAGCTGGATGACATGAAAAATGGAAACAGAAGGAACAACACAAGAAAAGGGCACCCTGGGTCAGCATGCTGACAAAAATAATCAAGTACGACAGGCCATAATCCAATCTTTGAATGTTTGGCATGGTGCTAGTTATGAGAGTCTGCAGCCAAGAGGAAAGAAAACTATTATTAAGTGAAAGAAATTATCTGCCTTTCTAGAACTCACTAGTATATGTTCATCAGAGATTCTCTTTCTACCAACAATACATTATAGATATATACCAGGAATAGCCTATATTGAATAATATGAAATAAAATTAAAATGAATAATTTATGTAGAAGTGAAGTATCTTTGCAGCAATATTAAAATAAGACATTGCTTTTTAAAATTCTACAGCTAAACAGGTGTTGACACTGAGTAGGTGTGAAAAGTGAAGACTCTCGTAGTATGTAGGATTTTTTCCCTCCCTACAGCTGAATGTAAAGATATTGTTTTCAAGTTTTCTATAGGAACCTGTTCTGACTAAACTTTGAGACTGTCTGTGTCCAATGCTATATCTGCAAAATTAAGGGAAATTTCAAATGCCCCAATTGTGTGCGTTTAAGAAGATGCTCTGCACATGCAGTTCAGTTACATGGCCTGCAAGTTCAGTGTGATTATTGAAGGTAAAATTTAGCCTTTCGCTGGCTTAAGACCAAGAATAAAAGCATCCTGAAGTTAGTGTCCTAAATTCATAGTTTGATACCTAGTAACATAGCTTCTTTTTCCAGCAGTGCCAAATAGATTGTGGAAAAGAGCAATTTCCAGGTGCTGCTACTTCTGAAAATGAGGTTACTTGGGCATCTTGTTTTGCACACACTCGACCACATACCTCTCCTCACCCCCGCTGGAGACTGTGTTAATTGCTACAAGGGGTATATGAAAACAGATTCTGCTGTAAACAAGGTAAATCCACTTGAGTTTACACAGATATGAGAAGAGTATTTGGTAACAACTTCTGCATGATTTCTAGAAAGCTACCAGTAAAAAAAAATCGCCACCACAAAAACCAAAAAAATGGTAAAAATGGAAAATTCTAAATTGGAGATTAAGATAAGTCTTTTTCTCCTATCTTCTTCCCCTTTTCTTGTGGGTGTCCCTGGGAATTTTGTATCCCTACATTTTCCTTTACTTCCCTCTCCTCAACACTGGTCTTATGACCCAGTGACAGCATGGATGCAGAAATGTTTTGTCAGTTTCTGGTCTTTTTTCCTAAACAATGGCAACAACCATCAGAATGTCAAATCCTCTACTGATATTGAGCCATGAACAGGATAATGTTTTACACAAACAATGGAATAAAACTTCCTGCTACTCCCCAAACTGCTGTGGAAATAGAAAAATCAGTGTTTCAAAGGGTGTGGTAGGTTAAATGTTTCTGTTTTCTTCTTTTAACTTTGTCTGCTCTTGCCCTGGCATCTGCCTTTGTGGTGTCTGTCTTTAAGGCTTTTTATTCTTGATTTTCCTGCAATGTGTTGGAAAGACAGGACATGCTGTGGTCTCTCCTCTAAGAACTTTATGTTTGTTCTTTTCTTGGTTTTCTGCACTCTTATTTGAAGATAAAGGTCATCCTGATGAGAAACATGGACTATACTCCTTGCTGGTGTTGGTAGAACTTAACAATAAATGAGCTTTGCTCTTGATTGAAATTCTGGTAGACAGATGTTTCTGCATTAAAGAAATACTTGAGATAATACTTGTCTTGCCAAGAAATACTTGAAACAAGTATTTTTTCCTTTCTATGTGAAGAAACTGAAGTTTGTTCGTATGTACAGGGAGTGAATAAGCTATTTGTCCCTACAAGCAGATCTCACAATACACAGCCATAGTGTAGGAGAAGGGATTGTACTATATCTTCCCCGAATTAAAGATGAGCAGGGTGAAATAAGACTATAGGAAGGCTTTTCAAAGCAGGACTTATCAGCTTGTAGCATATCCTCATGAAACATACCAAGCACATTTTTAAACAAAATGTACATAAAATTATTTCGGCCAAGTATCTAGAAAGTTTACGCTGTAGTAAAAAATAGTCTTTTGGCTGCATAGGAGACAGGGTGTCAAACTCCTTTTTCATCCAGTTTTGGCTAATGAGTCCTGTAGCCAGAACCAGCACGAAATGTGCCTTTAAAATAAACGAGGTGGGGGGTATGTATGTGTGTGTCTATAGGTATGCATGCATATGTGCCTGGAAGGTAAGGACAGAAGGTATTCATAAAGTTTTTCTCAAGATTCATCCAGGGCTAATTCAGAAGAAAGAAAGGATACTGACTATGAGTCCAGGTTAGCTCAGCTGGCTCTTTTTTCCAAGTTAAAATGAGCTCTTTTATATGGGTGCTACATTCCAGAATTTTTAGTTTATGAATAGTTTTATTGGATGAAAGTGAAAGAGTTTTTAGTATATGATATTTTAATTTCCAAAGGAGAGGAGAGTTCTTATTAAATTTTGGTTTAGAATATATTTACTAAAATGTAAGTTTCACATACTTTTACAAATAAGACGTATAAAGGGCTGTATATCCAAGGACAATCCAGGCTTAGTTCAGAACTGAAATCATGCCCGAATGCAGGATCAGGACCAAAGAAGTGACCTGGGGCTAGGAGACAAACCAGTGCTGAAAGGACACAGGATCTTTGCCTGGCTCAGATTAGCACCAAGTTTGTGACCAGCTGCGTTGCCAGCAGGCCACCAGTGTTTGCACAATGAGCAGGTGAAAATGTGATGGTCAGGGAAGAGATGAAGTGTCAGAGCAGCACAGCCTTGTACATTTTCCCTTTGATTTACAGGTGTTAGGGACAGCATCACCAAGTCTAACTCAGCCAACATATAATGAAAAATGTTCAAGAAATCAACATTCACTGAAGTGGGAAAAGGGTATTATATTCTACACAAAGATTTAGTTTGATATTTTAAGATCTGTATTACATTTTGAAAAACAGGCATTGTGCAGTAGTCCACGTTAAGCAATGGATGGAGATCTTTTTGCAATGGAGTTGTTAAAGTTATTTTTATGTAATGATGTTTAGTTACAAAAATTGTCTACATCTATCTAACTGTCTGTCTATACATCTTTATTGACATTAGGCAATGTTGTTAACACTAACCAAGAAGGGTGCAGAAAGATATGTTTTTTTCTTCCAGTAAAACAGATACCTCTCTTTAGATTGTATTCATAACAGGGCTGATTCACAGCTCTTACACAGCTTAGGAATAAAATAGAAAAGTGTGTGTTCTCAAAGCTAAGGTAGATACAGCTAGCCATTGCCTTAGATGTGATTTGGTCAGGATTTGATCTTTACAGTTTTTTAAAGGAAGTTACAACTGCCTGTTTGATGGGAGTCTCACAGAAGTTTTAAGATTTCAGAGAGTAACAAATATTCAGTCACTGCTTCTCATTTTGGTTCTTTAGTCTAGATACTCTGGAAGGAGCATTTTTTACTTCTTTCCTTCTGAGAACAGGCATCTACAATTTGGTTACCCTGTCGTCTGGCCTGGGTGCCTGCCATGGCGCTCTACACCACCATCCACTAGATGTCCCAGAACCTCCAAACGGTGGGAACCTTCTGATACAGGCTTCCTTAACCAAAGCAGAGTAGTTACAAGGAAACAAAACCTGTAGTTTTACAGAATAGTCATGTATATCACTTAATATGGTTTTGGTAATGCAAGAAATATATCCGTGCTTATGCTTCACCACCTCTGGTCCTGTAACGTGACAGAGTATTCTCTTTCTGCCTTTAGTTTCACATACATGAATTAAAGGTCTGGTTTTAGTCTGTTAACTTTTATGTCTGTCTTGCATGGCCTTTGTCCTGTGAAGCATTTACTTAAAGCCATGCTTACTACTCAATATCTTGTTCTGCTCTTAGTAACTATAAAAAATCCATAATAACTAATCCATTGTTGAAGGGCTCTCCCTAATGACATTTGGTTCTTCCTGGTTTACCCACATTTGTATGTGCTGGGTCAAAGACTGGATAGTTTTCAGACTGACAACCTCATAATATCAACCATGATTCATAAGCTGTGTGTTTACAGATACCCCTCCCTAAAACATTGCAATCACTATGAAATAATTTTGAAAATCCTAGCAACATTATCACTTTGATTTTCCTCTGAACTCACCCATCTGCTTATTAGCTAGACACAGATCTGCCTAACTTGAGAAATTAAATTAAAAAGAGAATGTACGGCTCAGAAATTAGGACTCTGCTTGGTCTAATAGACTAGCCTTACAGCAGGTAGCTTTGAGCTGGATGCAGAAAAGAGTTCAGGCAACACAGCATTCAATGCTTCTTCAACATAATGACATTTACAGTCCTATTTTAGATTCCTAGACACCCTCTGAAGCACTAGATTTCCAGCATATACTGTGGGAGGAGAGTTTGAGGTTGGACACCGCAAACATCATCTCACAGAGCAAGGCTGTCTAGCAGGTACTGCTGAGGCAGAGCTATGGGCGTGAGAACACCATCCCTCTTCAGCTCAGAGGTGCTGAACCCACAGAGCTCTAACCACCAGATTACTGCAGACTACAGGGCCTGGAAACCTCCTATCAAATTTTTTTTCAATTAGACTGGAATAATTACATTCTAATTGGCCAGAGAAAATGATTGAGAGAGTGTGGCTACATAGTCCTGTAATTATGGCTCCCCATGAAGGTTCGAGGAAGAAATTTGGGTCCCAGTTCCTGCTTTTATGACTATTTTACATTTTCTTCATGTACATGTGTGTTTATGTACTGTAAAGTATGCTAATGTAATATGGTATAATCTAAAGATAGAGCATTAAAATAACCATTAAAGTAGGGGCAAAACTTAGATCTTCAAGGCAACAGAGTCATGCTCATTCTCTCACTTGTACTCTCTTTGGGCCAATGACTTCATTAGTCTAAACACACTAGAACCACTTGAAAAGAGGTTTGCAGCTGCAACTCTTGTGTATACAATATGGTCCCATGGTTAGAGAATACCCAGTGGGAGATGTGGGTTCAAATCTTCCCAAACAGGGGGTAGAATGAAATCTACACCTACTAAACCCTCATTGGAAACTCCTAACTACTGAGTTTTAGAGTTTTTGGGAAAAGGTCAAACAGAGTCATCTTCTGGATCTTCCTTGGAGTTTGTGTGGGAAGGCTTAATCCGAGAGAAGTGCTCCAAAATGTCATCCTTATTCAAATCTCAGTGGCAAGGGCAAGGTGTCCTGCTCTCAATCCCATAGCAGGCCTGGCTACTTGCTGCTGGGTAGGTCTAAAGCAGGCTTTCAAATACCTAGCAGATCTGCTGGATAAAACATAGGCACTTTGTGTGCCTTTAAAACTGCATAAGGCCTGGTAGCCAACAAGAGATTTTGTGGATAGAGACTTCATCATTCACAGAGGCAATGAGGCAAGATTTAAGCAGCTAAATCCTATTGAAAGTCTGCCATTATGCCATGGATAGACATTAATTTAGCAGACAACTGTGTGCTTTAACAAATTGCTATAATTTGTGTGTTTACTTTTTCCCTTTGCCAGTATTACTACCCTCATTAGTGTCTGTGAGCACTTCTTAAACTGGAATAGGCAAAATTCGGCTTTTAGAGCTTTAAAAAGTGGTTTCAGATAGTATGACTGGGCTTAAATGCCATCTAGTCAGCCAGTAGTAACTTATGGGCTTCGTGTGTTTAAAAGCACATGAGGTTTGGTATTAAAACACATCCGAATCAGGAAGAAACCATTTGTCTAGAACCTTGCTATGTCTCTTAGTTCTTTGTTTGCAGAACAGGGTAATAGATCTTTCTGATTCTTTTTACTTTTTTTTTGACTCTTATAGTAATAGTAGAGACCAATCTGGAGGACAAAATATAGTTCAGGCTGGTGTTAAAGGAGAGTTTTTTTCTTATTGGGAATAATTTTGTGGGAACTTGTGTCCTCCATGTACAACACAGGCATCAGTAGGACAAGCTTTCTGCACCTAAATTTCCACTGTGGTTCAGAAGTTTAGTCTAGCAATCCCTCCTGAGATGCTAAAAATAGTTTAGTACGTTGCTGCTTCAACTACAGTGCCTGCTCACAGCCAGCTGAGCTGCAGACAAGTGTCTAGTGAGACTGGGAACAAGGGAGCTGCTTGTTTCTGATGAGCTCCCAAGAACCACCAAATGGCTGAGATTTTCAGCCACTATGAACTACTACAAGTGAATGTGGAGAGGTTGTCTGGTAGAGCTGTTCTGGAAGAGCTTCCCCTGCATTTCTTCCAGAATAATGACTCTACCTGAAGTGCTAAATATAGCAGAATGGATGAGTAGTCTTAACAACCCTGTAAAGTCAAGGCCCTAGATAAAAAAAAATATCTCCCTCTCTAAATTTGCTTTGAATGAACACATACTCTCATTAAAATCAAGAAGCATGTGGCCATTGATTTCAGTGGAGGATCTGATGTTTTGCCTATATTATGAATTAGCGTCAGCAAAAATTCTGATGGATACAGAACAGTTACAGGAAATTTTATTGACTGTAAACGAGTCCTGCATTATTTTAAGAACTTGCTGTGATTATTTTATAGTCTTTCAGTCTTAACTGGGACTGGCTGAAACATATGGCACAAGGGTGAGATAAGAAAAACTCCAATGGTGATATGAATGCTAGCTTAACGAGCTGCTTAGAAAAGCTAGCTTTGTTACTATCCTTGCAACTTCACTGTACAAAGGGCTGCCTCGTTCATGTTCTGCTTACAGCAGCTTACCAGGGAAACCTGTGTTTGTTTAAGTAAAAAATTTCAGAAATTATTTCTACTTTTGGAGGACCAGCTTGAGATATTTCGAACTGATTTTGAAGGTTGCAGTGACCTCATCAGTCCCCATTATCTCCTTTCAGCAGTGGGTGCTGAGACCTGCAAGTGGTAATTGCTGCTTGAGCTCTTACCTCTGCACATACAGCTCCATTGTAATTTGTGAAAATTTTGCAAAAGGCTAACAAATTAAAGACTTGCTTAATAAAATCAGGCCAACTTTACATATTGTTTTACTCTTTGACATGTTCTGAACACACAAGGAAGTGAAACTGCTTTGGTTCTGGTTCTGAAAATGGGTTTCTTAATTATCCATTGCAATGGAGTAATCACCTATTTAGATGAGAGCAAAGTAACAATACATAGCTCAGGATAGTGAATATAGGATTTAAATTACAGAGGCAGTCACTGTAGGAAAGTAAAGGAAATGGCCTGAAGTGGAATTTTGTCCAGGACAGCTTAAGCTAACAGCTTTTTTCTTGTGAAAATATACCACAGGACTTATAAAAACCATTGTTGGGAGGAGGGTGACGGGATGAAGTACTCATAGTCTTATGTCTGTTCCAAATCAAGGCATATCCAGCCCTTTCAGCATTATGCTAGGGCAGTGGCTCAGTACTGACTCAGGCATTATGGCATCAATCAGCACTTGAGGCTTTATATGCCAGCCTGGCAGACAGCTCTCTCTTGCTTCAAACTGTCAACAGAAACACGCGTTACTGAGCTTGAAAAGTTTTTTTGCAGAAAATCACAAGTAGTGCAACACCCATTGGGAATGCAGCTTTACTACAAGCTGTGGCATACCAGATTTGTTGGGCAAAGACGCTGGGGCAGATGTTGTGGCTGGGAATGGTGGCTGTGAGACATATACCTCCTCTGATGACTGGCTGACACTGCACCTATGATGCTTTTGTGACATTAGAAATATGTCAGGAGTGCTGGATTGGACCAGTGACTGTTTTGCCTCTTTTGTCATGGCTGGAGAAATGTTGCTGCCCTGGCTTCCAGAAGGCAACTTTTGTCAAACTTCTGGCTCAAGCCGAAATTACCAATTATCAACACAGGCTGTTTCTGTATGCCTATAAGAGAATATTTATGAAACAACATTTCAGCAGTTTTCCAGTTATAGGATGGATGAAACAGTTACTTAAGCAGCTCAAGAATCTTTCTGACCTTCAGCAGCTCTATAAAGCCTATTTATTTTTTTCTTTGTAACATCAGTTATGTTCATCAATTAGTATGGTCTTGTATTGGTGGTCTTAAACATTTTCTTAGTGTGAATCACCTCTACCAGACAAAAATGTACAAGCCACTTCCTCCCACAGCAGTTGTTTACATGGACAAAGAACATTAGGAAAGTATTTATGGTATTTTTATCTGCCCTTTAATACATTTTAGAAGCACTGTGTGGTCTAGGTATATGATCATATGAGCTTATGTATAGCCATGCAGCTGCAAGTAGGCAGAGATGGCCAAGATCTTTGGGCAAGTTTCACCTCCAGTTATTCACTAGCAAAGCAGTTTCCAAGTGGTGAGGCAGATCACCAGGGGAGTGCGAGCACACTACTGTGGGGGAGCAAGGCAGGACTCTGCTACTGGGAAGATCCTGGATCTCGCCCACAGCTCCCAGAGAGGGACCAGGGTGGTGGCTCGCCCAAGCAGCTCTGGAGGGTGTCACCATGGTCTGAGTGGATGTACTTGGTCTGGCTCAGCTCCGAGAATGCCAAAGCAGACCACAGAACTGGCGGGAGTGGACAGGATTTTGCAAACACTCCAGGAGGGAGGGAAGAAGCAGTAGCAGTGACATCTTCAGAGCATATTAGGAAAGGTAGAGGGCTGGAGTAAGCAAGCCATGAAGTTTTTTCAAAATGAGGCCTAGCTACAGATTGCTCATCTGCACATAATTTGCATTGTGGAAGGTTAGCTGTAGCAAAATCATAGGCATAATTGGTCTGAATATATATGTGGGGAAGAAAGGAAAAAATCCTAAAATGCTTTCCAAAGCTAAGAACCTGACCTATGAATTTAGCTGAATGAAACTACCCACCTCCACATCTTCCCTAACACTTCATCCTCTCTACAGTAAAACAGTAGAAGACACTAGAAGGGAGAAAAAGACCCAGCAGAAACTGAAAATGGGTATTACATTGGCAAATGTAATTACTCATGCTGGAACTGACTTGTAAGACCCATAAAGTGACTCATAGGGTGATTTTTCCAAATCTCACCAGAGCATCTGACATCCCTCCAGCTGCATCCTTTCACATCTCGGAACATGGTCGAAGGCAGTTAAAATTTTTAAGTTACTTACTGACGAGTTGGGAGAAAAGCTCACAGTGAAGATGGAGTAGTCACCATAGCTCATTCAACATGTATTCTTCTTCTTTGTTGTAGTCAAATCTTCTGAGTTTTGAGATCAACTATCTAAATGAGAGGAGGAGAAGCTTGTCTTTTTTTGAATACATGTCAATACATACAGACGACATAAGTGCATTTGTTTTTCTATTTTTCTCAAAGGCAGTAGTTCTAGCAGCCTGACATTTAATCCACCCACATCAGATGTTACTGTGAGTATTGTCATGGTGCTATTTAGGCTTCATAGGAGACTCCAAGGGATTTTGAATCACATAAAGCTTGCAAATAACGTTACCATTTGCTAAATTACCAGCACCTTTCACTGTGACAGCAGATGTACCACAGGGTCTCCTGGATAGCAGCATATGGGGGTAACATGCTCAAACACACCTTCCTTATTGTTTATGAACATGTAATATAGGTAGCACTGCTCTTTAACACAATGCTTGAAACAGCAAAGCTTCAATATCAAAATAGGCCTTCTATGAGGAGTGGGAATTTTTATCATCCAGAACTCACATCTGTGGTCTTTTTTTCATTTAAGTCTTCTATCATTTTCAAAGTATAATTGTTTTTTAAATGAAACAAGTTTGCTTCGCTTTCAAAATCAGAAGAAGGATGAAAATGCTTGAAGGATGTATTTTCTGGGGTTTTCCCTGACAATAACCCCTGTAGAAGGGAAGCAGGGTCTAGAGATAGCTTTTATGTTGGAAGAAGTACCTTGTTATTGTAAACTCTGGCAATGAAGTTATAGAAGTCGATCAACTTTTATCAAGCTGCAACAGCCCTTTCCATGGTTGTCTGAAAATACGATCAACATCAGTTGGATAGGGAGGATGGGGTCACGTATTCCAACAAGTTAAATTTGTCAGCCTGTAATGCACATAAATGACATAAAATATAATTGCTTTTCAATTTGGGCCCCTTCAGGCTTCATGTTGATTGAAGAAAAAAGAACCAGATGTTTCTTCAGCAGGAATCACAGAGGCAAGATAAATATTCTCTGGTCCATGACATTTTATAGAGTTTCCAAAAGAAACCAATTCATTATTTAATTATTGGGTGTGTTGATCGTGTAAAATATAATTGGCCCAGAGCAAATAGCAGTACAATCCTGGGAGCTGGCTGACTAAGCTTGTATAATATACTTTTTGCCAACTTTTTTTTCTGCTGTGAAAACATTGTAAGATGAATTAATGCTACTTGATCTTTCTTCCAGTGTTTCATAAATAAAAAAGGCCTGAAACACAGACTTTCCTCCTTCCTGATCACCACCTTGCACTAGCAAGTAACTTGGAGACAGAAGAGCTAGTAGCAAGCATAAATATTGTGATAGGAAATGATAGTTTTGTTTAACTAACATCACTTTAAAGAAAAGGCAATCTGTTTAAACCAGCCACATTTAATCCTCAGCTTTGTGAGGAATTCCTCATGGTATGGACAGCAAAGAATCAGTTCTTCCCCTGTCAGCACCAGTGGGGTGGGTCTGGAAAAATGAACACTGTGCAAATCTGGGTAATTGATCTGATTGCATTGAGTTGAATTAGCAAGCTGATGTAGAGTTTTCCCTTATGATGTTTTAAAAGCAAATATACAAGAAATAAAATGTCATTTCTTTAACTCAGTACCAATTTCTTAAATAATATCCATTGTGTTCCAAGCTTTCTCTGTGCCTATGTATTCTCCTACACTCACTCTTGTGGTAGCTCTTTTCCTGTTAAGGGGCAGGAAGTAATTGAACTGAAGACTGAAAGAAATTTGTGACTCATGTCCTCATCACTTTTCCATTCTAGCTTTCTTTTGTGCTTGTTCAGCAGCTTCTAATACCTGGGAAAGACACACTACTTCCACTAGGTTTGCTATGATCATATCTTCAGGCAGGTTGTGGGAGAAAGCCCGCTTGTCCAAACTTAGGGGAAAGAAAATGCAGAGGGAAAACAAACTGTGGTCTCTGCAAAAAGCAGCTTCGGATTATTGGAATCTTCTTTACCTCACCATTCCAGCCAGAAATGTTGTGAGTACTCTTTCTTTTACTGGTTTGAGGTCAAATCATTCCCCCACCTTTCTTGCAGTCTACTCTCCATATTCAGTGGTTCTCGGTGGATCAGATATTTCTGTAATAAGAAATGTGCAAAGCCACAACCACTTGAAAATGAAACAGCAATCTGTACCAAGGAAAAGATTGGCTCATGAGCCATCCTCCCTCCCCCAGTGAAAGTTAGAAACTGTTATCTGCCTGATTTTGCCTGCCTCATGTCCATTCTTAAAATAACCTCATGGTTGAGTTCCAAAGTCCTAAGCTGAACAAACTTTCCAAAAAGTCAGATCTATTTATTCATCTGTATCCGGAGCAAACTAGGGAGTTTTTTCTCAGAGGACTTCAGCCAGGAGGAGGTTGAAGGCAAGAGATTTAGACCAACTGGAAGCCTAGATGCTTGGCTATACTCTGAGAGCCACAACTGTGACACTTAAAATCCGAATTTAATGCTGGAATATACACCAATACTTTTTTCCCCCAGCACCTGGAGTCATGTACATAGATGGCAGAGGCTTTAGGTATGCATTTTCTACTGGCTGTTACAGATTTGGTGCTTGCTCAGCAGATCTCACTGACAGGCACCTTTCTCTCCCTACTGCTGTCATCAAGGTGTTAAATGCCCCCAGAGTCAGGGCACCCTCAAGCTGGAGAGACTAATGCTGAGCCTAAATCCTGTTCATGAAATGGGCCCTGGTATCCTCAGCTTACTCACGTGTATTGCTTCTTCCTTTATCTTTGTAACGTGGGGGCTCCTTGACTATGAATACACAAGTAAAATGTTTTCAGTGTAGGAGCTTTTTCAAGATGTATTAAAAAATTACGTTCTGCCTTCCACGAGACTGAACTTAACATCTAAAAGAGCTTTTGTTAGCCATGCAAATAAAATGTTTCCAGTGTTACAGCTTTTTTTTTTTTCAGAATATATAAACAAGATGGAAACCTGCCTTCTATACGGCTGAATTTTATTCTCCACTTAGAATGGCTATCATTGACTACATCATCTGCAGCTATATTGAGGAAGGAACTGCTCTCCATTTCACCCTATATATCATCTAACAGCGACATTTTCTTAGCTGAGAATTGCTTGGTGATTTGCCAGCAGACAAATCAGTGCAGGAAGGGGATAAATTTATCACATTCATCCAGCTCTAGAGGTAAAACCCACATCTCAGTCAGAGTCCTGCTTGCATTAAGAACCTGCCTGTCCACCTGGTAAGAATGTTGCTGAGGAGCAAAGAATATGAGAGTGGGGTGGAGACAAAAATATAATTCATATTGCAATGGCTAATCTCCCCCCTTCAATTATAAGTCCAGCAGAAGATATTATTTATGAGTTTTGAGCAGTAGTTCATGGCACTGAGCCAATATTCTTCTTTTCTGCATATCCTTCTTCAGAAACCTCAAAGAAATGGCACTGTGTCTGATAACTATATGTCTTTCTGTACAACTGGACAGTAGGCATAAAGCCAGATAGAAATAATAGCTGTCTGGAGTCATTTAACTGAAAATGAAAGTTACTTCAACCAGTCTGAGGATAAAAGAAAGGTATCAGGTTTAGAAACTCTAGGCAGTGTTACCACTCACAAATGATAAATTTTCAGCCAGGCTTTGGTCTCTGAAATTCATTTAAGAAAAAGAGCTGTAATCTGAAAGCGAATCTGCAGCTCAAGTCTTAACTTCACCTGGTCAACTGTCAAACAGCATGGTGATCCAAATGATCACATTTAGTAATTAACACTCCCAAGGGACTTTTCAAATCTATTCGTTATTACTAGTCCTCTGCACAGTGGATAAAAAACATTATATCCAATTGGCATGCAATTACACTGAGGAAGAGTGAAGTTCAGTGACTTGCAAGCAGGCATCTGGTGATCCAACAACAGAAATATTTCTGGAAGGCAGCAATTCCTAGGCTTCATTACTGTTGGTGAAGCTTGCTACTATTAGCAGTTCTCTAATTACTTAACACAATTTCATCATCTTCAGTGTCCAAATGTGGAAACTGAGGCTCTATGCAGAAGTAAGTTAGCTCTAAAATTGCTGCAGTCTAGCAATAGAGCCAGGCCAGGAGCTGAGTGTAAGCTTCCCTAATCTTAGCTCAATATTCTGTCAGCTTTTCTTTTTGAAACTTCTTTAGCTGACAGATTAATGTACTTTTCTGGGTAAGTTCAGTGTACGAGATTTCCATGGTCTCGGCAAAGCTTTAAATCTCGTGCTTTCACGGTAGTCGGAGAAGCAGTGATTTTCCAGTGGTTAAAAGGTTTATTTGCAAGACAGCCTATTGGAAGTAGTGGTTCTGGTTCTATGGCTTGCTGCTGCTGGTGTGCAGGTTAGCTGCGACCTTCCTGGCACCAGGGGAGTTTCATTGATGTGCATTCACTGTAACACAGTCAGGGATCAGGCCCTGGTGCATTCAGTAAAACAAACTGATAACAACTACCAGATCAACATGGCCTCACTTGAACAAATTAAGCAAGGAATCTATTTGAACTGGGAATTAAAAGAAGCTATTAAAACATTCCCTCTGGTATTTTTATTTTGTTTACTCATGAGACCTGGCTCATGCCCCTCCAACTTGCATTGAGTCCATATTTGGAGAACTCTGCACTCGTTAGCGTACTTAACACTCAGGCAAATTTTAGAGAGTTCTTTTTGTATGTAGAGTGCATTTTTCTTATTATTTTTCTTTTTTTCTTAAACAATTTAAATCAGAAGTTTGCCCCTTTCATTTCATTTTCAAAACATATCCAAAAAGGGATCTAACTGCTTTCTTCAATTACTTGAAGTTAGTGTTTCTTTTGTACTTGTTATTGCTCTCTGGCCACCACATGCCATCCTGTGTCTCCTCTTGGAAGAAGCCCAAACTGCCCTCAAGCTGCAGTGGGGTGGTGAAAACCTTGAAAGTTTGAATTTGGGTTAGTTCAAAGGAACAGCCCACAGCCAGGACGTTTTAGTGAAAGGGAGTCCCACGGGACTGGGCAGTAGATCTCTAGGGAGGGTACTGGGAACCTTTTTATATTTCCAGGACTTTCTCTTAAGGACCAAGAGGCAACTGTCGCTGGAGCCAGTGCTCTTGCCCAGCCACAAGTCTCTCTCTGTAGGAGAAAGAAAAAATAACAATCCTGTCAGAATATTTTATCTGGTGTGATGATACTTTCTATAACCTCAGTGTTATGGCTATCAATGCCTCATGCAAGTCATTCCCATCTATTAAAGACGCCACAAACATATTCAAACTGAATGATACACTGGGAGAGCCAATATATCTTCACTTACAGGGAACAGTAGGACAACTCCAGCAAGATGGAGCTGCTGAGTTTTTCTCATTCCCAAATATCCTTTAGCCTAGTAGTCAGAGCTTGCTTTCAACTATAGAAAAGCAAGAACTTCAAATCTACAGGCAAGGGGCTATTGGCAGCTGCCCCAACTTCTCATCCCTTTCATAATCTAACCACTGAAAAGACATAACCCTTTCTCCTCCTTCACTGTTTTAAGATGGTCTCCCCTGGTCCCTATCTTGCATGAGGGGGCCAGTGTGTGTGCCTCCCTCCAAGGCAGGAGTCTAGGTTCTGCATTGGGCAGGTGTGTTACTGCCTGCTGCCTGGCCTGGGCAGCAACTCCAAAGCACCTGGTGTAGCAACCCCAAAGCTACACCTGGTGTAGCTGGGCTGTTGATGCTGGGAAATTGGAGAAAGGTGAGTGTTGTAACCCACTATGTTCTGCTGGACAGCCTAGTCTCCCAGCTCCTTTGAAAATACTGTCTAAACTGTTCCAGGTATTGAAGAAAGCAAAAATAGACCTCTAGAATTTTTTACTATTATTCAGCTCAACTTATTTGTTTGTAAGGAGGAGTACACACAACTGTCAGAAGAAACTAATTTAAAAAATTTATGTATATATTGAGAAAATTTAAGCTGTTTAGGTATAGGGAAGCTGTTCACTTAAGCTGTTCAATTACATGTGGGTATATGTACAAGCAAACCACCACATCCATATTGTTAGTATAAGGTATAATATTTAGTCCAAATAAAGAATGTGTTTTAATAGATTTTACATCTAAGGCTATTACCAGCTAGACTGCTTATTTAATTTGGTACTTACATATTGTCATTATAGTAGTCTCTGATTGTCTCAAAATTTTCAGTATGTTTTCTACTCGTGCTCTTCTTGGTCTGCAGAAAGCTTTTATGACTTCTCGCAAAACTCATAAGGTTTCCCTTAACACAGCCCATTGCAGACAAGAAGGAAAATGTCCACTGTATTACTGTTCTGCAGTTTGGGAGCAAAGATGGAGAGAGGTTATGATCTGTCCAATGTCATGAACAAGGTTTCTGACAGAGCAGGGCATGGATTCAGCTTTTCTGAATTTTTACTTGTCTGTTAGGGTAAGCTGCACGAGTTCCTTTTATTCCTTCTTACAACTTTTTTCTGTGATTTGTAGAACATCTAATAATTGTTCCTTAATAGAATGTTCTTAATAACTTGGTAGGTGTTGTTTCTAGAGTATTTAAAATAGTGTAAATGACTTAGAACAAAAGAAGTGACAAAAGAGCATGAAGATGCAGATGTAGATCCAAAACTTGCCATTGTGGCAGTGCATGAAAAAGAAGCAACTGGAAGATGCTTTTTTTTTCCACAGCCTGGCACTTGAATGTCATTCAAAGAGAAATGGAAGGAAACAGAGAAGTGGATAAACTCTTGCTGCCATGTTTATCCTTTGTTTCTTTCTTGTCGAAAGCAGAGCAGGATTAGAAGTGAAAAAAATCATTATGAGAGTGGAAGAGTTTAAATGACCAACAAACCACTTCCTTTTCTGTTCTTTATGTTTCCCACCACTTTTATCCTTTCTTCCTTTTTAGCGCAGTGAAGAGAAACATGTCCTAGTGCAGATCTTTAGCACAGAATCACTAGTATGGGAAGAAGAACTGTTTATAACGTTATCATCCTGAACCAGCACAGGATTGTACCAGTTTTTTGCCTAGTGCTTTTGCCAGGGAAATTTGAAATTAGTTGTGTTATGGGGACTTACACCCCTCCTCTGGCATTACGTTTTGGACGGACTAAGTTATTTTTCTTTGCTGTTCTTATCATTACAACCACATTTCATTTAGGTTTTGGCCGCCATTGTCTCAACCCAACTTATCAGACAAATTCCTACATGATTTTAAAACTGAAGCCAGAAGAAAGTCAAGTGAGTGTGACCAAAAACTGATCAGAAGTGAAATGTGCAAAATTGTACTGTCAGACAGTGGTGAATAAAGGCTGTTTGTACTTGGGCACTCTATCTTTACAGCATGAAGCTGTATTGCCTGATGTTCTTTACATTGTGTGTAGCAAGCTACTGGTTTTGCATGTATTAACCAGACATCCTATTGTGTTGTGAGATACACACAGCACATCACATAAATTATGAGGAGCTCAGAAGAGTGCTCCAAGCCTTTACTTTACTTCCCTTTCCTTCATCTTTTCAGAAAGCTGCTCATACCTAGGTTTAGAAGAGTTCTTAGCTGCATAGAAACGTCATGGATGTCCAATGGAAACTAAATTAAACACCAGTTCCCATGGTTTTCCGTGGGAGTTAGGTGTTTCTCTGCCTGCTTTTTTCCATAAATCTGACTAGACTGCTATTTGTATTTTTAAGCATACATGATATGTTAATTATAATCTAAATAACTTGGGAGCTTTCACAGCAATAGGAATTAGACAGATACTTTGACAATGCTAGCTACTGACAAGTAAAAATAGACAAGAAGACTTATTGGTAAAGGTCAAAGTATCCTTACAAAACAGTATAACCGAATATTTCCATCCATATAGTCAAGGGATCTTGACTAGTTTCACCAAAGATATTGCACAAATTAATTTTGTAAAGGCTAAAGTATCTGTGCTTTGATTTTATGAGGCAACAATGACCTTTCTTTGATATTTCTGAAGTGTCATAGTACAAACGAGGTCTTCTTGCTTGATGGAGTTCAGAAGTACTCCTATGTTACTACTGTGGCTACTGCTATGGAAAGTCTTCCCACCAATCTCTGAGCAAAATTTCCTACATTTTTGAGGCTCATGCTATGCCTCAGAGGACTTTGCCAATATATGGAATATAAAATGTAGATTTCCATGATAAGGTAACCAAAAAAAAAATTGCTAAGATCACTTACAGAGCTTTAGTACAGCAGAAAACAGTGATTTCAAAACAAAACTTCAATTAAGGACAAAAATAATTCGGCAAATAATACAGTATTTGCATGGGAAATATGCAAAATATCATCATGCAATTCTTAATCAACCAGAGAGCTGTCAGACGTACAAAAATAAGTTAATTCTGCTGTTAATATTACTGCATGTTATAAATATTAATTGAATGCCATTCAACATTAGTTTCATTATTGTTTAGTGACTAGTTTAACTCCCCCCTACCTTTTAAATTGTCAAATAATTGGCTTTCTTCTGCTCACGTCTGTTCTCATAAAGTGGATTTATTTGGAAAAGAAAGAAAAGATCATGTAAAATAACTGAAAGAACCAAATAATTATGCTTCTAAACACACTGCAAGACTGCCCTTTTTACCTAAGCTTGATAAACCATGAAGCAAAGTTTTGGACTCCTGGCCAACCTCAGTCTGGCTCTAGGCATCTGTCTGCACTGAGGAAAGTATACACCATCCTGTGCACCTACTGTGTATCATAGGCTCTCTGACCAAAATTCATGAAATGCCTGAAGAAAGCTGACAGACTGCCTGTGGGAGAAACTGTCTGGTTTTCTCATTAGCAGGAGCTAAAGGGTCTGTATCAGGACCTTTCATGTGGTAAAAAGAACTCATTAATTGCCTAATTCAGTGGTTGCTATTTATGTCATTATTTATTAATTCTAGATTCTGTCACTGCAGCAACTTCTAGTCTTCATTAAATCAGTAAGTTAATAGTAAATTTTAAACTGCCTAGATTCACTATTGTTCTCCTGAATTTCTTCTAATTAAAATTAAACCCTAGCCCGTTATAGGGTTCCTTCCCTGTTATCACAAGTGCATGTATCTCTTTTTGTGTTACATTTCACTGCTGTAGTGCAAATTTCTTCACAGATATCAATGGCTTTGTATTGAAACAGGTGAGGCTGATACATACAAATGCACTTTACAGACATGAAGATGAAGGTACCTAGACTGTAACTGCATGATAGAGGGCACCATACTGAGTCCACGCAGAATCCAGGAAAGAAACCAGAATACCAGCCCTTGCTGAACCACCACATTTTCTTCGTCACTGGACTGTATTAGCTCCTCAGCAGAGGTAATCGCATAGGCCAGCCTTGTACAGCCATAAACACCTTGGCTCTTATTTCAAGCATATGCAAAACATCACATTTCAGGTTATGTGTGTTTTTATGATACTGAGGCTAATTATTGTGAAATTAGATTTCCCTCAGATTTGAGGTACTAGAGCTTTGTTTTTGCTTGCTTTGCCCCTGTGCCATTAGCATGAACCTCTCCAGATGAACTGGGCTAAAGCTGAGCAAGCAGAACATGGCACATATCCCAGCAAGGCCTGGCAAGGCTTGCAAAATGCCTCTTCCCTTCTGAGGCAACTCGAGTGGGAATGGCTGGCTGCAAGACTCCCAAGACCCAGTGCCACAGCCTTACCTTTTAAAGCACCAGGAGGTGCTAGGCGCCTTTGCCTGACTGCTGTTCTCAGACACCAATATGCTGGGCATTGGACTGAGGTCCATAATTGGAGTCACGAAGGAAGAAAATTAAGAGTCCAAGAATCAGCTCAGAATGTTTTTCTTTATGGAGATATATCATTTATCTCGATTGCTTGTGACAGAGGAGGGGGGGAAAGCCATCATGGGATGAGCACTCAGTGGTATGACATAGCAAAGAACCTCTTGAGGTGCTGGGAAACCCTATACTTTCAATTCCCAATAAAGGACAATGAAATTTTATTTTGCTCTAGCTCTTTTTATTTCTTCCCATCACACACTTTTTAGCAATATTTGCAAAAACTTTGAGGCAATATTGTTACAAATACATATTTAAGATTTGATTACTCATTCTCATCCACTATCATGTGCCAGACACGCAGCCTACTCTAACAGATTACTGTTCTTAAAGTTGTTACAGGAAGGTTAAATAAAGTGTTACTTTTATGACACTGAATATCTTTATGATGTTTTAGCTAAATCATGAGCTGTTTAGTGATGCCACAGATGTGCCAGGTATTAAAATCAAACTGGCAAAATGTCATCAGTCCTTTACTCAAGCTACCAGGTCTCTCATCACATCAAAGTGCCTACCATTTGTTGTCATACACCTAAGGAGCCTGTCCCTGCCACACTCCCTCTTGCACATTTAAGGACAGAAAGCAAAATCAAAACATGACAAAACTGCTCCAATAGCAAGATTGACGTCTGAACTGAAGCCACTAAAAATCTTGATTTTCCAAATTCCTGGCTGCTCTGGTTATTAACCACAGGGTTCCCCTTTCAGGAGCCCTCTTCTCTAATTTATTTCACTTTTGAATTCTCAGGAAAAGGCAGGTGCCATCCTAAAGTAGTAGCCAAGGGGGTGTGTGTTTATATATATAGCTACACACATATATATACACAGCACTGGAAAAAAAAAAAAAGAAGGTGAATCACAGAATCATAGAATCACTAGGTTGGAAAAGACCCATTGGATCATCAAGTCCCATCATTCCTATCAATCGCTAAAACATGCCCCTCAGCACCTCATTCACCCATCCTTTAAACACCTCCAGGGAAGGTGACTCAACCACCTCCCTGGGCAGCCTGTGCCAGTGCCCAATGACCCTTTCTGTGAAATTTTTTTTCCTGATGTCAAGCCTGAACCTCCCCTGGTAGAACTTAAGGCCATTCCCTCTTGTCCTGTCCCCTGTCACTTGGGAGAAGAGGCCAAGTCCCTCCTCTCCACAACCTCATTTCAGGTAGTTATAGAGAGCAATAAAGTCTCCTCTCAGCCTCCTCTTCTCCAGGCTAAACAACCCCAGCTCTCGCAGCCGTTCCTCATAAGGCCTGTTCTCCAGCCCCTACACCAGCTTCGTTGCTCTTCTCTGGGCTCGCCCCAGAGCTTCAACATCCTCCTTGTGGTGAGGGGTCCAGAATCTTCCAAGACTAAAGCAGTACCATGAAAAGAATAACTGATACTGCTGCCTTTATGTAAGCTCAGGAAAACTCAGAACATGCAGATTAAAGAAGAGAAGGAAAATTCAAAATCTTCGTCTTGTGTCATTGCGCTTATTTTTTAAAATACAGCTGGAGCTGAACACTGTTGTTGAATGGGAAACTTTGACATATTCTCGGTGAAAATTTCATATTTAAATAGGAAGAAAACCAGACTGAAATGTTTGTGGATATTTTTGCTCCTCTTGCTACCTGGTGTAGTTCTTTCTGTTAAAAAACCCCAACATAAATAACAGTTTAGTCAACTTACTTTAAGCAAAAATTGTATTTTTATTGAAATTATGGAAGCAAGAAATTACAGTGCAAATAATCTAAGGAGTTTAAGGTCTCAACAAGTTTTGCAGAGTAATTCAAGCATAAAGAAAATAAACATTTTAAATATTTTGAAATCTTGATTTTTTTAGTATTGCAATCTATTTTTCAGCACATCTGAAATGTTTCAAGAGATGAAAGCATCTTATGTTTAAATCATTCACATTCTTGTGCCAGCCTTTTTTTTTTTCAGGACTTAAATGAAAGCTGGGGCTGAGACTGGCCAGTTATTTAAAAAGCCATGTTACGAAGGTACAGACGGAAAAAGGAAAGATTTCATAGTATTTTGATATACATTATTTTGAGACTATGAGAACAGCAGAAGAATTGTAAACATGGACTGCTGATATCTCCACATCCACTTTCAAACACTTTTTCTTGATGTATTGGTGTGAAGTGGTCCCAGTATGGATTAAAAACAAGTCAAAATAATTGTTTTCCATCTTTAACCTAAATACATGTGTTGTGCTGCCTTCAAATATTTGTGATTGACTCACAGTTCTTTCCTTAGCCAAATAATATAGAAACATACTTTAAGTAAAAAGTTGAAACAAGTCACTTAGAGAAACACTTTCTACCTGCTGCACTGGTTACACCCAGACGTCTCATTAATGTTAATGCCAGTTGTGCAGCTAACATTTCACACCAGGCCCTGTAAATCTGCTTTTAAAGCTCCAGAAAAGATAAAGATTGCCTCACTTTTACAGAACTTGCCAAATTTAGAGCACTGAAGCAGAGCAAGGGTAATCATGCTTCATGTTTCAGAGTAGAAGAAAATTGCTTCATGGCCTGGAGACAAGACCTTTCCCCCCCAGGTATTGCACATTTGGACTGTGACATTATGGGTTCCCTTCTCTGAAGTGCTAAGTACTGGAGCGCTGGGCATCATGAAAACCACAGTGAGGAATTGACAGACCAAGGGAAAAGTCACATATTATAAATAGTTGAAGGCTCATTTTTGTTGGTTTTCATGGTGAAATATTCCAAAGAGTCTTTTGCCTTGCTATGGCCAGCTGTCTTGAGTCACCCAGCACCCTCCCCGTTCATGGCAGGTGGCTGTTGAAGGTGGTGTGCCAGCTTAACTCATTACTCATCTACAAACCTACAAAAATATTTTAAAATAATATTTAACAGTTCTTCTCCCAGCCAAGTAAAACTATATAGGTAGGCAGGATACCCCTTTCTCTTGCAAACCAGGAAAAAGGTTTCCAATGAGTACAGTCTGGTGAGTAAGAGAATAATGACAGCTGCATCACTATTGGAAACTTTTCCTAAATGAAGATGTTACAATATGGAAACTATTTCTGGTTAAATAATGGCTAACCTACTTGGCCATTATGTAATAAAATCAGTACTCAAGTTGCTAGTAGCTGCAAGGGAATCAGATACCTGTTTTCACAAAGGATCTTTACATTTAAATAAAATTGAGGGAGAGAGAAAATCCAGTAATGGGGTGCTAACATTCGGTTGGAAACTGCTGGATTTAACAAACTTATGAATTTTGAGATACACAGGAGGTTCTGTCTGAACATCAGGCAACTCTTTTACTGTATGGGTGACTGAACACTGGAACAGATCGCCCAGTTAGATTGAGAAGTGTCCATCGTTAGGCATATTCAAAAGCTGCATGGACGCAGTCCTGGGCAACAGGCTCTCAATGGCCCTGCTTGAGTGAAGTCGTTGAGCTAGATGACCTCCAGAGGTCCCTTCCAGCCTCAACCTTTCTGTGATTCTGTATGTGTCATAGCACTGCTTAGATATTTCTTTTTGACACTGTACTAGCTTTCAACTAGCACACCTCTGTACAAAGGGTAGGCTTTAATGATTTGATCTTCTCTTTACTGTTACCATTTTTATTATCTTTTCATTTGATTTAGTAAAAATCCGTGTTTAAAACAGTTAAAATGCTGAAACATCAATGTGAATCTCCAGTTTATGGCAGAGAACTGGCTTCTCTGCTTTTATTTATATTGCTCTCCCATTGAGTTTCTTGCCCACAGACCTTGTGAGCTTATGTTCAGTCTCACATTTTTCCCAAACGAATTTAAAAAGAGAAAAACATAAACAGAAAAAAAATTCCAAATTCAGTTATCTTTGAAGTATAATCTGTTGCTTTTTCCAAAGGGTAAAATAGCTGCCTCTTGCTGTAATGCAACAGAGATGCATATTCATAGCTACCATTACAATGACAAAAAAGATCAGGAGAGGTAAGGTTGCTGAAGCAGACATTCTTTGTTATTTCAAGAAAAATTTCTCAGTTTTCAGCAACTCACACAGCATTATTAACTAGCAAAAATTTAGCAAAACCCACATCTACAACAGATAATACTTAGATCCTTTCATCCAAGACTATCAAAACACTTCAGAAAGGCAAGCTTTGTTACTACCAGAACACAGATGAGGAAACCAAGGCACACAGTTTATGTGACTTGATCTCGAGTGTAACATAAACTCAATCACAAATTGAAGAAACTGAGGCTTTTTTTTTCCATTCTACTTAGCTTGTCTAGATGGTGTAATTGTATTCACATGCTGACACTACTATGCAGATTTAGGGCTTGTTGAATGTCTAACATAGTCTATAATGAATAGGAAATTATCTGCTGAATTGCAAACAGTGGATACAATAATAAATGATAGTTAATTATGTGTAATAGATTTGATCATTTATTGCTACAGGATGTCAGTAATAAAAATAATCTTAAAAAGCTAATCAACTTCATCGTCTCACAAACCAAAACATATTAGCTATCTGTTACTTTCCTTTCATGTTTTGTTATTAATTTTCTATTGTTATGTTTATGCAGGACACAACAAAACACAAACCCAGTTTTATTCTATTTAGAAAATATCCTTATATTTCAGGTAGGTACATGATTATTAATTCATACTAAACAATGTGAATTTTCTGCTGTTTTTCAGATTAAGAGAAAAGACTGAAATAAGAAAATGGTGTGTGTGAAGGGAGAAGCTGGAAAAAAGGCAAGAATAACCAATGAGTAAATAAAACAAGTGGAAAACAATGTGATATGTAGCATTTTATTACCATTTGGGCCACAAATCCAGCAGCTAGATTTGCACTTTTACTTCAGTCGTTCAGGCTTCTTGGATCAAAATTATACTTACCTTACAACATGCTTACACAGGTCATTAGAAACCCATCTTTTTGTAAGTGAGAAATTGGGTTTAAAAACTCTGCGGATTCTTAGATCTCTCTGGTAGGCTGTCCAATGCTGTCAGCCCAGTCATACATTTGGGTCAAATGACCAGCTTGCTACCTCTGCAGCAGTAGACCTTTTTGGTTAAATTCAGTATTATTTTAATGGGGGCTTTTTCTCCTCAAAATTTTTTTTAACTGTCTGACAACTTTTTTTAACAGAATTTTTCAAGCAAGACATCAAATTAGCAGTAATTTATAGTTGATATAACTAATAAAATGGTATGACTTTACTCAGAGATCTACCATTTTATGTTGAATAACTCTGGTTGTCCATAAACAATTGGAAAGGGATTTAAGGGAGATCTATGAATGAGATAGGAACTAATAGTGTAGAACTGTCCTGTATTGCCTTGAGTCACCTGATTAAGTAGCTTTTTACTTTAGCGTTTCAAGTGAAAAATGTATTGGTTACAAAATTTGGACCATTTTCCTATTTATGATAGAAATCCTATTAAAATGAATTAGTCTTTCAATTTAAAAAAGCCTGATAAAAATTTAGATCATGAAAATGCTATGCTACATTTAAACTATCATTCAGTTAGCTCATTAATGAGATCAAAACTTGCCACTTTTTGTGACACTTGATCATTTTAAAGCATATCAAGAGCTAAAATAAAAGACCATTCAAATGCAGTACATTTCTGTGGAATATCTGAGCCAAACTTAATACCTTTTCTCTTAAACCAGTGCATTTGTCCAGACCATAAAATGATGAATGGAACAGGAAACAATTCTTCACCCGAAAGCTGCAAGCACTCAGAACAATTAATATATTGCCTGAAAGTTATACACAGTTTAATGCAAGTGCATCTGAAGTACAATTCCTAATCAGGTCTGGTTTTACAAAGAGATTCACATGCTGTTTCTCTTATGTACCACACTGACTATCACAATACTTGTGCATAGTGGCCATCATTACAGAAGTATTAGATGATCTCACTATTTATGAGGAGCAATCAGAGGTGACTAATAACAATCTTCCTAATCAAATGGTAATAATAGCTTTATGCTTCATTGTCAAATACCTTATTTCTGTTATCAGTCTTCTGTTTTGCCATATGTCTGTAAAAGTTTCACCCTATTCCCCATTTAAAATGCCTTCACTACAATGGAGAAATTTCTACTCCAGTTTGAAAAGTCCTACCTTTATTGATGAAGCAACAGTCAAAATGTGTTGCTTAAAACATGTAATAGGTGCCAAACTCTGATCCAGAATATTATCAGTGTTGCACTGATGTGAATGCCTTTTAATCAAAGTTTAAACAGGATATTAATCTTCAGGGTGGGGCATCAGTTTGCAGATTATTCTTCTATCAATGAAATTCCACTTTGTCTAAAAGCAATGTACATCATTGCCCTTGGGTTTGATTACTATATATGTGTATATTACTATGTATTCATGGTGCAGAAGTGGGTTTCTTGGCAGCTAGGGTTCCCCAGACTTGAGTAACCCTGACAAAGGGGTATCATTTTCTCTAGTGAGCTGTCCACCTGCCACCCTAGTTCCCTCTGTCTGCATGGTAAGAGGCAGAAGAAACTTAAAAAGGAGGAAACGGGAGCCCATGGCAAAAACAATGGGCCAGGAAAGCCTGGGGAGAAAACGTCCCTACAGTGGAGAGGAGGCAGGGTCACTTGGGGATATCTGATGAGGAAGGGCAGCTCCTTTGTGGCAGACAGGCTTGGCATCTATATCACATGTAAGAAAACCTCATTCTTGTCCCCATCCGTTTGGTCATGGTGTTGGGATGGAGCACCTTCCTGAGTTCCACCATCAGTAGGAACCGTGAGCGGCCGGCAGTCTCTTCATAAGCAAGAAGAACCCATTGCTGAGCTGCTAGGGTGAAAACGGGGAAGCATGAAAACAAATAGTGTGGCCCAATATCTGGATATTTCAATCTGTAGATAAATCTTTACTGTATTCTGTCCTAAGTATGAAGTGAAGCATTATTCATTGTCTGCAGGACACCCTGGGATCCTTCAAAGTAGTGCTAAATATAAATTCTGGGAAGAACCACAGAACACATATATAAAAACAGCACATGTGAAGAAACAGTTCACATCCTAAAAAAACCCTCAACAAATTACAAAATATTCTATAATTTTGACAAAAACTTATTAAAAACATACATTTGCCTCGATTTCTCTCTGAACACCTTACAAAATCCAAACTTTGCAGCTGACTTCTAAAATGCAAGTATGTAGTGGGGCCATGTTGTTCAGTAGGTTTGTTTATCTTGGGTTCAGTTGATTTGTTGCAGAAATATGCTAGACTCTTAATCCCAGTAGGAAACTGAAACTGTGAGAAAGACAAAGTCTGGCTGACCCCCTACAAGAACAAGCAGCAAATCCTGCTGAGAAACAGCAGTAGCAAAAACAGAGGGTATTACCAGAGAGTTTTGTCTTGGAGGATGACAACTGTTTAAAAAATGCAATGACTGAAGGAGTAATTCTTCTACACCCTCCCACTTTGTCTGTATTAAGCATGTAACAAATGGTGAATTGAAATCTATACTGGTAATAGTGTCAATGAGGAATCAGGATTATACATGATACTTCCTCAATTTGTTATGCCTCATTAGCATTGTGGCTTATTGCAGAGAACGACACAGTTCCCAGGCATTCCCTCATGGCTTGTCCTGATGGATAATGGAAATAAAGAAAGGCAAGGCACGGGTGACACACTGCTCTCACGACATTTATCAGGGGCATAGTTAGCTGAGTTAGGTATGCTTCATGTTCTCCGTCAGAGTCACATATTGATCTGAATTAATTGTCGTGCTTGGTTGGTACTTTTCCAAGGAGTACCCCATGTGGAAGGGGCTGTGGTGCTAATGAATACACAAGTTTATTCTCTGAAAGTATATTTATGGTGCCATGAGAAAAAGCAACAAATGTGGTTCTTTGCATCAGACATGCAAACTCCTCTCTTTTTAAGCTGTTCATGCTGACCTGGTTCCACTAAAGGCAAAATTCTGCTGACATGCAAATTAAATGGATATATTTGTCTTATCTAAGTTTAAACTTTAAGAATGGTTAAATGACCATTTTGAAAGATATGGGGTTTTTTTTTCAGTTTGCGTGGAATTCATATTTCATTTCTGTAGCATGTCTTTGCCACAACCTGGCACATGAGCTAAAAACATCCTCAGTACACATATTTTCACTCAGGAAGCCCTGATTTCAAATAAAATGGAAAGTTTAGGAAGAAGTCAGGGTCTGAAATCCTTCATCAAACACAAAGATGCTGAACACTAGCTCACGATATGCTCACATTATTAATTAGGACCAATCTTCTGCCTAAATGAGAACCTGAATTTTCTGACCACCCAAGCTGCTCTGATTGCCTCCCAAGAGACTCCCACTGCTGAGAAACCCACCAGGAGCTGTTCTAGCCTTCTCAGGAGAGCACTATTAGCATTGTGGGGAAACCGTCATGACCAGTATATTGCACTTGTTGTCTCTTTCCACTCCCCAGCTGAGATAAATGCCTGATGGCATGAGCATTTCCCCTCCTCCACTCCTCTCCAGCAAGAAGTCAAATAGTATACTTTAAATTCTGTTCAGAAGGGTGTGGCTCCAACTGCTGGGATCAGCTGGTAGGTAGCTTTAAAGTCATCTTGCCTCCTGTCTACTACTTCTCAGATGAGAAGATTGGCTGATTGCATCTGAATGCAATACTAATTGCATCTTTGTTGTATCCTATTGCAGGTGGGACTAGATGTGCACTTGGGACTGGACCAAACATGCAGGCAATTGGTGAAGGCTTTAAGAACTGCTGAAAATAAAGTTTGGGACTAGATTTTCTTTGATATTTGGTATTCCAATCAATGCATAATTTTAGGCCTCTGACTTTTAAAACATTAGTTCAAGTGACTATAGGCTTAATAGCAAGCAAGGACAAGATTTTGTGTTCAAGTTCAGCACTTTCAATGACAGACTCGGACAGCAGCAAGTCAAGTCACTCTCAGAAAATATCCTTTCCCTCCTTGCTTATGTTATGGTGTACACCACTTTAATAACAAGTTACAAAGCAACAAATTGGGATCTAGGAGAAAATCTTATCTGCATTCCCAAGATCTTTGGGAGCACTGGAACTTGGAGTTGGTAAGTGTTAAAATGAGTTGGAGGTGAAAAAAAAAGACCTAAATGAACAGATTTGTAATTAATGCTAGCTACCAGTAGACATCTTGTAAAAGAAAGAAAGTGGTAAGCAGATTTTGTCTTTATCTGTTGAGAAGGAAAAAAGCAGACTGGTGTGAGACCCACTTTGGAGCAATAGAAACCAATCAATAAAAAGAAACACCCATTAATTGGCATGGAGCTTGTAAGGAAAAGAATGCAAACAAATTGAATATATATGACCACTGGATACACAAAGTATCTGTACTCAGGTTGGCCCACAGAATGTTTGTATGATAGATAGAAATCTCTTATTTATCTAGATTTTCAATGCTCAGAATTTCACTTCCACTTTTCATAACAACCAAGAAAATTATGGTGTGTCCCTCTAATCTCAGTGAGATTTTAGCACTGGTGATGCAAATGTCAGCACCTGTTCCACGTCTTGCATGAGGAAATATGAACACTAGGGAGAGCTGTACATTTTATTACAAACTGGGCTCTGCTTCAGTGAAGCAAAGGGTTGGAGTCTGCAAAACACCATTAGTGAAGAAGGCTAGACCTAGAAACTTAGCTAAAGACATATGTGTATCTAATATCCATCTGCTTGAGAGCTGAGCTGAACCTTAAGGAGATGAACAATCATAACTCTACAGGGGAGTGGTACTGCACTTTAGTGACCTGCATAGGTGAAGCTCAAGTAGTGGGAGAGGCTTAAAGTGTAATAAAGCCACCTGTCCCATCAAACCTCAGTTTTGCTGAAGCATTAAATGCTTGAAGTACTTTCAACTGTTCAGCTGATTACTCACATGAGGATTACACACATTTTGATGTCAACAGTGCCTGCAACTCTGAATACATATAGTGATATTATTATTTCTGGGCGTAGAGTATTTGCACTTTTCCTTTCAAGACACCTTAGAGCTATGCCTGAATGTTCATGACAGTAAACCACAGTTTCTTGGCACAAATCATACACTGTGAGGTGGTCTGTCAGCAGCTGGGTTGTTCTTATATAATCCTAACCGTGATGTTTAGAAAAAGGTAATTAAAAAAACTCCAGCCAAAATCTGAAAATGTAGACAGTGAAAAATCTTTCTTGTGCTAGAATCATCATTCAAAGCCAATTCTAAAAGTAGCAAGTATAGCATTAAATGTATATCTATATATCTTTTTGACCTTTATACAGACAGCAGGAGCACTGCAAGCTAAATTTGCATTTCATAGTGTGAAACAAAACCATCCCACAAAGATATGATAAATCATCAGAGGAACAACGAGGTGCCCTGACACATGCATATGTTTTTCTAAAATCACACAGAATGAAGATGTGAGACCCACAAACCAATCTCCATCTCAAAGGTTTGTCAACTGTAACCAAGCCTGACTACATCAAGAGCAGGTTCACTGAAATCTGAAATATGGGTTTGTTTTCAACAGTTATTCTCAATTCCTTTTTATTATTATTTTCTGGACAATTAGCTGACCTAGTTTTCAAATCACAAGAATTCTTAAGACAGTCTTTGTTATATAGGTGCAATAGTGACATAAATGTACTTCCAGTGATGTTTTGGTTACAGGGAGGGAACAAAGGCTGTCATTTCAGCACAGCACGTCATGTAAGAGCATTATTCATTCTGGTTCAACTTTGTTGACTTACATGAACATATAGCAGATGCAAGTCTGCATAAGTAATTTTTTTAAAATGAAACCAAATGAAAAATTTCTATAGAAATGTTTTTTTGACAGAAGAAGTAATTTATACAAAAGAAATATAGGCTGAAAAATTTCCATAGGAAAATTTCAATTCACATTTTAAAAGTAATTTTTTTCCTACAGAAAACAAAAGCAAAACATTTTAGTTTATTTGACCCAAGTCAGAGTACTGGGGGTGGGATGGGTTTGAAAACCAAGGCAGATTGTTTTAAATCAACTGACTTGGCATAAAACTGCATTTCCTACCAATATATTTACTTTTCCAATCATAGCTTCAGTCCCCCATTTCTTTTGGTCCAGCCTTCCCAGAAGACCACATATCCTATAAAGTAATAAATGGATTTCACCGACACATTGCTTGTCTGCAAGATAATTAATTCTCAATAAGCAAGGGTATGAATTTACAGTGTACTAGATATGCTGCACTGACTCTCCATATGGACATCCTAATTGCATTGTGGCTTATTCTATCTAAAGCACATTAAGGATATAACTACACAGACTTTTTACTGGGAAGAAAGCAAGGATAAGAGTTTACTACTCTCCTATGGCAATAGCTGCTATGATTGAATTGCCTTGGTGAACTCTCATTTCTTGCAGTGTGAGAGAGCACTGAGTGTCCAAGCTGGACTTCTTGCAGGCTGTCTAATACACTACAAATCCACATCCTGACTCTCTTTTCCTTGGCTGGCATCTTCACTGAAGTGCTGATCTGTGCAATGCATCACACTCCAAATATCTTACTTGCTCTGCACACTTTGAATTCCCTCCTATGCGGCAACATATGGAAGAGAGACATCTGTATAGCACCCCTTGTCAAGATGCAATTCTGTATACACTCACTGCCCAGTATTTTCATTTTATCAGCAAGTTCTGATGGGGGGCTGTGTTCACCCCTAACACTTTTAGTCCTTACTGCGGTTTGATCACAGACTGACAGAATTTGTTAGGTTGGAAGACGCCTTTAAGATTATCAAGTTCAACCATAAACATAACACTGCCAACTTCACCACTAAACTATGTCCCTAAGCATCACATCTACACATCTTCTAAAAACTCAAGGGACGGCAATTCAACCACTTCCCTGGGCAGCCCATTCAAATTCTTGACAATATTTTTGGTTAAGTAATTTTTCCTGACATTTGTCTCAAACCCCCCCTGACACAACTTGAGGCCATTTCCTCTGATCCTATCACTTGTCACCAACATCTATCTAGCTACAACCTCTTTTCAGGTAGTTATAGAGAGTGATAAGGTCTTCCCTCAGCCTCCTCTTCTTCAGATCAAACAATCCCAGTTCCCTCATCTGCTCCCTGTAAGACTTGTCCTCCAGCTCCTTGACCTGCTTTGCTGCTCTTCTTTGCACATGTTCCAGAAGCTCTATGTCTTTCCTGTAGTGAGGGCCCCCAAACAGTATTCAAGGTGCAACCTCATCAATGCTGAGTACAGGGGGACGCTCACTTCCTTACTCCTGCTGGCCACGCTAATTCTGATATAAGCCAGGATGCTATTGGTTGCCTCGGCCACCTGGGCACACTGCTGGCTCATATGCAGCTGACTATGAATCAACACCCTCAGGTCCTTTTCTGCTAGGTAGCTTTCTAGCCATTCTTCTCCAAGCATACAGCACTGTATTGTTGTGGTCCAAGTACACTTAGCCTTGTCAAACATCATACAGATGGCCTTGGCCCACCAATCCAGCCCATCTAGATCCCTCTGCAGTGCCTTCTTTCCCTTCAGCAGATCAACACTTCCATGCAACTTGGTGTCATCTACAAAATTACCGAGGGTGGACTCAATCTCCTCGTCTAGATCATTGATAATGATATTAAGCAGAACTGGCCCAAACACTAAGTCCTGGGGAACGCCACTCATGACCAGCCTCTGACTGGTTTTAACTACATTAACAACAACCCTCTGGGCTCTACCACTCAACCAGTTTTTTACCCAGTGAAGAGTACACCCATCTAAGCCATGACCTTCCAGTCTCTCCAGGAGAATGCTGTGGGAGATGGTGTCAAAAGCTTTACTGAAGTTTTGATAGGCAACATCCACAGGTTTTCCCTCATCCACTAAGTGGGTCACCTTGTCATAGAAGGAGATCATGTTAGTCAGGCAGGACCTGCCTTCCCTAAACCCATGGTGTTTGGGCCTGATCATGTGATTGTCCTGTAAGTGCCGTGTGATGGTGCTCAAGATTATCTGCTTTATAAACTTCCCAAGCATCAAGTTCTGGCCAACAGGCCTGTAGTTCCCTGGATCCTCCTTGATTTTCTTGTAGATGGGAGTCATGTTTGCTAATCTCCAGTTAAGTGGAACTTCCTCAGTTAGCCAGAACCGCTGATAAATGATGGAGGGTGGTTTAGTGAGAACTTCTGCTAGTTTCAGTACTCTTGGGTGAATGTCATCTGGTCCTACATACTTGTGCATATCCAGGTGGAGCAGCAGATCATTAAACGTTTCCTTTTGGATTATGGGGGCTTCATTATGCTTCCTGTCCCTGTAATCCAGCTGAGGGTACTGGGTACCCAGAGAACAACTGCATCCTGGGTATAATATTAGTGCCAGAACCATTTTAAGCAAACCTCAGAAGAGACCTCGTTAGGTAATTCAGCCTGGATAGCACATGTTGATTCACACTACTCCAGGCTTTGCAGCTGCCCCTGTCCAGCCATGCTTAGGCAAGGATGTGGTAACTGTCAGTAGGTTCAGTAGGAGACGTCGACCCATCAAGCTCAGAACTTACTCCACTGCAAGCACAGCTGTAGAAGCTCATGCTCCCAATGCAAGTTTGTACACTGACATGCCTCTTCCTCCAACAGCTGCTATTTGACTGTGTGAGTCACCTCTGCTGCTGAACTCATCTTACTGCACCACTCCTCTGAAGAGTAGGTAGGAAGCCACCTCATACGTGAACCCTGCTCCTCTGTACCAGTCAGACTACTTGCAGTCATTACTTCATTGTTTCAGCTTTTCATGTTGTTGCATCAGTTGGAAATCTCACAGGAGGATTTCTTGTGAGACTTCCACAAGTGCTGGCTTCCACTTGGGACTAAATTATCCTGCTGGACACTTGATTGCCTTTCCACCCTGGAGCTGCTATGACTGGAGAGTTCAAAGGTATCAAAAAGTCATAAGCCTCTCTCCTTGTTGCCTTTGAAACAAATGGCCTCTTCTCCCAAGTGACAGGGGACAGGACAAGAGGGAATGGCCTCAAGCTCTGCCAGGGGAGAATTAGGCTGTACATGAGGAAAAAATTTTTCACAGATAGGGTCATTGGGCACTGTAACAGGCTACCCAGGGAGGTGGTTGATTCACCTTCCCTGAAGGTGTTTAAGGCACGGGTGGACAAGGTGCTAAGGGGCATGGTTTAGTGTTTGATAGGAATGGTTGAACTTGATGATCTGGTGGGTCTCTTCCAACCTGGTTATTCTATGATTCTATGATTCTATGAAATATTGTGAGTGTAGGAACAGAACCACACCACATCCCCCCGCCTCGCGTAAATCTGGAGTCTTACCCTGTCTCCAGGAACTGCCCACTGCTATTTAAACACCTCTTTCCCATATTCCACATGCATTTTCCTTTCTCATGCCTGGGCCCACATGACATCCACAGTAATACCCAGGCCTTCTCCCTCCTTGTTTTTCCCTGCCACTCAAGGGACAGTTGCTGTTGGATTGAGTCTAAAACTTGCTTTGCCTGTAAATGTGTTACCCTTTGCCTTGCTAGCCATGCCATGCCATTCAATGCCATTTACAGCATGGCATGAAAAGAGGAATGTTCATTGTATCTGGCAGCCAGTGATGACTTCTTTATCCCACTGCTGATTTTCACTATCTCACAATCTTTAAGACTTTTGACAGATTAGGCTGACAGTAGGTGACATGTTCAAAACTTATTGGGGAAAGACATGTGGGTAGTGACAGAAAAACAGCTGAACAGATTCACATATGGGACACTGTGATAAGCCCCATTTTCTTAGAAAATCAGACCAAAAGTTCCCAAGATTTTGTTCATTCCCTGTGAGTTTCTTCATATATGCTAAAGACTTCCACGGGTTTGAGCTTTCTTGCACAGTATTTGTATTTTTCAGCCAGGGATTATCATATACTATTGATGTAAGGAAAATGGAAAAATTCCACAGCCAAATGTATTTACAGTGAGTGTCCATGCTCAACATACAGTTAAACCCAAGCAAACATTAATTTACAAGCTGCTTTAAATCTAAAATTAGACCTGAATTTTAAACATGAATACATATCTATATAGGTAAAAAATCTATCAATATGAATAGCATAAACCAGTATTTCCGAACTTTGGGACAGCAGCCTGGTATTGCAAAAATAATATATAAATCTGCAGCCAAATTCTGCAGCATCAATTCATCTCAGATTTAGACCACCTAAAGTGTGCAGCACAATGCTAGGGACACTTGACCACATGCAGTTATTTGATACAGCGAAGACATGCTATCAAATCTGACATTTTCTAATGTAAGTAGATCCTTTTTGTTGAAATGTACTGTAATGCTCTTATTTTATGAGAATAATCTACATAGTGAATGTTGACTTAGAAGTCAGGGTCTGAAGCAAGAGATTCTCAGATAAATTAAAGTGTTTTTTTTTTTCTTTCCCCTCCTTGCAAAATTTAGCTGTTCAGTTTTTCAGCCTGAGGAGAAAATAGAAGTCTCTAGGAATTAATTTCTAATGCGCTTGAAGAAATCTCTGTTCATGATTCATTCATAGAGAAAGAAACAGTGAAAACCTTTTTCCACATTGACTTGCAACTCCATTCATATTTATCAACCAGTTCTTAATCCATTTAATCCAGCCAGAGTGCCTGTGAAAAGGAGAGAGGTATGGTGTGAAATGTGACAGCCACCAGAGCAGCAGGAGGAATCTGTTATCTCATACCCATCCTTCCATGTCGCATTAGTTTTGTGGCTCCTTGCGCGCAGTGGGGTAGGCGCCTGCTTAGCAGTGGTTCCCAGGGAGCTTGTGCCTGTCTGCAGCTGCACCTCGCTGCTGCTTCCTCCATGGCTCCTCTGAGAGCTTTCTGCTCCAGCTACTAAGGCAGTGTCAGGCATGGGAGAGGTGGAAGGTGAGTGCTTGGAGGTGGGAAACATTTGCTTTAGCTAATTCTTTTTCTTTACTCAGTGTTGCTACTTCCCCTGCCTAGACTTTGGAAGTCAAAGGGACTGGCTTTGTCTCTGTGCCTGTCCCATGACCTTTACAATGCTACACCTGTGCAGATCAGTTCAAAGGGTGAGTTTGGTGCAAGTGAAGGTCAGATGCAGATTTAGAATTCTGCAGATGTGTATATCTGAAGTTCTTGTGTTAATAATGTGTTTGAATCATGAGCCTTATCTGAAGCTGTAATGCTACTGTGCTCAGCTCTGCGCTTTGATGGCATTGCAAGCTTCATTCTAGTCTCTTAACTGTAGTCTGTATTTTCTTGGCACTAAATGTGTGGGCAAACTTAGGATTTGGTGGGTTTTTTTTGGTGGAGAGATGAGATTCATCCTGTAAGAGCAGAAAAACTAAAAGTTATACTCGCTAACAACAGAAACTCTATTAAACTGGAATGCTTGCAGTGGAATTTAAAAATAAGTGTTAAATTTCCCAAGCCAGGAAAAAACCCAAACCATATTCTATGTATTCTCAGCCATCCAGATTCTAGTTGTGGCTCAAATCTGGAATTGGTAAAGGATTATCACAATGGTACCGAATTGTTCCAAAGTACCATCTTTACCAGTCACACAAGCACAATACAGTGTAGGGGAAGAAGCCCTTACCGTTTTTTTCATTTGGTTTGCTTGATACTCAGCCTCACAGCACAGCTCTCTGACACACTGAGGTTAAGTCTCCCACCCTTTTTACTCCGCTTACCTCCTCAGTTTGATAGCTCCCTTTGCTTTCCCGCTGCTGGGTCCATCAAGGAGAGGATGCTTGGATTCCTGGGCAGAGAGGGAAAGCCATCACTTTGTCTTTCCTCAGTTATCTGCCACAGAATTGGCCTAAGGAGCAAAAGGAAAAGGACAGAAAATGGAGGTAAAAAGATGGGTTAAGGGGAGAGGTTATCAGAGCAGCCTGATCTCAGCAAGGTGGATGAAGAGAGCTGCACCTGGCAGGAACAGAGGCATATTATCTCCTGCTTGTTGACAATCTCTCGTGAAGTACAGAGACTTAAAATTAAAACAGAGAATTCATTTCATGCGGGGGTGCAACGTCTAATGCTGATTTTATAGAATTATGTGTGAACTCCACACAAATTTGCCTTCAGGCTTTTCTGTGGCCTCACACAGGCAGCTCTTTCCTCCTTATCTCAGTGCTTAGTTACTTATATTTTGCTAAACAACAAATTAGTTTAGCACTAACACACAGTCAACTCATTCCAGTGCACAACAAATTTTTGTTTTATATGCAAGCCAATGATACAAAGACGCTTGGAAATTTTCACTTGGGCTGCTCTTCTGCCGGAAGGCTTAAGTGCAAACCAGTGCTCATTGAGGAGAGGCAAACTGATTCTAGGTTCTCCTGACCTATTTCAATTAGCTAGCCTAATACAATCCCTCACTGAACACTTCTGATCTTCAAGGTGTTGCATTTGCAAGAGAGCAATAGGGGCAAAAGGAGGTATATTTACTTGCCAGATTAAAGAAACTAATTAATTAGACTAAGAGGTTTTTTTAGTAGGTAAAAAACAAGAAGTGGATGTTAGTTTCGTATCATGCTACAAAACATCAACATGGTGACTTCATTTAATTATTTCCCTCTTTCACACAGCTCCTAGATCCACAACACTTCTTGCATTTCACAGAGACAATGGAATACTTCAAAGACAAAAGATGATGTATAAAACCAAAATAAATAACTAATTAGATAACAAAGATTTATTTAAAAAATGCTCAGAGGAAAATTAGTGAACTTTCCTTGAGTTATAACAGGAATTGTAAACTTTTAACTGCGTACTTCCAAAACATATATCAACTCGGAATCTAGTAATTTCTTCCATGAGCCAGGCTGGGTTGCACTGGGTTGGGGGTTGTTAAAGTCCAAGTTTGACATACGCATTTGTATGGTTTGTTGTACTTCTTTAATATGTGGTACTACACCTTTTTTTTTTTTTTTTTTTTTCTCATATGTGGCAACTTTTCTGCACTAATAGCTTTCCCAGGATGACTGCTGAAATGACAATTGGATACCACAACATCAATCATTCTGTATGTCTGCTACTAGTACATCTAATTCCAAAATACTGCTGCATTTTTTGTTCATAATGTGCAAATTCATGCAGTTTTCATTACTGTGCTGAAGCAAAGGTAGAGACAACTGGAAAATAAGAAGGCAACAGTGAACAACTTTCACAGCACGCACATGGACAATATGTAATTCAAAACATTAGTAAGACCCAAGTATCAATGTAGTATCATTTTAAAGCATAAAATCATGGAATAGTTTTCCTCAATATTCAGGGTGTGGTTATGGCTGAAATTTATATGCTAGTGAAATATCTCATATGTTATCAGCAATTCTGCAGCATTGTTCTAAGGAAAATCTTTTGCACATTATTGAATCCAAAGAACAAACCAGCAGCTCCTTAATTCAGAAGACACTCCTAGGAAGTCACCAAGAAAAGCTCAGAGTATAGGAACAACATATGAGGTGAACAGTATCTTTTTCAGGAAAAAAACCCAACAACCCCAAAATATAACAAGTGCTTGAGACTAAGGACTTGTGAAATGCTGGTAATACACTACACGCAGATTCAAAAGTGCAAAATGCTACTAGAAGATGATGACAGATCTTTGCTCTTGTCACCAGAGAGACAGTGACTGTAGCAAGTCATTATCACCCAAGTTGTTACTGTGAAGTGTAAACAAAACAAAAATAGCAATGCGGAAAATTGTAAGATTGTTGATCCAGATTCTGAGTGTTCAGGAACCAGCAACAGAGAAGTCAACTAAGAAGCGCCTTCATCATAAACTGGAAGCAGAGTTTAGAAGTGTGCTGTGTTTTACCATGAAAAGAAAAATCATCCTGTATCCAGACAGCTTGTGATAAACCTGACATAGATAACCTAGCACTAAAGACAGTCTAAAGCAGCCAATTCAAAAGAAAAATACCTTCAAGTGGTTCTGAGTAGAACAGCTTTACAGATGAGAGATGACATCAAAGTAGAAACTGTGAAAGATTTGTTGTCTTCTTGATGCTGAGAATTCAATCACGGTTCACTAATTATACCCATTTCAGTCACAGTCTTCCCTGCACAGCATTAGCAGAAGAAAGATTTAAGCCCATCAACCATAATACTTCATTCACTTGAAGTTCTACTGCCAAGTTTTAGTCTATGCAGTCACCTGCTGAAAGAAATCCATCCACCAAAGCACATTTTGCTGCTATTTGTTGTTCAGTCTTTAAGAGGCAATGTGGAGCTTATTTGACTTTGATACAGCAACTTTCAAACGATACAGGCTGATATAGCCCTTTTTATCTATAAGCTAGGATTAGCCTCAAAAGAGGAGCTGGTGCAGTCACCATACATTGTCTGCCATGTGTACGGTGTGCTGGCTTGTGATCATGCTGATAGACTTGAGAAGACAGTATACAGAGAAGATGTATCACTCCTTCTCAGCCTCTATTCACTAGGTAACAGCAAGAAAAGTCTCCTGGATAATGCTTTGAAGAATAAATGAGAACAATTACTATTGCTCTGAGAAACAGTAGTGTCTGGTGAAGGACAAAGGATTGCAGTGCTTGAAGAGCTTGTTTTGGGTGCTTCTTTGCTCACACTCCAAAATAACCTTTGGACACTTTGAAACCACCTTGAAATGCTGTTTGTACACATGGACTTTTACACACACTTGCCAATTTACCACATACAAGTGAGTCTTCTGATCATTTATCCATCTCTGTCATAAATATGGAGAATTCTTGCTTTAGACTGGTTCCCCGACACTCCTTGGGATGAGGGGTAACACAGTATATTAGATTATTGAGGAGGCCATTATTAGTTACTCAGATTGAAAGATATAAAGTGATTTCCTATCAAAGCAAGGGCAGTTAGTAAGTACTATAATGGAGAAACATAATAAAACTTCATAACTGCAATTCAACTTGAGTGTATTTCTAGATATTTAGGTTTCACCAAGACTGAGCAGATGTTGAATGTGTACTTGCTCTCTGTAAAGATAGTTGAATGTGTACAGATAGAGTTCATTGGATATATTTTGTCTAATTGTCAGCTGGTCAGCTAGCTTGCAAAACAGTATAGACAGCCTATAGATAGCTGTTGAAAACACATAGAGAAGCAAGCATACGCCAATTTCAAGAAGAGATTGCATTAATGACTTGTCTTCATAATGTTATGACCGATTGTCCAAAGAGAAATTTTGAATGTTTCCAGCATCAATAATAAGAAAGTTATTAGTAAGAGCTCAGAAGAGGCACACATCTTCTGAATAGATAGGAATTAATCTTGAGACCTGACTGTTGCTCAAAGGAGAAAATTAGAGATCAGAGAAGTATTGTCATGCCAATATAGATGCTGTTCTCTGAGCAATATGGAAAAGCTATGAAAAAACAAGCATGGCAATTTTAAGTACAGAGAAAAACCCAAAATGCAGACACTGCTGAAATGATCCTCAAGCCATCTGTCTGCATTTCTGTGAAAGGAATAGTTAATACAACATTTGCAGAGAATGTCCCATGATTAACCCACCCTGGCATTGCAGAAAGCTACAGAATGAAGTCTCTTTTCATTATATCCTAGGAGATACCACAGGTCTGAGAGAAGTACCAGACAATCCAGAGCAAGCTAATTTTAAGAATATAAAGCTGGGCACAGCATCCAACAGGAGGAAATATTTGGGTAGGGCATCAGTAGTCAAGCCCTATTGAATTCTTTGTGAAGAAAGGGGAGAAAAAACTGAAGAAATAAGCTGCACAACAAATGTTCTCCATTTCCCATGAGATCTGTGCTCTATCTGTATTCCATGTTTCAACTGGTGAGGACAAATAAGGCCTAATCATTTCTGAAGACATTTTCTTGTTCTTCCACAAACATCTTTATCGTGTGATAAATGAGCAGGTTGGACCACGGGTGTAACCAAGTTCCACTCCACTATACAGAACACAGTAAAACACTGAAATAAGTATGCAAAAAACTGTGCACATCTTTTCCATAGTTTTAGTAATCTTATCTACAGGAGAAAGCTGGGGGTCTTAAGTAAGCTGTAATGAGAGTACAGTTATTAACAAATCTTCTCTAAGCTTGGCTAAACAGGAGAAACAGATTTCTTTATGTAATTGAAAAATTCATGTGCTGTCTGTCCCTAAAAGGGCAACAAGCAATATCAGTGAATGCTGTTACCAACATTTCATTTTCAGCTGGGGTTAAGCAGTTTCCAGTCAGCTTCCCAGAGTATAGACTCACTTTTCCAAAAGGCGTGGTGCGCATACTATCAAGCAGGAATTCAAAACTAATGTCTTCTCTGTCAACCTCCTTGTGTTGATCTCTGCAGCACTGGCCAGACAACTGATGCCAAAGGGAATCTGAACCATCCAAAGCTATCCTGAAGTCTGGGGAATGGAAGTTCATCCTGTCCATGTCACACCAAAGCATGCATAAATCATAAGAATGACCCCAAATACTTGGACTGTGCACTTAATAAAGCTATACTAAAGCAGATTGAAGAAGAGCTCTACAAAGTTGAAAACATGTAAATGAAGATTTGAGTAAGGAAGAAATCAGTGCCTTTAGGAGTATATATCTACTGTCTTGCATGCTCCTGACAGCACAGCTAGGATTCATAGAATCATACCATCATTAAGTTTGAAAAAACCTTTAATACCTTCAAGCCCAACCATACCTGACCACTACTAAATCATATCCCTGAGCACTTAATCTATACCTTTTAAACACCTCCAGGGATGTTGACTCAACCACCTGTCTAGACAGTCTGTTCCAGTGCTTGATAACCCTTCCTGTGAAGAAATTTTTCTTAATGTCCAATCTGAACCTCCTCTGGCACAACTTGAGGCCACTGCCTTTCATCCTATCACTTATCACTTGGGAGAAAAGACCAACACCAACCTTGCTACAACCTCCTTTCAGACTGCTGTAGAGAGCAATAAGGTCTTCCCTCAGACTCCTCTCCTCTAGGCTTAACAACCTCAGTTCCCTCAGCTGCTCCTCATAAGACTTTTTCTCCAGCCCCTTCATGAGCTTTGTTGCTCTTCTCTGAACACACTCCAGGTCCTCAGTGTCTTTCTTGCAATGAGGGGCCCAAAACTGAACACAGTATTCGAAGTGCACCCCCACCAGTGCTGAGTACAGGGGGACAATCACTTCCCTGGTCCTGCTGGCCATGCTATTTCTGATACAGGCCAAGATGCTACTGGCCTTCTTGGCCACCTAGTCACACTGTTGGTTCATATTCAGTTCGCAGTTAACCAACACGCCCAGGTTCTTCCCCACCAGGCAGCTTTCCAGCCTCTTCCCCAAGCCTGTAGGGCTATGCTGGGCTGTTGTGTCCCAAATGCACGACTCTGCACTTGGCCTTGTTAAACCTCGGCTCATTGACCTCAGTCCATCGATCCAGCCTGTTTAGATCCCTTTGTAGAGCCTCCCTTGGTAAGTGTCCTTTTGCCCCCTGGGGGCAGGTGTATGCCATCCTTGAATAGCAAGCCTAGTGATGTGCAGGCCAATCCATAGTCAAAGAACCCAAAGTTTTGTTCCTCACACTAGGTCTGGAGCCAGGTGTCTATTTCCTACTCCTTCCCTCATCGTTCCCTGTAGTAGGAATGACACGCTTCCTGTGTAGTACATGTCTGACTTATCTTGAGCAGCGTCTATGATTACTTACAAAAAGTTAGATAGAATTAAGATACTTCTGCCAGGTTATGACTCAAATCTCAAGTAATACAGAGATCTGACTAGGCCAATTAAATGACAATACCAGCAGTTTCAATGGTAACAATGTTACCTGAGGAAGGAATGCAGGAAAGGGGCATTCTATGCTCATTTCTAACCTGTAGTAACAGTACTATTAACGAATTTTAAAACGACTGGAAATTTGGCTCAAAAGTAATAATGGAAACCCCGACTAACCCAAAGTTTTGTCACTGGGGATAGCCCACAGGCAAAAGTATTTTAAAAGTAGTTTAATACTAGTAGAACTAGTCAGATACAGAAACTAAGATTTTTTTAATTTATATTTTGTCTAAGTCAAGACTTTTTATGTTTCTGCTAGATAATTCTTTGAATACTATAAAGTATATTTACTTGGAATTTCTTCAAATTTTGCTGTTCCTGAATTGAAAGGAATTTGAACTTTCTGGGATTTATTTTGTATTTCATTAAAAGTAAACTGTCTTACGGTCTAATGTATTATCATTGAAAAATGTGTTGCAAAGAAAAATAGCATTGAATGCTACTGTCCTCTAATTACTTTCTCCAGCAGGTGGTGAGATTATTGTCTTCTGTAACATAATCTACGATAAACTACAAATAACACAGTTGTAACTTAATAGACATGAACATTAATGTTCTTTCCTGATGTTCTGATTTTTCTTTCTTGTGATAATTGTGAGAGTAGGGGACAATAGAGTCAGGAGAACCAAGTTTAATTTAATAGCTACATAGCCGAGATACTTCATTTCATGCATCATACATATGCACCTCATTATCCTACATAGTATAGTATTAACAGTGTGTGTTATATGTTTTTACTACAGGGTCAAGAACTGAACGGGAGATGGTATGATCCCAAATTAGGGTCCCTTGATGTATTTTCAAATTAAGGTTCCAATCCTACAGATATTACATGTGGAGTAACTTTCCTTTAGAAACCTTGAGGTCAATAGGATGACCTTTATGTCCACAGTTAGATATAGATTCAAACCCCAGAACTTCTGAACATGCCTAATTTGGAATTCCTGGCATTTTTTGTGCTTTGAAAATGGGACATGAGCTTTTTTGTTAAAGCAGAACAGAGTGGGTTTTAAACTATTCAGCTCTCAGCACTTCAACACTAGATTTGGTGCAAGAAACCACCCAATAACCATGTCAGTAAAAGCAGATAAAGGGATGCAGTAGGCAGATATAAGTATCTGTAAAACCCCACGTCTCTCTCTGTCTCTCTCTCACTATACATAAACATATATCTAAAATTCATGAAGGACATGTTCCAAATTAGGTCCACCAAAGTAACTTACCTGGCTTCTATTTTAAATGATACAACTTGCTACTGAATAACAGTGAAAGGACGGCAGAGTCAGGGACGTCCAAAGTCATCAAAGTTCTTCAGAAAACATTGAAGAAAACTTAGCAACTTAAACATGTGAACAAGCAAATTCCCAGCTTCTTTGTTTATAAAGGACAGAGTTGTGAAATTCTCCATAAAATATCAACAGAAAGTAAAGTTATAATAATTACATCAAAATTTATCATTAGTTACAACTGCAAACTTCATTTAAAGACCATCATAATGAATGTAAAGTCAAACATTAAAAAGCTGAGAGATGCAAGAATTAAGGCTGTCTGTGTAACCTCAGTTTAGCCCCCGTAATGAACATACTATGTAATGCAAGCTGCAATTATGTGATAATACATTATTTTTTGTAGGATCATTGCTTCATTCAGTTCATAGTAAGGATTAAGTACATGTGAAAACCAAAAGCAAGAGGATTTGAGAGCTTTCAGAACTTGGACCTGATTCAGTTAAACTCAATGACAAAACTTGTCAAGTTTTCACCCTAGAAAAATTCTTGAATGGGACTGTTAATTTTGTGGTGGAAGTATAGCTAGCAATCATTTGGAGAAAAATCAAAGACATTGAAGAGGAAAACCTCCCCAGCCTGCTATCCTTCATCTTCCTGCTGTTTTCCTGTCCCGTCTGCTGGAGTTATTTGCCTCCTCAATTATAACACAGACAAACAACCGGTTTGACATTGGGCCCACAAAGAAAGCAGAGGCTCTGGAGGAACTGCAGGGACACGTGGCTGGAGAAAGAGCTGCTGTTTTGCCAGGCAAAGAGCTCCTATTGCATTAGCAAGCAGTAAGGATCCTCCCTCCCCATCATCCACTCCTTTCACAACCTCTTCCTCCCTGACAAGGTTTTCACAAGCTCAGTTATGCCAAACATAACTCATCTGTTTATATAGCTGCTGTCTATTGTTGTTACCTCATCTTGCCATAGTAGGAATGAGCAGCTGAGGCCTGGAGCTAGGCTGTAACCTCTCTAAATAATAGCACAAATAGTCTACTCTAAAAAAAAAAAAAAAAAACCCAATAGTTTAATTACTATTTCGCACTGAAACTTTCCACTACCATTGATTTCAGAAATGCAAGTTCAGAACTGCAAATATTGTTTCCATATTGCCCTTTGAGATGAGTACACCAGGATCATGGAGCCCCATGTGGTGCATTGTGAAGGCAGGACATGAGACTTGGCTGCTAAAAATAAATCCATCTTGTAAAGGGTGAATTTCGTCTAAAAAAAAAAGAAAAAACAGTGTAGCATTTTTGAAAGAAGATAATGCTGTGAGCAGCTAGAGGTGAGGTTATGAACATAATCTGCTTGGATTATGAAGATTAAATGGCATTTGACATACTTCTGCATATTACACTGGCACATAAGGTCAGGAAGTGCAGGACAGAAAGTACTGTCCTTGTCTGCTTACAAAACAGTCCGGAGGCAGATTTCCCCGATTAAGTGTTGCAAGTTAATAATCAAAAAAAGTGAGGGTGTGGAACGGTTCATGTTTTCACTAGTTGGTAAATTTTACAAGAGCCTTTTTGCCAGGATGGATGGGAGACAGCAACTCATCACCAGAAGACCAGCTGGGATGCCTCAAAAGCATGGTATTCTTACATTGCAGGGGGAGCCTGGGACTGTTTGTGAGAGTCTTCCCTAATGGGAATACGCTCAGGCTAGCAAATGCCCTGGAAGAGCCATCTCCCATGGCGGTACTGATGTCTGGTAGAGAAGTGGCTGTAGTGTCCCTCCAGCTGCACTGCCTCAGTGAAGGGTGTTCATCTATCCCCAGGCTACAGCAAATTTCCACCAGGCTGCAAAGCTACTTAGTGACTAATATACCCTTACTCTTTACCTCCCACCCTTTTGTTCCAATCACCCAAAGCCTTTTTATTTCTCTCAAGATGAAGAGAAAGCTGCAGTGTAGGTTGTTGAGCTTAGTGGATTGCTTTGCATTCAGAGGAAGGGCAAATTATTTCAAGGAAGGGGGCTAGATCTTGAAAGGATCAAAAAACAAAGTCATACCACTCCTTCATTTCACTCCCTCTATGCAAGTGGGATGTTACATAGCTAGACATGGGGTCCAAAAGGCAGAAGCTGTGTCTGCTATACAATTGCAATGGGTTTTCTGACAACTGGAGAGAAGAAAGCACCTTAGAATGACAGGAAGAATAACAAGAAATCAAGGAAAATGAGAGGAAGATATGGGGATATCAGAAATGTTCTGGCAATTAAAAGACTCCTAGAAAGTGTGACCTATTTCCTGAGGGAAATTGTGTATGACACTTTACCCTCATCCTGGACTGATGCTCTATCTGAGAGAAACTGTCTCTTCTGGCAGGTACGGGCCAGTGTTAAGAAGGGGAGCAGATCTGTAGGCTGCTGGACCACAAGAAAAGCTGGGGCAAAACATTTCAAAGCAGAAGCTTTAAGATGGATTTACCATTAATCCTCAGACCAGCACAGGCAGCGAGGGGCAGCAAGAAGATGGCTCTTCAAGGCAGCACGTAGGCACCTGGCAGGTTTTCAGAGGGTCTACATCTCCCTGCTTTTCCCCTGGAGCATGCTGGAAGCTGGCAGATGCCCAGCTCTTGTGAAAAGATCAGGCTGCTTCTTACAAGTGTAAGAAACTAATTTCAAGAGGCCATTTTTAGAAATTTGGCCTTTGTTTCTCCACCAGTTTTCCATTTCCTTGTACATCTTTAACAACAAAGTATGTTTAGTAGCAGGAAGAAAAAAATTCTTAGCAGTAGATGGGGATTTTTGCAGGATCATTTTAGTGACAACTATGTATAGTCCTAAACAGTATAAGGGCATGATTCAGTGATCCAAACAAACTTTTGGGTTGAGACCAGCTCTTAGAAATAATTTTTTGCTCTTTTTAGGAATAAAAAGAATCTATGTGTATATTACTCTAGGGCTGAGGCTTGGGCAGCTTCTTGTTTGCTTTTCATAATATTCATGCTTTTTCTCATTGTTATTGTATTCTTTCATCTTTGATAAACAGAATATTTTTTTAAAAGCTCTGCGCCTCTTGTATCTGCAATTCAAGATTCCTTGTGAGTTGGTGTAGCTCAAAGAACTGCAGTCTGAGTTGCTGACCTGCCTCAGATCTGCTTGCTTTCTGGTTGCTGCTTGCATCTTTCAGTGGTAGGGAAGTGACAGTAATATATATAACCTGAGTTAACATGTAGTTTTTTCATTCTGCTCAGATAGTTGAGCTACCAAACAGTGAGTGACAGGAAGCAAACAAAGCTAACAAAGAAAAGGAAAAAAAATAAGGAAGGCATGACATAAAGTAATAAGAAATGAAAAAATCTGAAATTCAGGCAAGAATAATAAAAGCAAATCCTAAAATAAATGGCAGGATTTGATTTTGCAGTGCTGGCTTACAGCCAGGTAACTGTCTGAAAAGTAAACCAAGTGAAGCAGATACACCTAAGTTAAAAATAATGTGTATTCTTTTGAGGGAAAGATGAACTAGAAGAAAATAAAAAGACCTATCAAGAAGGATAGAATTGTGTGACTTTAACCCCATCAGTCCCATGTAGGTTAGAAAAGCTGCTTCTGTTTCTCCTTGTTACTTTTGAAGAAGGCATATTAGTGGTAGCATGAGAACAGTACTACGTTGTGAACAGAAGGAGGAGATGGAAACATTTGAAGTTGGATCCCACCTCCCTTTGTGCCCCTATATGATTTACATAGAGCCATGTCCTCTTCTGGTCCTCTTAATCAGGTCAACAGGCCTCATGAAAATATTTCAGGAGGACAGATAAAAAAAGATTTGTTCTTCCACAATTCAAGTATTTTCCTTCACATTCCTGAAAGTCCTATAAACCAAAATGTCTGCTGAAATGGATCCGGTCACCACTCTCCACTACATGGTTGAAATCAGAATCTGACCCATAACAGGGGAACCATTTCACAGGAAAAAGTGCTTTCTCAGCCACAAACTTTCAGTAGTAGCTTGTTTGGATTTTGGCACAAATATTCCAAAGCAATTTTAATCCTAACTCCTTCTGTCCCACAGGGGTTTTATTTTTTTAACCACTTGACTGGGAGCTATATTTCCATGACTACACTTCTTGAAATGCTTAGAAAGCATTCAGAATTAAATTGTCCTCATTATTTTTTTTTTTTTTTTAGCAAAAGCCAATCCTAACATGATAGCCAAATCTAAAGCAACTTTTCTATGTCTGGGAGAATTCCTTTCCTCTAATCCCTGGAAGATGTGAATTTTGCTGCTATTACTGTCAGCTGTTAACTGATAGGAGTGGACTGGTTAGGAGGAAGCAGGCAAAGACGAATAAGGCATTCTTCAGTCATAAATTCATCCTCTATATACACATCAATGGAGACAGGAATCATCAGTTGCTGAGGAAAGGGAAGCTCCCACAAAATTCCTTCTTACAGCAGGATTTAGCTCTCATTTTCTGGGTCATGACAGTTTTGATGTACAATGGACTCAAATCACAAATGAAGTATCTCCCTGAAGGAGCCTTTACAAATATCCCTCTGCAATGAACACTGCCTGTCGTTATTCTTCACAGCAATAACAGAGGCCAAAAGAACTTTTAAAGTTTATATGAAATATAAGCTACTTATATGTCTCTGAAACCACTTCATAGTGAAGATGGGGAAACATTGGCTTTTTTATGACTACCACTGTATATATTTTTCCCCTTATCTTAATGCAGATTCTCAATATATCGGTGTATAAGTAAAAGCAACCTATCCATTTCCCTTCCAGATTTCCAAGAAAAGTTACAAGCCAATTAGCTTTGTATCATAAGCTTTATTGGCAGCAGAAAGCCATAATCACAGGAACATTTGGTTCCCAGGAATTTGGATCTCATAAGAGAGGGCCAGTGCCAACACTAACCAGAGTGTCTGCCAGTTGTTGTTCTTCACAGCTACAGCTGGCTGCCATTTTCAGCAATGCTGTAGATTAAAGATCAATACCTGATCAGATTCACATTGTGAGAGTTATAGCATCAGAGGGACATAAGTCTGTTTAAAGGAAGAGAGGTAACTGCCACTCCATTGTCCTATAAGGACAGAACCTAAAGAGAGATGAGGAAAGCTCCAAAACCTGGAGGGTATGCTGAATTTGAAGGCAAGCTTGCAGGGTCCCTTTGGCAGTTATCTGTAATGTATAAATCACAAATGTATATTAATCCTTCAGAAACTACATCATGTGGCTCTCATTAATGATGCCTACACAATTTGCCTCCTTCTACCCTGATCTTGGGATCCTTTCTCCCTCCCTCTTGTCTTATTTTTCTCACAATAAGAGAGTGACGTTTCTGAGACTGTCACAGCTTTTGAAACAAGTGAGAATGTTATTGTTGTAATAAGTACATCTCAATATTCCTCCTGTGTATTCTCCCAGGATATAGGATATACTGACTAGGAATCTTTATTTATGTCTCTAAATCAGAAAGGCAAGGGGGCAGCTCAGATACATGAAGTGCCCTTCTCCTTTTGCCTTCAGTGACCCCAGCTATTGTCTGAACAGAGGAGCAGGAGAGAATGTTAAATAAATACAAATGGCCTTGGTGTTTTGTCACTCTTTGTAACATCTTTATATGTAAGAAAGCGTTCATCTTTGGACCGAGACCCCCACAGCCTCGCACTGCCAGAGTGATTGGTGTATTTTATCTGTGAAAAGGAGGTAGTAAGAGTTCTCCAACTCATCACGATGTTGCAAAGGAAAATCAAACAACGTACATAGCATAACCCAAACACAACAGTCTTGGTGTAAGCACCAAAGATTATTCGTGCTTGTGGGTATTATTGTTCCATGACAGAGCACTGATCCGAAAAGAAACATTTTTGTTTGATTCATAATTCATTCATTGCTAGACTCAGCTAAGACAATCCAGCCAAGCAGTATTTTGAGTTGTGCAGTTCAGTGCAGATTTTAGGAGGTCTTACTTATCACTATTTCAAGCTGGGTTACTTCAGCAATTTCCAGGGAGCCCATCTGCCTCTGTACTGTGGCTCCCTAAATCTCTCCTTGAGCAGCCAGGCCACCGGCATGGAGCAGGGAGCGGAAGAAGTGTGTCATTTCCCAAACACAGTAATTGATTTAGCAGCAGTTTAAAACAATGTTGAGCATTGTCAAGGATGTTTCTTTTTGGCGCTAAATCAAGTTCTTCAAGATGGATTACATACTAACCACATACTATCCAAAAATCTCAAGGGCTGTTTATTGTTCAGCAATTTATGATAGCCTTGTTAGAGTACTGCATATCAGGCATCTCTGGAGTATGAGAAGAAACAGAGACAAATAGCATACAAACTATATTGAACAATTCATTACATTATATTGTCGAAACCTAAGCACAGCATGCAGATAACCCTTTTATGCACGCTGCCTTATTGAACAATAATCACTCTATAATGTTTCAGATATTTAAATCATATTTATAATCACACATTTTAATGCAACATCCCTCATAAAGTTCTCAAGGCATTTTACAGGATGCATAAAGCATGGAAAAATACAAAATTTTAAAATGCAGATTCACCTACCACAGGCCCTGGAGGCAGGCTAATGAGGTAGATATACAAAAATCTAAGCCGACAGTTTAACTGTTTAAGTAGTGTATATAATAATTCAAACGCGTTTTAAGATATTCTTAGTTATAAACCTGTTTTTTAACTAAATATTTGGGCTAGGTTGTATAAGTGCTTATTTTCAGTTTACAATTACAGTGAGAAATAGCAACATGTTTGGGTTCTTTACTTAGAATCCTTAAAAGCTTTCATGGATACCAAGCTGAAAGATAAATTACTGGTGGATGTTTCCAGTATCTTTACTGAGCTATGCTGTATAAAACAACCCTTCTCCAAAGAGAATCAAAACCTTTGCCTTGTCGCATGGCTCACAGGACCATGAGTCATGTCCTCAAAATCACTACTCCACTAGTGATATCCTACGTTGTCTGGAGTTCATCATCCCATGTTTCAGTTTCCCAGAGTATTTAGACAGATTTAATAACACTTCTGTTTCAAGCTTCTGATACACGTGTGCATATGTGTGCATGGAATATCGCATATTCTTGGTCATTGATGCTATTCAGACAAGAGTCTCATTCATCCTTTTCTAAAACAACAATTAAGAATGCTTTCCTGAGCTGGTGATTGGCACAACTGACACTACACTGGCCATGTGAAATGTGGCCAAATGATGATCTTTTGGCACCCCACTGCAAACAGGCACGTAAGGTGAACTTGGTTTGCTCAATGGTATCTTAAGTCTCATTACAGAAGTGTTGTTCTTCCTATCAGAGCAGGCAATAGCTAGACTAGCAACAAAATAATTCCTTCTCTTTTATTTTCTTTCTTTTTGGTAGACCACAACTGCTAAAAAATCTGGTTAGGTTAATGAACTGCCATGAAAGATTTTCTGTGCAATAACCGTGCCTCTCTCTGTAGAAAATTCTGGCAACTTTGTAGGTTGTTATTTTTTTATTTTAACATATTTCACTGTGACCAGAAATATTTTTTAATATGTTGTAATGTGTAAAAAGTGTGGGAGGGTTGAGATACTTTTCTTGACGGCACTGTGTGCATATGTCTGTATTCTCATGGCATATTTGTGGCTTGCATTCAAACTATAGATCAATTCTTATTTCTTTACCTCCAAACATTTCCCCCTTCTTTTAAGTTAGCACTTAAGGATCAAATGGCAGGGAACTTTAAATAAAAATACATGGTATTTTGATGCTTAAGGATCTCAAAACCAGTACTTCATATTTTGATGGAGGTAATTAAGCAAAGAGAAAAATAGAAACCAAAGCCCTTAAGGAAGAAATAGAGCAGACAGAGACCCTATGGTGGGAGAACAGCTGGCTAATCACAAAGTCTAGGGATAGGAACAAATTTGAAGGATTCAAGATTCTTAGTGGATTTTTTAAAAGATTACAATTCTACTTTTGCAAACCATTCATGTCCTGAGAGATGACTAAGGAAGCCCAGTGAGTTATGGGACATCTGCTTTTGGCTAACATTCCAAAGGACGGCACCCATCTGGACAATGGATGGGAAGGCAGCAGCCAAGAGCAACTGGTGAGAAAAAGCCTGGTCAAAGCCTTTTCTAGTTTACTACATGCCCCTGAGTCAGGCACGAAGTACAATGGTACACAGTGTCATGCCACACAGTCACATTTTTATTTTGATCTTGAACATGAACATGTTTCTTTTGGAAATGGCTGTGTCTAGAGTAACAGGAGAAACACAGTAGGAGTCAATGCTATACACAGAGGCCAGGCACACACAGTCAGCTCCTTGCACTAGTTTTCTGCAAGCTCTGTCAGGCTCATTGTCTTGGGAGAGACTATCTTTCACAATGTAAAACCAAACCAGTCTGCTTTTTAGTGATGCCTTAACTTCCTGATAGACAGTAGCCCTGACTCACAGGTTTTAAAAAATCCCAGGCTCAGCAGGAGCCAGGATCCTCAGTCAGGGTCATAACTTGTATTTATGCCTCAGCCTTTGCCAAAGGTGGGATTATAACCTATCCTTGTTCTTTCACTTCAGACGATGTTGCAGAGGAGAGTCTTATTGTCTTTGCAAAACACCTGTATTCAGACATATAGGAGAGAGAGGGAGAAAGGAAGCTGAGTGAGAACTGATTTTTCTGGAGTCTATTGCTAGCACCCAAGAAAGAAAGCTCATGCCCACAGGTGTCATTGGCTCAGGATAGCTTGAATTTGCCCATGCCTAAGAATCCCCTTATAGAATGCATAAATGACGTTGTGCTGCAGAGAGCAAAAAGGACTGGAAAGACTGTTTCTGTGTTGGTGTGGAGGTATAATTGGAACTAAAACACAGGGCATCAGTCATCAGCAGGAACAAAGTGCAGAGACAGTCTCAGTGACTTTCCACATCGTTGTGCCGACACTTCCTCATTTCTGTCTGAGTAAAAAAAAACACTGCTGTTTTTAACGCAAACCTATATTGAGCTTTCTTTCATACTTTTCTACATGTTTTTGTTGTCTCTTTTCCTGTCTAGTCATAGTTTTCACCAAAAACAACATGTGAGGATGAGTTTTAGTTAGTGGCTTGAGCACATGGTAGATTATAGAACTATGAGTAGTCAGAGACTGTCAGCCTTACCTAATGGAATAACAGATAGAGTGTGAGAATAATAGGTCCCTTGTCTGTTAGTCTATTAACAGAGGAACCATCAATATTGTAAAATGACTGGTAATAAGAATATTTTAAGGACGAGGGTGAATCTTGGAAAGAAATGAACTTTCATTGCTAGCAGGATTGTTACAGCATAAATTAAATGAGAAATAGTCTGTTTGGTTGCCAGGCAGAAATATAGTATAAAATTTTAGTTATTGTTGTTATTTTTGATTATTCTGCTTTTTTTAACATTTGGTCAACCTTTATTCCCTTTAGCATACATGTCCAAAAACTACATAGAACTTTTGACCTGGGAACATATTTATACAACATCACAAATCTTTTCCATGGCAACAGGCCTTGTCAAGCTGTCACAAACACCATAATGACAGATTTCCAAGCGTTTCCCAAATAAACATGAACCTAGCATGTAAATGGAGAAAAATGCTTTTCATAGGAGACATGTAGTTCTAAGCCCTGGGCCCTGAGATAGGATGCTGGTAGAAGAGATAAGAGCCAATATTGGACCATGAAAACTAGTAGGACATTCAATATTCAATGCAAGACTAAGGCCCATATATCTGCAAAACAAACAAGAAGAAATTTTAGTTCTTGAGGCCTTTTGTCACAAAACTAAACATGATGACTTCAGTCAAAAGGACTTCTTGAATGATTAAAAGACCATTTCTCAAAAGCTGAAGGACTAGATCCTGCCAAGTGAAGAAAGATTTAAATGATAGCTGGCAGTAGCTCTGCAGTACATAGAACTTCAAAAGTCACAAACAAAGTAAAGGAATTCAGGACTGGGCACTCTGATCTGAAAAATTATCTGGAAGTCACATTCTGCCTTTGACATGTTTTCTGCTTCTTGCTGAATTCCACTGAAGTCAGCAGAACTAGTAGGAATAAGGACCTTGGGAAAAATTTTGTTTAGAAACGAGCTGCATCTGTGACTAATGACAAGTGGGTTTAGCCTGTTCCTCCCCTCCATATTTTACAAGAACCTACATTTAAATAGGATGTCTCTTAAGGAGGCATTCTCTCATCCTCTGTCAAAAAAGTATCTGGGCATCCCAAGTGAAACCAGATGATGTTCTATGCATTATTTTAATGTAATGATCATAATAGCAGATCCCTGATAGTATCTTTTTTTTGTACTATTGTACATATCTTCATCCATCTGCCTTCTCAAAATACCTTCCAATAGACTTGCCTTGCTCTTTTCCTCCCCTTACTCAGTCTTAGCTTTATGTCTTCACTCCTGCTGCTTCCTAACAGTCTCCATGACGTCATCTATCAAATGTTCTTTTATTCACATCCAAAAATCTCCAAAAACCTACCTCTTCCAGTAAGCAAGATTTCTCCTTTTATCATTTATAATTCTGTCTGTCTTTTTTTTTTTTTCCTTCTTGTCTGTCTTTATTTTTCACATTGTAACAGACAGAGCTGGTAGTATCATCAGTAGCTAAAATAGCCTGACATTTCCCATTACAAGATTTTGGTTTTAGTTGCTTATAATTTTGCAGCTTTAAATTACTTGGACTGAATTTTTCCATACCAGGTGTCTCAAGCAAAATTTTTCTGGAAAGCTTCAGCTAGACTGGCTTAGACAGTTCTGAAAATGCAATTAAGGAAAAATTCTATGCTTTAGCCATTTGAAAGGATTCTTACAGGTTCTTTGTTCAAAAGCACTAGCAGGTCTATGTTTTGGTGTAAACTTTTCAAGGATTCAGTGCTTGCTTTTTGCCTGGGGTCTACTTTTGTCTGTGCCCCCAGAAAACTGTCAGTATTTGTCCCTCCCACAAAACCTCACTTCAGCTCATGCTTGATGGAGAATTGTGAGACCTCGGCAGCTAAATTCTCTAATGCAGTAGGATATGGAGTGGAAAAGTCAGGAAATTCTAGAATTAAAGTTGGTTTGGTAGCCTTAATTAAGCCTACACGTTGTGTGTAAACCATTACTCAGCACTGGTGAGACCACACCTCGAATCCTGTGTTCAGTTCTGGGTCCCTCACCACAAGAAGGGTGTTGAGGCTCTGGAGCGAGTCCAGAGAAGAGCAACAAAGCTGGTGAAGGGGCTGGAGAACAGGCCTTATGAGGAGCAGCAGAGGGAGCTGGGGTTGTTTAGCCTGGAGAAGAGGAGGCTGAGGGGAGACCTCATTGCTCTCTACAACTACCTGAAAGGAGGTTGTGGAGAGGAGGGAGCTGGCCTCTTCTGCCAAGTGACAGGGACAGGACAAGGGGGAATGGCCTCAAGCTCTGCCAAGGGAGGTTTAGGCTCAACATTAGGGAAAAAATTTTCATGGACAGGGTCATTGGGCACTGGCACAGGCTGCCCAGGGAGGTGGTTGAGTCACTTTCCCTGGAGGTGTTTAAGGGACGGGTGGACAAGGCTCTGAGGGGCATGGTTTAGTATTTGATAGGGATGGTTGGATTTGATGATCCAGTGGGTCTTTTCCAACCTGGTGATTCTATGATTTAGCATAGTGTATTTAATTACGTGATCACATACAGATTTTTTTTCCCCACTGGACCCAGCCTCATGCAGGGCATGGGACGGGCCCATGCAGCTCATGGTGAAGAAGGGCTCATTTGTTTGATAGATCTGAAAGGCAACCACTCAAGAGGAGTAGGCATGGGAATTAAGAAAGAGGAAAAAAATTTTGTATTTTACATACTTGAATGTTTCCTGGAGATCTGAATGTTGCCTTTGTCCCTGCCAAAAGAGGAAAGATTTGAAGACGTATTTCACTGGGTAGCTCCATGGAAAATATTCAGTACCTACTGTACAGTGAACAAACTAGGGATTTTAGAAAAACTGGATTCTGATCATATTTAATATATTTATATAAGGGCAATATGAAAGTATACACTTTAAAGACGACTGAAATAAATTGTAAATTAGTATTATACTGTTAAGCATCCACGGTAACTTAGATTGGGACCTTACCCCTCTAATCCCTGTAAAGGTAAAATAGACAAAATTTTGCACATCTGGATAAGAGTGACACTAATGAGGCAGCTCACACCCCAACATCTGCATAAAAATAATTGCCTTGTTTATCTTAAATATTATTTAAACTCCTTGTTTAAGACAAATTGCCACAGCTAGTATTCAGAAAGCAGATCATCACAAACAGTGGATAACTTCAGCGTATTCACACAGAATTAAGAGGAGCAGGTATCAGGATATTACCAAGATTGAAATGAAAGTCTCAATTCTCATCTGTGCAAATCTAGCTCTGGCAGTGGAAAAGGATTCTCACGTGCTGTGCAAATGGTATTGCAAGGACTTTGGGATGGAGCCTTTTTGTGTAAATGTGAAACTGTGCCATGGACACAAAAATGTTCATTTCAATAAAACACTTGGACAAACAAATAAACAAGACACATGACACTGTAGCATAGTTTTATCAGACTACGAAGTCTTTCAAAGTTTTCCATGAGGCCCTGGACATACTGCATATATAGTAAAAGAAAACAAGGACTAGTAGTGTTTGGTCAGAGCAAGTGCTACATCTCAGTAGATACCAGTTAGTTGCCAAAACCTACTATGTATACATGACAGAGGTTAAAGTAGCTCAGAAGGTTTTATTTCTAAAGCTGTTCTCTTTATCACATAATTTATTAGTCGTATCCAGTCAGCACTTCCCTAGCAGTGAACTTGACATCATCACATTAAAAGCTGAGAGTAAAAAGGATAATTAACCAAACAACTAAACTGTTTCCCACAATTATTATTAAAATCCTTAGTAAAGGATTTATGTTTCTTAAAACACAGTCAAAACCTTTCAGCATGAAGAAATGTCTTCTATTTTAGAGAAAAGTAGCACAGAAAATCTTCTACATGGGTCAGACTGCCAAGGCACTGAAGTCACTCTTCACTTTAGGAAGATATGTGGATTGATACACCACTCACATTCACATTTCTGTACACAGGAAGGCAGAAAGTTCACTTTGAATTGAGCAAAGGTAAACCTCATTCACAAAGGTAGAAGTTTTATGACCCCTTGAATTTATCTAATAAATGTTTTCCCAGTACTTCTTTTCAAGGATTAATGACAAAAACAGTCTAAAATAATCCCCGGAAACTCCATCATCAAATTAGCTCAGAGCTGCACATCTTTGCTGTGGAACAAAGATCCCTTATACATGCTAGACATTTTGATAGGGCTGGTACTTTGTAAAGATTTTTTTCTTGCTATGCTTAATATGAACTTTTCTTGACCAGCCTTTTTTCTCAGCTGTTATGCTTGTTTTCCTGAATCTCTCCTAAGCAGTCTGAGAGCTCAATATAGGCTCAGCAATGCCTAAGACTGTAGTCTTCCACTGAGTTTCTAACTAGGTTAAACATGTTCACCCACCCTTGTTCTGAATTGCCATATGCCTGCAACTTCAGTGAGCTTTAATGGATGTAGCTGTGATGAGGCATTCCATAAAGAGTCTCAGCTCTTATGTTCGGTTAATTCCCCACCAATGACCAAATTGTTTACCCACACAGCGTTTTGCAGTTATTGAGAATTTTTGATCAACTGTGATGAAATTCACAGAATTTTGGCTCATTATTCCCATAAACAGGAAACAAGAAGTAAAAAGTTTATTAACTCTTCTTTACAGGTGACAAGACTGAGGTACAAACAAATTAAAAGCTTTGTGCAGAGATGCTGTGAGTCATTTTTGCCATCATCTCCCAAGATTTCAGGATCAGTCTCTGGCTGCTACATGATTGCATACTGCAACCTGTATCTGTTCTGTGATCAATTTGAACTGGTGCACTGGGCAGGCATGGATTTTATTCCAGTACTTTTCCTCCCCAAAGATGACATAGAAGTGCGGTATCCCAGTTCAGCTGTGACAAATGTCTGTTTGTGCAGGAGGACCCAAGGTCATGGCAATTACTCCGGAAGATTTTTTCACTGTGGATTATCGCAGATGATGTTGTCAAAAAAGTGCTCTGGATCACACATGGAGCAAAGTTCATGTAACTCTTCTTCTGGATCCTTCTGCCTGTCACATTATGTTTATTATCACCAGTACCTTAGCATCTAAAGGAAAATGGTGGAGGCTGCCATGTTTTGTTGAGCATTGCGTGTGTATCAGGGAGGAGAAGAGCATATGACACAGCTCATGTCTCTTCGTCTGAGGTGGCTTACTCACAGACATTGCTTTACCTAAGGGGTGGAATATTTTTTCTGCCTGACACAGTCTTCATTTCAACAGATTTCAAGACAGTACAAGCCGCATTTATGCTGTGAGCCAGAAGTGCCAGGCTTTTGCCTGGGTGGAAGTTATCTGGGAGATTTCTGTGATCCAGACATCATTGCTGTCTCCTTATTTGGAACACAGAAGAGTCTGGAGATGCTGCACTTCCATGAAGCAGAAGAAATAAGTTATTAAGGACTTATTTTACATAAGCTGTGTAGAAAAAATCTTGACTTTAATGAATCAAGATAAAATATGAATAACTGGATATCTAAGTCACTGGATGACCTACCGTCTAATACTTGTGCTTCAGCTTGCTAAAGCCCAGAATGCTATTACATAAAGTTGAATGACCAGCTGAAAACCCACCTTTGCAAACCTGCAGATATTCATGTTGTCCCCTCTCACAGCACCCAGATATCAAAGGACGTGAAGTTTCTATAGAACCTATTCACTGACCCCAGATTATGCTTTAAACATGAGTGCCTTTCCTCCTCAACTGTGAAGACGTTTCTTACATGCTCACAGAAAGGTTAATTGGACTTATTCTCTGTAATGGCCTGGCAAACACATTAGTTATCTTAAATATATATATATGTGCATGGTGTATTTTAAAGCACATCAGCCTTCCCTGTAAAGCCAGCTAAGACTCCTTCCTACCTCCTCAACTGACAGAGCATCCGGCTTTCTGGATACTCCTGGAGCACGACTGGAGGTGGACACTTCACTTTTTCACAGTTCTCTTCTGCATCTGCCCCTCTTCTGCCCTAGCAGGGTCCTGCAGGGCCCAAATCCCTGTGGAGGTGCAGGAGCAGCCCTGTCCTGGGCCCTCCATCAGCAGGACTTGAGGAGGGGGTATATGTGACAGGATGTGTGGGTCCTCTCACAGATATGTGGCAGTGGATACAGCTGGATACAGTCCCCCCTCCAAGAGGACTTTGGCGTGAACCACAGGCATAGCTAGGCTGGAGGGTCTATGCAGAAGAAACACATATTTAATGTATACATGTTTTACTGTAGAATTCTTTTTTATTAATACACAATATATTGATATTTACCATGAGAATTCATGCTTCATAAACATAGAATTGTTCTGTTTTCTCAATTTATGCCAGTTTCCTATAAATACAGAAATTAGGTAGTTATCCCTAAAGCTATTTCATAGAATTCAAAAATAGATAAACAAAGAATAACAATGCAATTCAGTCATTAAAATTTAAAAAAAAAAGAAAAAGAAACAAACAAAAAATATATCTGCTCATTATCCTTTTGATGAATCTGGCCTTTTGCCTCAAAACCACTACCAATTTCAGCTGGCATAAGAGGAACATTTTATGAATACTACCCAATGTTCACTGCACTGAACTGGAAATACTAGTCAATAACAGCTCATTATCATTATCCAGATGAGAGGCAAATTAAGCATGGGAACACTGTGCTAAGGTAATGTTAAGTCGAAATGCAAAACAGTAAAAGCAAGAGAATTTTGGGCTAAAGCTCTCTACACAACAACTTAAAGACTATTGTGACTGGATCTGAATCTGTGTTTTTCTTAACATGCTGGAACACTTTTGCAAAGGTATAGGTGGAGTACCAGATGTATTCCTACAGATTTTTTTTTTCCAAGGAATGTTGACTATTAAAATAAAAATGTTTTGCAGGAAAGATGGAACAGAGTCAAGGCTCTGTCTAAAACTGGCCTTCTTCCTTGGTAATTTGTCTTCCCACCACTTAAGCAGCCCACTTACATGGCTTGCTTCCTCAGATCATATCTACCCCTCCTGCTAGTTATTTCTCAGATGCTGTCAGTTTTGCACCTTAATGACTCAGTAGACCTCAGCTGCCATACCAGCTCTAATTATTCAGCTTTTCAAGTGGTAGGAAAAGGAGCCACTTTGCAGCTCTCCACAATTTTCCCCTTCTGCTGCTTTGCTCCAGATTTGCCTCTGTGATGATGGTCCTGGTTAGAGAGCCCAAGTTTCAAAGTCTGAGTGTCCAACCCAAGCACATCAAGTAAGCCTGAACTTTGTGACCATTTTTCTCGATGATTTCAAGACTTCAGTTTGGAATCAGCACGAAGTCAGCTTTTTAGAAAACAAAATTTTTCAAATAGAGACTGCACCTCTTTCTATGTAATGAGTCAGAGCAGTAGCACTAGCACTCAAGGCAAAGTCATCATTTTCCCCTATGGGCTGCACATTGTTTTGGTTCACAGTGCTGTCGAACGTCCATGTGGGTTTCCATTGGGAGGCAGTTGGCCTAGATGACCCTCCTCAAATGGGCACAACAAATGCCAGTACCAAAATTGTGGCTTCTAAAATGTCAAAATCCCACACATCCACACAAATGATTGGTCAGTGGAAAGGCTATGACCGACGTACATGGGTAAGTCTATTGTCCAAGAGGAGCATTCTAAATCTCACCAGATGGAAAAACACACTCCACGTATAGCATAGTGCGTGGACCTCACCATCAGCTTCTTCAGCCCTCTGATCTGTCCAAATTGTACCAAAATACCTGTTAATGTAGAGGTAGGTAGACTTATCTGCAGCCAGAATCAAAACACTCTTGAGAAGAGAACACTGAATGCAATAATGTCAGCTGTAACTGGGCTGAAGAAGGCAGAGAGCCTCAGTGCTCTCTCTGATTGATTATAATTTAGATAATTACATGTTATATTTTAGAGCCTTTCATCGATAAGTACAGATATTTTGCTTTGCAAAGTAGGACTCGTGAAGAAATTTAACCTTTACAGCACCAGGGCTGCTGGAAGCTGAAGTGAGCCATGATTTAGTTAAGAGGGTAAGCTGGGCCCAAAGTACAGATGAAACATTTCATTTCCCTTGGCATATGAAACAATACTGCCTTAAAAGAAATTACTCAACAATTTAGGACATGAAGGTTTGATTGACAACAGAAGGGCTGTAGACAAAACTATAAATTACTTGGACCCAGAGTTTAATAATCTTATACTTAAGAATAATGAAATATATAGAAATTAAGTTAATTTGGATACGAGGCCACATGTCACAGAAGTGTAAATCATGTGAGGTCACAACTAGAGCTTTTTAGGCAGAAATACCACACAATTATGAAAAAAAAATATCAAACTACTCACCTCTCAATAACATTATTTCCCCTGATCAGAGGTGATTAAAATTCTGCCTGGGCATACATGCGTGCATGCATATATCCATGTCTTTTATAGACAACTTAATTTTACTTCTGTCTGAGAAATTCAGTGAGAGGATAGACATCCAAATATTGGACCTGTTAATTCCAGTGTGGAATTTTTTTTTTAGTTGGGATTTCTGTTCAAATCTGGTTTTATTTTAAATAAAATAAGCCAAAGGTAAAAGGGTCAATGGTACTTGGTTCACTATGCCAAGTAAATGAAGCGTTAATGTGGAAAAAACCCCAGATTAACTATAGGGTAAATCTAAATAAAAAAGACAGTCAGTGTAAAAGATGACAACACGTCACTGTGGAAGATGAGAATCAATGCAGTTATTTTACATGACAGATTTTCTATTCAGACTAAATATATTCTGTCTTGAGCATATTGTGTATTACCCTGACATCATTTTGCCTTTATTCGCATACTGTAGTAATGCTATCTACAGCTTATAGACTCCCATTGACAGCATTTTGCCTTTCCTCAAATCATAACATTGTCTACACAGACATCCACTGACATTGTTTTGCTTGTGTTTTCCTCTATAGACTCACAGTGACATTGTCTGGCATTTCATTATGGTACATCTCAGCAGGATTCTGCAAGATTTTACACTGATTATTAAGTTGTAGTGAGGCTCCAGAGTGGTCTATTAGGACTCTCCTTCCTATTGGAAGATCACAAAATGGTACTTTCTACGATATTTATAGGTTTCTTAATTTGGGGTAAGTCAAGGAAGGGGGTTCCAGATGAGGAACGAGAACTCATCTTCTGAATGAAGAGTGTGGCCTCACCAACTGCCTAGTTTTGCCAAGAATAGCTTCAGGTGCTCTCTGCCATAATTTCTCTGCTGCCTGAATTACCAAAATAAAAGTGCTGGCCAGGCCATCTGCCATAACACTGCTCTCATATCCCCAGATAGGGAATAGGAAATAAGAAGCCAGTGAAAACTGGTTTAGAAACGTGTCTGCATGTGGAGAGTTGTACTGGTTCCCCTGTGCTTCCCTGGGGGAGCAAGGTGAGCTGGGGAAGGTGGGTCCTGGTGAGGCTGCAGGCTGCAGACTCCACCATGCTTTTCTCCTCTGCCTGACTGGTAGAGTCACCGCTGCATAGTACAGACCCCTCAGATCAACAGGGCTCCTCTTTATCCAGCTACATCAATACTGATTAGATTCCTGCTTTTAAATGTATAATTTTCCAGGTGCTTGAAAGAAAGTATTTTCCTATTTTGGGAAGACTTTAATGATATTTTTAGAGTGACCGTTGAAATTTTGCTATATAGATGGAGTTAATACATCTATAACCACTCTTTTTCTTGTTTAATGACTTTCAACTTCTATTGGAACACCTAAATGAAAAGATTGCCAGCACAGACAGAGTTATACTAGTGAAACTGTGGTCTCTGCTAGCACATACTCTGTGGGACAGCACATCTTCTCCCAGCTGTCCAGGCACACATGTCTATGCAAATGTATGCAATGTAGACCTTTTTCCACACTGCATTAGGTGTGCAAAACACTTTGTGTAAAACAGGGAACAAGACAAAGACTGTGACATACCAATGTGTCCTAATATTTGTGACATCACTGGAATCCTTTCTGCCATTCTGAGTGTAAATGAAGTGATGTGGGGAATGTGATTTTAGTAGATGCAATGCTGTATTGCCAGCTTGCTCCTTTTTTGTTATTGTATAATACACGTGAAGTATGATCATGGTTCAGAGATGTGTGCATGCATGGGTTAAAGAAAACCTCAAATTTCTTTTGAAAAGAACTCTAGGGTTTTATAATGCATCCATTCTATCTGGTAAACAGAAAGCTGATGTTGCTTCTTTTTATTTTCTCTAAGCAAGGAAGCCTTTCCAAGGTATAGAAATCATTTATCTGCTTTAGTCAAGATGATTTCCGTACCAAGGCCATTGTTCCTGCAGTGAAACTGTGATTATGTGGAGAGTAATTGTGAATGCCCATGCCTATATATCTTTAAATTGTTTTCTGATAAAATTAATGCGAAGGCCAGCAGTGAGTACAATGAAATATGCTTTGCCTGCCTTTAAAACAGCATTAGTATCTACTTCATATTTTAATACATTACTTTGCTGTGTGAAATTTGTACCTGTCCATTGTTTGCTGAGCCACAATGGTCTTTATAGATAGTTTCCTCCCATAAAGTGCAACAGAATCTGAGATACTGTCATCATCAGTAGCAAAATAAAAACTTGTAATGTACAATACTGGTGGTAAAATGGAAATGTTTGGAAAAGACAATTATCTATTGAAATATATAGTCCAGAGGGCAAATATTCATTCAACATATGTGACAATAAATACATAACGTCTTTTATTGAGTCTGCCTTTCCAGTTCTCCCTGTGTCTTTTGATATCTCAGCATATTTACAGGGCATTATTTCATCTATCGGCTCAAATCCTGAGCAAGCGTCAAGTGCCATTGCTCTGCATTGTTTGCAAATGCAGGCATCTGACAGTGGTTAAGGATAGTCCCTGGTAATTGTGTGTTGCATGACACAAACATCTAATTACTAGTCTAAACTTTAAGTTAAAATTAAATTTGTTTTGTTGTTGTTTTTTTCCTAAAAATGTTGCTGTTAGCAAGATGGTAAACTTTTCTTTTCTTTATTTCTTTTTCTAACATGGATTAGAAAGTATTTTAATGAACTTTTCAATACAGTAGCATGAAGACCAGATGAAGAAACACTGTACAGTAGTCACTTTTTTTTTCAAATGAAGCCCCATGTGACAGTGGCAGAAAATGATTAAAACAAAGTGAAACTGTCAGGCTTTAAAGTGGGGTTTAATTTCTTTATGAGCTTTTTCTATCATCTGATTCGTAATTATTTTATTTCATACTCTCTTCTTATGAGAACTTGTCAAAAAGATTTTGAAATCCTAATAAGTAGGTTCATGGGGCCTTCTTCATCCACAGTTTTATTAAACTTTTCAAAGAAGACAGAAAGCCTTTAAATTAAGCTGATCTGCAAGCAGCTAATTTTTATAGTTTCAGAAAATCAACTTCTGCAGTTTGCTTTTAATGCAATCTGTGTTTACTAATACAAGCAAACAAAATCACATAATATTACTTTGTATTGTACTAATGGATATTGCGTTATGCTATATGAATGTTATATTAATTCACAGAATCATAGAATAACCAGGTTGGAAGAGACCCACTGGATCGTCAAGTCCAACCATTCCCACCAATCCCTAAATCATGCCCCTAAGTACCTCATCCACCCTCACCTTAAACACCTCCAGGGACGGTGACTCAACCACCTCTCTGGGCAGACTGTTTCAATGCCTAACCACCCTTTCTGTGAAGAATTTTTTTCCTTATCTCAAGCCTAAATCTCCCCTGGTGGAGCTTGTGGCCATTCCCTCTTGTCCTGTCCCCTGTCACTTGGGAGAAGAGGTCAGCACCCTCCTCTCCACAACCTCCCCTCAGTTAGTTGTAGAGAGTAATAAGTTGTAAATAGGTAAATTGTAGAGAGTAATAAAAATTGATGTTGTACATCACTACAGCACTTGCTGTGCAGCCCAGAGGAAGAACAATTCTTGACTTTGCTGATACAGTAAACCTACCAAAGCTGTAATAACCTTTGGAGACACAAAAATTGGAAAAAACATTTTGAAAAGGTTTGTTTTGCTTGGTATTGCACTATATTAACCTGAATTCAGTATGCCATATAAGAGAGGCATTTCCTACCTGTTTGGAAGATCCCAGATACATTTTCATATAGATCTTGGGAGCAAAATCTACCCCTCAATCTTAGCTGTACCTGACACAACAGTGAAAAAGTGGGAATAAGTTGACTTTTATCCTTTTCAGCTATATAAGCGCTTACATATATATCTATGTATATAATGTATATATAGACATATATGTAAATGTACAATATCCTGTAGGTATATATCATGTATGTGTATATGTGTGCATACACACCTATATAAAAATATGTATACAGACAATACAGGTGTATGCTCAAGCATCATTTAATCTTGCCATTTTGGGTACTACTTGCAGCATAACTGCCACAAGCTAAGTGCTCATAAACATCTTCCCCATTCTGGACCTGGTACTTTTGCAACTCTTGTGTAATTATTCCCTAAAAGAACTAGTCTAAATTGAGATTAGATCTACTTCTATGAGCTGCAGTGCTTTGAGCATTGTGATGTCGTATGGCTGCAGCCAGCTTGTCCTGGAGTTTGAAGCAATGAGGTACTGAAAGTCTGCAATGAATCCCTAACATCCAGGAAGGTTTTCTCTCCCTTTGATGAAATGGAGAACAGGACAACAAGGTGCAATTTGAAAATTTCTCAGTGTAAACATTTATAAAAAATCTGACTGCAAACTGCAGCTGCACTTCCAATTTTAGTCAAAAAGAAGCAAACTGAAGGAATTAAGAGCTGTGCTGGGTGTAAAATTACCTCAGTCATTAGCATAGTCTTCAACCCACCAGATAAAACTTCAGCAGTGCAACAATTATCTTTGCATTGAAGTTCAGCCAGGATAGATGGAACCTAGGGCAAGGAATTAGTTCAGACTAAGCTTAATGCGAAGGCAGTACCATCATCGTTTTAAAGTCAAGTGCCAGAGAAGCATCAATGGGGCAGGAGGAAGAGGTGAAAGTTGGGTGTCACTGCATACTTCTGAGCAAAGAGAAAAAAATCATGAGGGCCAGAGGTAGACTTCAAAATGTCACTTCTGTAGGAAATCTCAATTTATCACTATAAAGATAATTTAAAAAGAAAGAAGTAACAAGCCTCTTGTGGTTTTTTGTATTTCTGAACTAAAAATAAAATGAAAATAAAATCCTAAAATCAGATGCATTAAAATAATGTTAGTTACCTCAGAATAGATCAATGTTCAACTCACAGTAGCAATGGATAGAGGGAAACTTCAAACATATACCCCCAAAAAGTAAAGCTGTGACCTAAATCTGTTTTATAATCCCTGTTGAATTCTGACACTATTATTGCTTCTGTATTGTGGATTTTGAGCAAGCAATAGTTAAGCAGGCTTTCCTGAAATTCAGCATGAGTACAATTTAAGTGCATACTTCTGCTGAAAACCTATGGTGGCAATGATGTAACCTGACCTATTACCTTAATAATTTTATGTGCCCCACTATGCAATCCATGCATGGAATCACTAGCAACAATTACAGGAGCATTGGGTGAGACATAAAATGATGCAATGTGACAGCTAAATGGTAGTTTTGTTTGTTTTTCATATTGAAGAGATTATAAAAACAAGCTTCCCATTTTCTTTCTGCATAGAGCAATTGTGACACTCAGCATCCACTTGGATCCACGCTTTGACCTGGATCTTTAGCTGTATAGTGGCT